>OY757309.1:7541231-8773492 GCA_963583905.1 Stenurella melanura
ACTTACTTTGTGAGCTTTTAATGATAAATCGTTACAGGCTAAAGTTACGTCTACAAAAGCTTCGTTCTGAAGAAGCTGGTGGAAAACTGATGTCATATTGCTTTGATAATTGTTCCATCGCAGACAATACTGCTGCCCAGACATCCTCCCTGCAACAATTATAAAAGGTCAATGCTTAAATAATCTGACAGAACCGAATATTATTAATTCTTTGTATTTTTTAACAATTTGTACAATTTAACTTGAGAAAATGTATTTTCAATACTTTGTCAAAACAAAATTAATTTAAATTCAAAAATCATTTTCATAGGTTCACACAATATACAACATACCACTCACATAATTTAAATAATACGTATAATCTTCAGATATTTCGTACACATGCACCAAGTTTTTGAGAGAATGATTTTTTTACTCATATAGTTCAATTCATACTTTTAGAAATATTCCCCACAAGATCAGATATCTTGTTTCTCATTTTCAATACGTTACAACTATAATATATTATCTTATATTTATTTTAATTGCACATCATCCAACAGTACAAAACCTTTAATAGGACGAGAATCTTACCTATAGAGGAGCGAATTCGAGACTCTATCGTGCCGTTTTTTTTTCTGGCATAGAATCAGGTCAAACATGGTAGGTGTTGTTAAGCATGTAACTGGGCATATGAAATCGAATTTCACCACATTTTTTCCTGGTCTGGACCTTTTTAATTAAAAAAAAAGGGAAATATTGTATTTTAAATAAAATGTGTTTTTTTTTGTTTCCACCGTCATATCTTCAAAACTAATGCTGCGACGTTGTTTTTTTTTTCAATTAAAGTACACACAATAGCGCTTTTAACTGTACTAATGATTTTTACACAGTTCGCATTTTCATTTCCTTAAAAATTAGGAAAACTAGATATTTGAATTTTACGTATTACAATTTTCACCAATCGATAACATTTTTTTTTTTGAAAATTTTTATACACATACAGTGAAGCAAATGTAGCCCAAACATTAGAAAAGTTTTTGATATAATTATTTTTTTTCCAATGTGTATCGTTTGGCAACAGCGATTTTTTTTAAAGTGCGCTAAATTAGTCATATGTATTATTAATTGCGGCTCAGAATCTAGGTACGTACACCGCGTATGGAAGGTAGGATAAGATGCGTCTAACTAATATACTATTCAAATGTATTGACCCCTCACCTTAACCGCGAATATCTCAAAAACGGAGGAACGGAAAAGATTGAAAAAATTATGTGTCTACTGTAAATCATTCGCTGAAATTTGTATAATGTACATTGGACAGTTTTGAAGTGCTGCTAAGTTATATTGAAAAATGTCCTACTTTTTAAGGATATTTTGACAATACCAGTTTTAAATCCATTATATATTTGAAAATATGCCTACTATATAAATAATATTTTAGATGCCGATAAGGCATGGTATTTTTTGTACGAGGAAATTTTTTCATAATTTTTTATTCTAAAATTTTGCAAGTAGGGCATTTTTCAATATAACTTAGTAGAACCTCAAAACCGTCCAATGTACATTATTCAAACTTCAGTGAATAATTTACAATAGACACATAATGAACACACATTTTTTCAAATTTTCTCTGGTCCGTCCTTTTTGATATATTCGCGGTTAAAATGAGGGGTCAATACATTTGAATCGCATATTAGTAGTTTGCGGGATTTAGAGTATACGTATAAATACTTTTAAATAAATGCGATGCTGTAGAATATTCACAATTTAGTTTTCTAAAATAATGGAGTGCATTATTTGTAAGAAAATTGCGCGGGATGATGACAAATCTGTGGTACCAAGACCTAGGAACAAGGTTTATTGTCACTAATATCTAGTGCTGAAAAAAGACGATATCGCGGAAATATTGTGTCAGAAAAGATAATATTTTAAATGACGAAATTTAATTAAAATATATAGACTGTCGTATAGGTAGACATGTTTTGAAAACATCAACGTCTTTTGCAATCGTACAGTGCCGCCGCGCCGCGCCGATTTGCAACAGATGCTGCACAGTACTTAATCGAATACGAAATATTAATAATAGATGGAGGATTTAAATTAACAGAAAAAGTAGTTTCACTACATAAACGTCATTCAGAAATGACCAAAAATCTATTTAGCAAACAGGAAGATACCAGGATGGTTTTGCATGCAATGTACCAAACTAAATTTAGCAAACAAATATTGGTGAAGTCAATTGATATAGATGTATTAATTTTACTTACTTTGACTTAAATGGAACTAATTTATTTATGCAACTTGGACACGGCACTAGCAGACAATTTTTGTCAATATAGAAGGTAGTGCAAAGTTTATGAACTACAGCTTGTTCTTGTCTTCATTGTTTTACTGGTTGCGACACCACTAATGGTTTTTCAAAAATATTTAAAAAATCTGCGTTTGATGTTCTTAAAGAATATTGCTGTTTTTCAAAAATTATCGGAACTGCCATTGCTGTCTAAAGACGAAGCTTTAAAAATCTTTACAAAATTGATTCTAGTACTGTACAAAAACAAAAATAAACAAATTCAGATATTAAACGACCTAAGGATCAAATTAGCAACAACAACAAACGGAGCTTCCTTCAACTGAAGGCACCTTTTACCACCCCTTCTTTTAAGGTAAACATATATATTTAAATAATAGATTTCCTATCTAACACATTTAGTTAACTATTCCAGGTTTATGTATCAACTTAGAATATCGTACAGAAGCAATATGCCAACTACACTTATAAATGCACATGGTTCAGGACGGAACTTAAGTGACGATGTTTGGACAATATTTTCATTAAGTATTTATTGTTCAGATAAAAATTGTGAAAATCGAAAATATGACTGTGTTAAAGAAGGCCTAAAATGTTGTAACGAGTGTGAATGCCGTACTTGAAATACTGTTATTTAAAGGTTTCGATGAATGTACAGACGAACTAGAATGCTTTTAACGCAGGCCCTATGTAATTAAATACTCATTTGTCAATAGAAAAATAGTTGCAAAAAAATAAAGTTGTTTTATTCCTGCGTCTTGGTTTAATTCAATCAAAAATGTGTAATAACCTACTTATTAGGTAGGTACTTACTTTATAACAATGATTTATATTTACCTGCTTTTAAATAGTTTTTCCTTAAAACAACAAAAGGTAGGTTTATACCTTAGGTTCGTACCTATTTTGGGGCTGTTAATAAAAGCCCGATTAGTACACATGAACCCAACAACCGTAGTTCGCAGGCGGTAAGCAGTATAATGAGAGCCGGGCGCGCAAGAATATGTTTTAGCCCGTTTTTAAAAAATCGCTGACTACATACTATAACCTGCACATAAAAAAATATGATTCTAAAAACTTTTTTCATATGTTGGCTTCAATTTGTTCACAGCATGTATATACATATTTCCATAAATAAAAAAATTTTTCGATTGCTGAAAAATACATTCACGAATATAACAACTTTAAGTTTGCTATTATTTTAATAATTAAAAAAAATATATTTTATAATCACATTGTACATAGTTAGAAGCGTTATTGTGTCTATTTCAATTTTTTTTAAAAATCAGTTCTATAGCACAATTATTTTTAAAGATATAACGGTGGGGACGTTAGAAAACAAATGATTTTTTACAGTTTTTTCGAAATAAAAAAGTTCCTGACCACCAGAAAATGTCGTGAAAAGTGGTTTCATGTACACGATTACCTAATTAAAGTATCGAACCAAGTCTGGTTTGGTTCTACGCCAGTTTTTTTTTCTCGGAAACTAAGCGTCTTTGCTTCCCAATTTTACTCGTCTACTAGCCTAAATAAAAAGTTCAAATAAAAATTATGATGGCGTTTAGACTATCATACCGAAGATAAAGTTTCCGGATGCTATGTCAATTTTCACTGATTTTTGTTGTAGAATCTTGTGCTCTTTAATTTTCATCAGCACAGTAGTTTTTGTGTTTTTCACATTTTAAAAGTTATATCAAGAAACATTATTTGTTTTTATGTTTCGCGCACAGTGGCTTTGATAACTCTTTAAAATACTTTTCTGCGAGGTATTAAAAACCTACCAAAAAAGTTGTCACTGGGATATAACTCAAAACAGGAACAACAAATTAGTTGGAATTGGGAATATGTTAATATAAAGCTCAAATTTTAATGAGTACGATTTTTTTCTAAGGTCATATCAAGAAAATATGAGAATCTGCAGTGGTAAGTACAGCTTGAAACACCCTGTATATTTTCTACGTTATTGAACATTAAGACACCATCCTGTTATATACAGTCGTTGCTGTTACATAATCGATAACGACATTGTAAAACCACCCTCTGTGTCTAGGTAGAAACTAGCCGATTCACGCGAGGGTGAGGTTTTCTATGGCTTGAATTGTTACTAAGGGAGGGAAATATTTTTTGTGCGTAGGGTGACTGAAAAATGGTAGTCTGAACTGGGGTTTCATACCGAATAGGGCCAGTGACAGATGCAGGTTTTATTTTTAGAATATGGCCGAGGGGACACGTCCTTTTCTGGGTATTTTTTACCTAATAATTAATCAGGGGAGTAAAGCGCGTCGTGCACGTTTTCTCCCTCTGACTGTTTATTTTTCCGCTGAATTAGGTCTCGGGGGCATGTTATAATGAAATTCTAGGGCTTCAAAGCAGACGGACGATAAATGTTAAATGGAAAACACATTTACAGTTGAATAAACAACATAATACAACGAACTTCCTTGGATAGAACTGAGGAAATAGCTAATAAAAATTTGGAAGAATTATGTATACAGTAAGTTCGACGATTCTGAACGTTAGATTCCTGCCTCGACAGAGCCAAATATTCTAAAAAACCGCTGCCTAAGGAATCACTACTTCCACATCCAGATTATTCGTCCAAGTCACTTTAAAGGAAACATCTTGACTATATTTGCACTCTAGTATGTGGAAATTATTGGTCATAGAATTTTAATAATATTTGGGGTAGATGTCATAGAAAAGTTTGAGGAGTTGGTTTCTACCATATACGTTAAAAATGAAGTTTCTAGTTTACCGTACTTATTTTCCACTATTTACAACCTACCACCTCAATGGAGTCATCTCAATCAGATGTCACTACAATACATACGTGTACTAACTTTCAAGTGAATATCTCAATTTGATGTTATCAATCACATTAATAATGAAGCGCAGGTGGTAGAGTTTGAAAAATATTAGAAGGAAATCTGAGGCCTTGGTTTCTAGTATATACACCGAATCCCAAATTTCTGTAGTCTTACCAGCTTGCTTTACTTATTTTCCCCTATTTGCCCCTATTTAACCCCCAACCCTTCAACGGCATCATCTCAAATTATGATCTAGTTTCAGACGTCGTTATAATACATACGTGTACCAAATTTCAAATGAATATCTCAATTTTATTTTATCAACCCTTTTCATATTGGAGTAGGGGTGGTTGGGTTGAAAAATATTATAAGAAAATCTGACGCTGTGGCTTCTAGTACATACACCGAATTTCAAGTTTCTGTAGTCTTACCAACGTTTTACTTATATTCCTCTATTTACCCCAAATTAACCTCCAACCCTTCAACGGAATCATCTCAAAATATAAACTAATTCCAGACGTCGTTATAATACATACGTGTACGAAATTTCAAATGAATATCTCAACTTTATTTTGTCAACCCCATTAATGGGGTAGGGTGGTGGGGGGGTTGAAAAATATTATAAAAAAATCTGAGGCCTTAACTTCTTGTACATACACCGAATTTCAAGTTTCTGTACTCATAATAGCTTGCTTTACTTATTTCTCCTTATTGACCCCTAAATAACCCCCAACCCTTCAACGGAATCATCTCAAAGTATAATCTAGTTCCAGATGTCGTTATAATTCATATGTGTACCAAATTTCAAATGAATATCTCGATTTTATTTTATCAACCCTTTTAATAATGAAGTACTTAGGGGTGGTGGGGGTTGAAAAATATTTTAAATAATCTGAGACCTTGGCTTCTAGTACATACACCGAATTTCAAGTTTCTGTAGTCTTACCAGCTTGCTTTATTTATTTTCCCCTATTTACCCCTATTTAACCCCCAACCCTTCAACGGAATTATCTCAAAATATAATCTAGTTCCAGATGTCGTTATAATACATACGTGTAGAAAATTTCAAATGAATATCTCAATTTTATTTTATCAACCCTTTTCAAATTGGAGTAGGGGTGGTGGGGGTTGAAAAATATTATTAAAAAATCTGACGCTTTGGCTTCTAGTACATACATCGAATTTCAAGTTTCTGTACTCTTACCAACTTGTTTTACTTATATTCCTCTATTTACCCCAAATTAACCCCCAACCCTTCAACGGAATCATCCCAAAATATAATCTAATTCTAGACATCATTATAATACATACGTGTACGAAATTTCAAATGAATATCTCAACTTTATTTTATCAACCCCTTTAATGGGGTAGGGGTGGTGGGGGGTTGAAAAATATTTTAAAAAAATCTGAGGCCTTAACTTCTAGTACATACACCGAATTTCAAGTTTCTGTACTCTTACAAGCTTGCTTTACTTATTTCCTCCTATTTACCCCTATTTAACCCCCAACCCTTCACCGGATTTCCTCAAAAAACAATCCAGTTCCTGATCTCGTTATAATATATACGTGTACAAAATTTCAGGTCAATATCTTAAACCGTTTCGGAGAAAGCGTGCGGACAAAAAAGTTACAGACAGACCGACAGACAGACCGACAGACAGAAAATTTTTTTTCGCTCAAATTTAAAATCTCGACGTTTCATGACATTCTAAACCTATTTCACGAATAAAAATTTTTGAAATTTTTTTTGCGATTACTATACTTCCAATCCACTACGTGGATGTGGAAGTAATTATCCAATATGCCTTTGACAGTGTACGGTTTCGGTTGTTGCGAGTATTGAGTAGCAAATGTGTTATATGTTCTTGATATTTTCATAAATAAACGAATCTAAAATGTCTTCGTGGGTGTAATTTAAATGTACCGGCATTTTTTGACATAGTAGAATGACTGACATTAATAATGATTGTTTCTAATCCTGGCTAAGTTGATGG
This sequence comes from Stenurella melanura, assembly GCA_963583905.1. Taxonomy (NCBI): domain Eukaryota; kingdom Metazoa; phylum Arthropoda; class Insecta; order Coleoptera; family Cerambycidae; genus Stenurella; species Stenurella melanura. Next base: position 7,548,320 of record OY757309.1, read on the forward strand.
AAACAACATTTAAGAGAATCGCCAGTATTTCAAAAAGTTGTAGCTTTAACCCTTACAATGTCAATACTAGAAAAAAGGGAATTTGATTTTACATAACTTGATGTAAAAAAAATATTGTGTTCCATTTGAACTAAAAAAGTTTTTGAAGTTTGATTTTGATCAAATGTAAAGTGAAAAATAGAACGCTTGCTATAATATCATGGAATTTATTCAGGACACGGTTAATTTCAAAGTATATTACTTAAAACACAAATATTTACATTTCTATAGGGGACGCCTAATTGAAAGGTTGAGGTTAAGTTTTGAAAACTCTTTTGAGATTTGCCTAAAACTATCACCTTGTATATGGATTTTGGCATTTTTCAAAAATTGTTAAAAATACTCTAATAAATAACGTATTTAAACCAAATAATTAGTCTTTTTGGCACAATTTTAATGCTTCGATAATTAACAGCTGAGTTTCACAATAGATCAATTTCAAAAATATTTGGAGGCTTCCCGGCTACAAAAACATCAGTACCTAATTACACTTTAAGTTTGCAACAAAAAATTGCATTTTACTCTTTGTTAGAATTCGACACAACGATATTACATCGTTTGTCAAAATAGTAAAAGTGAAAATGTCAACAAACATTAAAAAAAAATTATTAGAAGAAATACAGAAGAGTAACATTTATACAGAAGTGATGTAACTGAGGAAATAATGCACCTAGTATTTAGCATTATTTAAAAACGATTTTATCAAAGACAGTTAAACAAAATTAAGATAACACACCTAAAATGTAATGAACAAAAATAATACAAAAAAAATCGGTATTTACACAGAACTTCCCTCTTTATGCGTGCATGGCGGTCACTCTAAAAATGACATAGAGAATAATAATCGGAATATAATTATCACTATTATTATTATTACATAGAAAACTTGACAACTTTTGGTCAAAAAAATATACAGAGTGGTCATCTGACAACAAAAATTCAATACTAAATAACAGGTGCCAAATATGGAAGGCTTGCGCAAATACCTTTACAAATGTCCACCATGGTTGAATTATTTCTTGCGATGACCACCCTGTTCATTTTTCAATGAAACTATAATAGGTGCATATGCCAAACACTATTGCCATCTGTCACTTTTTCAGTTCCACATTCACGTAGTGGAGTGGAAGTATAGTAGTGGTTAAACAATTTAATTTTTTCTTAATTTTCTTAATAGTTTTAGAATGTTATGAGACGTGGAAATTTTACTTCCCTCGCATACCGAAGGGAAGTATTGTATTCGAGAAAAAATCACCCTCCGAGATTTTTTCGGATTCTGACGTTTCAGAACACGTAGATTCCGAAAATATAGGTTTTTCAATTCCGTCAGTCTGTCTGTCTGTCTGTTGGTGCATTGACTAAAAAACTACTTGACGGAGAGCAGTCAAATTTGGTAGGTAGTTAACCCTACTGTCAGCGAAGAACTGGTAGAAATTTCACTGGGAAATATACAGGGTGGACCGTCTAAACGGAATAAATAGTGAAAAAAATTTTTTTTTGCTCAAATTTAAAATTTCCACGTTTCATGACGCGCTAAACCTATTTCAGAAAAATTTTTTACCACTAAAAAAAATTTTTTTCTTTGTTCAAATTTAAAATTTTCACGTTTCATGGCATTCTAAACCTATTTAAAAGAAAAAAAAATTTTACCACCAAAATAGATGAATTTTTTTTTCTCTTCCACGTTTCATAGCGTTCTAAATCTATTTAGAGAAAAATAACAAAATTTTTAAAATTTTTGAAAAAATTTTACCACAAATTGATGGAATTTTTTTTTCAGATTTAAAATTTCCACGTTTCCATGGCATTCCAAATTTATTAAAACAAATTTAAAAATGTTTTAGAAAAATAAAAAAAAAATGAAAACATGTTTAGGTAATCTATTTATCACCATTATAGAATAGACGAAATATTTTTTTTGCTCAAATTTAAAATTTCCACGTTTCATAACATTCCAAACCTATTTCGAAAAAAAAATTTGCAACATATTTTCACCAATTTGGAAAAAAATTTAACACTAGAATAGACAGAAAACATTTTTGAAAATTTGTTCTATATTTTAATCACCACTATACTTCCACTCCATTGGAATGTGGGATTGAAAATGTGAGAGATGGCAATAATATTTCGCATATCCTATTATATACTTTTATTGAATAATGGCATCCCAAGAAATAATTGAGTCATGGTGGACATTTATAAAGGTATTTGCGCAAGCCTTCCATATTTGGCACCTGTTATTTAGTATATTGAACTTTTACTGTTGGATGAACACTCTGTATATTTTTTTGACCAAAAGTTATCAGGTTTTCTTTGTAATAATACTAATAATTATAATCCGATTATTATTCCCAATGTAATTTCGTAATTAATAATTTTTTTGAGTGACTGTCATGCACAAATAACGAGGGATGTTCTGTGTAAATAACTTTACCGATTTTTAAAAATCTATTCTAGTGGTAAAAAAATTTTTCACCATCTACTCTACAGTAGTGGTAAAAATATTTTCAACAATTTTTTTTGAATATTTTTTTCAAGTTTTGCTTTGAAACAAGTTTAGAATGTCATGAAATGTAAAAATTTTAAATTTGAACAAAGAAAAAAATGTGTTCCATCTATTTTAGTGATAAAAAATTTTTCAAAAATGTTGGGAAAAAAAAATTTAACTTTCTTTTTTTAATAGGTTTAGAATACCATGAAATGTGGAAATATTAAATTTGAATAAAGAAAAAAAAATATTTTTTTATCTATTTTAGTGGTTAAAAAATGTTTCAAAAATGTTGGTAAAGAAAATGTCATTTTTTTTTAAATGGGTTTAGAATGCCATAAAACATGCAAAATTTTAAATTTCAACAAAGAAAAAAATGTTTTCCATCTGTAAGTGATAAAAAAAATTTCAAAAATGTTGGTAAAAAAAATTTTCAATTTTTTTCTGAAATAGGTTTAGAATGTCACGAAACGTGAAAATTTAAAATTTGAGCAAAAAAAATTTTCTTTCATTATTTATTCCCTTTAGACGGTCCACCCTGTATATTTTCCAGGAAAGTTTAAACATTTCTTCGCTGACAGTAGCGTCAGGTATCTACCAAATTTGACTGTTCTCCATCAAGTAGTTTTTTTAGTTACTGCACCAATAGACAGACAGACTGACGAAATAGAAAAACCTATATTTACGTAATCTACATGATCTGAAACGTGAAAAATCCGGAAAAATTTCGGAGAGTGATTTCTTCTCGAATACAATACTTCCCGTCGGTATGCGAGGTAGGTAAAAATTAACTACATTATTTTTCAAAATGTCTGCCTCCAACCTTTACACACTATCCGAATAATGCAATTGAACCACGTGATTAGTCTTTTGGCACATCTTTAATGGTTTTAGAATTAACAGCAAAATTTTACAATAAATTCATTTCAAAAATCTTGTAAGCTTTGATAAACATTTGCCAGGCAACATTTAGGGTACATGTCAAAAATATTAGTCATTGTTCGAAACAGCACAGAAAGTACTTTGAAAGTTAAAAATGTTTTATTCTAACGAAGAGTACGTGATAATAGTTAGAGAATATCGTCGACGTTTTCCCAATCGCAGAGTTTCCAATAAATCAACATATTCTTCTCTTTAGAACCATGTAAAACAAAATGAGAAACCTTCAGTTCCGGCGTGAACGGAAATTCAAATTCTACAAATTCTGCAACAAAATTCTTCTATTAGTACGCGAAGAGTAAGTATCTTTAGGAATTCCCCATGTAATAATTTGAAAAAATTTAAAAAACGAAGATTTGTACATGTTCCAATGAAAAAGGTTTGTAAATATAAACCGTTCAAAGACTTGAAGCAGGAGATGAAATTCATCAAAGAGCGTTTCGTCGTTGAGTGTTAAACCACAGAAGAACAATTTCTAGAGTTTTATTTACCGATGAGTCTCAGTTTAAAACAGACGGTATTAACAATAGCAGAAATTTTGACTTATGGGCAGATGAAAATCCAGATAGCATCTCAGAAAAAACTGATTCCTGATATTTTCTTAGTTCTTGGTATTGAATTGTGAAGACCTCTCTATTAATGAAACACTCGTTCGATTTGGTGAAACCAATAAAAAAACGGCTCACCGAAATTTTGATAAAAAATCAAAATCAATTATATCAGAAACGAAGCGCTAGACAATTTTGAAATCGTCTTAGGATACTGTACTGTACACGTACAGGGTAATCCTCACTAGCGTATTGTCAGTCAACCACAGAACACCCTGTATACTATTGTTCAAATTCTGATCACGCCAGCATACTAATAGAGCTAATCAAAGACGTCATTCAAAAAATATAATATATGTATGTTAATGTCTGGGACAGATTATCAAAAGACTATAAAAGCCACTCTCAATATAAAACAAAGTATTATTTCTAGTTCTACTTAGAAGATACTTCATTGTGTGACAAAACATATCACAAATAAAATTTATTGCATTTCAAAGTTAAAAATTATTAAAAAGTAAAAATAAAAAGAATATAATATATTGCTGACTGCATGGTTAAATAAATAAAATAGTTCCTTCTACTGTCGAAAAATACGGAAGCGTACTAAGGCCACGGTGAAAAAAAATTAAGTTGAAATTTCAATACAATTAGTCGAAATTTCAACATAAGTTGAAATTTCGACTTAATATCTTGAAATTTCGACTTAATATGTTGAAATTTCGACTTAATAAGTTGAAATTTCAACTTATCTTGAAATTTCAACTTAATAAGTTAAAAATTCGACTTATTAAGTTGAAATTTCAAGATCATAAGTGGAAATTTCGACTTATTGCTTCCACATCCACGTAGTGGATTGGAAGTATAGTACGTAATGGTAAAAAAATTTTCAATTTTTTTACGATTACGTACTATACTACTAAAATTTTATTTATTTTTTCTTGAAACAGGTAGAATGTCATGAAACGTCGAGATTTTATATTTGAGAGAAAAAAAAATTCTGTCTGTCTGTCGGTCTGTCTGGAATATTTTTTGTCCGCACATTTTCTCCGGAATGGTTTTAATATTGACTTGAAATTTTGTACACGTATATATTATAATGAGATTTGGAACTACATTGTTTTTTTAACATATTCGGTGAAGGATTCGGGGGTAAATAGGGGGAAATAAGTAAATCAAGCTGGTAAGAGTACAGAAACTTAAAATTCAGTGTATGTACTAGAAGTCAAGGCATCAGATTTTTTTATATTATTTTTGAACCCTCCACCACCCCTACTCCATTATTAAAGGGGTTGATGAAATAAAATTGAGATATTCACTTGAAATTTGATACACGTATGTATTATAACGACATCTGACACTAGATTGCATTCTGAGATGATTGCGTTGAAGAGTTGGGGGTTAAATAGGTGTAAATAGGGGGAAATAAGTAAAGCAAGCTGGTAAGTGCACAGAAATATGAGATTTGGTGTATATAGAGCCTCAGATTTCTTTCTAAAACTTTTCAACTTCACATCTCCACTCCATTATTAAAGGGATTGATAACATAAAATTGAAAGATAGTACACATACGTATAGTAATGACATCTGATTTGGATGATTCCGTTGAAGGGGTTGGAGGTGGCATAGGTTGTGAATAACGCAAAATAAGTAGACCAAGCAAGAAACTTCATTTTTAACGTATATGGTAGAAACCAAGGCTTCAAATTTTTCTATATCTGCCCCAAATATTAAAAATTCTATGACCAATAATTTCCACATAGGTACTACAATACAATTATAGTCAAAATATTTCGTTTAAAGTGACTTGCATGAGAAATCTGGATGTGGAGGTAGTGATTCCATAGACAGCGGTTTTATCTTGAAATTTCAACTTAATAAGTTGAAATTTCGACTTATTATCTTGAAATTTCAACTTAATAAGTTAAAATTTCGACTTGATATTAGGGTTTCTGATTTCTCGACTTTTTTTCATTCCCGGGAATCGGGAACTAAAATTTGTCGTTCCCGGGAATCCCGGGAAATACTAAATTTTTCATATTTTTCTTGAAAAACACAAATTTTTTGGTTCAAAATGTCACATCATCCAAATATTCATTTTACTTCCCTCGCATACCGAAGGGAAGTATTGTAGTCGAGAAAAAATCACCCTCCGAGATTTTTTCGGATTTTGACGTTTCAGAACACGTAGATTACGAAAATATCTATAGGTTTTTCAATTTCGTCAGTCTGTCTGTCTGTCTGTTGGTGCATTAACTAAAACACTACTTGACGGAGAGCAGTCAAATTTGGTAGGTAGTTGACGCTACTGTCAGTGAAGAAATGGTTAAACTTTCACTGGAAAATATACAGGGTGGACCGACCCAAGGGAAAAAATAATGAAAATATTTTTTTTTTTCAAATTTAAAATTTCCACGTTTCATGACACGCTAAACCTATTTCTGAAAAAAAAAAAAATTGAAAATTTTTTTCACCAACATTTTTGAAAATTTTTACCACTAAAATAGATGAAAAAATTTTTTTTCTTTGTTTAAATTTAAAATTTCCACGTTTCATGAAATTCTAAACCTATAGAAAAAAAAATTGAATTTTTTTTTATCATTTTTGAAAAATATATTACCACTAAAATAGATGGAATTTTTTTTTCTTTTTTCAAATTAAATTTTTTTATTTTTCATAGCGTACTAAAACTATTTTTAAAAATATTAGAAAATTATTTTACCATTTTTTAAAAAATTAAAAAAAATTTTTTTAAACATTTTTAATCCATTTCATTACTATAGAATAGACGAACCATTTTATTTGTTCAAATTTTTAATTTTAATTTCCACGTTTCATGACATTCCAAACCTCTTTCGGAAAAAAAATTTGCAACATTTTTTTACCATTTTGGAAAAAAAATTACACTAGAATCGATGGAAAATTTTTTTTTGCTCAAATTTAAAAGTTTCACGTTTCATGACATTTCAGAAAAAAAAATGTTGAATATTTTTTCACCAACATTTTTGAAAAAATTTTTATCACTAAATAGATGGATTTTTTTTTATTTGCTCAAATTTGAAAATGTCTACGTTTCATGACATTCTAAACCTATTTCAGAAGAAATACATATTGATAATTTTTTAACCAACATTTTTGAAAAATTAAAAAAAAATGAAAATTTTGTTAACCACCACTATATTTCCACTCCATTACGTAAATGAGGGATTGAAAATGTGACAGATGGCAATAATATCTGGCATATGCACCCTTATAATTTTATTGAAAAATGTACAGGGTGGTCATCTCAAGAAATAATTCAGTCGTGTTGGACATTTGTAAAGGTATTTGCGCAAGCCTTCCACATTTGGCACTTGTTATTTAGTATTGAACTTTTGCTGTTGGGTGAGCACTCTGTATATTTTTTTGACCAACAGTTTTCTTTGTAGTAATAGCAATAACTATATTCCGATTATTATTCCCAATGTCATTTCATAATTAATAATTTTTTAGAGTGACCGTCATGCACAAATAACGAGGGAAGTTCTGTGTAAATACCTTTACCGATTTTTTTTAATGCTTTTTTTCTGTTCTTTCTTTGGTCAAAAAATAAATCCGTCATTTTTGTTTTGTTTTATTTATAATTAAAAAGACACAACAACACTACCTACAGGAAATAATACAATAACCAAATAAAACATAAATGCCGTCCGACGCGCATGCTCTCTAAAATTTCGGAGCATCAAATTTAATATTTTTAAAACTTATTTTTATTTCCACGGGTCCGAGAAATCCCGACTATTATTTCCCGGGAACGGGAACGATAAAAAGTGACATAATTCCCGGGAAATCCCGTCCCGGGATTCCCGGGACAGAAACCCTACTTGATATGTTGAAATTTCAACTTATTTTTTTTTTCGCCGTGGCCTCAGTACTCTTCAGTAGAAAAGTCTCACCACCGAAATGTTGTACAAGTTTCTTTAATCTAATCCGAAATCTTCAGGATGGCAAATAAGTAAACAAAATAAAAATACTATTACGAAATAATTATTTTTCTTATTCACTAATACTGATATTGTTTGTTAATATATCTCACTATTTATTTTTGATAAAACAATATATCTATTTTAATGCTGCAATGTGCAGGGCCTGCATAAAATACAAGTTTACACTGTTAAGAGCATGTCCTTAATTCTGTAAATTGCAGGTAAAATTCTACTGCCAAGAATTACTTCACGAGCAACCATTTAATTTAAATGAAAACCATGATTCTGCAAAATATAAAAGTTTTTCTTCTACACTGCCGGATTATACGGTATGCTGGTTAACGTTGTTGCCCTCTGCCAAAGTGCCAGCTTGTAACATTAGAGCGGTAAAAGAGACCGCTGCTATCAGCGAATGGAACGGGAGACAGAAAGCAGGTACAAGAGAAAACCGTTGGAAATTGTGGAGCGTAAAACCGAGGCGGGCCCGTCTGGGCAGGTTCGTCCTAGAAAATTCTAGAACCCATTATTGACGACAGCTGCTCGAGCAGCTTTGGCACAGTCACATTATTATACCCATTTGATTTATTTAAATAGGTGTATCACAATCGAACTAATTAAAAAAAAAATAGTTATCGGAGAAAAAAATTTTTGTTCAGAAATCTGTTACATATCAAATAATAAGCTATTGACTATTAGTGGAGTGAACAAAGGTTTTCACTTCGGAACAATTCCGGGAAGCGAATACATCTCTGAATGTCAGGAACAACATACCAAAAGTTACCAACAATAGTCCTTGAGCGTCATTTGTTATTAAGCAAATTTGTTGCAAAATTGCAAAATACCAGTTTTGTAAAATAACTTTTAAAATATTTTTTTCTTAAAAAGACTAATGCGCCATTCGAAAGTACGTAAAATTTCACATAAAAAATGTATATGATGTTTTCTTGTACGATTAGATCTAGATTTTTTTGTTTAACGCACGAAAATGGAACACGGCGACAATAAGTACGATGCGCGAAGCGTGCGCGGTTTTCGACGCGCTACAACCAAGTTGTATCTTTTGAATTTATCCATGAAATTGAGCTCAACAAAGCTAAATGAAAGAAGAGATATGTGACTATTGGATTATTATACATTTAAATTTAAAAATAAATGTATGTAGGAATAGCATATATATGAAATCTACAATTTTTAAGATAAAACCCTGGAACTTTCACATATTACTCTTGAAGTAATGTATAAAATGATCCAATAAGTGAAAACGGTGCACACATTGAGCATTATTGTATTGAAATAATTATTTTGTTAATCTGTTTATTTGTTGTTATTTTGTTGTTATTATTTATTATTGCAATACGATTTTTGAATAAAAATTAAAATGAAATGATTGTTTCCAAAGCCTACACTACCCTTGAGAAAAAAAAACAATATTTTTTGCAAAAAATGCCAATAACTCAAAAACGACTGTAGATAGACATACACAATGTTAATAAAAGTGGCCCTAAAATTCAATTTTGCATTGATTTCTGGCGCATGGCGTCAGAAATGGTAGGCGCAAAGATGTGCTACGCAATCTGTTGAAAGTAGAATAATAGAATATTTAAACAAAAATATGATGGTCACATTGAACATTTACGTCAGAATTTCGTCAACATTGTTCTTGTTCGTTAATAATAATTTGTTGGTGTTGTGTGTAATTAAATAAGAATCCATGTTTTTCTTTAAAAATTATTACAACTGTCTTTTGTTTCCATGGCATACTTGATGAAGTAAGGAATCTCTCGACAACATGAGGTATTTCTTGATTTTTATTGAATAACTCGATATGGGGTGAAGTTAGGTATAGGGAATGCTTAAGTAACTCTCCCTAAAATTCAATTTTCTTTCGAATGGTGTGAAAAAATATAGTAGGTGCCATTTGAAAAAATTGACTTTTTGACAATTTTTGATTGCGACATTTGAAAATCGATTGCGCCCATATGGTACAAAATGGGACCACCGATGGGACATCAAAAGTTAGCCTGGACTTCCAGCTAACTGCTTCACAAATTTGGTTTCATAATTTTGAAAGGTTTGCGAGATACAAATTTGTTCGTAAACTACTACAGCGGCAATTTTTTTAAAAAAATTGGACATATGTCAAAAATTGTAATAGATAAGTTAACATAACTTAGGTTCTCTAAACTCAGAATTAGAAGACCAATCGAACCATGTAAAGAAAAATATAGGTTTCTATTTAAAATAAGAAAGTTTATACCAATTTTTGACACACCCTGTATAGTTGGAGGACTGAGAGTATTTTAGATAGAACGGGCATGATCGATTATGGCTGCATACCAAATTTCAAGTTTCTAATCCAACTGAAAGTTGAAGAACTTCTAATGAATGGCCTACGTGAATCACCCGTTATACAGGGTGGGGCAATAGTGCGTTGGACCTCGATATCTTGAGTTCTACGACAGCTAAAAATTTTTAAAAACATTGCAAGTAAAGATAAAAGAGGCTATAGCTGGAAATTATTTTCGAACATACAGGGAGAGCCAAGACGAAATTACAGGACAAGTGCCTTTTTTTGTAAATGGAATACTATGTATATCAGTACATTTTTTGAAGCCTCTTTCTAGGCTCTATTCATTCCTATATTAGCATTGAATATCTCCAAACCATTTGGATGTAATGCTTTTTTTTTGTTGAAATGATGGAATCTGCAGATGGATATATATTAAAAACATCACCACCGTCACAATTATGGGTTTTAAGAAAAAATTATGTGAATACCAGTTACAATCTAATTAATACTTTTGAATCATTTTCATTTCCTAGAAGTGTACAGGGTGGTCAAAAATTATTTTTCAATTAAGAACTTTTTTAATTGAATTTTCTAAATTTATTCAAATGGAACACCCTGTATATTTTTCAACGATGTGATGTAGACATGAAAAATAAATATTTTTTGTTAGTACTTCCCTATGGCTAATTGCAACCAATTTCGTTTTATTGAGTAATAATTACAAAATTCAAAAATAAACTTAAAAAAGAGCTAACTTCAAATAACTCAGTAGAAAAAATTATAATAAATGTTCCACATGTTGCCCATTTTGATTGACACACATCTCTATGCGCTTTTGAAATGAGGTTTCCACTGTTCCTAAAACTGCCGGTGTGATAGATCTAAAGGCAGTTATTATTCTTTCCTTCATATTTTGTACTGTTGTTGGTGTGCCTCTATAAACAATTTCCTTCACGTATCCTCATAAAAATAAATCCATTTTTGTAAGATCTGGGGATCTAGCAGGCCATTTAGTGGGTCCATTTCTTCCAATCCATTGATGAGTGTATGTATTATTTAAGTGGCCTCTAACTGCATTTAAATAATGTGGTGGAGCACCATCTTGCTGAAACCACATCCTATTTCGAATTCTTTCAGGGAGATTGCCAATAATTGCGGTAGACAGTTTTCCCAAAAATGAGGATAAATTAATCCAGTCAATGTACCATCAAAGAAATGTGGCCCTATTACATGTTCTCCAATAATTCCTCCCCAAACGCTTATGGACCATCTGTGCATAAAAAAATGAGGATTTTCCGAAGCATAATAATGGAAATTGTGCCTATTAACAAATCCATTTTTATGAAAAGTTGCCTCATCAGCGAATAAAACATTATTGAAGAAGTTGACACCATCTTGCATTTTACCTCTGGCCCAATTACAAAATTGTAGGCGCTTTTGAAAATCGTCATCAGATGGTCATGGTGCATTTGAATATGATATGCATGCAACTTATTTGTTTTTAAGATTCGACCCACAGACCGTCTACTTATTCCTACCAATGAGCTCACTTTGACTAACATGGGGATTCTCAACCGTTGCCAGCACCACAGAAAACTCAATTTCTTCGTTCACAACACGTTTTATTCTTTCACTTTTTTTATACTAGACATTTCCAGTTTCCAGAACTCTATCGAGAAGGTTTTGGAAGCTAGTAACGTCAGGAATCCTTCTTTCAGGATAACGTTGGTGATAAATTCTATTGGCAAGTAAACAATTTCTGTCTGACTTGCCCAAAACAAAAGTCAATTTTACAAGTTCCGCTTTATTAAAATTCATATTGTACAATTCCAAATATTTTAAATACAAATTGTAACTAACGACCGATAAGTGTGATAAATGCTCCGTTACATACCTACACGACCTACAGGACAATTTATACCAAACTGAGGTTTTATTGCTTGTCGAATAACGAAAAAGGCAATAAAAATGTACAAAAAAACATTACAGTTACCTGTTAAATACTATTTACTCATTTCAATGGATTGGGAAAAATGGTCCCACTAAATGGCCTCATTTCAAAATTGCATAAAGACGTGTGTCAATCAAAATGAACACCTATTATAAATCTTTCTAATGAATTATTTGAGGGAACCTCTGTTTTATTCTTGAACTTGACACTTATTTATTTATAAAACGAAAATGGTTGCAATTAGCCATTGGGAAGTACTTACAAAAAACGTTCGTTTTTCATTTCTACATAACATTGTTGAAAAATATACAGGGTGTTCCAGTTGAAAAAAAAATAAAAAATTTAATTTAAAAAGTTCTTAATTGAAAAATAATTTTTGGCCACTCTGTACAGTTTTAGGAAATGAAAATGATTCAGAAACATTAATTAGATGTCTAGTAACTGGTATTCACATAAGTTTTTCTTAAAACCCATAATTGTGACTGTGGTGATTTTTTTAATATCCATCTGCAGATTGCATTATAGGCACTTTTCCTATATTTCTTTAAATATCTCCGTTCCTGCTAACTTTTAGTATAACATATGCATTAGGAAAATTGTTCGTTATAAAATTTAAAAAAAGTAGCTATGTGTAATTGCATGCAAATGGCTTCCAAAGCTTTAAAAACACGTTATTTCCACTATTTCTTTACCCGAAATCAACTGCACCGATTCCAACAATAATCTCGTCTATGCGCCAAAAATCCAATCAAAATCCCTCGCCATCTAGCCTATAATGAATAACTGGATATCGTAAACATTGACCTTAATTTTAGTCAAATTATCTAATAATACATTTTGTTTTTATAATATACCTTAATTTCGCTAGTTAACAAACTACCAACAAAACCATTGTTTATAACCATTGCGGGGCTATAACAGCAATTTTGTTTGCTTTGAATTTGATCTAAAAATCAGAACGAACAGAATCCACAAAGTTTGCAGACGTTTGAACTTTACTTGTTTGGAACAGAAAGCTCCGTCCTGACGACACGCTACTGTGTTATCTATAAATAGAGAGCTTGTCGAACAAGTAAAAATATGTACTACTCACTCCACTTGTAATGCAATGCGATTTTATTCTACTGTTACTTCAGATTAAAGTTTCTATTCGAGGTCAATAAATATCTCGTTTTTGGCAATCCCATAAATTACATACGATTGCAACCTTGGCGTTTTTTGACTATGCAATTCCTAAAGGCTTTCTTATTGCAGAACTAGATTAAAATCTGGTCCAAAAATAATCCACCAATGTTTTTCAAACCTATAAAACTGAAAACGGCTCGGAAAGGGATTAATAACATATATTTAGCTCCTGTGATATGGACGAGACGAATAAATTAGTGAATTGTATACTGCAAAATATACGTGTCTCCCAGCATGTCTGTCTTCTGACAGACAGCAGTTAGTAGTACTTCATCTACTGTACTGTTTTAACACAAAATATATTTGTTAATCCCAGGGGCGCGGATCCAGCATTTTGTTGAGGGGGGGGGGGGGCGACAATTATTTAATGGGTAAAAATTAAATAAATGAATTAAAATAGATTTATCTTTATATCAGGTGAAGAAAACCACACCCCGTGTATTAATTTAAAAATTTATTTCCGCTTCTATTAATTCAAATTACGTAATTCTGAAATTCTGTATAATTCGACACGCGATTAAATATCACCCGGTACGTACCTAATAAAAATTTTACCCCGATTCGCATGCTAGAACATAAATGTTTTAGAATTTGTCCGATTCGTATAGTTTTAAAATATTTTTAAGTCTTCCTAAAACGTACAAAACTTGGTGTAAAGGCCAGTTCGAAGAGGCACATATCACTTAAAATTTTACGATGTTAATATAAACAACGATAAGGCATAGGCACAGATGGCTCGGTTCCCGTGAGAAGAGTACCAAAAACTACGCAGTTTTGTGTGTAACGTCATCGCTCGTTCGGGTATAAATACGCGCGAGAAGTTTGTACAGGGGTCACTTCTTTGAGACCGCTACTACGAATGATAATTAATCCTCGAATACGAGTCTGATAATTATCAATGCTTTACTTGCTGACCACCGAGGTCCAAAGCTCACTTCTTTGAGACCACTATTCTGAATGATAATTAATCCTCGAATACGAGTCTGATAATTATCATTACTCTAGTTGACCGCCATCCACTGGTCAAGCCGATTCCGAAGCATTGTCCTTACTTTAACAGCAAACTTCAATAAGCAGAGTGATAATTAATCCTCAGTCTCTTTGAGTCTGAGTGGGATAATTAATCCTCGCACTACGAATTGACCGCTGCTGACCACTGGTCAAGCAACTTGCTACAAAGCCGTACTATTATTGTATTGCTGAAGTCTTAGCAGATTAGTACGACACAAGGGGACGATGTCCAGAACTAATAAGACACCGCCGTCCAGCTACGACTCGCTGGACATGAGCGAGCCGCGTGATAACATCCCTAATGACACTGGTCATTTAGCGGTCTATCAATTAACAGGTAAATCAATATGATTATTTCGGGTTTTCGGCATTTACATGTAGTTACGTGAACTTAATAATATCAAGCCGGGACTATTTTGATTCATTTTAAACAATTGACTAACTGATTCTATATTTCGGATACTCGGAATCGCGAGGGGGTCTTTTTACTGTGGCACTTTGACTAGTTAGAATTTTATTATTTAGAAATTTTCTATAATGTTAATTTTTATTTGTAGCATAATTAGCTGTTTGCTGAATTTCAGACTATGTTAAATCATGTCTTATTTAAAACAGTAACTTTTAAAATATTTACTTTTCAACAGCGGCAGATTTTTGTTGGTAAACAATTTCTGTTGCGTTTTGTTTTGTCGTTTGGTCAATGAACTTCTGCAATATTTGATTGTTCGAAGGGTTTTACAGCTGTTCGGACCTGTCGGTTTATTTATGTCCTACTTGTAAGGATGTGGTCACTGGACTTTTGTGGGTCTTCCACTGATAAGGTCTGTGATTTGCCCCCTGCTAGTTTGACATAATAATCATTTTAAATATTAGTACATGTTAAACTTTGTACTGGGTGTTTTGCCTTTTATTCATTCACGATGACATATTTATGTCATGGGCGAGTTGAAATTGATACAAATTGCTTGTTCATTCAATTGTTTAACGAACACTTACAATCTTCGCAACACAAAAACCTATTGGTAGCCAATTGGCTGTTTCTGAATCAAGTTTATTGATCAGATCCCATCATTCTACGCTTCGCAACGTCAAACTATGTTTGAATAGGCAATTACTTGAGATTTCAACTTGCCGTGCATTCAATTAAATAAACTATTGCGAGTTTTCGCCACCCAAGTATGAACTTTACATGTTCCGAAATCAACATTCTTTCACTTCAGTTTTGAACGAGTATTCTCGTTATAATCATTATTATTTTTAGTGATTATTGGAGTTGTTTGATTGACCATTCGATAAACTTACACGTGACTGTTTGTTCCAACGAAATCTGTTGCTGTAATATAAATTGGTGATTAAATTATTCACCATTTTGATTTATATGTAAGCAACTATTTTCTGGCCATTGCCACACCGATATTTGTAATTTATATTATCTGACAATTGTCTGATTATACGTATAAAAACGTTCCTTGTTTTTAATTACTTGACCTTTTTACCTGAAATAGAAAATAAAGTGCATTATTACCAGAAAAACTAGCCAAGTAAATATAAGATTTACTTGGGCTTAAATAAAACGATCATTTAAAATAAAATAAGTAAACATAAGGTTTACTTGGATACTATAATAGTAAAAACTAAAATATGATACAAGCTTAAACAAAAGTTACCATAAAATAATATAAATAACTCAGTGTAAATTAAATAAAAAAAAGAATAATTTTGAGTCTGAACTGCTATACAGGGTATTATGAAAATACTAAATTGTTTTCTCAATTTAATCAAATAAGCAAGTGCCAAAACAATATTCAGTGTTTAATTTGAACAATTGAATAAAGAACTGTAATTAGAACTTTGCCAAATAAATTAATAGCAATATTTAGAGTAAAGAACGAATCATTAAATGTCATAATAAATAGTTAATTATCAATTCAATAAATAAATAGAAACAGTAATATCAAACCTAGAAAAAGAACTATGGTAACAATAAACTACAAATCACAAACGTAAATTTGAGTCCTACCAATAAACTAGACGATCACACAGCCAAACTAGTTTAATTGTTTTAAGAATTAGACAATCAGGGGAGAGGTAAGGATAACTGGTAATTAATCAAGCCAGAATTTAAAAAGAAAATAACAGGGGTAGGGGGGTGTGTCTCACAGGTTTTCTTATCTAGACTTTGCTCCAGGAGGGGAGCGACACTCCCTTCGCCCCCCCCACCCTGAATCCGCGCCTGGTTAATGGTTTACTACTCCATCCCAAATTGTTTTTTTCATCATAACAACCCCTGAATAACCCTTAAAATACAAAAAACACTATTTCTCATATGTTCAGTGCTATCCGTGTGAAGAGTTATTGGAACTGGGTCTTCGCGATGGTTTCGAGAGAGTAGACGGATGGAAAATTTTGTTTTTCTATTACCCATTCCACTTTTATGTATCAGCGTTTACCGTATGGTATACAGTAGGTAGGCAGATACAACGCGTGCTAGGCGCCTGCTTGTACCACCCTCGAAAACGGAGGGGTAGATAGATTAGGAAGGAGGCGCTAGCTGATTGGCCTTGACCACCGCGACCCCCCATGATCTATAGTGGTACTTCTGTTTGTTTTCCTTATAGAGCTCCATATCCAGATTTACTCTATGTATCAGATTCCACAGCCTTGAGAAGCGCCTCTTAGTGTAGCTATCAGTGTAGCGCAGCTTAGCTTGACTATAGGAAAAAAGACAATCGACTAATTAAAAGTTCCTTGCCTTATAATTTTCTTTGCGCACCACTGTATTACTGCCACTTCAGCCTGGAATACTGTGGCGTATTTTCCGAGACTTATTGAGATTTTCGTTTCGTTTCGAACTATCCCATAAATCCCAGGTCCTGTTCTGTCTTAGAGCCGTCTGTATACGCATCTGAAATTAAGATTGCAGCTCCTCTGCGGTTGAATCGGAACTAATTCCTGTATGATAAGTGTTTTGTTTACATTCAAATCTTTGTATTTTTGGTGATTTTGCTTGCCATAATTAGGTATTTTATAAATAAATTTCAATGAAAATATATGTATAGCAATTGATTTTATTATGTATTTAAGCGATATTTTAGGACTTGGGTGTATTTGCTTTAATTCTTCAGCGTAAATATACGAAAACAAGGTACGTATTATGTTAGGTTAGGATATTGTTATTTTTTTCTTCATAATGTGATTTAATCCTTAAAATAACTATTATATTCATATTTTATTAATAATCAATGTTTATTTTAGCTAAAATATGTCCCTAAGTGCTGAGAGTTCACAAAATCCTTCCCCCCAAAACTGTTATCCATCTTCACGCGGTGTTTGCCGGCTTCGGGAAACAAATGGAAGCCTAAGTTGGTGTTTTTTTTTTACCCAAGACGAACACTGAGGAACTAAACAACATTGACTCATATCGTTTTCAATTTTAATTGAATCCAATCGAAAATAAAAACAACGCAAAACAATTATCACACAAGCAAACAATGAAAATTTTCACTTGCCATCTCACACAAAGTAGTTCGTAATCGACACCGTAGGTGGCGTATCGCTTATTTTGAATCGCCTATAGCAGACTGTTTGTACCGGTATTGGAGGACAGCTTGTCCAATATTCTCTGTCTGGTATTTTAATTTTGAAATTCTTATTAAAGTTATACTCTAGGACTGTAATGTCCGTGGGCGTTTCTAGAATGGGTGCTCTGTTCCGTGCTGCTGCCTTAATGGCGTAGGGCCTTACATTACGTTATACAGCATTAAACAGGAGGGGCGGGGAGTAAGTTTTATAGCGCTCTGCTTGAGAAAAAAGATTCTTTTTTGGGATGGAGTATGCGTCGAGTGAGTTCAGTGCAATAATCAGGATTTTAAAGTTGAGTTAAAAATTGGCATAATATTGTATATTAGCGAGAATACAGACTTACATGTTAAGGATTTCCGTTTATAAATGAATTTGAGGGCAATATCATAACGGCTGTAAACGTGTTTAAAAAATATATATATTTGTGCTAGGTATATCTCGAAACTAGGGAGAATATCGCAAAAAGTTATATACGTGCCACCCGACCTAAATGATTGTTGCTAACTATTTTTCGTAAAAAAATGCCGCCTCTGTCAGCGTCGGCAACTCAAAGAGACATTCATGTTTTTAGTTGCAGGCTATACGACCGCTTAATAATCCTACAGTGCTGTTAATATGTTTAATTTGATTAGTTTTTAGGTAAATTTGTAATGAAAATTATCATAGCTAGGTGTGATGAATCAGATGATGAATTAAGTGTTACTGAAGTTAACCCTGGATCCCCAGTTTCGGGATGAAATTTGAATTTTAAAATTGACTATTTTATCATTCTTTTTAGACACTACTTATGATAATTTGAATTCCCGTTCGAATTTTGCTGAATGAATAATTTATCGGGACCTTTTTTTTAAACATTGACAACTGTTTCCATGGTTTGCTAGTGGGAACTTAAAAAATTCGAATTTCCGAAAATGATAAAACGTTAAAAAATGAAAATCAGAAAAAATCTCGTGACTTTTTAACGATTACAATACTTCGGTGAGAGAGGGAAACATATTTTTGCCCGAACTCTTAGTTATTTTAGGTCTCCATTTGTAATGCAGGGAAATTTGCCAAAAAAGGAGGAAACCTGGACAAAATTAGTAAAAATCTGAATTTTCCCATAGACGCTTTTTGAGGTGTCCCAAACCCAAATCCACAAAAATCCCAACATGGCTACCCAAGATATTGAAGGTAAAAGTGTTCGCGTCCTATGCATCGGATGCCCATGCGATAGATCAGTGTGAAAGTTGTAGAGAATTAAATTATCTACACGATGTCTTCGTTATTTTTACCCCCCCCCCCCTTTTCGAGTTTCAAAAACATATCTCGCGGCAAAGGACTCGGACAGCAATAGAGTTAACATGAATGTTGTCGAGAATTCAATTATTTACAAGACTGGTATTTCGCATTTTTTCCCAAAACCTCGCCCTTTTCGAGACATTCAAGGTCGAAGTTTAAAAAAAAACGGTTCTTAGCAAACATCTCGCATCGGACGTGCATAACGGCAATCCGTTTTTTAAACTTCGACCTTGAATATCTCGAAAATGGTGAGGTTTTGGGAAAAAATGCAAAATACCAATCTTGTAGATAATTGAACTCTTTACAACTTTCATGTTAACTTTATTGCTGTCTGATTTTCTTGGCGCGAGATATTCGCGAAAAAACATGTTTGTGAAATTTGGCCTTGAATATCTCGAAAAAAAACTTCCCGGTTTGAGAAAAAATAAAAAGACAGCTTCTAGATAATTTAATTTTCTATAACTTTTACATTGATCTCATGGGCATCCGATGCATAGGACGCGAGATATTTGTAAAAAACTTTAACCTTCAATATCTTGAGTAGCCATGTTGGGATTTTTATGGATTTAGGTTTGGGACAGCTCAAAGAACGTCTGTGCAAAAATTCAGATTTTTACTATTTTGCCCAATTTCGGACTGTTGTGACTTTTCCAGCAATTAATAATACTCAAACTAATATTTCCTATTCCTATTAATCGCACTCGGCCAAATACCTTTAATATACAACTACATAATTATTATTCATATCAAGATTATTCAATTAAGTACTCAGTGACTTCTTAATGTGCTGCGCTTTAATTCAATGAAATCCCAGCTCTTCTGACAAATTTCAAACTGCATTCTGTGTGAGAAAGTAAACATAATTTTTCTTACTATATCTATGGTACAGTGTTACGTTACTTGCTATATCTGCTTAATTACGTTTACAATAAAGTAATTATAATGAAATCTCGTGTGAAAAGCGTTTGTGATAATGGAGTTAAATTAACTTTATGTTATATTGTTCAGCTCAGACCTATGTATACCTTAGAGTATTATTATATTTAATGTAATTAAACATTTAACGCCGAAACCTCATAGGGTTTTATGTTCAGACGACCCTCGTCGTGGGCTTGAAATGATAAAGGCAAGCGATATAGTTCATATGACAGAGGGTCTACAGTAGGGTGGGTTGAAAAACAACAAAGTTGTCAGAGTGAAACGCTATAGTAAAAAAAAGTTGTGTTTAATAGAGATAAGACGAGGATTTTTTTTTTAAATCGGTTGGTATCTTGATGAAAAATCGATAAAATCTACCAATTAGTCTGAATTATATTATATGAGTTCAAAATGAATAAAACTGTTTGTTTCAGTTCAAAAGTGGGACTTTGTTGTGTGCGCTATTCAATCAGGCATTTGTGTACAAGATCTCGCTGGGGTAACTGTTGCCAACAGAGTTCTTCGTTTGTACATATCCACAAAAAGTCCCACTTTTGAACTGAAAAAAAAAAAAACAGTATTATTCATTTTGAAAGAAGAATAGTTCTTTTACCTTACTAACCCACGTTAGAGTATGATAGCTGGCTTTCATATATGATTGACAGAATCCTGATAAAAACCAATATTCACTATTGCCAGACACTTTTCGTGGGCCCCAACTTCCGCCAGGCGCTTTAAAGCTCGAAAAAACCCAACCTAACCTAACATAATACACTTTATTATTGAAGCATAATTGAACCAATTTCCTTTAGAAGTACATGTATTCCCGAGTAAAATGAACTTTGGAAAGTTCAAATCGGACGATTAGAACGGAAGTTAAAAGAAAAGGGCTTATAAACAATTATAAATTTTCCGGTAATATTGGTCTATAATTACTTATGAAGGCACAACGATTTAATGTAGAAAAAATACGTGTTTGAAATGCAACGCAATAACTAACGAGTATTTAGACCTGGACATCCAGTTTGACATTTACGTGATAAAAATGTACAAAATAAACAAAAAAATTCATTTATTTTTCACCTGCATATTATTTGTTTATTATACTTTGTATACTGTTACCATAAACACGCTCATTATGACCACGGGCATAATCAGCGGGCGTTATGAGCCATAATGCCCTGTTATTTGAGAAGCAAAGAAAGAGTAAATGTTTCATATTCCTTATCGTATAATGGTTTGTATTTGACAGGCATTAATTTTCTGTGGCTTCTCCCGCATTGTTTTGGTTATTTTGTGGTATTTTTATATTAATTTTCCTTTTACCTATGACATCAACAAACGTCAAAATATCAACAATTGTCAGATACAGTTAATAAACGTCAAGTACCAGCAAATGTCATAGACTACTAAATGTATTTGAAGAATGAAAAGTCAATTTTTCATTGGAAAAATTTATTTTTCATGAAAAATAAAATATTGCGTGCACCACGAGCGTTATTAGATTATAAAGCCCATCAGGCAACATACATCCCTCGGGCCAAAGGCCCTCGGGCTGCATCATGTTACCTTTCGGGCGTTATAATCTATACAACGCACTTGGTGCATTAAATACTATTCCGTCTTGTTTCGATTTTTGGTAATAGATATGATTCCACAGTTATGTTAGGCTAGGTTGGGCTTTTTCGAGCTTCAAAGCGTCTGGCGGAAGTTAGGGCCCACGGAAAGTGTCTGGCAATAATGAATGTTGGTATTTAACAGTATTCTGTCAAACATATATAAAAACCAGCTATCATACTTTAACGTAGGTTAGTAAGGTTTTTTGTAACTTTTGTACCTGTTATCTGTAAAAGGGCCCAGCTTTCAAGCTAGCAAATATGCATACGTTCTTAACTTCATATCATATTATTGTCAAAATATTGCATTGCTAAAATGACGTAGGTTTGGCGGCTCTGAGATCTTACTCTACTCTTCATTGCAATATTGGGCGTTTGCGCGTTTGACATTTTATCACAATAAATAAATAAATAAAGAGCCTAAAAATGTCTGCATTGGTGCCGGATACCAAAAGTTATACCGATTTTCCTGATCCGATGAGGTCGCTAAAAATAATATTTTAAAAATGGGTCTATATCATCTCCTTGAGAATACTTTTAGCTCCAACTGACTAAATTTTCAAGTGAACCTCGTGTTTCTTCAAAAAAATGTTTGGTTTAAAGAAGCAAAGTGGACAATTTTTTTTGTTTTATATATATATATATATATATATTTTAGGTTAGACTTCGTTATTTCGACATTGGGTTTAAGCTGATCTTTTCAAGAAAAAGGTACCGCCAGAAAAACAGTTTTTGGAATTTCTTATGACACAAATCTTCTCAAAGCCACTTATAACGATGTTTCATGCAGCTCAGAATAAGAGCGAAAAACGTTTCAAAGGCTAAGCATTTCCAAGAAACTGAATGAGAGATTTTGTGAAAATGTAATCCATTAGAATGAAATTTTTTTAAGACAAGGTAGGTATTTAAATAAATTCATTTTAGACCTTTGTTCTCATTTTTTACTGAATCTTCATACCGTAGTAGTCCAGTTAAAATGCGAGGGGGGGGGGGGGGCGTGAAATTGGAAACCAAAACGAGCTTACCTTACCGGTACGTTTTTTGGGTCGCTGAATCCGAAAATCGGGGTTACGAGGGCTGGACTCTGTCCGTTCACCCTTAATTTGCAAAATACACCCATTTTTAGGGGGTTACTAACAAATTTATGTATTTGAGGTCTCAGATTACGTTTTTTGGGTTGCTGAATACAAATTTACGGGTCTCGAGTATTGCCAGCACTCTTAAATTTGCAAAAACTACCCTTAATTAGGGTATTTTTGCAAGATTCTTAGTAAACTGTATTTCAACAAACTTTTACACGTAGGATACAGTTTACTAAGAATCTTACAAAAATACCCTAATTAAGGGTAGTTTTTGCAAATTTAAGGGTGCTGGCAATACTCGAGACCCGTAAATTTGTATTCAGCAACCCAAAAAATGTAATCTGAGACCTCAAATGCATGAATTTGTTAGTATTTATGACGTAAGTGCAGAATATTTCGCAAAAACACCCTAAAAAGGGGTGTATTTTGCAAATTAAGGGTGAACGGACAGAGTCCAGCCCTCGGGACCCTGATTTTCGGATTCAGCGACCCAAAAAACGTACCGGTAAGGTAAGCTCGTTTTGGTTTCCAATTTCACAGCAAAACTCGCATTTTAACTGGACTATAGGGGGTCATATTGATAATAGTTTGATCTGTTTAGCCGTAGGGGACCATGTTGGATGCTAGTGTTATAATGAGAATGTCAAATAAGAAATTAGACAAATTTATTTTAGGATTTTGATTTGCTAGCATAACCAGAAGTCAGGTTATCGAAATAATGTAAAGATTTCATTAATATTTTTTACATATAATCATTCTTTTAGTTCTCATAGATAGTCTTTTTTCTGCTGTTTGCAAAATCCTATAAAGAACATAAAAATCTTCTCCCGAGCATTTTGATTTTTTTCGTCTTTGGCGCTTAGTCTATCAAGTTACATGCAGACAATATTATTTATTAAAAAGGGGCGATACGGGGCCTTCAGTCTCTTCCACCTACATTAATTAAAAGAAAACCGTTGCATATTCTATTAACAATTTTTAAATGAAAATTAATAAAATATCTTAACGAGAATACTGAGGAAACACCTTTACAACATGAAGTTAAATGACACACCCCTATGTAGAGGTTGTGAACAAGAAGACGAGACTGTCCAACACGTACTCTGTGAGTGCCCGGCAGTCTCCTCTAGCAGAGAATCCATTTTGGGAGAACGTTGGCCTACACTGGCCGACTTGAGGGATATTCCCCTAGGCAGCATCACCACCTTCTTCACAAGATTAGGATGGTTGGAGGCCTAGGTGGAATCCTGTATCCCTCGGGAGGACGTACAAGGGGCCCAATGGGGCCTAGGTGCTGCGGTCACCTAAATGTGACTGCCCTCCCACAAACTCCAAACTCCAAACTCCAACTTAACGAGAATATTTATTTTCCACACCGGTTAAGACGAAATACACCATTAAAACGTATTTTTCATGACATTTCGAGAGGCTTGGCTGCTTAAATTTCCAATCTGCGGGCCGGAAACGATGCCATTATCTCATCACTTAATTAAAAAATGTCAGAGAGAACCCTCTCAAATGGAAAGGAAGGAGCAGATGCAACGCAAGCATGCGATGTGCCCATTCTTTCATAGCGAGTTTATCTCTCTTCGAATTTCCAGTTTGAGGGAAAGAATTCGACAGAGATGACCGAACTCGACGGGGAAAGAAATACCCATCGCTTCTTACTTCTTGCTCGTCGTATTCGTGTATACGAGAAGCTCCGCAGCTTTTATTTTCTTTCATTCGTTCTATTGATTTTAGTCCTTTTTCTGTCTGTTCCTTTATTGTGCAAGGCACTAGGCAAGTCTGTTATATTTATTTGTGTCTCACAACAGGACCGTTCGAAAGAGGATTTATAGCTATCGATTTTTCGCTGGCAGAAATTAAAAAATAAATCCCACCTGGGCCAAACTTTCTCATGTACCGTATGCGATTATAAAAACGAACGTATGTATACATTTACCATTTCATACTTTAAAAATTGCATTTGCTCGTATGATCGTACGGTCTATTGTTAATGAACTGACGATTGTGTGCTTGGATTTAAAAAAATATCATTTCATTGCGAGACAATATACAGTGTGTCTTACTTAAGAGTGTAACGGCGCAATAATTCTTTTGTTTTTTCTCCGATTTGAATCAAACCCACCTAGGTCGATTTAAGACCACAAAATCACTTTCCATTTTTAAATGTAAGGCCATCTACGATACTAAATTGTATGAAACAAATTAAAAAATCATAGTAGGCATTTTTTAATAAAAAAATTTTGTTAACAAAACTTGTTACTACATTTTGAAAAAAAATGTAGTATACGTTTAGCATTTTTCCGGTGGACCATCGAAACCCGAAAAAAACCTCGGATCGAAGTGAAAGTCATATCTATCGATTCGAGAGCGAATTTAGAAAATTCCGTCCGTCGGTCAGTCGGTCGGTCTGTCTGTCTGTCTGTCGGTCTGTCACGCCCAGCCCCCCTAATCCATTTTCGGATTGAGATGTAACTTGGGTGGTTAATAGGAGGTCTTTAGAAAACCTTAACGCCGGATGCTCGGCTCCGTTCGGAAACCGGAAGTACCCGATATAGACGTTTCGAGTTTTTCGGGAAAAACTGAATAACTCGACAACGGGTAGTCGGATCGAGATATTTCAAAAAAGAAATAGTGCCGTTGGCAAAGCTCTACAAATAAGTATACCAGAGACTATGTCGAAAAACAAACGGAAATTGATTTTTTTTTGTAAAGAACTGGTTTTCTCGAAATCGGGATAGGAAGCACGATAACTGTCCAGAATATTGATCGATTTCGATGAGACTTGGTGGGATCAAAGGTACCCGGCCACAAATCAAGCCTATTGCTGGCGGCCCGAATCCGTTGACTGCAAGTATGTTTTCCAGGGCCGAGTAGGATTTTTCAAAGAAATTAATAACTCCCGAACCGAAGGTCCGATTTTGATTTTCAAAAATGGTAATTGTAGGGCTCGATTAGGTCTATTAGTTGACGTTTGTGAGAAATTTGAGAAAACAAAAGCGAATCTACAAATCCTGGAAAACTTGATTTTTTGATAAATTCTACGAATTCCGAACAGTTTCCTAATAAAAATCGAAAATTAACTATTCCGTCGATCGATCTGTATAACTAGTATAAGGCACGGACCTTTTTGGACAAAAAATCTGAAATAGAGTTTTTTCGGAAAACTTAAAATAAACGAGTTATTTACGAAAATGCATTCCATAGAATTATTTAAACAAATATTACAAATTGATAAATTCTCCGTGCGATATAGGAGCAAAAAATAATGTAATGTTATATTTAAAATATCATCATTCATGTCCTTATTTTCATTTACTAAATAAAAATAGAATGCCCTTTCTGTGTTTCAAAATGTAGTTACTTTAGTCAATGCAAAAAAAAAGAAAAACAAAACATGTCAAAGTACTGAGTCATCTTACGACCCTCTGCTGAAAATGTAATGAATGAAAATGTTTTTTTCACTTGTTAGAAATCATTCAAAAACTCTAAATCCGAAGTTTAGTTAAATTAAAAAAAAAAAAAATGAGGTCTTGATGAAAAAAATCATTTTGAGGCATTTAAGGAGGTCGAGGCGTTACCAAAAGTAAGTCGAATTCTAAATCGGAACTTTTCCATAATAAATTATTACAAAAGTCGATGATACCAATAATTATTGTCATAATGGCATGAATAAATAATTTTTTATTATTTATTAATTATTTAAATAGATTTAATTATTTTACTTAATGAACTAACTTTTGGATGTTTTGTCCAAACTTATTAAAAAAAAAAAAATGCAAATACCTGTGTATTTTACAAATTTGTTTCAGTAAATAATTTAAAAAAAAAATGAGACGCAGTAAAAATTAAAATTAAATCATTAAATAATTGAAAAATCAGTTAAAAATCATTATAGTCGACCTGCTAAGTTCAATAATTCATAAGAATCGTTCAGATTGTGATACTAAGATAAAATTTGGTGGACAGGCAGTTCAGAAGGTACTAAAAACAATGGGATATAGTGCCAATCAAAAAAAATTTCAAGAATGACAGTTGTGACCTTGAGTCATGAAATGTCTATTTAATACTTTTAATAACATAAACTTTTATCCTTTTTCTAAAGTGTTTACAAAAACAAACGGTAAAACTAAAATTTGAAGACATAAAAAATAAATAAATATAGAGTGTGTTCCAAAATCTTAGTCATCAATTTATCGAAAGCCAAAGTGATTCCGAAAATTCTGAGATATATGACTATAAAACATACTCTAAGTGATATTTTAGGTAATTGTCAATTTTATGTGTACCCTTTTGCATTTGTAGGTAACGACGAGGTCTGAACAAATAATGCTATTGTCTGAACAAATAATCTAAAAAATGCTATTGTCATAAAGATAACTTTTCAATGTTGTATATCTCAGAGTTCTCGAAATCTTTAAGACTTTCATTTATTGGTATGGAAATGGGTCATCTAGACAGACTGCATACATGTACTAAGTGTAATTTTACTGCCAAGTAAACTAGTAAACAAAAATAACTGTTATTATTTTAATTTAAAATACTATTCACTGCCCGTTCCATAACAGTCGCCATCACATAAACAGAATATTGTGCACTTTAGTTCGGCTCTAGCACATGAACACTTTTGGCTGCAGGTAATTTTACATTTACAAGAAAGAAGTTCTTGACAAGCTACCAAAGCTTCTGGCGATGTACTCCATAGCGGTTGATAAACACATTCATTTAATTTCCACCCCCATTGCTGAGGATCAGGAATATTCGGACTTGAGATCAAACTTTGTCTCCAAGGAAAGACACCTTGCAAGACGGCTATTCTAACGTGTTGCACAAGTGATTCTATTGTTGGTGGGAGCGACTGAAGTGGCCTTTGTTTTCTCGTAAAAAGATATTTGCGTGCCTCATTAATATCGCAGATAGGAGTAGCTTTATCGTAGAGCAGAATGACAAATCTTTCGATACATTTCAATGCTTTAGAATCCACCCTAAACTCGTTTTTTATATCTAGCAAAGCCTCTGTCAGATCATCAAATTTTGCCCATATTGCCCAAGCTGTTTTCTTTTCCTTTGCCAAGAAATGAAGAAGTGGCTTCGCATCCA
Organism: Stenurella melanura; assembly: GCA_963583905.1. Lineage (NCBI taxonomy): Eukaryota > Metazoa > Arthropoda > Insecta > Coleoptera > Cerambycidae > Stenurella > Stenurella melanura. The sequence continues at coordinate 7,576,321 of OY757309.1, forward strand.
GTTAGTGCATGAAACATTGGTAGACATACTGACTTTCGTGGTCCTAGTCCCTTGGCAATTTCATGTGCAGGTATGAAAGAAAAGTTTTTACCAATGCCAAATGCTACCCATAAATACTTTGACTTCATATTATGAACGGCATGAAATGCATGAAGTAAAATTCTAACTTCAGCCTCTTCATGGGAACAAGGAGAAATTAACTTTAGATTTCGGTTAGCAGTGGAATACGAATACATTATTGAAGCTAAGAGGTTACATTTATTAGTAAACTAGTAGTAGTAGTAGTATTTATTCCGCTGATTAACAGAAAAACAATTAAATGTCGCTTTTCCGATATATTTCAAAAAATGTGGTTTTTTTAATGGGATATTTATACCCTAATCGACTGGCAATTTTTTCCTTCTTTCATTTCTGTTAGCAAAACGTTAATCAGCGGAAAAATACTAATAGTTCACTAATTTAACCGATCTCGTAGCTTCAATAATAGAGAAGTTGGCATTATAGCCGACTTGAGTTTGTTCACCCTGTATAAATATATACATAATGTTTAAGATATATTATTGTTAATATATCTAACAGATATAATATACATTACCTTCAATCTTTCACACATATCATAACAGTAGCTTTTGCTCGTATTATAATAAATCACCTATTTTTTTATTTTCTCAAGGTTGTGACCAAAAAAAAAAAAAAAAATAAAACTGGCACTATATCACAATCTATTTGGCGTTAAACATTTTGTAAGCATGCCAAATTTCATGTTAGTATCACAAACTGAACGATTGTTGTGGCTATCCACCCGACTATTAACGAAAAGAGAAATTCGACAGTTTACAAATGTTTAATCATTTTTACTTCCCTCGCATACCGAAGGGAAGTATTGTATTCGAGAAAAAATCACCCTCCGAGATTTTTTCGATCTTGACGTTTCAGATCACGTAGATTATGAAAATATAGATTTTTCAATTCCGTCAGTCTGTCTGTCTGTCTGTTGGTGCATTAACTAAAAAACTACTTGACCGTGGACTGTCTAAAGGGTATAAATAATGAAAAAAAATATTTTTTTTTGCTCAAATTTAAAGTTTCCACGTTTCACGACACGCTAAACCTATTTCAGAAAAAAAAATTGAACATTTTTTTCACCATTTTTGAAAAAATTTTTAGGTACCACTAAAATAGTTGGAATTTTTTTTTGTTCAAATTTAAAATTTCCACGTTTCATAGCGCTCTAAACCTATTAAAAACAAATTTTGAACATTTTTTTACCATTTTTGAAAAAAATTTACCACTAAAATAGATGGAACATTTTTTTCTTTGTTCAAATTTAAAATTTCGACGTTTCAATGTCCTTTCGTAATTATTCATTTTTTAAAGTGACCGCCATGCCCAAATAAAAAGGGAAGTTCTGTGTAAATACCTTTACCGTTTTTTTTTTCATTTACTAAAAGTCTCCTAATTAAATTGGACACGGTATGCTTTACATAGTTAGTTTTCGGAACTGCTGACATTATTTGGTTATTTGCTATAAATTAAAATGTACCAAAAAATTGATTGAAGAAGCCATTACTCTGTGGTAGTTAATCATTTTGCACAAATAACTAAATAAAACACAGTATTATGTCTTCTACCACATAGTGGTTAAATGTGTTAAAATGTATCGTTTGCATGCTGGGTTGACATATTTTCCATAAGACTACATGTACAAGTTTTTTAAAATATAAAAATCTATTAAAAAAACTTTATTTCAGATGTTTTCATTATTTTCGTCCAACGCCTCAACCTCCTTAAATAAAAATTATTTCTAAATGTATATTTTTGAAATGAAACGCAAATGAATAATAAATACAATCAAAAGAATGAAACATTTTGTTCTATCAAACCTCCATCAGCCCTAAAGCATGCTTCAATTCGCTCTCTGTTATTGTTCATAACAGATTCTTGTGCATAATGTGCAAATTTTATTACAATCGATACAGTAGTTTGGAAGTTGTAACCTTTAAGGCAGAATAGCAAGGGGACACCCTAGGATATAAAATGTACACATACTTTTAGTGCTATTATGATTGGATCAAATTAACACCAAGGTATACTATACGTTTTTTCTGGATATTTTTTAAAAGAACATGACAGCAGTTTTACAGTGGCCAGTGCATTCTCTTGATTTAAATCCTATGGAGCATTTGTAGGATCTGCTACACAGATATGTTTGAGACCAACATGTCGGGGAATTTAATAGTCCGTGCAAATAAATAATCTCCGAAATCTACATACAAAGAGTTACACGTACAGGTACCAATAGATAAACTATTTTCAACATTTGAGATCAGGGGGTGACGCAAAACGGATCTATATGTAAGAAATGCTTTGTGTTAGAATTCTTAATAAAATACCAAATACAATTCTGCGAGATACCTTTCACTTTCAGCTTTTCTTGTCTATTAACTGCGACCTTACTTTCATAATAAAAATATGATGAAAGCGCGACATAAAATATTCGCTATCTTTTAGTCTAATATGGATTTTATCGGCATTTTCACAACAAGTTAATAGATACAATCTAAGAATACATGAATGTGAGATACCTGAAATACATTTGAATTGTGTTTTATAAAAGAAATTATCCTAAAAACGCTGTTTTTTTTTTATTCAAGGTTATCTACAAAATTCCTAGTACTACTTACCAAAGTAAAAAGCAAAATATGTATAATGGACATCATGTTCAACATATTAATTATTAAAAGTTAATCTTTCTAAATTTTGACTATAAAGATATAAGGTACACATTGTTCTAAAGTGATATATTGAGACAAAAATCAATTACCATTATCACATAAAATAATATACATTCTGAAGATTATGTTATTTATAAGGCTTAATAAACAATAAAAATTCAATCAGGATTATTTGATAATGACATTCAGAATATACCAAGAAATTCGATATACGTAGATAATAAACAACAAATGAATAAAAGTCGCAGTCCGGCACTGCCGATTGAAAATAGCTGCTTGACCATCAGTATTATTGCATAATAATTCTGTGAGGGACACTTGGTACGACAACCATTATAGAGCAGCGAATTCGAGACTCTATCGTGCCGTTTTATTTTTTTGCTGTAGAATAATAATAATAATAATACATTTATTATTCACCATATATATACCAACAATACATAACATTACAAAGTAGTTTACATTATAATATGGCAAATAAAAGGCAGTCTGTTAGGTTAAATAATAACCAATTCTTCCACAGCTGCCTGAATTTTCGCAATTTAGTTTTCTGAAATAATGGAGTGCATTATTTTAAGAAAATTTTGCGGGATGATGACCACTAATATCTAGTGCTGAAAAAAAAGACATGCTTATAGTAACTCCAAAAACATACAGCCCCAATTTATTGCTACTAAGGCACTTAATTTTTTTTTAAAGTCGAATATTTTTGTTGTGTTAAAGCGGTGCGGAAAATTTTATTTCTTCATATTATTTGTGAACCAAATAACGCAACTTTTAAAGCAGTTAATAAATTTCCAAACCCAGCGCGTCAGGCCCAAAATTCAATTTTTTTTAATGATAAATCACGTCAATTAGATAGGAGGGACAGTTCTGAAAGTTAGGGCAACGAATCACCCTCCTGGGGCAAAGGACACTCCCCTGGGATCAAAAGTCACCCCTTCGGAGTAAAAAAATAGCCTATGGAGCCAAAAGTCCACTTTATTTTGTAAAAAGTTTCTCTCTTGGGGTCAAAAATCATCCGGCATGAGTAAATAGTTTCCTAGAGAATTAGAAGGCACCGTGTAGATCCTATTTTTTAGGCCCATGAAACGATTCTATCAGGTTTATTCCAAAATCTTCAATTAGGGGAATTTCATCTATCTTATTCTGGGTACTGAGGTACCCTTTAAATATAATTTGTATTGTCCAGAAAATTGTAAGCAGGAAATAACATTTGCAACAAGTAAAATTGTAACAATTATGATAAAAAATTGCTTAAAGTGAAACACCTAAATTTATATTATACAGTGTGTCCTCGGATGGACCTAAGGGGCCATCCATTAATCCCCCTATGTCACAGGTTGTCACATTGGAGCCCCCCCCCCTTGTGACGTCACATATTTTACAGCATTAAATTTTGAGGAAGAATTTTCTGATTTTCGTATTCTTTTAAATTTGAAAAACAACGGTATACGTAGATGTAAATAATGTGATGCCACAAAAGTTTGACCCTCTTCGCCCCTCTTGTAATACTCTGTCACACTATATGAACCCCCTCCTCCCCCTTCAGAGTAATTGACGTAATTAATGGATGCCCATAACTATACTTGTAACTTTCCTTATTTCGCATTTTAAAAGAAAAAGTCATTCTTAATAAAAAGTTTTGCTTATCGTGAAGTTATTAGCCATACTCAGACTTTCAAAATAGCATACAGGGTGGTTAGCAAATAAGAAAACGTGAAATTGTGCCAAGAGTAAAGTATTAGTTTTTTGAGAGGAATATCAAAATGTTATAGCCCGGGAGGCAGCGACAGTTTTCGTGAAAGCATTTCTATAAAGCTAGATTTTTTTGCAAAGAGAGTTTAGATAGTATCTATAATGAAGGTGCAATTCTACCAAACTCTTAGTGGTGCATAAATGAGTAAAAAATTAAACATGTTGCAAAAAATGGACGGACGAAAATTCCCTTTCTCGAATCGTCAAAAAATGACGATTCGCCTTCGCTCCTGCCGGCCTCAATTTTGGATTTTCACCTCACGATTCACGTTGTACGGTCATTGCCGACCTTCTCCTCGCCATCGAGGCATAGAACAGGTCTCCGATCGCCGTATTTATTCAGTTCTTACGTTTGAAAAGTTGACTTGCGGTCGTGCTAATTGGCGACTATTTTTAAGTGGTTTCCCGAGATCGAATCCCGCCCGGGGATACTTTTTTTTTTCGTTTTTAATTTTTTGGCAGATATTTTTGATTCTATAATTGCTATTCGCTCCGTTCTATTGCATTTCTCTGAAAAGTTTTGCATTTAAGCCGCGGAATATTAATTTGCACTATTTTGAATATTTCGATTAAAAATCAGAAATTTCCTTACCGAAATATATAATATAATGGAGTAAATAAAAGCTTATTAACAGATCTATAAAAATACTGTCTGTTCATTAATACTAATGAGGAATATAATAGTCGTGATTTGACTACGTATTGCCGTTTTTCCAATGTCTACCAAAGATTTAGCCACCCCATAGCGGAGGTAGAATGTGATTTTTAATCCAAATACTGCAGATTAATATTCCGTGGCGGAAAATGCAAAACTTCTCCGAGTAATGCAATAGAACGGAGCAAATCGCAATTATAGAATCAAAAATATGTGGCAAGAAATTGAAAACGAAAAACTCGGGAAATCAGTTAAAGATAGTCGCGGATTAGCACTACCGCAAGTCAATTGTTCAAACGTAAGAACCGAACAAATACGGCGATCGGAGACCCGTTCTATGTCTCGATGGCGAGGAGAAGGTCGGAAATGACCGTACAACATGAATCGCGAGGTGAAAATCGAAAATTGGGGCCGGAAGGAGCGAAATCGAATCATTATTTTTTGACAATTCGTGACAATCCGAAAAACGAAATTTTGAATGTTTAATTTTTTACTCATTTATGCACCACTAAGAGTTTGATAGAATTGCACCTTCATTATAGATACTATCTAAACTTTCTTTGGAAAAAAATCTAGCTTTATAGATATTAACGCGAAAAATCTGTCGCTGCCTCCCGGGCTATTACTGAAAGAAGTTGTTTGTAATGTTAATAGTAGTCCAGACATGAAATTTGAACGTCATATCTCAGAGTTGATTTTTGCCAAAATTATGATTAAAACAATTTTATAAATTTAAAAAAGCACATAATTTATTAAATAAAATGATAACTTATCATTCGTTTCGTTATTTGCTAACCACCCTGTATGTTATTTTGAAAGTCTGAGTATAGCTAACGACTTTTCACGATAAGCAAAACTTATTATGAAGAATGACTTTTTCTCCTAAAATGCGAAATAAGGAAAATTACAAGTATAGTTAGGTTCGGACACACTGTATTATAACAAATAATCTAGGTTAGTACCTTTTTCTAAGATTTTTTGTCAAAATTGAAACATAAAACATCGTCCTCAATTACCCCACCCCGTAAAAATTTGACGAATTTTGTTATTTGTTCATTTTATATACCAGCCTCAATATCGATATGTAAATCTGTTTATAGGTACAAGACAGATATGATTTTTGAAATGAAAATTGTTTGCTTTTAGCGTAACTTCTAGTACCATAGGTAAACAAAAATAAGTAGGTTAAGTACTTCATTGTGGAAATATATCTACTTACTGTAATACCTATTTTAAACAATGTTTTCAAAGGAATATAGTAAAGACAAATTAACAATTTAGGGCAACAAAAATTAATAAAAGGATCATCTCTCTCTTAAGTAGGTAATAACCTGGAGAATGAGACGATGTATTCTTTGCACTTCCAAGTTCCGGGAAAATAAAAAAAATTTGGAAAAACTTTTTGATTTTTGGTTTTTTCGCTCTAGCTACCAAAATAATGAATATAGAGAAACAAAAGTTGTAGCTCGTCTTTTTCTCTACAAAAAATGTATTTACAAATTTTTGTCTTACTTAAGTCGTTTAGAAGATAAATCGAGTTTTCCACTTGCAGTTTTAAGCTGCTTCGAAATGCGCGAAGAATGAGAATTCTCCAGGAGTTTCGTACGATCGGGCTCAGCGATCGATAATTCTTACTATTCAGAGCCCCTAAAAAAATAAACAAAACATGAAATGTAGTGAAAAGTATCAGCTTTAATGTGGAACTAATCACAAAATTCATAAAAAATGTTATCAAAGAGAGAAAGTGTCAGAAGATGGCTTAGTGAACTTTGTACAGTTGATACACAGATTTATTCATATCTTTGCCGGGAGTGGTTAGAATAATAATTCATTTTGCTTATATATTCTTATATAATGATATATTAATCTAATTAACATTTTATTGCAATTACTTTTGTTGGAAGAATTTGCCTTGCGATTAAAGTAGAGGGTATATTTCTCATCGATCAATCACCTCCAAATTTTGGAGTTCAATTCGCTATATCTTAAGTAATAATAATAGCACAGTCCTAATTTTTGGATTATAAGTACAATAAAACATATTCTTTCGAATGACTTTAGAGTTTTTTAGATGCGTGCAGTACTTTTTAAATTGCCTACATTATTCATACACGTTCAGAAAATGCACAATTATACAGTAAAAATATTGTCTAAATGTTATTTGTGGCATTATCTTAGTTTTCTTTTTCCTTCTTCAATTCTTTGGGACTTCCTGCCACATGTGTTTTCTTTTTAAGCGGTGCTAGGGGAATATATCACAATTAACCAGTATGATACTGGTAAATAACCTCTACGCCTGTGACGTTTACGTCAAAGGATCAGTTAGAGGCTGTTTTTTTTAAATAAACAACACAAATAAGTATAAAAACTTGAAATTACATATTTCGCCGACGTTTCGGAAATCTCATCTGTTCCGTAGATATCTGTACAACTTGGCTGCCAATGTTAAAAGAAGAACTTCACAAACTTAAAATTGTATAAAAACTAAAAAACTGTTAACTATATCAACAGTTCTATGTAAATAGTAAGTATCTATGGATATTGAGTACAACAAACATTTTTAGAGCTGTGTACTTGTCATACACAGCAAAAAAGATTTTTCAAAAAAAGCCTGGAAAAAGGAAACAGATTAGATTTTCGAAACGTCGGCGAAATATTTAATTTCAAATTTTTATACTTATTTGTGTTGTTTATTTAAAAAAACCAGCCTCTAACTGATCCTTTGACGTAAACGTCACAGGCGTAGAGGTTATTTACCAGTATCATACTGGTTAATTGTGATATATTTTGTAGATTCCCCTAGCACCGCTTAAAAAGAAAACACATGTGGCAGGAAGTCCCAAAGAATTGAAGAAGGAAAAAGAAAATATACAGTAAAACATATACAACTTATTTGTTTCTTAACATTCTTCAATGAAATTTTCACGAAATATAGATTAAAGTGCGTGGAATCGAATCCATGGAGTGAAAAAGCACCCACTGTTACGGGAGAAATAGGCAGGATGCATAAAACTCAAAGATGTGAATAAATCAACTGTAAAAAGTTTACTAAGCCATCTTCTAACACTTTTTTCTCTATGATAAAAATTTGTATGAATTTTGTGATTAGTTCCACATTAAAGCTCTACATTTTACGTTGTTTTCATTTTTTTAGCAGCTCTGAATAATAATAATTATCGATCGATATGTCCGGTCGTACGAAACTGCCAGAGAATTCTCATTTTCCGCGCATTTCGGAGCGGCTCAAAATTATAAGTAAGTAAGTTAAGACAAAAATTTGTAAAGACCTGTTTTGTAGAGAAAGAGACGAACTACAAATTTTGTTGAACACTTTTTTCTCTATTTTCATTATTTTAGTTGTTAGAGCAAAAAAACCGAAAATCAAAAAGTTTTTCCAAAGTTTTTGTAATTTTCCTGGAACTTGGAAGTGCAAAGAATGCATCATTCCATTCTACAGGTTATTAACTACTTAAATCCCAGAGATGATTCTTTTATTAATTTTTGCCAGGTTTTTACAACATTTTGCCTTCATTGCCTGTACTAATAGGCATTGAGCATTATTTTGTTTCCATGTTATAAAAACTCCTTGAATATTTTTATCACATGGATGACGTACGCAACTTTCAATGTCAGATTTTTTATCAAAGTATTTTGGTACTTTCTTATTTGGTTAGTAGGTAGCTAATTTGTTTGCAGTATCCAAAAATGGACAATGGATTTATTTTTAATACGCAAAAATGTGGGCAAATAGAATATTCTGCCTGTTAAAATATATGTATTCGTATCATGTCATCCAACTTCGTAGATTTTGATAAGAAAGAATAGCTAGGATTCCAGGTTATCTTTTTGTGTACCTACTTACAGTTTTTTAAATGGTATAAAAATGAGAGGCTAATTTTTAAGAACAACGGTGTAGGTATTAGTTGTTTTTACAGTATTATGAAGTTAAATAAATTGGTAAATGATAAAATAAATCTTAAGTAGGTACGTAAGCACACCAAAACAAGATAAAAATAAGTTATCTTGCTTTCTTAATACATTTGGATTGGCAATTATTTTACGAATTCACCTACTTGTAGGTAAAACAACATGTTTGTAAACAAGCCATTGGATTTTAAAATTTTGTCCCGCATAATTCAATATGTATTTCTAATTTTCCAACTTCCCACTATTTATAGCCGTATTCGTGATCGACAATAGCGTGTAGGTAATCAACGTTTGTTTTGGATCCGAGAATAAAAGGGCCGATTACGCATACTCGAGAGACGCATGCATGCGTAGAATTGCGTGGGGAAGGTCGGCGCCAATATGCACATATTTAAACTGGATTCCACCGTTTTAAAATCAATTAGCCGAGGGATTATCGTGCTCTTCCTGTGACTTTTTGCACAGTACGTGGGACATTTTCGATAACGTAGCAAGTGACAGTTTATAAAAGAGAAAGCAAAAAGCAATACTTGAAAAAACTAGGGCAATGTATTCCCGCATAAAGGTAATTATGACAAATGGCGAGAACTTTGAGAATTTTAGGCAGTAACAGGAATCTTACCTGTTTAGCCGTAAATACCCAGATGTCACAAATAAACATGCAAAACAAACAACACGGATTAATCGCGATAAAAGAAATCAAGACCGCAGTGGAAAACGGACTGTGCGATTAGAAGAGACAGGCTCACTATTTTGTTGTGGATCAAATTCGTTCTCTCCTCTCATCTCTACGCTCTCTCTTTCAAGTTTTCACCATCCTCTCTCTCTTCTATCCACTTCTACGTCGCCGAGAGGAATGGCAGGGGCGAGCTTGACGCAACGGCTTCGTGAAGCTTGTCCCGTAGTCCAGTTAGCGGCGAAAGCTTCCAATACGATTGGGCGGTTAACTGGCGTTCCTGCGCAAGGTATGACTGCGTTCGGGTCTGACGTCACTTGCGCTTCGTTTGTCGTGCCCCAGCCATTCCTTCGGCTGCAAAATCTCATCGATGAAGCCGGTCGCTTTTAGTTCAAAGCCGCCCTATGAAGACTTAACACTGTTTTTCGTCGTCTCTTGAAAAGTTATAATACAAGTGAAAAATATTGTGATATTTAGTTATAGTGTGCCAAAATAGGTAAATATTAACGTTTTACAGTTGCTAATATAAGAATTTCCGCGTTCGGTTAAAAATATTTCGCGTTTTGACTTAGAATGTCTTTTGGGCAGGGAAGCTTTGTCCAACGAGGCGAGCTTTTCTGTTTATTGTTGTTTTGCGAAAGCTCAAACATAGCACATTTTGTTTATCATCGTGGGAGCAGACGTTTTGAGATATTTTTGGGGCCCAAATTGTAATGATTGAATTATTTTCGAATTTTTCCAATGGACGCGTCGCCATTTTTCCATGTTGGTTCGGAAAAGCGGCCATTGTTGGTACCCAAAGCCAACGCTTCGCTTTCCCTTTCCCCACCACTGCTGACGTGTTTCCGTTGAGCTTACAACGCTTGCGTGACACGTTGACGAACCGAACTTCCAAATGAACCCAAGCAGAAGCCGTTAGCTGCTCTCCATTTTGAAAGTTCCATTGACTTGAACTTCCACGTCGACAAATTTATTTTATTGTTGAAGTTGATTGTTATTGTTTACGTTCTTTGGTAATAAGTCAAACTCAGTCATGATGAATAACTTGCTATTGCTTGGATATTAGACAGTGATTATAATTGGTTTTTTGTTTTTACAGTTAAAAATGGATGACGACCAGCAGTTCTGCTTACGATGGAATAATCACCAGTCAACATTAGTAGCGGTTTTTGACACATTATTAGAAAACGGAACGCTAGTAGACTGCACCTTGGCAGCAGAAGGAAAATGCCTAAACGCACACAAAGTAGTTTTATCTGCTTGCAGTCCGTATTTCGAGGTAAATATGAGATTTTTTTTTAAAGATTTGCATTGTTTATAAATCAGCTTAGGTACTGTCCCATCGTCTGAAGTATATTTTCCACTTTCAACTTTGGTACTGCCCATCGTTTGAAATGTCTTAAAATTTTCAACTGTGGTACTGTCCATGGTTAAAAAAAAAGTTTCAGTAATAACATTCAACATGATGATACTTATCCATTGATTTCAGGCAATTATAATTTGATTTTTACATATGGTACTGCCCATGTGTGTGCTCAGTTACAATTTACATTTTCAACTTTGGTACTGCCCATCGTTTGAAATATATCTTAAAATTTCAACTGTGGTACTGTCCATAGTTAGAGTTCTAGTGGTAACGTTCAACATGATACTTATCCCATTTGAAACAATTATGATATGATTTTTACATATAGTACATATGGTACTGCCCATGTGTGTGCTCAGTTAACAGAAAGATTGCAGCTTTTGTGGTGCTTATAGCGTCCGCCATTTTGATTTACTATGCTGTCAGTTAATATATGGACTTTGGTGGCAAATTGTTTACAGCGATACATTTTTTAAAGCATTTGTGGTACTGTCCACAAGTGCACCGCTGTAACGTGTGTGTACATTTCTGGGGAAATTTACTGATACTGTTCAGAGAAATGACACTTGCTCGTATTGCATTTTTGTTAAAAAGCTGTTCGCTTCAACATGAATTATTTTAATAACTTGGCTTTGCTATTGATTTCAAAAATATGGGATACCACTAATTTACAAAACTAGATGAAAGTTATAAAGTTTTTGTCCGAAAATCTTGTAAGTTTTGTTTATTGCATATCGCCCTGGGTGCTTTAACTAAAACAACTATTCGACAACTGTCTTTAGAACTTGTCAAAATCTGATGATTTTTGCAGAAGTAAAAAGAAAAATTCATAATGGTGCTGTTTGTTTCAATAACAGTGCTATCGTGAACAGCGAAGAACTTATACTGAGATCAAAAACTATTAATATTGTTCGCAGAACTGTATGTGTTTATAGTTTGTGTATATTGTACTGTTGTGAAAAAATATCAGGGTTGGTACTTTACAAATCGATGAAAATAATTTCTTAGCTTGATGACTTTCAGAAGTTGTGAAGTTAGAGAACTATTTTCATCAATTTGTTTAAGTATAAACTGATGTTTTTTCACAACAGTACGATCTATATAAATTTTTCAAACACAGTTCTGGGAATAATATTACTAATTTTTTATCCCAATAAAAGTTCTTTGCAATTACGTGGTAGCGCTGTTATCGAAGCACATAAACAGCATTCACATGCTCACTTCTGTGAAAAGCATCAAACTTTTACAAGTCTTTAAGACAGTTGATTCGTTTTAAAGCACGTAGGACCATATGCAATAAACTTGCAAGAAGCTTTTCCACCAAAAACTTAGCATCTAGTTTTGTAAATTGCAACTCGCAAAGCTGAGCAGCTACAAGAATGATTCTTGTTGAAGTGAGCTATCGGTTTTTAGCAAAAATTCAATACGAGTGCTGCTTACAGAAGTAGATGATCACAAAATTTTTGCTTTTGTAAGAAATTTCTTTTATATTTACTGTGGTATTAAATTGAAAGTTTTGTTGGAAGAAACGATTCTTGACGTGTGGTACTGTCTGTGTCCCATCAAACACTAGAATTTTTTTTACATCTGTAGAAACGAAAGTTTGTGTTTTAAAAAAAATTGTTGCATATGGTACTGCCTATGTGCTTTAAGTAGTATATTTGCAAATGGTGCTGGTCTGTTAAATATCAACGTTTGCTTTGGGAGTCTTTTGAGGCATGTGGTACTGTCTATGTGTCATAACTAAATGCTATAGGGTTCACTGTATCTACTGTACGAAATACGTCTTTACACAACAGAGGTTGTATATTTGCATATGGCAGTTTATATTTTATATTAACAATGTCTATTCTCTACCGTTTTCTGTACATATTCTGCTCAATTATAGATCTTTTTTCTTTTATATCTGCATATGGTACTGTCTATGTGCTTAACGATTCCTATTATCTAGTTAGAAAGAAATTCTACAATCCTGTGGTACTGTCCACGGTTTGCTCAATTCATAGATCTATGGATCTTTTTACTGTATATAAGAAATTATGCTGCATAGAAAACGAGTGAAAAAATATTTATTACGTGTAGTAGTCTACATGGTAAAACAATAGACCGAGAGTTTGAAGTCTCCTGGGAAAAGATATGAGAACACAGAACTAAGTAGTAAATGGTGCTTGTACAATTTTTTATTGAGAAATTTTTTGTATATCTGCATATGGTACAGTCTATGTGCTTCAACGGTTCCTATTCTCTAGTTACAAAGAAATTTTAGTCCTGTGGTACTGTCCACTGGAAAGAAATATAACATTTGCTTTGAAAAATAGTTCTTGTACATTTTATAGCATATGATACTGCCCATGTGTCTCACAGTAAGCTAATGGTCAAGATTTTATATTGTCAATGTCCTATATGTTGATGTGGTACTGCCCACATGGCAAAAATATGGATTAGACGTAATAGTTTTTGTATATTTGCATGTGATGTGTCAATGTGCTTGAATAATTTACATTTTGTGGTTAGGTCCATCGACAAAAAATTAAACAAAACTCTTTCTTGGAAAATTAATTGTACATTTTAGAGCATATGGTACTGTCTATGTGTCTCACCGAAAGCTAGCTACTATTATTAACACATGGTACTGTCCATGTCTTACATGTTGCATGTGGTACTGCCTACATGACAAAGGAATCCGATACATCTATTACTAGAGCATATGGTACTGTCTATGTGTCTCGCCGAAAGCTAGCTGCTATTGAATTTTTAAAACGATGTAGCCAATATTAACACATGGTGTACTGTCCGTGCCTTACATGTTGCGTGTGGTACTGCCTACATGATGAAAAATGGAGCGAAGCCATATTTGCTATAAGCCCATCCATCTATTACTGAGCATATGGTACTGTCTATGTGCCTCACCGAAAGCTAGCTACTATTGAATTTTTGAAACGATGTAACAATTTTAACGCATGGTATTGTCTATGTCTTACATATTGCGTGTGGTACTGCCCACATGACAAAAAATGGATAGAAGGCATATTTGCTACAAGCCGATACGTATGTCTTTAATATTGTCTGGCACCTCATTGTATGTCAATGTGTGAAATAACAAAAACTGAAAATTATTTGATCTCTGACTTGGTACTTGCATAGGTCATAGACCTATCACTTACGTCTGCACTGTACTTGATAAAATAGTTTTTGTTTGTTTAAAAGAGAACAATGTTGAATTGATGGGCTCGTTATTGTGTTTGCAGGCGTTGCTGTCCAGACACTTCGACAAACACCCCATCCTTATCCTCAAGGATGTAAAATTCCAAGAACTGAAGGCGATGATGGACTATATGTACAGGGGCGAAGTGAACATATCACAAGACCAATTAGGAGCATTGTTAAAGGCTGCAGAGTCCTTACAGATCAAAGGTCTGTCGGACAATAGGAAAGGCGAGACTGAAAGGAAGCCTGCTCCGGCCCCACCGCCGCCAAAAAGTCCTCAACCAACGTCGGCATTACCCAAAGTACAAGGCCTAACGATAGAACAACGCAGCAGGGATGATAGCAGGGAGGGAAGCATGTCGCCCGGGCCTCGGAAGAAAAAAAGGCTGAGGCGAAAGAGTGAGGAACTCGACAACCATGACGCCTCAAACTCATCCGAATCTCACAGCTTACCCGCCCAAAACATTCCCTCATCGTTACCTGCCGTATCCAAAATTAATGCCGACGTGCCTGAACCCATAGAAACCAAATCAGAAATATTAACAAGGCATAAACAACCCGATGATATTCCCCAAGTTCCTATCATAAAAGAAAAAATAGAAACTCATACAGAACTGATGCTTGAACCAAAGTCTGAATACGTAGAGGAAATGAATGAGGACAGTATTGAAGATTTGACATTAGACGATGATGACCTTAGTAATATGGATCAAATGGACGATCAGGCAGGGCCTAGTCATGGCAACGCGGGTGAAGGATCAAGTCAAGGTAACGTAACTTTAACTGTCGCACTTGAGGAATTCCAGCGATGTTATTTTTTTATTGCCAGTTTGTTTGTCGGGAATCAATTTATAGAGTTTAGTAGTCTAACTGCATTTTCGGGAATCAATGTATAGGAGTTTGGTCTAACTTTGCATAAATAAAACTGGGGGGGAATCTCTTTGTAGAAATATAATTTTTTATAGTACTCGTTAATTGTTGGGAGTCGCTGCATAAAAAGGTCTGGCCTAACTTTGCATAAATAAAATGGGGGGGGGGGTATCTTTTGAAAATCATCTATAATCACTTCGTGAAAAATTACATTTTTGTTCCATGTTTTCTTTTCTGGTCAACAAAATTTTAAATTTTTCAGCGTTGATCGTGTTCCTGACAAATAGAACATTATGTTGTATAGATCTCATTTTACAAATGTTTTTCCTAAGAATTTGTAACGGTGTTTGGAGTTTGTGGGAGTTCCAAAAAGATTGTAAAATATTTATAAGGGGTTTAAATTACTTGAATAATTGTAAATTATTTCTTCAGAGGTTTATAGTTGTTTTTGTAATTTACCTTTTTCAATTTACCTTAAGATTTTGCACAATTCGTTTTTATAAAAAAAAATGTTAGGGTCTGTCGTAGAGGAACATACAGTAAATTGGGTTAAAATGACGATTTAACCTAACGTGCCTATGCATCAAGTTGAATTTTTGAGAGTGTATAGTACTCCAGTCTTCGAGGTTAGAAATCGCCTCTAAAATTTCATAGAACCTCCTTCTGGGTCGGTTAATATGCAGCAGTTTTATTTCAGGTTTTACAGAATTATATTTTGAAATTTTATTACGAAATTTTTATGAGAACTCGCTGTTTTTGAGAAAAACACATTTTGTGTAATTTTTCTCTTTAAAATTAACAATTTTCATAAAAATTCTTGTAACCGTGAAATTTCAGGATTAAGTCCACTTAACCTAAAATCGAACTTAGGCAGATTAATAGCCCCAGAAGGTATATGATGTTTTAGGGGTGACCTTGCCCAGATAAATCAGGTGTATACATACTCAGCGAAACAACTTAATGTAGAAGCGTGTTAGATTAGGTTGTATTTTTGACTCGATTGCTCTACGTCAACCTTGGTACACCTTGTATAAGATATATTTCACCCGATGAAGATACATACATTTTTAGTTCCAACGTACATGCAAATTTTGTTCGATTCATATTCACTTTTTTGACAATTTGATGAAACATTTTGAGGTTAATGCATTACTTTTGCGTAAACTTTAAAATGTTTTGCTGAACGTTTAATTGCATCAACATCTTTAGGTTATAAATCGAACACTTCAGAGTATCGTGTTGACCCGTTGTTCAGATTCATGTGCTATTAGTTGCAACACTTATTTACTTTCTTCCCTTTAAAAGTGGGTAAACTCGAAATGGTCCATTGGGCAAAATGACATACGTTGCTTAGAGAAATGCAGCTTTGCTGTTTTGTTAGTCGTATACTTTGCGTACTAGTGAAATCAGTAAAGTTGTATTTCAAAGTGGCGTGTTATGTGTTGATGCCCATTTTTACTGTTTTGGTTTATCTGTTTCTGTAAAGAATTGAAATGTAAAATAGTGGTCATCGTAGCACATTTGACTGATTAATTTTTACAAGTTTCTTTGGTTTTCTGCACTTGCCGATAAGTGCCCTTGGGTTTGCTCCCTACTTTGGAACAACTTAAGGGTATTTATCCTAGAGTTTTAGGAAGCCTTGGAAACATTTTAAATTTTATTTTACTGCAGGTCAATATGTTCTACAGAAGTTTTAGGTTTATAATTTAAACAAATTCATAATTTTTCTGGTGGAAGTTTTGGATTTCTAGCCCTACACTGTACCGTTCCCTACTTTGGAATGCTTTGTAAGGTTAGAAATTCGAATTTTCATTAATGAATTATGAAAATTTGAGAACGTAAGAAAATCTTTGCTTTTGTATATTTTTCTGTTCATTCGAGTTGTGCATGTTGATATTTTTCTAAATGACCATTCCCTACTTTGGAAAGGCGTTTTGAAATTTATTCTCATGTAGGACTTGTGTACTTAAAAATGTATAATTCAAGATTTTTCTAAAACTCGCCGAAGTAGAAGGGTGCAACTTCATATGCTTGAAATTAAATTGTACGTTTGAACTACAAAATTGTATGTATCATCGTAAAGCCTGAGTTCTTGTAAACTCTACTTAAGTTAACAAGATTTCAAACGAGGGTACAATATGTCTTGTTTTTGTTAGTGTATAGGTAATTTCTTCGCGGCTGTTGTGCAGAATTTTACTGTTTAATTGTATTTTATGATATCTTGATGGCGGCTTCCATTTTGTTTCGAACACATTTTCTTGGGGAAAATTTTATGAATTGAGACCTAAACAAAGTAAGTGCTATTGTCTACTACCATGACCGATTAGATTTTTTAATTCTTAGTGAGATTTGATAAATTTCATTGTGGATTAAGGAGTCTTTTTGGAAATGGGGGAAGGAAAAAGATAAACGTTGAAAGTTATATGCTCGTGTTTAAAACAAATTCTTGTAGTATGTTCTGTTAGTCTAAAATTTACCAATGATAATTCTTATTTGGGGTATCGACATGAAATTTTGTACAAATAGAGGTTTTACATAACCTTGTGTATAAACTGGCGAGACACAACTCCTCACTTTCCGAAAGAGATGACAAAAGAACAGTTTTTTTGGTTTTGTTTTGAAAGTAACACATTTTGTTAGAAAATGTTTTGAATAAAAAATATTCATTATAAAGTTACATGTTAATTTGCTATTTTTTTCTTGTGATGAGTCCTTGGGCAGACGAATCAAATTTTAACAAAATAAAGAAATTAAAATACACTTTCCTGTTAACGGTAAAATTGTCAAAAATTTACCAAACATTGGGAGTGATATTATACTATTTTTTGGAGACTAATTATCATTATCGCAAAATCCTTATAGTTCGAAAAGAGGTCACATTTTGCGCCGAATATACTTATTTTTGTTTCTATTTGGTGGGTAGTTGGATTCATATGTTTAAATAAGTAAATCTTTTAAATTGTCAACGTTTTGTTTATTTGTAAATGTCTTCAGGACAAATTATTTTGACTTTTCGTCCCATAATAATTTGAAATTTTAAGAGATTTCTAGGTACACAGTCTTAAAACGCATCCAAGAAACAAAACGTTTGGAAGTATGTAAAACCAATGTGAATAATAATAACTGGTTACAATATCATAAATCTGTTTGGTTGGTGATATTGTAGCCAAGTTGGTCATGTTGACATTGTTATTATAGACTTCTTTTATGTATTGTTTGTTGAATGTGTTTGTTTTTTTAAGTTTTTATCTAGAAATGTCCCAAAATTATGGAAATGAAAGTTGAAACTAATTCGTCCTGAATATAATACAAATAATATATGAAACGTGACCTTTTAGGAGACTGCTTTTTGTTAAAAAAACGAGTCTCGATACTCAGTAATTAGAAACTGTTGGTATAATATATATTGTGGTAAAATGTGTTTTTTGTTTTCAATTTCTGTAAGTATTTGTTAATAATTGATGATTAATTTCCGGATTAAATAATATCCACCCTCAATGCTTTGTCAATTTATTGCGATTTTTCTACTTTTAAGCAGTAGATACAAGTGTATTTTGGTTTTTTTACTGTTAAAATGTTTTTTTGGCATAACGGCTCATCATACCGAAAAAATTGCAACAACCGTTACAGATAAATTTAAGATGACATTTTTTTGTTCAAACTTTTTGATAAAACTGCGCCACTTTCAAAATAAAATCCAAAAACCCGATACTGAATTGCGTCTATAAGCAAAATTTTCATTTATCAAGACTACCAGAACACCAATGGTGGAATAAAAATGTAGAGCAATATCCATGTTTCATAACCTTGGTAGTTCCAATTAAGAATTTTCTAAAACCTGACTGTATGGGGTTTTTAGCTAACGTTTACAATTCCAGCCTTTTAAGTTGGTTTTATTTGTGCAAACGTTCTTGGTCAGAGTAAATAAAATACCTGCGCCTGTTCTGGAATTCCTCAGGGGCAAGTGGGGCAGCTGTTTGGTGGAATTTAAGAGGAGTTGTTGGTTGTTTTTAGATGAGTTCACCTACAACTCCCTGTATCCACCATACAGCGACTGCCAATTATTTAGGAAGCCCGAGTTTGACATACAGCCTTTGTCGGATCAGTTACGTGGCCGCTTTAGAAAATACTCGAGCAGGTCGATAAGCGCTGCTCTAGATGCCATTTTAAATCGAGGCGTTACTGTAACGCAGGCTTCGTTCGATTATCAGATTAAACGGACTAGCTTGCAGCATTACTTGAAAAAATTGAATATTAAAATTAAAAATTGAATTTTGTAGTTCTGGAAAAAAGAGGCTAATAGGTAACGATAAAATTGCTTTTGCTATTGTACATATTTTTTCGTCTTAGAGTTACAAAGTTTGTAGATTTCCAGTAAGTTAGTAAATATTTCGTATTGTGGTAAAAGACTATTACATAGTGTAGGGGGAAACTGCCTTTGCAGAAATTTTGTGGGATGCTGATGCTCTTAATTGTACTTAACGTGGTATTTACATTATCCCAGAGTTAGATTTCGGAAATAGAGATACAAAATTCGATTGTACGGCCAGCAAGGAGCTGAGGAAGGGTGGGGGGTGAGCTGCCTACCATACAGCCGCGATAGATGGCGTATTACTGACAAAAATAGATGGGGGGGGGACAACTAGAATGAATTCCGTTGAGATGTGTATGAAGAACGTGTGTTCAAATCGTGTTGCAAAATAAATTGCCAATTTTGTTGCAGTAGGAAGGGGGGGGGGGACAATTGCATTTTTCAAAATAAGTTTTTTTTCTGGATTTTCTTCGTTACGTCACGTTAATTTTCTTGTGAGATCTGTTGAAACTTTTAAACATTTTTATTTGATGCAGATTGGATGGGTTAAGACGGTAATGAATATAAATTAAAACCATTACAGGGTGTCTCAAGATACTGCAGTTTTACAATCTATTTCCGCAGAAAACATGTATTTGTTCGCATGGTTACAAATTAATTTTTGGGGTAATATTTGTACACAACGTTGTGCAAATATATAATGGAAAACATTGTGTTCTAACGAAATGCGTGTAAAAACAACAGTATAAGGGAATAAGATACATTTTAAGGTGGCCGTTTCTTCTGATAGTGAAATATTTATTATTTTTGGCCATAACTTTTCCTACTATGTATATTCAAAAAACTATAAGACTGCCTAAGTAGAACCATGACTATTACTATGAATTTTCAGTCAATAATTTCAGTGATTTGCAAGTTAGATTTAAATTTAAGATTCTTCCTATTTCGCAGTAATAAATCTGTTTTGGAAACGACTGGAATTACTGAGTGAAAATTCATAGCATTAGTCTTATGGTTTCTACTTAAGTAAGTCTTATAGTTTTTTAAATATACCTAATTAGGAAAAAACATGGCCAAAAATAATTAATATTTCTCTATTGGATCTTTTAGTATTTGCCATTGTCGGA
This sequence comes from Stenurella melanura, assembly GCA_963583905.1. Lineage (NCBI taxonomy): Eukaryota > Metazoa > Arthropoda > Insecta > Coleoptera > Cerambycidae > Stenurella > Stenurella melanura. Next base: position 7,596,954 of record OY757309.1, read on the forward strand.
ATCTGTGATTGATTCTTAGATTCTTGATAGAAGCATTTAGTTAAAATTGCTGCAGGTGTTTATCATAAAATGTTGTAATAATGTTAACTAATATACGATTCAAATGTATTGGCCCCTCACTTTAACCGAGATAATTTCGGAAACGGAGGAGCGAAAAAAATTGAAAAATAATGTGTTGTGTCCATTCTAAATCATTCATTGAAATTTGAGTAATGTGCACTGGACAGTTTTAAAGTTATGCTGTTATATTGAAAAAGTCCTACTTTTAAGAAAATTTTGACCATTTTGACAAGTTTTAAATCCATTATATCTTGAAAAATATGCCTAGTCTGTAAATAATATTTTATATACCGACAAAGTACGGCGTTTTCGGTACGAGAACATTTTTTCATAATTTTTTATTCAAAAATTTTGCAGTTATTCTCAAAAAACGTGACCTCATTGTTTATTCGGTTATTTATCAGTGTATTTAAACATTTTTTGGTAAAATAGTTAAATACGTAAAATGTAAGCATTTTCAGTAAAAGGAATTGGTATATGTCAAATATTAATTTAGTTATCAAGCGTAATAAATAATATTGTTGCAAGCTTGTAATGATATTATCTATTGCGCTTGATAACTAACTGAATTAATATTTTGATATGTACCAATTCTTTTCTGAAAATGTTTACATTTTATATAATCAACTATTTTACCGAAGATTTTTTAAATACATTGATAAATAACCGAATAAACATGGGGTCACGTTTTTGAGAATAACTGCAACATTTCAGAATAAAAAATTATGGAAAAATTTTCTCGTGCAAAAAATGCCGTACTTTATCGGTATCTAAAATATTATTTACATGGTTGGCATATTTTCCAAGATATGAATTTAAAACTGGTATGGTCAAAATGTCCTTAAAAAGTAGGACATTTTTCAATATAACCTAATATACGATTCAAATGTATTGACCGACCTCTCACTTTTTAACGATTATCTCGGAAATGGAGTAGAAAAAATTGAAACAAATTACGTGTTTATTGTGTCCATTCTAAATCAACCACTAAGATTTGAATAATGTACATTGGACACTTTTGACGTTCTGTTAAGTTATATTGAAAAATGTCCTACTTAGGGAAATTTTGGCCATATCTGTTTTAAATACAGTATTATATCTTGAAAAATATGCGTACTATGTAAATATTCTAGACACAGATAATGCACGGATATTTTTTGTACGAGGAATTTTTTTCATAATTTTTTATTTTAAAATGTTGCAGTTATTCTCAAAAATGTGACGTCATGTTTATTCGGTTATTTATCAATGTATTTAAAAAAAATTGACAAAATAGTTATTTATATAAAATGTAAGCATTTTCAGAAAAAATCGTTGGTATATATCAAATATTAATATATTTATCAAGCGTAAAGGATAATATCATTGCAAGTTTGCAATAAGATTATCTATTACGCTTGACAACTAAACCAATATTTGATATATACCAATTATTTTTTCTGAAAATGCTTTAATTTTATTTAATTACCTATTTTAATAAAAAAATTAAATGCATTGATAAATAGCCGAATAAACATGACGTCACGTTTTTTAGAGTAACTGCAAAATTTTAAAATAAAAATATGAAAAAAAATCCTTGTACAAAAAATGCCCGTGCTTTATCGGTGTCTAAAATATTATTTGCATAGTATGCATATTTTCCAAGATATGGATTTTAAAACTGATATGGTCAAAATTTCCTTAAAAAGTAGGATATTTTTTAATACAACTTAGCAGAACTTCAAAAGTGTTCAATGTATATTATTTAAATTTCTGTGATTGATTTAGAATAGACTTATAATGAATACATTATTTTTTCAATTTTGTCTGCTCCGTTTTTGGGATATTCGCGGTCAAACTGAAGGGGTCAATACATTTGAATCGTATATATAACTTCAAAACTGTGCGATGTATATTTTTCAAATTTCAGCGAGTGATTTAGATTAGACATGAACACATAATTTTTTAAATTTTCTCCGCTTCTCGTGTTTATTCGCGGTTAAAGTGAGAGGTCGATACATTTGTATCGTATTTTAAATACTTTCATCAGCAATCTGCAAATTTCAGTTGTCGTTTCCGAAAATGATGAAGAGACCAAAAACCCTTTTCTGTGGTTCAGTGTATATCGTATTTCATAGACAATACTTTTACATGTATTGTTTCCATACAATTTTCTCGCCTCGGCATGCGTAATTGTTCTGCAAATAAATGTTATCTAAAATTAACTGGTAAATGTGATAACGAATAAATGCATGTTTAAGCAGATACGTGCGAAAATAAAGCTATAGTATTTTGAAATATCTGATCTGATCTAGGTATGGCTTGTGTTTTATGTACTGTGCCGTTCAATATGCTTCCAACAAATCGTGTTGCGCATGTCTTATCAGATTTAAGAGGGAACACCACGTAAGGCTAGTGGGGAGGGGAATAAAGTACCAAATTAGGAGATATCTCCCTTAAAATCAAATTCTATCCATAAATAGTCTTCAACAATCCTGTAGTATTTATTTATGTACAACTTACACATATTTTCTGTTAAACAACATCACCCAATTTGCAGAAAACAGCTTATTGTTAATCATAATTTTAATGATTAACAATAAGCTGTTTTTTGCAAATTGGGTGATGTTATTTACTGAAAATATGTGTAAGTTGTACATAAATAAATACTACAGGATTGTTGAAGACTATTTTTGGATAAAATTTGGTCATAAGGGAGATATCTCCTAATTTGGTGCTTTATCCCCCTCCCCACTAGCCTCAGGTGGTGTTCCCCCAACGCTAAAAATTAAAATGTAGTTTCGAAAGAATCCTCGGAAATTTTTGGGGAGGAAATTCTTCCTACCCTCATCCTTTCATTGGAATAAGATTGGCAATTTCCATATAAGATGCCTTTGATACACGCTTCAACATATTTGCGTCAATTTGACGAATTAAGATCGGAACAAATTCGATTTTGTATCTTTGGTTTTTCTGTTATCACTTCAAAATTAAAACTTGGGAGTGAGTAATGGCCACGTGAACAATAACAGCTCAGTGTCAGACTAAGTTTCTACGGGGGCAGTTTACTTACGCAGTTTGGTTTTAATCACGATTATAAAAATGGTTGGCCCAAATGGACAAAAACGCGAATATATTGTTTTTTTGGGACGCCATATATCAAAATTAGTTTTTAGTGTTAACATGAGCGTGTTAGGATAATTGTAGCTTAAATATTTTAATATTTTCATCCTGAATTAAGAGTTGTGTATTTAAAACCAATCTATATCAAAACACTTACTCATTTCGCTGATGGTATTGGCATTATCGGGAGATTATTATTAAAACGGAATTTCAATTAACTGTAACTGTCGAAACTGTCCCGTCTTGATATTTAAATTTTGTAGATTCATATTTGATGTTACCAGAAATCTTTGATTTATTTATAAAATTTAAAAAATCATTGCAAATACTCTAGTTTTGTAAAATTGCACTCCCAAACTTATTGTTGCAGTTCATCAATTAACAAAGCATTCTTTACGAATTCTGTAAAATCCCTATTTAAATTAGCTTATTAAATAAATTTAGAGTAAAAATGTTTTTAGGGCCTTACTGGGCCCCTCTTTGTGTACATTTGTACATAAAGAAGTAATTTTTTTACTCTGAATCTTTTATAATTAGTTAATTTATTCGTTGGAAGGTTCATGATTTTTTATTTGATCAATCACAGTTGGAGTTTGGTGCATTTTTCTTAACTGCTTATTTTTGCAGAGGCTTTTAGTTAATTGGCTTACAGTTTGATTGAAACGTTCATGGAAGAAAGCTAATGTAGCAAATAATTCTTGAAAGTTTCAAATTGACCTTCCAAGTTTCGTTGAAATATAGGGAAAACCTACTTTGACTTTTCCTTATATTTTTTGAAATCTGGAAGGCACCAGAAATTTCAAATGTTTACAAAATGTGGCAAGTTTTACTTTCAACTTGCCCAATTTATAAATTTTTGAAATATTTTCTGTGCTTTTTATTTTAAGAGCCATTTTGAAAGTTTCTTGAATAATTAACTCCTTGGTCTGTACAGAAACGTGTGAAAATCATTTGATATTAATTTTCTTCAGTAATTCGCAGAGATCCATCTTGAAAAATTGTTGCTAATTGTCCTCAAAATTCGGTATAATTTCTACTTTGAATTATTCCGATTTGTAGACATTTAGAATAAAGCGCATAAAACTTTTGGAATAGTAACAAATAAATCAAGGTCAGTTTTACTTACAACTTTCCAGATTTATTTGTGATGCGCACTTTCAAGGATCACGTCTGAAATGCTGAAGAAAATTATATTGAATGCATTTGTTTGAAAATGTCCATAACCCAATTTTCTAAAAAATGAACCCATCTGAAATCTGGGGAAAAGTTCTACTTTTTCCTTGTTTTCATGTTGGATTTGTTTTTTTTTGGATTTTGGGTTTCGAGTTTTCCAACAACACACGGTCCTTCAACGTTGAAAATTAACGTCCACTGATATTTTCAATTTTTTTTTATATGTAGATGTTGATTCGAGTTAAAAAGTTTCATTGACCACACCGTCGTACTGTGAACAGTTTCTTATGTTAAAAACTGTTCGTTCTTTGATGGTGTTGCCCATTGATATTATTAGTCTAGGTGTCCGCGTACAAAAAATGAATTTATGCGTATTCCTTAACTTCTTGCATGGCTTCATTGCGCCTAATCTACAACTTTTTTCCTCTGCGAAAATTTTCAAAAATGCGACGTTCCTCCTCCACTTCGGAAAGATTTCCGCACGTCGTACTGAAAAATCAGGAAATCTGTTTTGTCAACACTTCGAAAATTGGATTCTACATAATACTATTAAGAAAATCGGCTGGTTATCAATAAATTTCTAAAAGTTATTGATTCCTAATTTTTATAAAAATTTCGAATTACCAACTTTTACAAATATATTGATAACCAGATATTTTCAAGATTGCTTAATAGTAACATAGAATCCAATTTTCAAATTGTCCGACAAAATAATTATAGATTTATCGATTTTTCAGTACGTGTGGAAATCTTTGGGAAGAAGTGGAGGGGAACGCCGCGTTTTCGAAAAATTTCCGAGGAAAAGAGTTACAGATTAGGCGTAATTAAGCCATGCAAGAAGTTACAAGAGGATACGTACAAATAATTTTTTTGTATGCGGACACCTAGACCCCATATACTTTCACTCAGATTCACATTCTACATTAAATTAAAAAAAATGATCCATCTCAAACACTGCTCATAATTTTGTCATTAGCTTTTACCCTGGTCAAATCTACAGCATGTTATTAAAAGTTTCCCATCGATTTTTGTCTGGAACAAAAATCAGTTATACGGTCAAAATTTTTGTACACCGCAATGCCATTTTTTCGAGGACTTCATTTTTTTCTATCTGTGTCACTTTCAAAAGCATTTCACTACATATGAATTATTTGCCCTCTAGTAAGTTAACTTTGATCATGGATCAGATACCACAAAATATTAAAGAAAATTTAATATCCGATACAGGATTACAGTGCATTTGCTTTGGTGCAAATTTTCGTTATTTGCTTTGCACAATGTCCATTGTCCATTTGCAGTATATCAGATAACAGTTTCATTGTGGACGTCATTGAAACAGTTGTTTCTATGGCATCTTCTTTGGAATAAAGTTGATCAATTGTAATGCAAATGTCCATAAAACTCGTTAACTTCGCTTAAACTTGGACAGGATCGGACTGAGTATATTTGTATTCGACGTGATCTGAAAGTATAAGCGAATTTTTGGGTACGCATTGTGGATAAATAATAATAAATATGGTTAAATCTTAATAAAGTGGAACTGGTGGAAAATTTTGAGCCTGGGGAAAAGTGTTTAAAATAAGAGTTAACTATGGTTTTGGAAAACTGAAGATCTTTCCGTAAAAATTGCAGTCAAAATATCCCATAAAATACACAGCTCTTAATTCAGGCTTGTCGAATGAAATTGGTTCGGTGCTGCGGAGTAATATACTTGTAACGGATATACTCGGATCATTATTAGCCTCTTTTGCGCTTTTAAGATTAATAAAACGTTCTGAAACAACCACGAGTTCTTTCTTCATGTTAATTTTGATTTTGCAAAATTTCTCTCGACAATTGCAGGTTTTGGCGGTTGGCAAATGGGTAATCAAAGTCAAGATGAAGTATTTTTGGCCGCGCAAGAGGCCGTAGGTGCACATCGTGATTCACAAGGTAAGATTTTTGTTTCAATTATTGTACCTCGTCTGTTGATCTGAACCAAATAATTTTGTTTTTTTTTTCTATGCTGACTTAGTTTTCACTTGTATGTTTGGTTCAGGTCGGTTGGCGGGAGTTAACGCTTGCAAATAGTATGGCAAAATTAACACCCGAGTTTCCAGTCTCTGATTTTTTGTTTTTAATCGGGGTAGCTTTTGGTTTTTAACTTAACGTTGCTTTATATACACTTGGTTGCTTATTTGGTAGTAGTGGCTTGTAGTTTTAGTTTTTCCAAATATTATATACCCTTCTCCCTCCATTGATGAACGAGAACATCCATTTAGTGTTGTAATTTAACTTGCGGTTCGGTTAGATAGTCGGGAAAAGTTCATTTGCTCTTAAGTGTTATGGCTTTAATTAATCATTTCAAGATAGACTAGACAAGTACATTTTTAACATTGCATTACATTTGAGATAGTTTATAACATAGTTTCAAGACTTTATTATGTATAATTAACAATTCATGAATTTTGTGGCATAGCTGGGTGCGCATTTATACTGCTAAATGCCTTTGCACCGACCCATTTATACTGCTAAATGTGGTCCTTCCATTTATACTGTTAAATGTGACATTACATTTATACTGCTAAATGTAACATCGAAATTTGATTGCCTTGTTTGCCTGATAATTTACAGTTTGAAAATTGAATGCATTTATACTGCTAAATGCAAGTTAGTTGCGTTTATACTGTTAAACGCCTAGTTTTCGTATCGTTTCCCGAACACGAAGTGGTTTCTCATGATTTCTGCAAAGGTAAGAAGGGGGAGAACGGACTTAAAATCAAAATGTTCCCTCTTGGTTCAAGTACCGTACCTAACCGAACTGGTTTTCCTTAAGATGGCTTAATCGATACGATGCACCAATCGTTTTATTACCTTACATAAAATGATCAGTGTGCCGCTGTTGATTAGTCGTCGAAAACCACGCGAGTTTTTATTCAAACATTATTTTGGAGAACATTTTGGTTTTAGATCGGAGACTGCGAGGTCTCGGTGTTACAAAAGGTTTCTCCCGCTTGTTACGATTTTTCAGTTATGTTTTTGTCATTTTTAACAAATCCCTTCACACCTAAAATTTTGCCATACGATTGCAAGTGCTTTTTGTTTGGGTTTTTGTATTTGGAGCCTGGACAAGCGATATTCTACGTTCATTTTATGTTTTACATGTAATTTTGGGAAAACTGCTTTAGATGTGTAGTTTTTTTTAACTTTATGTCGAGTATCGTTTGGACTGTCTCGTATCTTTATATTGTTGGCCTTCTATCTCATGTATCTTCAACTTTTCGGTCTAACATGTATTTTTTATCATGTGCATGCTTTATATTTTATAAATATTGTACATTTTGTTGTTTCCTTCGCGGCATGGCTAAGTTTAGTCTTGGCGCACATTTCTGTGTTTTTACTCGGAATCTATTATACTTAATTAATAGATTCGGAGGTTTTAATGGACCAAACTGTATAACTCTTTGTTATACTTTATTAACAAACTGTTATATTGCGTTGGTCCTAGTGTGTTTGCGCCTTATTTCATCGCATGTATTTACATGGGATGATGCAGTTTTAGTGCATTGCATGGTATTCATGTAATGTATGCAGTGATTTAATTTGTGTAGTTGTATACGTGTTGTATACAATGAGGTACAGTGTCCCGTTTCTATCGTTAATAATGTTTGTTTTTACGCTTTGTGAAAACATTAAATTATTTTATTAATGAAAGAAACTCCCTGGTTTTTAACTGTATGGAATTGTTTTTGGTGAGGCCCTTGGTTGATTGGAAATTGCACATACTTCGTGGAATATTCCGATAGTATCGCTGTGTGGGTTTCATCGTGAACTATTTCGTACTGTTACTAACTCTTAATGCGATTTGCCAATAATATTTTTGGGAAATCATTTTGAATTTTTTGTAACTACACGCGTTTTGCGTGCAGTGAGGTAAAGTGTATTTTCGATTTGGTAAAATCTCAACACCTTTACCGATAATTTTTGGTAGTGGTAAATTGCTACTACCAAGTTTTGGCAAAGGTTTTGAACATTTTACCTTCACACAGGTGCATCATGGAACAGAAATTGGCATTTTTCAGATTGCAGATCCTTTTTTGCAATCAGTCAAATGTTGACATCAAAAACAAATATTTTTTTGTTTTTAGTCTACGTAAGTGACATTTCAAGAAGTATAAAATCCACATTTCCAACTTTCATTGCTGGTAACTTACCAGCAATGTACTTCTCAAATTAAACGTATTTTTGTACAAACAAGTCTGTAGCTGTATATATTTCTTGTATATACAGTGAGGTAACCTAATTTTTTCTTAACAGTAAACTGGTAGCTGTATATGTCTTATGTATACAGTGAGGTAATTTGTCTTTTCCATGTTTTTTTTTGTATCTACAAATTTGTAGCTGTATGTATAACATCTTGTGTATATACAGTGAGGTAATAAGTATTTTCTTTTCTTTCATCAACGACAGTTTTCTATGTAGCTGTATATATTACTTTGTATATACAGTGAGGTAACAAACGTAGTTCTGTAAAGTTATAGCATTTCTTTTAACAGGTCTGTGTGTGTAGCTGTATATATGTTTTGTATATACAGTGAGGTACCTAATGTTTTTTTTACAGGTTTTTACATGTATTTATTATGACCTGAGTGGTCGCAATAAATGGTTGCAATTATTTATTCTTCGTAAAGTATGCACTTCTATTTTGGGGTGTTATTTTGTTAACGAATAAATATGTAATCAAATGTACTTTTGTAGCTGTGTATATTTTTTATATACAGTGAGGTAAACTTCTCACGTGCCAATTTTATTCGTCGAAGTTTTAAACCTTTTGGATTTGCAACTCTGGACGAATAAGTTGACAATTTTTCTTTTTGAAATCTTCATTTCTACTTTTGAATTTAGATTTTACGATGAAAAATTGTTGGTATGCTTGCTTGTAAGCTATTAATTAACATTTCTTTCTTTCAGAAGTGCCTTCATCTTCATATGTTGACGAACAAATTTATTTATTTAATAATTTTGTTCAAAACTAAGAATGGTAATTGTATGAAATTTATTACTGGTCTTTCTTTTACTTGTCAATTTTATTTGATAAATTTCTTTGGCTTAAATTTAATTTTCCGGAGAATTTATAAATCAAATAATTTTAACAAGCGAAAAAGGCCTCAATTTATTTGGTGACTTAATTGTTTTTTCTTTGTTCTGGTATATGTCGCTAAGAATATGTTTGTATTTTCCAAATACAAATTTGTTTTTCTGACATATTGAATAAAATTAGAGTTTACAATTACTTCACATGTAAGCAATAATTTTATCAGTCAAATCGTGAAGGTTTTTGTGTAGCTGTATATCTTTATATACAGTGAGGTAACTACATTGATTCTGAACTCGAAAAATATATTTGGACTGTAATTGTACAGCATTTATTTTTTCGTTTGAATATCGAATAAAATTATACTTTTCATTACTTCAAATGTAAACTATAATTTTATTTCGCCTGGTTTCAAAATGGTCATTTTCTTCACATAAACAAGCGTAACAACTTTTGCAACACTGCTATGTATTAATGTTGAAGTGAAGGTTCTTGGGAATTATTTGGAATCCATAATAGTTTTCAAATTATTTCCTGAGCAATTTGGTCAACATTTTTCTAGCAGTAAAATTTTTAACAACAATATTTTTTCCCAGTGTAGGTAGCTGACGAAACAATTTTTTTTATCACACTTCTGTAGCTGTGTATATTTTTATACGCAGTGAGGTAAATTTAAACTGGTAAATCTCCAAGAATTTTTTTTTAATACGGGTTTGTAGCTGTGTATAATTTTTTTTATACACAGTGAGGTAAAACATTTTAGGTCACTTGTAGCCAGAATTTCCTGGTGAGGTATTTTCATTGAACAATTAAGTACTGTAGTTTCAATTTTTTTTTGTACTTATCATAACTTATCAACTGGTGGGTATGAATTATACAAAAACTTGTTTAAAGGTGTATCGCACCACGTAATTTAGCATTACGCAGTTGAAACATTTCTAAGGGGAGTAGGGCCTGTTGTGTGATGATTGTAGAGTTGCTTGAGTAGAGGGCCAACGCTACTTCTCTAGTTTGTAATATTTTCCTTTCTTGGTTTTTGGGTCCTTGTAACAATATTTCAATGTTAAAAGGAGTCTTGTTGGTTCTGTCGTTGCATTCTACTATACTTCATTAGTTTGATGTAACAGCAGCACTGAATAACCGAGTTGGGCAAATATACTACAGTAATGGTCGTGTTTGGTCCTTTTTGCATTTGGTGGATGTTTGTTTGCAGACCCCTCGCCTTTCAAGTGTTTCCGCTGCGGTAGAGGTTATCTGGTGCAATATACTCTCGAGAGACATCTCAGATATGAGTGTGGAGTAGCTAAGCAGTTTTCTTGTGCGGTGTGCTTAAAAAGATTTTCGCGTCGAGATATTTTACGAAACCATGAAAAAAAGTTTCTTCATGGCTTTAATAGTACAGTTTAAAAGTACAAAATTAAAATATCAGTCTAGTCCAGTTCAAAATGAACTAAGTCATATTTTCATTAATATCAGTTAGAATTAAATTCAAGTTAAATTCACAAAAAATAACAGGTATGACGAGCTTCCAAGCTTGATTATATTTGTTATTTTGTATAGTAAGTAGGTCGATTGTTTCCTTCTGAAACAATCGGACTGGGTGGAGGTGGGACAATTTTTTTTTTTTTTTTAATTAATTTGAGACTTTTCAAACAAAGAAATAAACAAAAAAATTACATTGACTCGACATAGACAAAGAAATGTTTGGAGTATGCTGTCCATCATGTGGAAGAAGATTCAAGTACCGTTCCGGATTGATGAGACACCTTCCAAATTGTGCCTAGTGTCCATTTTCCCCAACCTCTTTCTATTCTCTATTTAACGTTCTAACAAAAATGCAGTACTGCTACCTACCCTATCCCCCTTTATCTAAATTCTCTCCAGCATCTAGCCAAGCCCGCTGCCATCCTAGGGGACCAGTCCTGCTTCAATAACAAGTGAGTATATTTTTATTTCAGTGCGGTTTTTGATATGTATTGTTTTAATTTTTCGGCAGTCTTTACTTTATAAGGTTGCTAATCAGAATTATAAATGATAAATATTAATCTACCAATATTTTAAAACTTGGGATTGGTCAAAAATATAATTTTTAAATTTGGGGATCAATTTTTTAAATCGGATGGTCGAATCAGGAGAAATTTGGAATGAACTGGTGGGAAAACTTTCCTTATTTATCTTGATTGTGCATTTTAAAATTGATCTGCCATATTTAGAACTTGTTTTTGTCGGACTAAGCCTTGGCATCTTATTTGATAGAAAGGTGTGGTTATATAACTAGTATCGATGATTTCCATTTGTCTAATATTGAAAAACCTTTTAAGCGATTTATCCATTTCTTTTTGACTTATGGTTTATGATTAATTTTAAATTATCCTTTATTTATCTTTGAGGGCAATTTAAAATTATGTCTCGGGTTAAATCTTTGGAAAAAGGAAATGGTTTAAATAATTTAAAATCGACTTTAAGTTTTTAAAATATTTGCTGATGGAATTATATACTAGTTCTGTTACCTTTCTATTTAGTAAAGCCCCAAAATAACCTGATAATGAGGCAGTACTCGTTGTAACTGCTCTATTGTCAAAAGTTACCAATTTCACATTTTATTTTTAATTTGAAACTGTTAGTATTTTCGTGTAAATGAAGATTGTGATGGTTTTGAGCTTTCAATAAATGGCAACATTTTGCGAAATACAAAATCTGCAAGGTTTAACATTTACACAACAAATACACGCGCCTAGCTTCAAAATTAAAAATCTGTAAAAAAAATTGGTGCTATTGATAGTAGGGGCTGGTTTTGACGACGTATACGCAACATTATATGGTCTATTTTCTTGCTGATTGCCATAAATGGTTTTCAACAAGTAACCTTGTATTAATCTCATTTTATTTTTTCGGGTTTTGTGAGGTTCATGATACGAATAATTATTTAGTCCTGTAAAAAACTAATTTTGCAATTTGTTGTGATCAGGGGATGTTGGGTCGAGGAAGTATAAGTTTTTTCGTTTATTCTACGTAACTTTCAGCGCTTGTACAAATTTGTCAGATTTTAGACGTAACCTAGGACTTGCATTGAAATATGGAGGACACAAGTCTTTTATTGAATTTCGTTAATTGTTCTAATAGCCATTTTGAATTGAAATATAAAACCTGACGTGTCCAGATTTCTAATACTTTCAAGTGTTGGATTGACGGGTTAAGTCTTTTTCAATTTAAAATCGCAATTATAACAATTAAGTATTTATAAAAGCCTTATTTTTCTCATTATTCTTAGTATCTCGTATATTACGACTGAAATTTGTTAAATCGGTTTTTTTATTGCTAATGAAGGTTTATTGGAATAAATGAAACTTCACGTTTTCCTTCTGTTTTGCTTATATAAGTAGTAAAATCGGAACATTTTCATTTAAATCTTGCAACACTAGAAAGTTAGACGTTTTCAAAATAAAAAAATTTTCATCCAAATTTCGGCCCTAAAAATCAAATGAGGTAATGCAAGAGGTTCTTGCGCAGGACTCTTTTTTTATGTCTGTTCTCTCTTATTGTTACAGACTGATTTCCCCCCTGCTTCTCGCTCCCGGTCCCCCCCGCGGCCAAAGAAGACTTGAAATATGTTTTAAACTGTGTACACTAAAATTTGAAAATAAACGTATATTTCGTAATTCCAAATTTTTATTTAGTACTGCCCCCTCACCTTTGATGTAATCAGTTGAGTTAGTAAATGTTGGGCCAAAAAAGTACGTGGAAATAGCCATCTGAAATCGCTAGTACAGCAGTGTTTATTTCCAGGCGAGGGAAATTGGTATCTCCAACAAATTGACCCAGATTCGACTGGTGGTTTTCCCTGCGAGAACTGCGGGAAAATCTACAAACATCGAGGCAACATGCGCAGGCACATGGTATACGAATGTGGAAAACAAGCACGATTCCAGTGCTCTTTCTGTGATAGAAAGTTCCACCAACAGTCTAATCTCAAAAGACATTTCGAAAATAAGCATGCTATGCTACCAAAATTCAGCAAAAGTATCACTGTCTATAGGACTAGAACTATATCTTGAAATATTAAAAAATCATGGCCCTAAAATGATAAATACTTTCATACTTTTTTTTTGAATACTAAAGTTACCTAGTTCAACCAAAATTTGAACTTTCAATACTTATTTTTTCTAACTGTAAATACTTGTACATACTACTACTAAGTCGAAATTAGTAGTTAAGTGATAAAACACATTTGTAAAATTAGTGTTCCTATCTTATCGTTTTTGTTACAAATCTAGTCCAGTTAACTTGTGTGCCATTTTAAAGTATTCATTTGCAAAAACTAGAATCTCAGTGTAACTAAATTAAGAGTTCCTAATTATAAGACAAAACTTGATGTAAAAATAATTAATATACAAAATAGCCAAAAAATTGTTTTCTATGATGGAGTCTAAAAGTGATGCGAGAGTAGAGCTTTGTGAGGCGATTAAAGGTAAGTTAGTAATTTGTTTTTTTTAAATTGTCAGATATGCAAACAGCTTTTTAATTATTTACTGTCAAATTTTACAATCTTTTTTAAAATTATAAATGATGTCGGATTTTCACGTTTTAAGTGTTTCTTATATTTTAAATTATAGTTCTAAATTTTCTGTTTGGTTAAATGGTAAAGCTGTTCCATTTCTGGCAGTTTTATATTTGGGGGTTCAGTAAAAAATCGGGGAAGACGTGGCAAATCATAATCGATTTAATTTTCAGAACGTGCCTGATAGGGATGCCTCATGTCACTCTAACATTAATATTATCTAACAAAGTTGGATTCACTAATAATGTGTGTTTTTGGTATTTTCACATTTTTCTAAGAGCAGTTAGAGGGATATTGGGTCATTAAAAAGTCTGAAGCAGTAAATTTTAGACGCGATAAAATTTTAGTCTTTTGTTTTAGATATGGGGTCATTTTTATTTTTATTTTCATTAAGAAGTTTCTTAACTTATTGTGGAGTTTTGCTTGACAGGTGTCCCTATTGTTTGATGTCTAAAATGCCCTTATATCCTTTTAAAATACGTTGGACCCTTGCTAGCAGAACCGATTGGCTATTTTTTTGGGCTTGGCGGTTAAAAATAACTTTAAAAAGGTTACTTAATTTACTAAGATTTGGAAGAATTGTAATAAAGAGTAAAATTAAAACTAAAAATATAATGTTACTGCTTTTAATTTAAGAAAATTTGGGAATTGGTATAGTACAATTTTAATAAGCCCGTTCTTATGCTTGTAAATCTTGCTTTTCATAACTTTTCCCTTAAAAGTGACACTTGTATTATGAGAGAAAAAAAAGGTAAGTAAAGTTTTCATTATGAGACGGGCGGAGACGGTTCGAAGTTCGGTAATAAAATCATAGAAATTTGAAATTATACGCACCCGGCGATTGAAGCAAATTATTAAACTAGTTGTATTTTCTTTGGAATTGAGCTGAATAATTGATTATAAAATATGTCGTAGTAGTCCGCAATAGTTAGTTGTTTCGATAATATTTTTGTACTTAAACCTCGTAAAAATTACTTCGCGTTGCTCCTTTTGTAGATGGAACAGTATTTGTATTTGAAAAAGTAACTTTTCTCTATTTTTGTATTTAAAAATCGCAAGCGAACAGTCTAAATTTTATGATCGTAAATTTGTATCATTGCGCTCATCAAAATATATTTATTAAGAATACGCACGAACAAAAATTATATTTACCGTTCTAATCCCGTAGAGAAAAATTTTTCATACCGTTACAATTCTGAACGACTTCAATATTTTGAAGTAACGTTTAAACGAAAGCACTGAAGAAATAGATCGCTCCATCTTTTTTACATCATTTCTAACCGGGGACGAAAACAAAATAACTTAAGTAGACCCCGATTTTTCAAATTCAAAATGTCTCCGAGAAGAGACATTAAATCAGAATTGTCGTACATTCGTAATTTTATAAAAAAAGTTTGCTGTCAGTTATACTTGTGTTTTTTTAACTATTGTTCGGTTGGTATATAAACAATTTATAGTGCGATTATAGTTTTATATTTGATCCTTTAATATATAATCGTTATGGCTCAATTCCAAGTAAATGCGACAAAATTGAACTACCAGTATAGTCTAATTATAAAGATTTCCATAACAAAAAAAGTTGAGATTTACCTTCAGTAACTGTTAGTGGAGGAATTATATATCGAAAAACCACAAAAATCAGTTTTGAGAGTACTGCGGAACCTCCCCAAAAAACCACCCCTTCGGCGAAAAAAAGCCTCATTTTACTGATAACTCGTTAACCGTTGAAGATAACTAAAAATTGCTCATAAAAAAAAACTTCTAGATGCCTAAAAAAAATTCCTCTTGTAATTTTCTTGCATGTGCCATGGTTTTCGAAAGAATCGATATTGAAAAAAATTGCAAAATTTGTATTTTTAATGTGCACGAATTTTCGTGTATTTGAAATTTTTTGCGCGCGGCCTATAGAAAGAATTGAACTGCTCGAAAACCAAACATGCTAAGAAGTAAAATCAAAATTGGTTTTAAAGGGGATATAAAATACTCTTGTTTCCATTTTTGATGACGGTTGATATCTATTAGTATATAAAAATAACAATATAATATAGTTACCTCTTCCTACCTCTTCACTTTTCACAGGCCCATAAAAAATAACTGACTTTTATAAATGCATTATCTTTTAGTTCAAGGTAGTACTTCAATGCAGAAAAAGTTAGGAATAAAAATATTCACATTTACAAATTTACCAGCATGTTAAAGTTTTTTTTTTTTATTGTTTCCTAAAAATACGAAAGAAAGACCCAAATATCTTGGAAATTTAGCTATTTTTTTTTTATCTTTGAGTATATATTCAACTATTGTTTGTAATCATTTCTTTGTTAAGACATTGTATTAAAAAAATATCAAAAAATTGAATATGCAGCCTTTTTTGGAATTTTTTTGTGGCTAACTTTAACTTGCTGCTAAATTTGTAAATGTGAATATTATTATTCCTAACTTTTTCTGCATTGAAGTACTACCTTGAACTAAAAGATAATGTATTTTTCTTTTATTATAGTCGGCTATTTTTTTATGGGCCTGTGAATAGTTAGATGCACAAAAAAATCAAGATATAACTATGTTACATTATTTTTATATACTAGTAAATATCAATAGCCGTCAAAAATGGCAACACGAGAGTATTTTATATCCCCTTTAAAACCCGTTTTCACTTTTCTTCCTAGCTTGTTTTGTTTTCGAGCCGCGCGCAAAAAATTTCAAATATACGAAAACTAGCGCGCATTAAAAATACAAATTTTTGCGTATCGATTTTCTCGAAAACGATGGCATATACAAGCAAGTCATTAGGACTTTTTTTAAGGCAATTAGCAAAGCTTTATTTTTTATGATGAGCAAGTTCTTTATATCTTCAACGGTTAACGAGTTATCAGTAAAATAAGGCTTTTTTCGTGGAAGGGGTCGTTTTTTTGGGGGATTGCGCGGGGCACCCCTAGAACTGTTTTTTGGTGGTTTTGTGATGTTTAATCGTCGCACTAACAGTTATGGAAGGAAAATCTCGGATAATATTTTTTGCGAGCTTTAGTGTATTTTTTACTTTAACGACTGGACACTAGTATGGCAAGATCAAAAATAATGTTCATATGAAACGTAATTCTTGTAGCAATGGTAATCTTGTGGGACATTTTTCGATCAACCAATCGAAAATTTGCTAGTTAGTTTCTTTATTTCTGCTTTCTACGATTTGAAAAAATGTTATTTAAGAGTACACTAGTGATTGTCGGGGAAAGAGTAGTAGATGACCTAAGAGAAAATCACTTGGTCAAAAAAATTCCGTATTCGATTCTAAATTGAGAAATTCAGTCCAAGGCGTTGCTACCAGGATACATCGTTACAAACTATACCGGTATCCGATTTATAGCCAACCAGGTATGTGCTTAGGGTAGTCGACCTCCAACGAGAGTGGTATCATACCTGGCTCGCCGTTACAAGCTAACATCCTGTTCTCGCTTTATCTGTAAATATTTACTTTTGTTGAATCGTCCATTTATGGAGTTCATTTAGACTAATATATATTATAAAATAAATTACATCATCCTGTCAGTTAATAATATAAAGAGTAGTAAACAAATATAGAATTTATTCTAAAAGTTAAAAAATGATTCTTAAAAATTGTCTGTTATCGTCCATGACATTTCGGGAATTATCAACAGTTTCTTGATCAAAATGCTTTTATATTACAGTATAAGTGTACATACTGGAGCTAGGCAAATTACATTTCATTACAATGAATTTTTTTTTATATTAAAGATACAATTGCAAAAATTGGATTATTCTTGGATGCTGCGTCTTTTCCAAATAGAATAAAACTGTGCGGGACGTTTTTTTTTCTTACGAAAGATAACTTCTAGTTTTTCAATTGAGGGGGTTGAAAATTTGACACAAACTTTATTAACTGGTATAAATAAGTCTTTAATTTTGAACTGCAAATTAAAACTTCAGTTTGGGTATGTTTTTTACATCAGAAATACTTAAAATGTATCATTTGAGAGCGGCGTCAGATGTCAAAAAAAAAAGAAATAAGATAAAAACAAGTTAATTTTAATATTGAAGTATTTACATTTTACCACTTATATACTTATCAGCCCTTAATATGCAAAGCGGTTAATCCTTGGGACTACTGTACTCTTATAATTCATATTGAAATAAACGCTAAAAATGGTTAGCTTTACCTGACTTTCATAGAACAGAAGGCAGAAATGGGGTGGGGATTTCTTCGAAATCGTGTCTCGATTAAAACTAAATACAACGGAACAAAATAAATTCATTTTTATAAGGAGGAAAATAGTTTTTTGCAAATATCTTTAAAGATAAGCAGTAGATTTGCAGTTTGTTTCAACAATGTGCCCTACATATTAAAAATAATACAAAGTTAAAAATTGGTTCAATTACCTTCAATTTGATACTTGTCTCATCCGTTGATGATAGACATTAACCAAGACAGGTTCTCAAAATATGCATCTTCATGAATATAGCTGGTTTATAATGCATCCAATAAAACCAATGAATGGAGCTTTCTTGACTGATGAGAATTTAGTAGTTATGCAGTTAAAAAAAAATGTGATTCTTTCACAAATCGAACATGTTCAAAATCTTTATTGCAGAATAAAGTTTAATTAATTTTCTTTCAAATGCCGCCTAAAACGCATCTGCTTACGTCAATTTTCAAAAACTTTCAACTTGCAAAAAGTCAACATTTTACAATTCTCCAATAACTACAGAACTACAATATTGTGAACTTGAACTAGAATACTTCTCTAATGCATTCGTGCTTTGAGAAATGGCTCTTTGAAATTAGCCTATTTTTAGAAATTTTCAGTAATTTTTGATTCGATTCGAATTCCTCGTAAAATATAGAGGAAAGCATCAACGAGATCAAAGTAAAAAATCGGTAAAGGTATTTACACAGAACTTCCCTCGTTATATGTGCATGGCGGTCACTCTAAAAAATTAATAATTACAAAATGATGTTGAGAATAATAATCGGAATATTGTTATTGCTATTATTACAAAGAAAACTTGATAAGTTTTGATCAAAAAAATATACATATTGCTCATCCAACAGCAAAAGTTCAATACTAAATAGCAGGTGCCACATATGGCAGGCTTGCGCAAATACTTTCACAAATGTGCACCATGACTGAATTATTTCTTGGGATGACCACCCTGTACATTTTTCAATAAAAGTATAATAGGTGCATATGCCGGATATTATTGCCATCTGTCACATTTTCAATCCAACATTCACGTAATGGAGTGGAAGTATAGTGGTGGTTAAAAAATTAATTTTTTTTTGAAATTTTTCAAAAATGTTGGTAAAAAAAATTTCAAAATTTTTTCTCCTGAAAGAGGTTTAAAATGTCAAACGTAGAAATTTTAAATTTGAGCAAAAAGGAAAGTTTCCTTCTATTCTATAGTAGTGGTAAAAAAAGTTTAAAATTTAAAAATTATGTAATTTATTTAAATAGGTTTAGAATGCTATGAAACGTGAAAATTTTAAATTTGAGCAAATAAAAAAAAATTCGATCTTATTTTAGTGGTAAAAACTTTTTGAAAAATGTTGGTGAAAAAAATTTTCAAAATTTTTCAGAAGTAGGTTTAGAATGTCATGGAACGTGAAACTTTTAAATTTGAACAAAAAAAGGTTTCCATATATTTTAGTGTTAAATTTTTTTACAAACTGGTAACAAAATGTTGCAAAATTTTTTTTTCCGAAATTGGTTTGGAATGTCATGAAACGTGGAAATTTTAAATTTGAGCAAAAAAAATTTTTCCTCTATTCTATAGTAGTGATGAATAGACTAAAAATGTTTTCAATTTTTTTTTTATTTTTCAAAATTTTTTTTAAATTTGAATAGCTTTGGAATGCCATGGAAACGTGGATAGTTTAAATCTGAGCGAAAAAAAAATCTATCTTAGTGGTAAATTTTTTTAAAAATAGTAAAAAAATTTCTAATGTTTCTTTTAAATAGATTTAGAACGCTATGAAACGTGGAAATTTTAACTTTGAAGAAATAAAAAAAAAATTCCATCTGTTTTAGTGGTAAAATTTTTAAAAAAGTGTTGGCAAAAAAAATTTAATTTTTTTTTTAAATCAGGCTTAGAGTGCCATGAAACGTGGAAATTTTAAATTTGAAGAAAGAAAAAAAAATTTCATTTATTTTAGTAGTAAAAAAATAAAAAAAAAAAAATTCAAACGGTCCACCATGTATATTTTCCAGTGAAAATTTTACCATTTCTTCGCTGTCAGTAGGGTCAACTACCTACTAAATTTGACTGCTCTCCGTCAAGTAGTTTTTTTTTTAGTTAATGCATCAACAGAAAGACAGACGGGATTGAAAAACCTATATTTTCGTAATCTCCGTGATCTGAAACGTCAAAATCCGAAAAAATCTCGGAGGGTGATTTTTTCTCGAATACAATACTTCCCTTCGGTATGCGAGGGAAGTAAAAATGGCTAGTTTGAAATTGGCTGTTTTGTGGTAAGTTTTGCAAGGTTCGCTTGTATTTAAATCACTATTTCTAAAACTAACTGAGATACATGGCCTTATGCGGCATTTGAAAGAAAATGTATTAATCTTTAGTACGCAATGGAAATTTTGAAAAAGTTCCAATTGTTTCATCGCCTGTTTGGAAATGAGAGTAAATAAAAGCTTATAAATGCAAATCCTGCACAAACACAGTCGGAGTGCATAGTAGTAATTTCTGTTATATAATACATTGGGTGAGCTGTAGGTACTATTAGAAAAAGTTTGTTCGAAATGGGCATTCTACGGCATTCCTACCAGCTTCGGTTAAATCTCTACCATTGCGAACTTTTGGGTTGGTTTCTCACTAATCGGCTTTCATTTGTAAATTCAAACATAGCCGGGTAGGAGGTCTTTGGTAGATTAATAAAACTGAAGTACTGAAAAACTAACAAACTGAAAAATTAAACTAAAAACTGAAAACCACAAAAACTGAAAACTGAAAAATTGAAAAACTAAAAACTGAAAACTGAAAAATTGAAAAACAAAACTAAAAAATTGAAAAACTAAAAACTGAAAAATTGAAAAACAAAACTAAAAAATTGAAAAACTGAAACCTGAAAATTGAAAAATTGAAAAACTAAAACTAAAAACTGAAGACTGAAAACTGAAAAACAGAAAAACTGAAAAACTGAAAAACTGAAAAACTGAAAACTGAAAAACCGAAACACTGAAAGATGAAAAACCGAAAAAATTAAAAACTGAAAATTGACAAACTGAAAACTTAAAATTTAAAAAACCAAAAAAAAGTGAAAATTGAAAACTAAAAATCAAGCTTTCTATAATGATTCAAGCGTTACCTAAACGAGGGCGGAGCATTCGCCGGACAGCTTCAGCTGTCACCCCTCCGGAGGAGCTAGAATGGGCGTAAGCCCATTCTAGTATAATAAATAGTATGAAGTTATTAAACAGCAAGATTAAGAACGTGAAATAACGGGATACATTAATTTAATTACTATACTCTTCGCAAATATAAAACGAAGAATATATTGCATTCGATCGGCACATCACAATGTGTCGGTGATCGAATTCTGAATAACTTTCAAAATGTCCGTCCGTCCGTCTGTCTGTCCGTCCGCCACGTTTCTTGTAAGCACGATAACTTAGGAACGAAAAGTCCGATTGTACTTGAAATTTGGACAGTAAGTTAGTGTTAGTTAGATGAACAACCCTATTGTTTTTGAGCAAAGTCGATCGATAAGTTATCCCTTTTTTTAAATAAAAAAATGATTTTTTACATATTTTTTTCATGTTTTGTAATTAAAATAAAGATGTCTAAAAGTAATATTTACAAAAAACTGCGAAGAGTATCCTATAGAATGTGCAACAATTATATAAAAAGTGCAGTAAATCGGCGAAGAGTATAATGGTTGGCTTGTTTTAATTGCTTAAGTACCTATATCACGAAATTTCTCATCTATCAAATAGTAGGTCTATTTAGTTTATACATCAGTTGTTAGCTACTGTAAATCATACACACGCACTGTTTGGGGATTGTCGGCCATATCTTGGTTAATTCCTAGGGTAGGGGGATATGCCAGGTCTCAAACGAAAGATAGAAGATAAGTACGTTGTATCTTTGTCAATTTTTAACGAAAATGGAAATGAGAAGCCTCAAATTAACAAATGTGAATCTAAGACTGACAGAATTCTTTTGATATTTCTTTTCTAAAATTGTAATTTTTCGGGATATTTGCAAAAACCTCATTTCCACCCGTCTATAAAAAAATTACTATGAGCCCTGAAGTAGAGCAAGTAAAAATGAACATCGATGCAACGTTTCATTGATTCCCTGGGTTCCTGTCGTTAGGCAGAGTTATTGTGAGAGAGATAGAGAAATATTGTATTTTTTTTTTAATAAGGAGAATATAACGTGACAATTTGAGAAATATACCTACATTGGTTTTTCTTAAGGGAACTTGAAAGCTTAACACGTTCATTGCCGACCTAATATTGATGGTGCTTCTGAAAGGCCTGTGAGCAAAATTTTCATTGGAGAGGTTGTTATAAGTAAAATATGTAATGTTAGGTATGTCTTTATTGAAAATAATAAAAATAACATGAAACATCGTTATTAAAAAAAAATACACCTATAGGTGTAGCCGGCCACTTTATTGAAAATTTCATTAGCAATGCCGATTACACCTATAGGTGTAAGTCAGCTATGACTTTATTTTATGGCGGATGGAACTTGAAAAAACATTTTTCCTTTAGAGGACGAGGGTGTTGATGTTTTGAAAGTCTCATTCTTTTTGTATTTAAACCAGGTCTGGCTTCGCTGTCCATTTCGTTTGTTTTTTTTTACAATTATGAAAATAACACTGATATGCAACACTTTCTTTATTTTAATCTTTTTTATGAAAACAATGTTCACTTTCACACACACTTTTAGCAACCGACTATACTGACAGTGTACATTAACACTACTTATGGCGCAGTCATAACATCATTCAGTTCCAGTAAGCACTGGAGATTTGTTAACTGCAACCAATAATACAGATTGTTAGTACTTGGTCCAATAAACGTGCCGACCGATATTCGATCTATTCGTAAACAAGCCAATGTTACAATAGTAAATGGAAATTCATATTAGTGCTTTACACCTATAGGTGTAATCGGCCAGTTTATAAATCTTTTTAATACACCTATAGGTGTAATCGGCAATGAACGTGTTAATGAAATAGAAAATGTTCTATCTTCGCTGCCTTTCCTCCAATACTGACTGTAACCTTGACCACGTGCGCGTATATATTATCCAAAGTCAGTTCGAAAATCATAAAATAGACGGAATACTTCATAACACCAGCGATGGTCATGAGCGTCGATCCATAACTTTCAAAATCACTTTTCAATTATTGTAAATATTGTTTTGCTACTTGATATTAATTGATAGGATGATGTAAATTATTTATGTATAATTAATAATGTTGGCTTAATAAACAACTTCATAAATGATTCAATAAAAGTAAATAAATATTATTTGAGGCGAGGTACGGTGCCGATTTCAGTGGCGAGAACTCGATCGGCGAAGTTAAGCAACGCCGGGAGAGTCCGTCACTTAGATGGGTGACCGTATCTCATTTCGCCGTCCTGGTCAAGTGGTGGAATAGCATTAGCTAAACTTCACCAAGACGTTAAAATAAAAATAATAAAATAAAATTTAACCTACGGCTATGCTACCGGCAATATTACGAATGAACCAAATGCAGATAAGGGACTTGTAATAATGGTGGACCAGGTAAACAATCGACTGCTTTCGTTTGAGGGACGCTCATTCTGGTTAACTATATTCGTATACTGATATTGTTAACAATATTCAAGCAGGGCCTCGGCTCTTATCGCATCAGGCTTTGTAATGATTTATTGTCTCTGTGCAGCTTTAACCATACGCCAAATATTTTAAAGGCCAATTATTTCCAAGGTAGCTGACTCGGTTTAACCCGAGTTTTCAATTTAGTTTTGTTTCTACCACGGCAAAATTGTATCCGTAGAAATGGATTGCTAATAACGTATTCAAATGGAAAAATGGAACAAAAAATATTTAGGATACCATTGTTATTGTGTATGAACACTTAGACATGGATATTCAAACAAACATCCATAGTTGTCTTCTGAAGTGGCACCGTCTTCAGGCTCGCTCTATTGATAATTAATTTTCAGCAGTTCGAGAATTTCTGATAGCATTAATAATAATAATAATCTTTATTAATCCATTTCATCACATTCTTGACGCATAAGTCAAAATTTCCCACAAATAGCATAATACAAATAAAATAAATAATCATAATTAAACTTTGTCCACATAGTTTCAATGAATATAAGTAGGCATGATACTTACAATTAAAAATATGGTGTGTACAACTAAGAATAAAACATGTATAAAACAATTTAAAAAAACACATTACCTACACAAAAGATCAAACATAATTTCAAATAAAATCAGAAACTATCATCACTGTAATATTTTGGATACAAACTCGTCGATACTATAGAAACCGCCTTCTACTAAAATATTTGTAACTCTGTTTTTAAACAGTTCAGTACTGCTGATTTCTCACTAGCTTTCGATTTTTAAATTGAACACCCTATGTATTATTGCATTTTTGAATTCTGCATAATTTTCTGAATCCAACGATGCCAAAATAAGTGACATTTCAAACATCTTTTTTTTTTATAATACAATTTTCAGTTTTCCATTTAAGTGTGTCATGGCGATTCCGATTTGTTCTAAATGACCCGTGTAATGCTACGAAAATCGAAATCCCGTTAAAAACACTAGATTACGTTATTTATGAGCAAAATAAAATTCACCAAAATTGTTTTTGGGGCAAAACTCATTTTTTTCTTAATGGAACCATATCGGTACCGTAGTACCATTTATCAGTACTATTAATAAGGAATCTATTCATATGTCGTATTAAAATGTGCAATAAATACAAACAAAATTAGAGCTAAAAGAAATTAAGAAAATTCATTTTATTCTATTTATGAGGTGGTTTTGGAATACAACAAATTAACACAAAACATTGCAACATATGTTCAAAATGCTGTCTATTAACGTCAATGCATTTGTGAACTCTCATAGCTGTTTCTCGAAGAACGTTCATCCATTGCTGGGCCGTTACGCTATTAATTACTCGTCTTACTCGTAGCTCCAGGTCTTCACGGGTTGTAATGGCGGTTGTATAGACAATATTTCTTAAATGACCCCAAACAAAGAAAAAAAAGGGCGTTAAATCAGGTGACCTTGGAGGCCACATCACAGGACCATTCGTCGAAATTGCGTTTTCTCCGAATGTCCGTTGAAGGTAATCAGTTACCGTCCTTGAATTATAGGGAGGAGCGCCATCTTGTTGGAAATACATTCCCTGTCCGAAATCTAAAGGTAACTCATCTAAAATGCCCTCAATCTCATTTTCCAGGAATATCAAGTTTCTGGTACCAGTCAGAGTTCCTTCAAATATTATTGGACCAGTGATTCTACTGCCGATTATTCCAAGCCAAACATTGAAACCGAACCGCACTTGAAAGTTGGATTTTTTGTGACCAATATTTTGTATTTTATCGGTTAAATAATCCCAAATTTGTTAACCTTGACTCGTCCGAAAATAAAATCACTCCCAAAAAATCATTGTTTGGCTGCACGTTATTTTACAAAATCCAATTGCAATATTCCATCCTACGTTCGTACAAATGCTGGTGCAATTGGTATTTAAAAGATTTATAGTGGTATTCGTGCAAAATTCGGCTTACTGTTTGGTGACTGATGTTCAATTCAAAACCTGCCTTAAAGAAACAGTCTTATCAACTTCTATCTTTTATCTATCAACTTTTTCATCTCTTGTATAAATTGGCGGCATTTTGAACACAATTAACAATAATTTTAAACAATTTTTAAAGACACAATAAAAACACCGTTAAACTAACAAATGTTTGACAAGCTAAATATTTCATTGTTTTCAAAGCCACCTTAGTTACTTCTTAACATTTAATTAGAACAAAATTGTATTTTCTTACTTTCTTTTAGCTGTAATTTTGTTTGTATTTATCGCACATTTTAATACGACATATGAATAAATTCCTTATTAATAATACTAATAAATGGTACCATGGTACCGATATGGTTCCATTTGAAAAAATTGAGTTTTGCCCCAAAAACAATTTTGGTGAATTTTATTTGCTCATAAATCACGTAATTTAGTGTTTTTAACGGGATTTCGATTTTTTAGGTCATTTAGAATAAATCGGAACCGTCATGGCACCCTTAAATGGAAAACTAAAAATTATTTTATAAAAAAATGATGTTTCAAATTTCACTTATGGCATCGGCATCGTTGGATTCAGAAAATTATGCAGAATTCAAAAATGCAATAATATATAGGGTGTTCCATTTAAAAATCGAAAGTTAGTGTCATTTTGGGCGAAACCGGAAGTGAAGAAAAATCAATTATATGTCAAAAAGTGCCGCTGTATGTATGTAGTATATCCTAAATTTCGATCAATTATCTTCAAAACTAAAGGAGAAAAAGGTCCTGTAACACCCGGTATATAAAAAATATAATATATTTGCACCATAAATGTGTGGAATGTTGAAAATTCGATAGAATTACATTCGTAGAATTATGATACATCTCGGTTCAGAATAATAAAACTGTCAATTTTCGAGTTGAAATTGAGTTCACGTTACCGTGATACATGGACTAGGCGGATCAAGATACGAGGCGCGCGCATGCGCTGAAATCTGCGGGGCCGAATTCGCGCGACCACAGCTTTAAAATTATTAGTCACAGAAACTTCATTGGGCATTTAAACTCAAGGTAATTACGACTTCTATAATTTTTATTTAGAGTTTTACACCCGGAAGTTTGATTTAGTATTTGAAAAAGTGATAAGAAAGATCCAAAATTTCTACAACCCTTAAATTTTCCGAAAAAAGGAGATACAACGTAAATCGCTATTAAATATTAATATGAACTCTTTAGTTTGCAGTTACCAGTGTCGAATCAGATATTTGATAATTTAAGTATCGTTCGAATTGGGCTCATATAAATAAAATTGACTAGACAGACCCACTACTAGGATTAAAGAACTGTATCGCACTTCTCTCAAAAGTAGTATAGTATGAGTTGTTTTAGAGACAAGTTTAATACAGTTATATTTGCTATGGTTTAGAGAATATAAGTACATACGGCTTTAAATAAAATGATAGTCAAAATTAAGTATTTTAATCTAAATGTATTCTCTACATTTTTTTATGAAAAAAGTAAAATTAGAAGTATGAGGTTATGGGAGGCATCTTGTGGGCTTTAAGTGTTCGTGTAGATTTGAGTATTTTTAAAGGGGCTTTTACTAATGTCATGTATGGTGGTTGCTGGCATGAACCTATACGTAAATTAAGCGTATATTTAATTTTATTATTAAAATGCAGGTGGCAGTAACGAAAGTATTTTGAGAAGCCTGCTAATGGGACAGTCGCTGGATTGGAATTGACATTATATACCTGTGATAAATACCCAAGAAGCCTGACCGCATGTTTTGCATTTTCGGAAAAACAATTTTTAGTTTATTTAGAAGACAGAATATTTTTAATAAAGATTAATAAATACTTGTTTATGTTTTACCTTTTATTTATTTAGAGTTTTAACTAATAAGCCTATAAAATAATACTAATTTTATTCGCATTTGTAACGATACACATGTTGTATATATGGCAAGTCAAGAAGAGAGAGAAAAATAATACGATAGTAAAAAGGAATAAGTAAATAACAAAGGTATAAAACCAACATACAAATCAAAGAACAGATTATAAGATAATTTTATATACACCAGGCTATACACATACAATACAAATATATGTACAACGGAGATAATCAACTGTCAAAAGATAAGTTGAATAGTGAACCAATAGAGAAATAGTAAAAACATACATTTTATAAAATGCCTAACAAATAAATAAATACAGTATAGTAGTTTAAGTATAGTGTTTACGAAGTCAGTTCAAACTGCTCAGTGTTAAAGCACAGGACCGTGCGCACTTGATATTTTGTCCTATGTATTTAACAATGGTATCGAGAATCAAATAGTAGTTGAAACTGTGCAGGCGAGTCCAAGACTGGCAATGTAATCAGCCTGAATGAACCATCTACGACTGCACTGGTTTAAAGATAATAGAACGGACAGGTCCACTAGCATAAAAAAAAACTTGTAAATCGTTTCTCACCAGTCAACGTGGACTTGTGAGATATGCTGTCATTGGCCTGGGTTTGAGGTCGGGTGGCGACGATTGGCTGGCACCCCGGCATTCCTCAGTCCGCTTGGTCGGTCGGTGTTTGAGTTATATCAGTCATTAGTCAACGTGGACTCGATATTTCTCCACTGCAGTGCGAAAAATAGTTTTCAGAACAGCTTTATACCAAATATTTCACTTAATTCGGTAATTGTATTAGATAATGCTTCTTATCACTCGCGAATATTAAATAAAATACCAAACACCAGTACAAGGAAGGCATTTTAAAATTCATGAGAGAAAAAATATGGAAATTCCTGTAAAAGTTCCAATAAAGCGCGAATTACTGAAATGAATAAAAGAACAGAATTTCAAAAGGGAATATGTTATTGATAACTTATCCAATATACACGGTAATACACTTGCGGTTACCTCCGTACTATGCATATTTAATCCTATCGAGATGGTTTGAGTAACTTTAAAAGATCGTTTGCAAAAGTGTAATGACTCTCCAACGTTAAGTGCGGTAGTAGTTGATCATATTAGAGAAGTAATAAATGACCTCGACAATACTGATTTATGGAAAAATTGCGTTAAGCATGTAATTAAAATAGAAAATCAATATCCAACACTACCCCCCATTGCGCCGATTATAATTCAACCGGATGATGATTCCTCTTCAGAAAGTGAAAATTCGGACGCGTCAACTTTTAGCATTTAACGTTTTTAATATATGTTTTCAGAACAAAATATTTAGCTATTATATTATGTATGAAGTTTACTTTTTTATTGTTGCATTCCTTGGAATATATTTTATTCAGTTGACAAGAAATTTTAATTTAAGTTACTTTATTCTAGAGACATATTATAATTTTGTTTTTATTTATGTTTTATCTATACAAATAATTATTTTTGTAGTACTAATTCTTTGCTTTGGTTAAGAAACTTACATTTTTATTTTTATTTTAGAAGAAACCTAAATTTTATTTTTACTATTTAGCATCCTTGCCCCTCGCCAATCTACACTGTCCCATTCCCTCATCCCGGCAAGGATATGTTCATACCTTCTCGTTGTTCCTTGCTGAGCAATAACATATTTCGATATAGTATGGGATAACTTTAAAACTAAACCCAATAAATTTAAATATTTAGGCTTTATATCTCAATTCAATCAATTCAAATTTCTTTTATTCAATTTGGTAATAACATGGTATTATATGTACGTACTCAGTGCCAGCCAGACAGGCGCGGCGCAAAGCGCCGTGGCAATTGAATGGTTGGATGAGTGAGTGAATATAAAACTTAAAATAATTAACAATGAAACTAACTCCTATCTCTAAAATACAAGATTTACAAAAGCTGATGGCAAAATTGAACATATAAAAGTGTATATTTAAAATAATTTGTAAAACATGTATATAAATATGGTTAAAAAGACAAGCTCAGTCGTTGGTGGTAGACATATACAGGTGAGTGCTATGGCGTCTCACCTGCTCCATTCAATTCGTTCAAGACTTACATTGCTAACAGTCGACGATGCCGCAGAGTTTTTGGTTTAAAATAATTTATGTTTGGATAAATTTTTGAATTAATAAAGTTCAGGTTTAAATAGGATTGTTTGAAACGAATTTTGGGAAATAAATGAATTTAAAACAAAAATGTACGAAGAGAAAAGAAGAGATAGAATTATACAATTTTGTAATGCAAGAATGTGGATATTGTGGGTAAAGTGGCTGCCGAAAGATGGGCAGCGTCTGATATGGTAATTTGTGTTTTATTCTAAAAGGTGCATTACGCTGTCTTATTCGCGTTATGTTGTTTGTTAGCGGACTATCGTTTAGTTTGAAAGCATAAAACTTTTGTGAAATTTCAGCTTTATATCTAAAACTGATATAATACTTCAAAAATATGTTATGGATAAATGAACAAAAATCCTATCTAATAAACAAAAGATAATAAAAATTAATACAATTTTCAAAAAATTATAACATTTTCTTATGACAATCATTTCTATTTACCTCCGCCCATGTTAAATAAAGAGTTGCCGACTGTTTTTGCCGGCTTTTAGTTTTTATACGATTTCAATTGTGCTGATATACGTCTTTTCTGTGGCTTCCTCTATATTTGGCACTATTTTGCCATTGGAACCAAAAATGAACGCTCCACAATAACATGAAAAATGCCTCAAGAGTTAGGGAGATAGCAGCTTTTTTCATGTTGGTAATTGTTTCCATCTGATGTTAGTTTCTTCTGTGGCGCCCTCTACGATTCGCATTTTTTGCCTTCAGCATCAGAATGAGTGAACCAGAGAACGTAAAACATGACAAGGAAATGTAAAAATGACACTTTCGAAAAAAAAAACCTTATTTCATGTAATATTCATTTGTCATTATTTTCATCTTCACTTAACTTTTTCTGTGGCGCCCTCTAGTATTGATACTTTTTTGACATTAGAATCGGATCGAGTGACCCCAAAAATATAAGAAATGACAGTGAAATCAAAAAATGACGTCTATTTATGGAGCCAGTACCTTATTTCATATAATGTTTCATCGAACATCACTTTTATTGTTTATATTTCCACAATAAACAAATTATCAGTTGACCCCTCAAAAAACTGTTTCCAACTTTGATCTAGAGACACTAACGAATAAAATGAGCCATCATACATGTAGTTTTATGCACAATCACTCTGGTTCCGAGTAAAGGCGTTTTTCCGCTTATTTTGCCCTGACTAAATAGCACTAGGCGAAAACGTATATGAAGTTTTTTTGTACGATCAAAAATGTAGGCTCCAAATGTTTTTGTTTAAAGCACGAGAATGGAACTTGACGACACATAAGTACGGCTCGCGAAGCGTGCGCGGTCTCGGACGCGTTACACTAAATTTGTTCTAACTTTTGAACTAATTAATGAAATTGAGCTCAACAAAGCTTAAATGAAACGAGAAACATATGGCTTATGGATATGGATATGGATTATCATATTTTCAAACATAAAATGATTGTGTGTGGGAATAGTACATATATGAAGTTGGAACATGCTGAATCATATCTTCAGCGGAGGGTATCGTAAATGTGGAAGAACTGTAAATAGAACCGTGAAGTGAATAGGTGCATCCTTAATTCTGTTAATACCATAGTCAATTTGCGGCACAGACTGATTTTTCTTCGTATTTCTATAAACGAAGTTCCTTGTCATTATTGCTATAACAATACTATGGTCACATGTAATTCTATACACACATAGGGAAACCGTTAGAAATATCTAATCAATTTAGTATATAATTTTCTTTTGGAACTGGTTATATTAAGTATAAATCTCAACTAAAATCAGTTTGATCAAAGTTTGAATATTAATGTTATAGAATTTGCTTTTAATGAATCTTGATCGATACAACTCGCCTCTGCATATGGATCAAGTGCATCAAAAAGGGCATTGGATAATTCTGAAAAAAATTGAGAACATTCCTACTATGATTCCAAACTCTTTTTACCTCCTGTAAGTTTTGACCAAACCTCTTCTTTTTCGAGTAATAAAATTGCAAAGTGCTAAAATTTTTATTTTTCCTCGCCAGATAAGTGAAAAAAGACAATTTCAGAAAAAATGTCTCGAATAAAAGTAGTCTACTTTTAGTTAGACAATCCGAATAAAATAAAGATATTCCCACTATATGTATTTCGTTTACTATACATAAATTGATGGCTTGAACGACCACAATCATGATTTGGACTGTACTTATTATTTATGTCAGGGGTTCTCAAACTTTTGCCCAATATGATTTTCTGTGTTACTTTTCTAGGCGACTATCTCAAGAACTTATTTTATTGAAGGTTTCATTAATTGACTAGATAAAACCCCAAAGACAAGGTTTCTGATACAAATATTCTCAACCTGTTAGAAATCTGCTGTATGGTTGGCAGGCCAAATGCAGAAGGCAGTTATCTTGCCTACTTAGAGCACACGATTCTGGAATCTACAGTCACTGACCGCGCGGGATGTGGGGGGGGGGAGTGGTTGTGGATATTTTGCTGGCGCTTTTTCCATATGATGTCGAAGGCCACGGAAAGACTGTACAGCGTCAGGAAACTGAAAAAAGAAATACAATCTCATGATCTAATGGACGAAGTTTAGCTCAACAGCTGTTCCACCACTTATACCCTTTAAAATACGAGAACAAGATATGTCTACTAGATAGAAATTTATATAGAACTAATAGAATTCTTTCTAGTACCAAAACAAAAATAATAATTATAAAGTGTGATCAAGAATAAAATAATTAATTGACGCAGAGTTACATACACAAAACAAATTGTGGCAATAAGCAATTGAAAAATAAATAAGTACATATATTTTACACGGTTTTACACATATTACGTGCACTCCTACGTTGTAGGAGAATGGGCGCAGAAAAATGGTAGTACTTACTATGTTGTGGCATGGTCAAAATTTCAGTAGATTATATATTTACGTTATGGATACTTCTTCAAGTTTTGGCTTAAGATAATCCGGTACTAAGTTAGTAAGAACTCTATGAACAAACATTAGCAGGTGATATTTGTAGGTATTTTCTTTAGTTCCAAAATATAACGAATACAGGTATAGAATTTTTTTTGTAACCGATATTTTTTTCTACTTTATCGAGACATGAAAAATATACAATAATGCCATAATTAAGAATACATAAAACTAAAGATTCACACAGTATTTGCTTACTTTATAATTAATTATATGTACATTGGCATAAGGAAGTTTCAGCAAAACGTAATTTGCTAACGTGTTATAAATCTAAGTTTTGATTCAAAGATAATAACTAAATTTTTGAACTTTTTGCTGTTGGGAACCTACTAGTATCTAATAAAATGTTTATATCTTCACAGAGAATACTGTCTATTTATTAGGGTTATTTTTTATATTATGTTTTGTAGGAGAATCTCTTGCAAGTCAATGTTTATTAAGTTTGTAGCCGTAATTGGCTAGGATCGAATCAGAAGTAGAGTTGTGTATCATCGGCATATACTTGCACAGAACAGTGCTGCATGTTTACAAACATATCTGCTGTGTAGGCGAGATAAAGAAGAGGTGCCAATACAGAGCCTTGAGGCACACCAGATGATATTAACTGTCTACGAGAATAATTATTGTCAATAAAAACTCTATGACCAGTCAGATAATATTTGATAAAATTACAGTTATGTCGGAAAAACCAAAATGGTGCAACTTTGCACATAATGATAGGTCCTGATGATGATATTTCAGAACAATATATAAATAATAATAATAATAATAAATGATCTTTATTAGAAAAAAGAAATACAATTTCTTAATCTAACGGGCGAAGTTTACCTCAACATCTATTTCACTACTTAACACTTACTTGATATAGCGCTATAGGAGAATGAGAGCAGAAAAATGGCTGTACTATGTTGTGGTATGGTCAAAATATCAGTAGATCTTATATTTACATTATGGATACTTCTTCGACTTATGAACAACCATCAACAGGTGGTATTTATAGGAATTTTCAAGATTAAGTCATCCTAGTTGCAAACGTTTCTGTGAAACATGTTTAAATTTCTTTAGGTCAAAAATATACCGAATATAGGTATTTTGAATTTTTGTAACCCATTTATTGTACTTTTGTTGAAATATGAAAAATACGCAATAATATCATAATTAAGAATAGATAAAATTGAAAATTCTCACAATTTTGTCTTTAGTTTATAATTAATTATATGTATAATGGCATAGAGAAGTTTCAGCACAACGTATGTTTTTTAACCAATTTGTTAACATGTGTTATAAATGTGAGTTTTGATTCAAAGATGATACTTACCTAATTTCTTTTAACTTTCTGCTATTAGCAGCCTACTATTATTTAATATTGTTACGGATTTCCACCTTTTAGGAAACACCCTGTATGAATTCGTGGGTTCTAAATAATTTTAACAAGAGATTAAACACTACTAACACTTTATTTAACAATTTACTGACTACAATACTTGTTTACTTAATAGTTAACCTCACTTTTTACCGAGCGTGTCACTTCTCAAATAAACTTCCCCCTCCGCGCTTGTAATCGCGCCTTATATACTCCGAAATTAGCTCTAGATCAATCCAGAATCTTCTCCAACCATAAGCTAGAAAAGTCCTTGGCTCTTTCTAGAGCCTTTCCAGTCACCATCAGAGGCATAGGCGTACCATCTCCTTTTCCAAGGGGGTGTAATTCATAACACTGCCCCCTCCTTAAGCCTGATCGTCCCGATCAGGCAACTCAGAATCATCGATGTATTTCGCCAGCCTGTCCAAATGCACGATCTTCATCTTGGACTTTTTGCTTCGTTGAATTCGATAGACGACGTCATTAATTCGGGTAATAACAGTATACGGTCCATCCCAAGGCGGTTGAAGTTTCGGTGACCTTCCTTTCTTCCGCTGTGGGTTGTACAGCCAAACCAGGTCTCCTGCCTTGAATCCTTCTGAACTACCCTTACGGTCATATCGAGCCTTCATTCTGTCACTGGCTATGGTGATTTGGTCTCTAACTAACTCATGGATGTTCCTTAGCCGTTCACTCACTTCATCTACATAGCTGTTCACAGGAAGTCGTTCTCCACCTGGTGTTCCAAACATCAAATCACATGGCAGTCTGATCTCATGTCCAAATACTACACGAGCCGGAGTCTGTTTTGTAGTTTCGTGGATAGCAGCTCTATATGCCATGAGGAAAAACGGTATGTGGAGATCCCAGTCACGTTGATTTTTATGAACGACTTTAGAGAGATGTTCTTTCATAGTCTTATTATGTCGCTCCACCATTCCATCTGATTGAGGGTGAAGGGCTGTCGTCCGTGTTTTGCGTATTCCCAATAACTTGCAGATTTGCTGAAATACCCCTGACTCAAAATTTCTCCCTTGATCTGAATGCAGCTCCAGGGGTACACCAAACCGACATATCAAGTTATCTACCAAGACTTTGGCGACAGTAACCGCTTCCTGGTTCGGAATTGCGTAGGCTTCAGGCCATTTACTAAAATAGTCCATGGCAACCAGTATGTACTTGTTACCGTCCTTGGTTACTGGGAATGGTCCGGCTATATCGATCGCAATCCTCTCAAAAGGGGCCCCGACGTTATATTGCTTCATTGCACCCCTACTTCTAGTCTGTGGTCCTTTACTGGCTGCACAAATTTTACAATTACGACACCAAGCTTCAACATCTTGACGACTATTTACCCAGTAAAATCGTTCACGTACTTTATTCAGGGTCTTGTTAATGCCGAAGTGTCCACCGGATGCTCCATTATGCACTTCTTGAAGTACTTTCGGTACTCGACACCTGGGAATCACTAGACGCATAACAACTTGCTTCCCATCCGGGCTCTCCCATGCTCTTTTTAACAGCCCATTCATAACTCTAAGTGAGTCCCACTGTGCCCACAAAGCCTTCAATCCAACTGCTTTGTCCGAAACATCCTTCCACTCTGGTCGAGTTCCTTTTTCCTTTGCTCTCAATATAGCCCCAATCTCTGCATCATTCAGTTGTTCTTGTCTCAGGGCTTCAGTTGTCCAATCATCCGGAACGTCTATTTTAATAGTGTTGACTACTCCCATGCCCTGCTGTTTTTCCACGTGGCGGCAGTGCTTGCAGTCGTCCTTGCATGGTCTTCTAGATAATGCGTCTGCGTTCTTATGAGATCTTCCTGGTCGATGCTCGATTTTAAAGTCGTACTGTTGCAGCCGTTCTATCCAACGAGCCAGTTGACCTTCCGGGGTTTTCAACTGCAACAGCCATTTCAACGCAGCATGGTCGGTCCTGATTTTGAAATGTCGCCCGTAGAGATACTTATGAAAATGGTCCACTGATTTGACGATGGCCAATAACTCTTTCCTGGTTACACAATAGTTTCGTTCTGGTTTGGAGAGCACCTTGCTGAAGTACTCGATCACTCTTTCCTCTCCGTTCTGAATTTGGGACAGCACACAACCAATCGAAGAATTACTGGCATCTGTATCTAAAATAAAAAGTCCATTCTGTTGTGGGTATGCTAGTACAGGACCAGTGCATAGAGCTGCCTTCAATTTTCTCCATGCCGTTTCACACTCCGGTGTCCACTGGTACTGAACTTTCCCCTCTGTTAGCCGGTGTAATGGCTTCGCAATGTCTGCAAACCCTTCCACAAAACGTCTATAATAAGTGCAAAGGCCAAGGAAGCTTCGTACTTCATGAACGTTAGATGGCCTTGGCCAATCTCGTACGGCAGAAATTTTATCGGGGTCCGTTTGAATTCCCTCTGAAGACACTACGTGCCCAAGGAATTTAACTTCTTTCTGAAATAGTAAACACTTCTTCGGGTTCAACTTCAGGTGTGCATTCCTTACTCGTCCAAATACTTCTTGAAGATTTTTCAAATGTTCTGTAAAGTCTCGTCCCATAACCAGCACGTCGTCAAGGTAAACCAGGCACGTCTTCCAGGTTAGCCCTCGTAGTACAAATTCCATCAATCGTTCAAACGTGGCTGGAGCATTGCAAAGTCCAAAAGGCATCACCGTAAATTGGTAAAGACCACTGCCTGCTGAAAATGCTGTCTTTTCCTTATCATCAGGATGAAGCCCAACTTGCCAATAACCGCTCCTAAGGTCTAACGTCGAAAACCATCGTGAGCCTGCCAATGTACTTAACGTGTCGTCAATCCGGGGTAATGGGTAACTGTCTTTCTTCGTCACATCGTTCAATTTCCGATAATCGACACAAAATCTTAACGTTCCGTCCTTTTTGGCAACCAAAACTACTGGCGATGACCAGGGACTCGTTGACTCCTCAATGACCCCTTCTTGTAGCATCTTATCTATCATTGCCGAGGCTTCTTCTTGTTTTGCTAGCGGAAGCCTCCTAGGTTGCTGTCGAATAGCAGGTGAGTCACCAGTATTTATCCGATGCTGGACTATATCTGTTTTTGTAAGGGCCTCCGTACTTTTAGCAAATACCGAACTTTCCTTTTCCAGGAACTTGATCGCCTCCTCTCGTTCATCCTTAGATAAATGCTCCAACTGGGAACTCAGCAAGGTTAAAACTTCCTGGTCTATATTTGTATATGAATTTCCCTCTGTTTGTTCTTCGCACCTTGCTACCCACATAACCGGTTCATAGGAGCCAATCGGTTTGCCTTCTTTAATTGTTACTGCATGGGGATTTAAATTGACGACTCTAATTGGGATTTTATCTTTAGTCCGGGTTAAAGTTCTTGCCACAACAATATTGGTTAGGGACTTAATCGATTCATCACCTTCCACCAGGCCAACACGGTAGCCTCCAGGATTTCCTTCCAAGGCAGCATCGATGATCTGTTCCGAATGAGCAGGAATCTTAATCGTCTTTGTTGTCAATAACCTTGCTTTATGGAATTGGTCAGCTGCGGTTGCCAGGATAAATTCCTCATTTCCAATTTTCAAGACTCGCTCCCCTACGTCAACAATAAACCTCTTCTCTTCCATGATGTCCAGTCCCAAAATGAAATCATCTATAATGTCAGCCACAATGACCTTGTAATTGAATCTCAATCGTCCAACCTGAAGTTCCAAATTGACCTCTCCATGGACCGCAGCCCTGTCTCCCGTGGCTGTCCGAATAATTACTTCATTTTGCTTCTTCTTAATCTGCAAGCCTGATATGAACCCTGGCCGCACTATTGATGACGTAGCGCCTGTGTCAACAGTAAACACGCACTTTCTTCCATTCACATATCCTTGCAACAGCAGACTACTTGGAATTCTTCGCAGCTGGGAAATCTTTATTTCTCTGGGGGCACCGTGTTCCCTAGCCAGCACAGCCCCCTTAGTGCTGGCTATCTTTAGTTTTCCTGCTGCTCTTCTACATTTACAGCATTTACTCGTCTGTCCGAGTTCTGCTGTCGACAGTCTCGTTTCATATGTCCCATCCTACCGCAGTTGTAGCATTTAATACCTCCACTTGCCCTTTCTCTATTTTGTTGGTTTTCCTGTCTTTTTGGAGGATTTGATTGAGCCAGTAATTGACTGAACATTTTATGTATATCGGCCAACATAGGGTTCTGGTTCTCCTTTTCTGACTGCGATTCTTCCAGCGTCATAGCCCGTACTCTTGACTTTGGAGTATCCCTATAGACGGCTTCTACCTCTAGTGCATGAACCAAGGCTTCACTACTACTTTTATGTCGGGATAGCCTGAGGACTCGTCTGATCTCCTCGTCCCTTATCCCGTCTAGGAATGCCCCCACTGCCAATTGCTCTTTGAATTCTTTTGGCGCATTAGGGTATGCTAAGTGTGCCAGTCTTTCCACCGCAGCTTCAAATTCTTGTAGACTCTCTCCAGCTTTCTGAACGCGCACTTTCAGCTGGGTCTGGTATACTTGAGCAAGGTGTTGATCTCCATATCGTAGATCTAAGGCAGCTTCTAAAACTCTAAAATTCCGTTGTTGGTCTGCCGGAATTGTCTGGAGCAACTCCAATGCTTGGCCTCTTAAAGCCACGATTAATGCCTTAGCCTTCTCTTCGTCATTCCAGTTGTTTGCACTCGCTGCTGCCTCAAACTGTGTCTTGTAAGTCATCCAGGAATTTTGACCATCAAAGGAGGGAATTTTTAATCGCTGGCCTGATGATACCACTTGCTGGTTTCCTCTATCCCTCAACTGTTGTTTAAGTTGGTCTATTTCTCCCTCTACCTGGTGCATTTTCTCTTTGACTTCATTTACTTCTCCTTTGACTACGCTTACCTCTTGTTTGACTCCACCGACTTCTTCTGCTACCTTATTCTTGAGTTCTTCAGTAACGGCAAATATGGCACTCTGTTGGCCTTCTATAATTTTTCTTAGTTCGTCTCTTTCTTCTTGTTGTTTAATGTCCAAGTCTTGCATGATTTTTCTCAATTCTTCCTGACCTCGTTTCTCTTCTTCTTTTTCCTGTAGGCGTTTTTGTTCTTTTTCTTGTCGTTTTCTTTCACGTTCCTCTTTCTCTTCCTGGCGTTTTCTTTCCTGTTCTTCTTTCTCTTCCTGGCGCTTTCTTTCCTGATCCATCATCATCTTTTGCATTTGGGCCATAAAGTCCTGCATTTGTTGTTCGGATGCCATGCTTCTGGTTGTTACCGGCATATAATTATCAACAAAATTTAATAATTACGTCACTATCGGTAATGGGACTGTCCAGAAAAAACCTCAAAACGGCACAAAAAAAAGTCTTATCTGGAGTCTTTGTCACTTAACCACTAATGTCCAACAAAATGTTCCAAAAATGTCTCAAAAATGCACTTAAACACTATTTTTCCTGTTCGAAAATAAACCTCGAACAATGTCCAGTAAATTAGTCCTTCCTGTGTTAGCACTAACTCCGAGAATACTGTCCCAGTCTTCTCAACACTCCCGAAAAATCCTCTTGTCAAAATTCCGCTTCCGACACCAAAATGTTACGGATTTCCACCTTTTAGGAAACACCCTGTATGAATTCGTGGGTTCTAAATAATTTTAACAAGAGATTAAACACTACTAACACTTTATTTAACAATTTACTGACTACAATACTTGTTTACTTAATAGTTAACCTCACTTTTTACCGAGCGTGTCACTTCTCAAATAAACTTCCCCCTCCGCGCTTGTAATCGCGCCTTATATACTCCGAAATTAGCTCTAGATCAATCCAGAATCTTCTCCAACCATAAGCTAGAAAAGTCCTTGGCTCTTTCTAGAGCCTTTCCAGTCACCATCAGAGGCATAGGCGTACCATCTCCTTTTCCAAGGGGGTGTAATACATAACAATATAATATTTAATTTTCACACAGCATTTGATGATACATATTTTGACTACTGTCGAATTATTTGGGTTAATTTATAAATTATGTTTTGTAGCAAAATTATAAATCTCCTGCAAGTTAATATTTATTGATAATGAGATAGAGTTGTGTATCATCGGCATATGGTTGCACAGAATAGTGTTTACAAACATATCTGCTGTGTAGACGAGATAAAGATGAAGTCCCAATACAGAGCCTTGAGATACACCAGATGATATTAACTGTCTACCAGAATAATTAGTTTCAATAAAAACTGTCTGACTACGACCAGCTGTAGCTTGCTTGTTTTCTGGGGCTTTAAATATATTGTCGGTCACATTTACTAAGGCAGATGTTGCACTATGACCCTTTCGGAAACCTGACTGAAATAAAGGAATAATTCAAGTACCTAGGTCATCATTCATAAAATGGACCTATATGGAATGTAGGTTCGTTCAATATTTTATGACGCCTTGGAAGCCTTGATAGCCATTATATTAGCTAGTATACTACTACTATGTGTACTATAGCTATTTATAGAAACACGACTAATTATACTCACAAATATGGCAAACAGTCTGTCAGAAACATGTGATATAGGAGACAACGTCACCAGGATCATTGGGTAATAAAATTGCGTTTTCGAAATCATTTAAATATTTCAATTTTAGGTCGATTTGTGTATTAAATATTTATTTTAATCTGATGATATAGTTCATATACATGCGTTCAGGCTTTTATACATATACATTACTTCATATGAATGCATAATTTGAAGTGAATTGTTATATAGGTATGTATAATACCCTATTGTTGTGCGGTCGTTTGAATTTCTTCAACCAATTGGTCCCTGGAGTTGATTTTTACGGCATAAAATAGTGTCTTCATATACCCCCAGACCTAGAAATCCAGGGGTGTGAGATCTGCCCTAGCGGACCAAAGTAACGGTCCTCCTCTTCCAATCCTTCAAATCCCCTGTAATTTATCTTAAATTCGCTAATTTTATTAAATCAAATTGACCTTTTTATGATTAGACATATTTACCGTATGTGCTTCTACAAAGAAATGATTGTCCACCTAGCCAATCGAGCTTGTACTGGAGTTACCTCAAAGTCTATACGAATGGTCGTTTTGAACACTGATTCATTTATTAATTATTACTTAATTACGCGGAAACTTCTGCGAGACCTTTCGTATACACTCTGGGTTCTTACAATTAGAGCTCTTACCTTTGTGCTCAGCCTTCTTTGGATTTCTGCGCCAACACCACACTTACGGTGAACAGTCACCCGCGCCTCGCGAGTGAGATGAACAGCCCTTCTAAGGCTCACATTAGTATTAATGACTTAAGTGGTTGCTTTATTTACTTTGTGTTAAATAAAACTTGTCTTTTCCACAACACTTAAGCTATATTTACAAAAGGGAAAACCGAAACCAAGCGGTTTAAAATATGAACAGAAATAATCAAAAGAACACAAGAAAAAAATATACTAATACTAACTTTGTCGAATCATTAAGGAAATTTTAACAAATAATAATCAAAGCTGGCTACCTGAGAGGTAGGAAAATTAATAAAATAAAACTGGAAGTCAAATACCAATACTCAAAAACTCTAAACACACATCAGTTGTCTGAGATTAATTTGGATCGTATGAAGGTTATCAAAATAACAAAAATTTAAGAAAATGATGAAGTCAATCTGATTTTTAGGATTAACTCTGTAAGTCACAAATAGTAGCAAACACAGAAAAATTATTAACCGGTTTCTTAGTACAATCTTACAACTATGAGCGTTAATCAAAAAGTAATGTTCTTCCCGGACAGGATTACCTGTCAATTTTTTTAGTTAGTAGGCGTTATCCATCCCACACGACCCCGACCAATGAGTTGGGGTCTAGTCCCCTTTTGTGTACATAACTTGAGTACTGCTTTTCTTTATAGGATTTTGCAAATAGCGGAAAGAAAAACTATCTATGAGAACTAAAGGAAAAACTATATATAAAAATATTAATGAAATCTTTGCATTCTTTCGATAACCTGACTTCTGGTTATGCTAACAAGTAAAAATTCTTATTTGGCATTCTCATTTTAACAGTAGCATCCAACATAGTCATAGAATGGCAAATAAGATTTTTTACTTGTTAGAATAACCAGAAGTCAGGTTATCGAAAGAATGCAAAGATTTCATTAATATTTTTATATATAGTTTTTCCTTGAGTTCTCATAGATAGTTTTTCTCTCCGCTGTTTGCAAAATCCTATAAAGAATATGTTTCATTACCATAAGCAAACAAATAGTAAATAATTCACTTTTAAACTTCAGTACTGCTTTGTCTGACAACTGACTTGATATAAGAATTATCGTAGGTAAGATATGAACCGTGAATTTCTCTAATTCTAACATATAATTTTTAATCACAACTTAATCTAATTTATATATACAGCAAGCTATTTTCAGCGAGATGAAAAAGCCCATTGGTGTTTATATTCCTTTTTATCATGTAAGCGAAAAAATCTCGCTGTCCCTAATATACAGTGAGTTTAGGGAATCCTTTGAATCAATTATACCATTTATAAGATAACCCAGCCCTGCTAATTTACATATCACCGAAACGGGTTTTTACTTCATTTTCCCATGCCTTGACGCTATTAGCTCCAGGAGGGTCTCTATTGGGGCAGGCGAGGATTTAAACTGTAATGGCATTTTGAACTTTTTATCAAAAAAACTTAAATCTATAAACCAAACTATAAAATAAAATGAAAATAAACGTTTTGAAAACATTTAATAAAAACCTGAATTCACATTCTATTAAAATATTTATTTTCAGCTTGCATTTCTGCAAAAACAAGTCTTGCCGACTTTTCAGGGCCTAATTTATTCCTTAAATCATCGATTTACAGCAATGATGTAAATCTCGATTTAAGTCAATGATTTTTTTTTTTTGAAATCAAGACAACCTTGAATAGAAACTTATAAATTATTGACTCAGGGAGGGGGGGCTGCGTTCCTCCCTAAATTCGCGCCTGTATTGGGGTTGCCATAAAATTAAACTATAAAATGTTTACTGTCCTTTACATCCTATAATATTACATTGTGACGAATATTTTACCATCTTTTAAAGTCTGGGAATGAATGTCTTGAATTTCTATAAACATCGTGCTATTTTGTGACGAACAATTATAATTTCTTAACCCCTTTTATTGCATTTGTTACACAGCAATTGGGAAAATGCTGATCAAACCGTTCCCTAATATCGTAACGATAGTGTGCTTGCACAAGGATCGTGTTGATATATGTGTATGCTGGTTCGCTAAATGGATTCCATCTCAGCTAAGAGATAAGCAAATTTTCAAAGGAGGTGTAGTAGTACAGGCAATGAAGGCAAAATGTTGTAAAAACCTCGCAAAAATTAATAAAAGAATCATCTCTGGGATTTAAGTAGTTAATAACCTGTAGAATAGAATTATGCATTCTTTGTTCTTCCAAGTTCCGGGAAAATTTAAAAAATTGGAAAAACTTTTTGATTTTCGGTTTTTTTGCTCTAGCGGCTAAAATAATGAAAATACAGAAGAACGTTTTCAACAAAATTTGTAGCTCGTCTATTTCTCTACAAAATGGGTCTTTACAAATTTTTGTCTTACTTAAGCCGTTTAGGAGATAAATCCAGTTTTCCACTTATAGTTTTGCGCGGAAAATGAGAATCCTCTTCGAGTTTCGTACCATCGGACATATCGATTGATAATTTTTACTATTCAGAGCCGCTAAAAAAATGAAAACAACGTAAAATGTAGAGAAAAGTCTCAGATTTAATGTGGAACTAATCACAAAATTCATAGAAATTTTTATCATAGAAAAAAAAGTGTTAGAAGAAGGCTTAGTAAACTTGATACAGTTGATTTATTCACATCTTTGAGTTTTATGCATCCTGCCTATTTCTCCCGTAACAATGGGTGCTTTTTCACTCCATGGATTCGATTCCACGCACTTTAATCTATATTTCGTGAAAATTTCATTGAAGGATGTTAAGAAACAAGAAAGTTGTATATGTTTTACTGTATAATTGTGCATTTTCTGAACGTGTATGAATAATGTAGACAAATTCAAAAAGTACTGCGCGCATTTAAAAAACTCTAAAGTCATTCGAAAGAATATGTTCTATTGACCTTATAATCCAAAAATTAAGACTGCTATTATTATTACTTAAGATATAGTGAATTGAATTCCAAAATTTATAGGTGATTGATCGATGAGAAATATACCCTCTACTTTGATCGCAAGGCATATTTTTCCAACAAAAGTAATTGCAATAAAATGTTAATTGGATTAATATATCATTATATAAGAATATATAAGCAAAATGAATTATCATTCTAACGACTCCCGGCAAAGATATGAATAAATCTGCGGATCAACTGTACAAAGTTCACTAAGCCATCTTCTGACACTTTCTCTCCTTGATAAATTTTTTTTATGAATTTTGTGATTAGTTCCACATTAAAGTTGAGACTTTTCTCTACATTTTGTTATTTTCATTTTTTTAGGGGCTCTGAATAGTAAGAATTCGATGAACCCGGT
Source organism: Stenurella melanura (assembly GCA_963583905.1). Taxonomy (NCBI): domain Eukaryota; kingdom Metazoa; phylum Arthropoda; class Insecta; order Coleoptera; family Cerambycidae; genus Stenurella; species Stenurella melanura. The sequence continues at coordinate 7,641,546 of OY757309.1, forward strand.
CGTACGAAACTCCGGGAGAATTCTCATTTTTCCCGCATTTCGAGGCGGCTTAAAACTATAAGTGGAAAACTCGATTTATCTTCTAAACAGCTTAAGTAAGACAAAAATTTGTAAAGACCTTTTTTGTGGAGAAAAAGACGAGCTACAACTTTTGTTGGGAACTTCTTTCTGTAGTTTCATTATTTTGGCAGCTAGAACAAAAAAAAACGAGAATTAAAAAGTTTTTCCAAATTTTTTTGAACTTTCCCGGAACTTGGAAGTGCAAAGAATGCATCATCTTATTCTCTAGGTTATTATCTACCTAAATCCCAGAGATGATCCTTTTATTAATTTTGGTTACCCTAAATTGTTAATTTGCCTGTACTATAGGTGGAATGTATGGGGGGAGTCATCAAAAATCATTTCATTATCTTTTAAATGGTGGCATGTGAATATTTTCTAAATCGGTATTTCTTTAATGCATTCGATGAAGTCCCTTTAGCCGACTGGCACACAATCACACAATTTATTTTTATTTTTTGTGTTTACTTCCAATTTGAGGATGCACCAACAATTAATTTTTTTGAAAAATCTTTGAATTACGTACTAAGAAACTATTTACACATATTGGTCAATTTGCAAGTAAGTTAGAACTCCTAGTTTGGTAGAGATTTAAATAATTGGTAAAGTTATAGGTATAGATAGTACTAGATAATAAGCATGTACAAAGTGTGTTTAATTAGTTAAGCTTATTTCAACTCATCATTTTTTCTAACTTGAAATTTTTATGATTAGCAAACCAACGTGCCTATCTTTGTCCTGTCTGTTTCCGGAGGTTTACGAGGAAGGAACATTTAAAACGACACTACGTGGAGCAACATGGTGGTGAGGCAGAGTGGCACTACTGCGAGAAGTGTAATAGAAGATTCAAGAGAAAATACCACTTAAAACGGCACCACCTGATCTGCCAACAGCATTCAGTCGTCGATATAAAGGCAACTTTAATCTGCGTCTATTGCAACAACCAGTTTCAAGAGGAAAATGAGTTGTTTGAGCACTGGAATACAGTCCATATGCAAAAAAATTGTTAATTTAATATATACTTGGTATCTAGTCTTTTCACGGATAGTGCAACCGCACTGGAAAGTGTAGGAGGTTGGCGTTCCATAGGCTGCAACCAACGAAACTGATGCACAATAATTACAAAAAAGTAGTCTACCAAATTGTTGATCAGAAATAAAATGTCATTACTTTTAGTTCTATCAATGAGAAACGCGATTTGTAGTCTTTCTTAAGAATAAATAACATAATACACAACACATATTAGACCACCCAAAAGTTCACACTCAAGGCTGTCAGGAAGGGGCCGGCCAAAGAAACGATTCGTGTGAAAATATACTTTGAAAAAAATTTTAAAAAAATGTATTGTTAGTTTTAGAGGTCTCTTAGTCGTTTTAATAAAGCAAATTAGAAAGCTTGAAATATATTTTTTTGTTGGTGTGTTTACCTACATTTTTGATGTGTATGATGATGATGATGTGTAATTATGTACGGGAAATTACTACTAGGACCATATGGAATATTCTTGATTTTTTTTGGACCAAAGCAATACGATTAAGTAAGCCAGCCTTTAGAGTAAAAAAATCGGTAAAGGTATTTACACAGAACTTCCCCCTTTATTCATACAAGACGGTCACTCTAAAAAATTGTTAATTAAGAGATGACATATGAGAAATATAATCACCATGTAGTTAGCCCTATTAGTAAGGGGTCCAAAGCATTAAAAATTGAAATGACCCATTCCAACAAGGTAAATAAGTTTTGAGCTCGCATATCGAGAGAGGGTCCTAATGGGCATCAGAAATGGCTTGTTGGACTTTTGTTGAGGATTGCACAACTTCTCCACAAGAAAAAAAGATGGCGGAATGTTATTTCAAGAGTTCGTGTTTTTAAACGTATACCTCTCGCTAGAAAATGAACTACATGCGATATTGATCTGATTTTTTTTTTTTACATACTACTGACATGAGCGCATATGTCTGTACTAGTAGAGTTTCAAAGACACTTACTGTTTTTTTGTAATTAAATCCTAAATCACAGGAACGAAATTTGTGTGTTTGAAATTTCGACGTGCGGACAACTACATTAAATGTTTAATTTTCTTATATATTATATGTGAATGAAATATGGTCTAAAGACCAACAAAGTTTTTGCAAAAAAAATTAACTCGAAATCTCATACAGTTTTCGAGTTACAGATTTTTTAATTCGATCGTCATAATGTCTTGTTATGATAACGCGCAACGTGACAGCTGCGGCAGGATTCGGTCTGTGTAATTGTGGGTAGACATTAGTCTAATAACTAATTTAATTAAGGTATTATATTACTATTAATCAGTAGGTCACCAATTGTCTGAAAATTAGACAATCATTTATGTGTTATGTTACAACTACGTGATTTTAAAATAGAGTCTGTTAAAATATAGATGCGGAAATAATGGTTTAATGATTACTGAAGAAAGGAAACTTTGAAGTACGTCCAATTTGCTTTGAAAATTTTCAGTTACGTCATTTTGGCTTAGAAGGACTGTATATATCGAAAGGTGCAAATACAGTATGAAATCGTCAATAAATTATACAAATGTGAGATTAAAAAATAAAAATTGTTCGAAATTTCATATTTAAGAAAATGTATGGTATGACTTAAAAACCCATCAGAATTATATGAATTCACCATAACAGACTCAATTCTTATTCTAAACTGGAATTACTTTATAAATAGTAAAAAATATAAAGCGAATAATCTAAAATACATTTTAGAATATTGGTGTAAATAATGACATACCTAAGTTGCCCAATAATGTGAACTTACAATCATGAAGAAGGGAACACAATAATATTTGCGCAAGGTATGTTTAATTTTTGCAAAATAGAAAACCTACAAAAATTGTGTGGGTACATGACAACAAAGGGTATCTTAGGATACTCACGAAATCAGTAAATAATTAAGTGGAAAATATGAAGAAGAAAATATTGTTAAAACGTTATTGGCAGTCGGTGTATTGTGTGACCTGTCAGTTATCCTTTCCGAAGAGGATAAATGAGCAATTATTGTTGCCTTAAAATGAACACGCCAACTATATATTTTGATTAATTTTGGAGATAACTGCGATGCAATTGATGATCGTGTAATTTAAGATGCTCGTAAGTCCTATGTGAATCTATCCATACAGAATCACATAGGACTTACGGATTAAGGATTTAAATTCACTACGGCCATCTGTAGTGAATTTAAATCTTTAGATTTGCTAAGGCAGTATTTATTTTTCCTTAAGGTTATTAGACTTACGTTAGCTACGTCCGCGTCCTACACAAGACACTTCCTTACTGCATTTAAAACGAGCATTACAGGGGACGGTAGTCCAGTGGTTTAGTGTACTTAGCTTAGCTAGCAACTGAAGAACCTAGCAAAGTAGGTTAAAACCCTGCTCACTGCGAAATACTTTTAATTGTAAAAATTATCCACAAAAAGTGGTTTAGACCCTTACCTAACACAAAATCCTGGATTCATAACAAATTTTCTCGACTTGAGAAGCAGTTAACAAAGCACATAAAATTTTAGTGTCCAAGCGATTTTCCGATCTCCTTCCCAATTTACCCATTCCCAGAAAATTTGGATATCTGATAGAGAATAACCTAATAAAATCACAAATGATGACAAAAAATCACATTCTAATGAAAACAAATAGTGGAATTGTAAAGTAAACTGTGATTAAAAATGCGCGTCCACTTGGTGTTCTGTTGTATGTGCAGCCTTTCCTAACAATTGTTTTAAGGGCAGAAATAATACAGAGCAGTTTTTAGCAGACAGTGCTTCTTAATAGTAATGCCTATGTAGTCGTTTGTCAATGCTTACTGAGCTGTGTATACTTATTATGCATTATTATTATTATTATTATTACTTATGTATATATTACAAGTTTTGTGTACGTTTTTATATTTTCATATTTGTAAAATGCTATAGGTATCATTTGTACCACAATAATGATATACTTAATAAATAATATCTCTATACAACACCTTCATAATTAATAAATCGAGTAAATCATCTGCCAAATGAGTTTCTTTTTACCTGTTCATATTTTTGCAAAATTGTAAAAATGTAAATAATAGCACAATTTCAAAAATGTATTGGCTTACTATCTTAATGCATTACACTTAGCCAGAAAACAGCCGCATGCTAACAGGAATACCACGAATCTAATTATGGTTTATTTTAAAAAGTCGTTAACTCAAAAACTGTATAAGATATCGAGTTAATTTTTTTTGCAAAAACTCTGTTGATCTTTAGGCCATATTTCATTCGTATATAGTATATAAAAAAATTAAATATTTAATATAGTTGCCCGCACGTCGAAATTTCAAACACACAAATTTCGTTACTGTGATTTAGGATTTATTTAGAAAAAAACCGTAAGCGAGTTTGAAATTTAATTAGTACAGATAGATGCGCTCATGTCAGTAGTATATAAATAAAAAAAATCAAATCAATATCGCATGTGGTTCACTCTCTAGCGAGAGGTATACGTTTAAAAACACGAATTCTTGAAATGACATTTCGCCATCTTTTTTTCTTGTGGAGAAGTTGTGCAATCGTCAACAAAAGTCCAACAATCCATTTCTGATTCCATTAGGGCCCTCTTTCGATATCCGAGCTCAAAAATTATTTACCTTGCTGGCGATTTAGACGGCTTTCGAAGGCGTGGACCCTCTACTATATTATTACAGAGAAAACCTGATAACTTTTTTCCAGTATCTACTGTATAATAGTGCTGGGATTTTTTTTGAATTTTCAAAACTTTTTTTGTTGAAATAGGTTAAGAATATAATGAAACGTGGAAATTCTAGAATTGAAGAAAAATATGTTTTCCATCATCTTCTATTCAATTGTAGTCGTAAGATAATAAAAAATATATTTTTAAAATGTTCCAAACAAATTTCTTTCTTGAAATACGTTTAGAATGTCATGAAACCTGGAAATTTTAAATCTGAGCAATACAATTTTTTTCCATTTTATAAGTACAAAATTTTCAAAATTTCAAATTTTTTTTCTATTTTAAATTTTCATAAATTTGTTTTTTCTTTAAATAGGTTTAGAGTATTACGAAACGTGAAAATTTTAAATTTGTAAAAAGAAAAAAATTCACCCATTTTATAAAAAAATTTCAAAATTTTTTTCTATTAAAATTTTTCAAACAAAAAAAATTTTTTAGAGATAGGTTTAGAATGTCATAAAACGAGGAAATTTAAAATTTGAACGTATTTTTTTTCTCCATTATCTATTTATTCCTTTTAGACGGTCCACCCTGTATATTTTCCAGTGAAAGCCTAACCATTTCTTCGGCTGCAGTGGCGTTAGCTACCAATCAAATTTGAATATCTTCCGTCAAGTCGTTTTTTAGCTAATGCACCAACAGACCGACAGATAGACAGACAGACAGGCTGACGGAATTGGAAAACCTATATTTTCGTAATCTACATGATCTGAAACGTAAAAATCCGAAAAATCTCGGAGGGTGATTTTTTCTCGGTATGCGAAGGAAGTAAAAGGTGGAAAAAAATGCAAATGTTTTTAATCTTTGAGATAATATTGGAGGAGATACAAACATAGAGAGTATATTTATTTATAATAATAATAATATTAATAATAATAATCATTTATTTCCACATTAAATGCATAGTGTTTTCAATGTAAACAATACACAAGAAATACAGCAAAAGCCAGAATTTTAGAGGACATTAATAATATAAAAATAAAAGCATGTCAGGCACTTAAAAAATAATAGAACAGGAACACATTGCACACATTACAAAAAAAAATCATCTACAGTATAACAATTTTTACTTAAAAGATGTTTTTTTAATTTTCTTTTAAAAACATGTATATTAGACGATGACACAACACAATTATTAACACAAATCTCGACACAAACAGAGCAAGTAATTCTACAAATACTAGTTAAATAAATAAACTGAATAAATATTTATATATTAAAAATGATGCGACGTTACTTTGACATTTGTCCTCTGACAAGAGTTTTTTTTTACATATTGCTTATTGAATAAAAAACCATAAAGTGCTATTTAGAAATTTAGTAAACGGTTTATTGGATTTTGTTTTTTATTTCAGCGAGATGATTGTGAATAAAACAGTATACAAAACTTAGTGAGAAGTTTCATTGCTTTCTCGAGAATTAGTTGATCTCGCCACTTCGCGCCTAACTGTCTTATCCCTCGACAACCATGAAGGTCTTTCCGCCTCGGTATGTAATATACTAATTACTCACAATCATACAGAAATAATACAAATAGTAGGTGAACAAATAAACTAAATAAATGTTTATACAGTGTGACCCACTTTGAATGGAAACGCCCCTGTAAAAAGTTTGCCTATTATCTGATTTTAACGGGGCTTTTTTTAAAAGATAGGCCATCGAAAGCTCCACTTTATGAGAAAAATTTGGAGATAAATTTCAATTTTCAAGACCTACTATGATTTTTTTTCAATGTCAAAAATGGACAAATTTGATTAGCGATTTTTTAAAATAAAATCTAACTATACCACTGGATTCAGAAACATCTCAAACGGGTAAATCCAAAATTTCGTGAAAAAATATTAAATAATGATTTATAAGAAAATTAATGTAGGTAATATTTTATAATAACTTTTACATGATTTTTTCTAAAAATCGAAGTAGCCCATGAAAAATGAACGATAGAAAGGTAAATTAAGTAGATAGTTTTAATAAATATTGTCTTTTTATTGAGTAATGACAGATAATAGGGTGCCACGGAAAACAAATTTTAAAGTCAGACGTCAAATCTTTAAAATACGCATATATTCAGAGTATATTGTTATTGACATTATACAGGGTGTAATTAGTTTCATGTCATTAAAAAAACTGGTGGTAGGGGACAAGACAAACAAAAAACCTTATATAACACGGGGTCTAAAGCTCATAGTTTTAGAGAAAAAAAAAATAAACAAAAATTTCGCAAATTTTCAATTAAATTTTTTGAGAACTGCTGGAATATTGAGGTAGGTTTAGATCTAAATCGGATCTGAAGAAAACTATACTCTAACTCTCCCTTGTGCAATATTTTAGTTACTGTGGGTGTTTCGTATGTACACACGTCCAACCGTTCGTTGTTTTTGTTATTTTTGAACGTCGCGTCATTGTGTATTTATAGTTAAGATTTATTTTATTGACTTACCGTTCAAGTTGTCAAATTCTTGATTACGTACAGACACAACTTACTTGTTCGTTCCTTTTGTATTCCTTTTTGGCTTTTGTACCAAGTTTTTATTTTATTTTACTTTATTGACAACGTTAGTTGAGGGTTTAGCGTTTAGTGTTGAACGAAGTGCGTATGTCCTTAATTCGACGTACCGAACTGTGTATTGATGCAGATGCAGAGATTTTAAATCATTTAGGTAGGTAGTAAGCTTTTAACCCAGGACACTCATTTATGTTACAAATGTTAATAAACCACATTTAAATTTTCTAAATTATAAACAATCCAATATTTTGTTCCAAATTATAAAACACACATGTAAAGAAATGCTCTGTTTAAACCTCTATGGCCATTATTTGCTTGCAATTGTGCACGAAGAGAGAACGAATTATTTACCTCTTTATAATTGCCTCAGTTCAGTTGAGGCGGTCCATCAAAGACGGTCGATGATCCAAGGCCTTTGCTTTGACACCGCACACCACCGCGTGTGCCGGCGAGCACTTTTTTATGACAATTTAAAAGTTGTATAATTGGGAACTACAAGTCCATTGACCAAGAAAAGCAGTGGTTCTCAATTGTTGTCTACCATAATATTAAAAACGTTGACCTAGATCAGTTTTTTCAAAGTGCCCCTAGAGGGAAAAGTCATAAAGATTTTTTGTTTGTCTAGTCGGTCCCCATTACCACTTTTTTTTTAATAACATGAAAGTGATTACACCCTGTATAATTGATCAAAAATATTATCAAGTATTAGTTTATTAGTTTGAAGTTAAAATTATGGATATTCTAAATGTAGTAGAAAAAATTGAACTTGTGCGCCTTAGAGGAGATAGTGACAGAACTTTGGAAGAGGTATGTGAGATATTTAATAAAAGGCACCCGAATAGGCCCAACGTCACTAAAAGTACAGTTTCTAAAATAAACAAAATTTTTAATGAGTGTGGCGCTGTGACAAGGTGTATTATAAGAACGGATAATGTACAAAGACCCAGGTACGAGCAGACCGTTTTAAATTATTTTAACAATTCAAACGCCAGTGTAAGAGTAGCTAGCTTAGATTTGAATTTACCTAGAGAAAATATTCGCCGATGCCTTAAAAGGAATAAGGTAAAACCATTCAAACCCAAGTTTCTACTTACGTTTGAACCTGGTGATGATGAAACACGGATGGAATTTTGCTTCTGGGCGCAAAAAAATATTTTGAAAACTGCTTTATTCAGCGATGAGGTAACTTTTACCACAAATGGGATGGTATCGTCACAAAATTGTAGGCTTTGTGCTACAGAAAACCCAGAGTGGGTCATTAATTGTAAGAGACAATATTCCCAAAAAGTTAATGTTTGACGTGGGCTACTCAATGAAACACACTGTGTATTAAAAACGATGCGACGTCACTTTGACATTTATCCTTTGACATAAGAATCTTTTTGTTTATTGCCTACTTAATAGAAACATAAGATGCTATTTAAAAATTTAGTGAACGGTTCATTGGCTATTTACTTCTCTCGCATACCGAAGGGAAGTATTGTATTCGAGAAAAAATCACCCTCCCAGATTTTTTCGGATCTTCACGTTTCAGATCACGTGAATTACGAAAATATAGTTTTTTCAATTCCGTCAGTCTGTCTGTCTGTCTGTTGGTGCATTAACTAAAAAACTACTTGACGGAGAACAGTCAAATTTGGTAGGTAGCTGACGCTACTGTCAGCGAAGAAATGGTTAATCTTTCTCTGAAATATACAGGGTGGACCGTCTAAAGGGAATAAATAATGAAAAACATTTTTTTTGCTCAAATTTTAAATTTCCACGATTCATGACATTCTAAACCTATTTCCGAAAAAACATTTTTGAAAAAATTTTAACCACTAGAATAGATGGAAAACATTTTTTTTTGCTCAACTTTAAAATTTCCACGTTTCATGGCATTCTAAACCTAATTCAAAAGAAAGAAACTCTTTTTACAAACATTTTGGAAAACATTTTTACCACTAGAAAGATGGAAAAAACATTTTCTTTTTGCTCGAATTTAAAATGTTCACGTTTCATGGCTTTCTAAATCTATCTCTAAAAGAAAATTAAAAAAAAAATTCTATCAAAATTTTTTTAAAGAATATTTTTTTCTATATTTTTTTACCACTATTATAGAATGGAAAAAATTATTTTGCTCAAATTTAAAATTTTCACGTTTCATGACATTCTGGATATATATCAAAAAATTTTGTTTTGATAATTTAAAAGAAATTATTTGAATTTATTCTTGCAATTTATAAAATAGATGGAAAAAACTACGTAGGAAAATATACAGGGTGGTCACCTAAGAAATAATTCAACCATAGTGGAAATTTGTAAAGGTATTTACGCACGCCTTCCATATGTGGCACCTTTTCTAATTTGATTCTACAATTGAACTGAAACATTTTGGGTTGGAAAGTGATATGTCGGGTTGGAAAGTAATAAATATCTTGGGTTGGAAAGTGGCCACTTTCCAACCTGAATATTAAAAACGACGGGACGTCACTTTGACATTTGTCCTTTGACATAAGAATTATAAACGATTTATTTGGCTTTTTCTTCATTAAGGAGGATGATTGTGAATAAAATAGTATACAAACCTTGGTGAAAAGTTTCATTGCTGTCTCATCTCTCGAAAACAATGAAACTCTTTCCACCTCGATGTGTAATATACTATTACCTCCTCCAATACAGCATCAAAAATTAAAAACATTCGCAATTTTATTTTCAACTTTTCACTATAAATGTCCGTGATGATTGACCTAAAGTACATTATTCGTGAAGAGAAGCCGAAATTGATATTTTTCCCGGTCAAATAAATATACATTTCAGGTTTACTTGAAAGAATTTTTACTCCTAAAATTACAATTTTTTAAAATACATTCTCGATCGCCTTTTCTGCATTGTGAAAAAATCTGAAAAATTCACGGGCAATCTAGGAATTATGGGGCTACAAAATTATATAATTTTAATTTTGGCTCAATCTAAAAAAAAGTTTTTTATCCCTTAGTTATATTTTTAAAGAATAAAATTTATTATGCGTTATGCACGTACAATGCTTATAATTATTTACTCGAAAATCGTGGCACTTACGAAACAAAAGCTTAGAACAGGTTTTTCGTAGTTTCCTCAGCTTTCATATGTGGCGTACATAAAATCGATATTCTTTAAACTTACTGAAGTATAATTAAAAAGCTTTGTCAGGTACATAAATTACCCCATTATTTATTCGATTCTTAGGACAAAGCGGCCACATTGTCATGGCAAACTTTTTGAAATTCTCTTCTGTATGTAAAATTCTACGTGTATGTACAAAGTGTGCTTAGTCAGCGAATATTTTTGCGACAAAACCGATAGGAAATAGACTAAAAGACCTCTAAAACTCAACTTAAAAAATATACATACAAAAATTCTTCTTTCTATCTATATTTTTATATGCGTTTCAAGAAGAAAATAATTTATTTTTTATTTTAACAAAAAAGGTTGCATATTGGAAAAAACAGACAACATCCATTACCCACAATCGTTGCCACAGTTGGGATCGAACCCAGTACACGATAGATAGTCTGACTACGTGTACTCGTCACTAACATACTCTTGCCCACTTTTGTAACACAAAATTGTCCTAAAATACTTGCTAGATAATCAGTACAAAGCTATATTTAGGTGCCATCCACAGAGGGCCGTAGCTCTCGCACACTCTGCATAGGCTAATATTGTACCAAGGTTATTGGGATTTATAATACATTTATTAGTTTTATCAAATTTGTAACATGTACTGTTCCGATAATATGACATTTTTGTTACATAATTTAGAAGAAAACATTATATAAAATCATTTAAAGCAGTTGTTAACAATCCAGGATTTTTTAAATGTAAGCCATTGTTTTATAATTAAATAAATGTAAAATACACAATGCATTTCTTTGTTGAATTTCTTTCAATAAAATATACGTCTTCAAATGATCGTCTCAATGATTTAAATCGATGAAAGAAATATCTAATTTCCTAGTTATAACTTAGTAACTTGTTTTTTTCAAAGTAAATCCCGATTGCTATCTGCAAGCTTTCATAGCCATTGCCATATGAAGTGGTTTCTTCCGGGTGTTGTCGTGGTCGAATTTGACTTGGTTTCGTTAATTAAGATGACAGCATGATTAGCGAAACGTCAAGTGAAATTCGACGACCACGGCAACACCCGGAAGAAACCAATTCACAAGTATATTCTTCTAGTTTTAATAGTAATATTCGTGCAGGATTTGTTTTATGTTTAAATATAATATATACTCTCAGTCTAAAAAAATCTTGTAATGACCACGTGCTAGGGCTCCATTTTTTACCACTTTAACAACTCGTGATATACAGGGTGTCCCGAATTGCATAGGCCAAACTTCACTAAGCAATACAACTTTTCAAAATAAGAAATAAAGTTCCTATAAACATGGGTCGGGAAGTGATTAGTTTCCGAGATACAGGGTGTTGAACTAATTCTCCTGAAAATGTTCTTTATGAATATTTCCGAAACGTCTGAATATAAACAAATGATAATTTACACAGGAATTTAATTTTTTATGCTTTTTAAGAAAAGATGACAACTATGTACGAAAATCATTCAGGAGCGGGTGAAACTGGGGGGCCTACGTATAATTTAGCCCCAACTTTATTGTGTGACACTTTAAAATTAACTTATGAGCAGAACTTAAAAATTTGAAGTTTTCTACACAAGAAAAGTCTCTTGTGTTTTTTCTCTAAAATTATCAGTTTTTGAGTAAATCTTATCTGAACTTCATTAATTAGTAACCATTATTACCACCATTCCTGGTATGTAGGAGTGTGCCGTGATTGTAATGTTTGTAACAAATGAAAAATAATCTAGCTTGCAATGCCAGAATGACAATAATGACATTGTTTTTTGGTTTTCTGTAGTGCATTGTTCGGTCGTTTTATTATTTCCTTTTGGAAAAAGTGTGAGGTCCAAAAAATGAAGAACAGCGAAATGGGCGATTAAAAAACATAATTTTGGTCAAATTTAACAATAATAATAAATCAAGTATCAGAAGAGCGGTCCAACAGCTGCGTGCGCAAGCTGTGCATGTTTCCAAAAACAAAGTTTTTCGGATTCTGAAAAAAGATCACGGAAAAGCTTTTCGAATGCAGCTAGTCCAAAGCCTTCAACCAAGTGATCCCGAAAGGCGTATCAATTTTTGTAATTGGTTTATAAATGCCATGGAACAAGATCCAGATTTCGGAAGTAAAATTATTTGGACTGATGAAGCTACATTTAACCATAATGGATCGGTTAATTTTAATAATTTAAGAATCTGGGCTCATCAGAATTCTCATATAATTCGCCCTAGGGCATTTTAACAGGAGTTTAGCGTTAATATATGGTGTGGTGTTATAAACGGGACTTTATGTGGGCCCCACATCCTTCCTCTCCGTTTAAATGGACCATGATTTTTTAAATAACCATTTTTTTCAATATCTTGAGGATATTCCTCTTAATTTAAGAAGTGAATGCTGGTTTCAAATGGACGGAGCTCCTACACATTTTGCTGTTGAGAACCGTTTGTGGGTAAACAATAATTATCCTGAACGGTGGATTGGTCGATTAGGTGCAAGAGCCTGGCCTCCCCGTTCACCGGATTTAACTCCAGTTGATTATTTTTGTCTGGGGCTATTTAAAGGACCAAGTCAGGGCTAATTCTGATTTCATTCGTAAAGCTACATACTCTTTACGGCGATGTCAGAAATGTGTTGAAGCTGGCGGAATGTACTTTGAGCAACTCTTGTAATTTGTAATTTACCTTGCTTTAATCTAATTCATTGTTGTCTAATAAAAAATAACGTAATCAAATTTTGTTTTACTGTCATTGTTTTTTCTGTTCCGCTAAAATTATTCATAAAAAACTTCCCGAATAAAGTTCAGATAAGATTTACTCAAAAACTGACAATTTTAGAGAAAAAACACAAGAGACTTCTGTTGTGTAGAAAACTTCATATTTTTAAGTTCTGCCCATAAATTAATTTAAAAGTTTCACACAATAAAGTTGGGGCTAAATTTTACCTAGGCCTCCCCAGTTTCACCCGCTCCTGAATAATTTTCGTACATAGTTGTCATTTTTTCTAAAAAGCATAAAAAGTTAAATTTCTTTGTAAATTATCGTTTGTTTATCTTTAGACGTTTCGAAAATATTCATAAAAAAACATTTTCAGGAGAATTATTTGAACACCCTGTATCTCGGAAACTAATCACGCATCGACCCATGTTTATAGGAACTTTTTTTCTTATTTTGAACAGTTGTATTACTTGGTGAAGTTTGGCCTTTGTAATTCGGGACACCCTGTATATGATGAGAGGTGCCGCCAGAAGTCGATTTTTTCGTATTTTTCTGCTCATCAATATTCAAATTCTGAAAGTTAGTTATTTCATTTATATCTCGACGACTGAACAGCACACTGAATTCAAGAAAAATGTGTCTGTTTATAAACAAACAATATTGTCGACGCGACGGGTATAGAAGGGACAGAAATCTGCTGTTCCTTTCTAAACTGCGTTTCCTTTGCTAATTCAAAATATCAACTGTATAATATTCACTTAGAGAATAGTTTTTAATTTTATTCACCTATTTCACAAAAACAGTTTGATAATATCAAAAAATATGTCGTATTAGCTAATGCATTTATAGGATATGGCACTACTAATAATATATTTGGAGGAAAAGAGCAATTTATAAAACGCACACAAAATAGAGCTGAAAGATGCCATTGACAAATGACAAATGTAATGACGAAGGATCCACAGATATACACGTATAGTCGTGAAAGCAGCGTTATGTTTTCTATAGTGATTTCATACCGATTTATTTCCACTAATAGATTTGAACGGACAATATCAATCAATCAATCGATCAATTTATTGGTGTTAATTAACAAATAATTTGTTGTACACAGGTCAGTATAACAGATTCCATCTACATGGTGTAAGTAACAATATTTAATAATATATAATATATTATTATAATACATAAATAACGTCGCTATTACAAATAATTGAATAACATATTAAGCTATAATAACAGGACAATACAGAAGACTATTGAACTCCATTAAGAAAGTTTGTTTCATTAATATTATGTACTAAAAATTCATTTATACTTTAAGAAGTCTCCCTAGCATTTGACTGCTCCTCGTCCATGCATCTTTCTAGCATATCCATTTTCTTATCAGTTGTCAGGAGTGTCGTATCATCTCGTATCATCATCAAATAGTACTAAGTCGGTCTCAGGTAGTAATTTGTTCAGGTCATTTACATAAATTAAGAATAGGGTCGGTTCTAACACAGATCCCTGAGGTACCCCACTCCTGACATACTAAGGTGTGTAATTAATATTATTTAAATCTATGAGTTAGAAATGGTTCTATTAAATTGCAGCTGATTGCACCATATTTATAATATTTTAGTTTGTCTAGAAGAGCCAGGTGATAGACACAATCAAATGCTTTTTGTAGGTCACAGAAAGTGACTCCCACATATTCTTTATGATCATTCTCTTCAACAATTTTGTATATTAGATGTGTTACTGCATCACTTGTAAAATTTTTCGTGAACCCTAATTGTTTAGCATAAAATAATTTGTTATTTTCAAAGTATTCAGTGATCTGATTTTTTAGGCAGGTTTCAAAAATTTTCGATATAATTGGTACAAATGAAATGGGTCTGAAGTTATTGTGGTTCACAGGGCCACCCTTATGTATTGATATTACTTTGTTATTTTTAAAATATCAGGGTAAATACCCGCTCTTATACATTGATTTATTAAACTAGTAAGATTTACTGTTTTTATTTTTCATTTTATTTATTATGTCACGAACCATATTTATAGTGACAGTATCGAACTTAAATTTCGATTTTGTTACCTCAGTATTATCTGTCTTTGGAATATAGTCGTATAGGCGCTGTTTACAGAAGGTAAGTTTTTTGTAATATTTTCGGATACATTTATAAAATAATTATTTACATCCTCTAAGTCAACCGCTGCATTTAATGTTTTTCTACTTTGTTGCCTATTTTAATTTATTATATATGTTTTCGGATTATTACCAATAGGCAAGACAAGCGTCAAACGTCGCACCCGCGCTGAGCTGAGGCGAATATCGATTTAAATTTACTACTAAAGGAGTGGTTTGAAGGAGTTTAAAAAGTTTATTTACTTCTAAAATTCTAAAACTTTGTAGGTACGATAACATTGTACCCGCGGTTGCACTAAAAGTAAAAAAAATCTAAAGATCAAGGGAATGATTTTTAAGGGGGTTGAACATTAAATATTATTTTAAAATTACGTAACTTTTGAATAAGATTTGTAATTGGGAAAAACATCTAAAGTAAATGTAGTGAAATAAATGTAAGCTCTTAAGGGATGGTTTTTGAGGGGGTGCAGAGGACAATTGTATATTTCTAAGAGGACGAAGTTATTTCAGTTATCTTTTCTTCCGTTTATGGTGCAAAATGGTTAACTATATAATTTTAGGCTGTTCTTGAAATAATATTAAGACGTTGTAACTTAGCCTGTACTTAAAATTAATTGCTCTATGTACAAACATATATCAGTGGTAATAAAAATAAAAGTAAGCAAGCAAAAACATTAGTCGCTATCACTATCATCACAAACAATTTCCTTGGCAGACCAGGCAGACCATCCATCAAAGCGAAATGTGGAATATTACTTATAAGTGGACTTTGATCGGCTGTACTGAACGAGGACAGCTTTTTCCAAGTTTCTTTATCACGCAAGCAACAACGCATTTTCCACTTACATGATATGCGGCTTGAGTTGCTAAGCTTAACTGTTCTGAAGAATGTTCGAGTAGTGGTTGCACTTTTTCTTCTCGTTCTTTGTCCACTGTCACCAAAACTTACATTACATTCACAACTGGCTGTTTAACCAAGTCGAATAAGTTTTTTTTTAAACGAAGATACTTTAAATTTGTAGGACCTCCAGCGCTTGAACAAATTGCCCAAAAACAATTTAATAATTTGAAGAAATTCATCATTTTCTCCTAACATTCCACAATAATTTTCTTTCTCATGTTCAATATACTCAATTAATTATCTTGGGAATCGCCTTTAGAGATGCTCCATCACCCAGAAAATTTTTCATTCCGCAGGAATTAAAATAGGGAATTTCTTTTTACGTAACGACCGTTGCAATGAATTCATAAATATTTTAACATTGGAAACGTTTATGTTCATATATGGGGGTCGAGTTACCAGTTTTCGTTCAAGGTCAAAAGACAGCGGTGTCGCGGCCGAGTGAGACTGTCGTATACGCAACGGCTGATATATGCAAATGTAGTATAGGTTGCATATATCACAGGGGGTCAAGTTACCAGTTTTCATTTAAGGTCGAAATACAGCCGTGTCCCAATCGAGAGTGGGTCGTAGCTGTTTCCGGACGAGGCGAAGCTGAGTCCGGAAAAAGTTTATGTTTTATGGATGGTGTTATCATTTCCAATGTCCCGATGGCTGCAAGAATTGCGAAATCTGTGAATTTTTTAAGTAAGTGCAAGTAACGGGACTTTCATTGCATGTTCGAAAACAAAGACATACATCTGTAAGGTACGATAAAAATTTCGGTGAAACTTTGTGAAACTTTTTTTAAAACTCAAATACAAGCGCGCAAATACAAGCTTACGCGAAATAAATCATTAATATGATTTTGCACAAAAGTATAGATACCTCGTGACATTTTTTCGATAGCTGGAGACAGGTATTAACGGCACACAAAAATAGTTTCAAATTTTCGAATACAGTTAACAACTTGCTTGGGCTAGTATCGTTGGTAAATTTTCAACCGTGGACCACCCTAAATACTATATATGTTCAAAACTTTGTAGGCGTACGGTATAAACCAAATTTTCTCTTGGTTTATGATGTCCTGGTTATTCAGATATCGGCGTATATAGTAATTGTGAGTGTGGGATAAATTTGATTTTTTTAAATTTTTTCTTCCTAATATTGGGAAATTGACTATTGTGCAGCGGAGTAGCCCACTGCACCTTCTCAGTAACACATTAAACACCCATACTCTAGCCAGGATCCGAACCTGAGATTCCGTGGTAGCAAGCCTAAAACGTAAGCAATGTGCCACTGAGTCAAAAGGAGGAACTTTGCAGGAGATATCATGAGATTTGATGTTTGAATTCAACTACTATTAAAGAATATAATTATATGCAAATGCAACTTCCTGGAACTGTAAAAGCTCTATAACAATAGAAACAAATGAAAATATATTACCAGAAAATACTAGTAATTATTCAAACTTTTACAAGATACTTATCACAGATTAGTTTAAAACATATATTTTTCTTATAACAATTATAAGAAAGAAAATATACCCATTATGAACAGTACAACTGTTATCATAATGTTATTTTTAATTTAAATTATCCTACTCAGTGAAACCCAAAGATAATCAAAACAAAAGCACTTACCGATACAGCAGTAACACAAAACTGTACAACATCCACAGACACGTGTTTCGACATCTATGTCTCTTCGGTGCGGCTTTTTCTAAAGTGCATATAATTATATTGATAATTATCCCTTTACGGGGAATTTCCTATAATCTAATTTTAATTTTTAATATCCTGTTTTGGTAATCCATCGATATTTATAACACGAGTATTTGCTTACATATTTCAGTTGATTGTGAACTTTAGAAAAGCCGCACCGAAGAGACATAGATGTTGAAACACGTGTCTGTGGATGTTCTAAAGTTCTGTGTTACTGCTATATCGGTAAGGGCTTTTGTTTTGATTACCTTTGGGTTTCATTGAGCAGGATAGTTTAAATTAAAAATAACATTATGATAACAGTTGTACTGTTCATAATGGACATATTTTCTTTCTTATAATTTTTATAAGAAGGATATATGTTTTAAACTTATCTGTGATAAGTATTTTGTAAAAGTTTGAATAATTACTAGTATTTTCTGGTAATATATTTTCATTTGTTTCTATTACTATTAAAGAAGTTGTCAACGATGCTGAAGAATCTGCGATTGAAGGTACAGATAAAACTGATCCAAATTTCATGCAGAACTGAAGTGAAACTAACTGATGATGAAAATTTGTTGTAGTTGTATAAATGTATTTTCTGGCTGGATTTCTTGTTTTCTACACTGTTTAAGCATGTTGCGGACGTGTACAATGAGGTTCTTATCAGGGAAACTGATTGGCAATGGAATTTTTTAACACACTTTCCTTTCCTGTCTTAGTATATAACATTTTATTTTAACAATATATTGTTTTTTCTATATTTTAATTATACTATTATCAAGGTATTCAGATAAGAAATTCTTGTAGATGCAGATAAATTTGGCTGCCGTCAATGTGGGCGACAATACAAGAGATCAAAACATTTACATAGCCATCTTAAGTACGAATGTGGAAAAAAACCACAGTTTAAATGTCCGTTATGCCCGAGAGTCTTTCACCAAAAGTCGAATGCCAAATCACATATGATACGGCAACACAATGAATTTTATAAAGAACCAAAGGACTTAAGCAAGGATTATATGTAAATTTAATGTAGTTGTGTATAAATTGCATATATTGTATTAATGTCTGTAAATACACAATTTTTTATATAAATCGTAAGATTAAACGAATTGTTTTAAAACAGTGTCAAGTGTATAGTTTACAGTTTTTCACTAGCGTGCGGTAACACAGCAACTACGATTTATTTAATAAATTTAAATACACCTATGTTTTGTTACTAACAGTTTCAATATTTCTGCCAGTACACGTAGCATCAATTGAATTAAAATAATCTGGCACTGAAAAAATTACAACTCAAATTACTTTTTCACTGCAATGTTAATACTACCATGGCGAACATTATGGTCAAAATCCGTGACCTTGGATAAATGTCCGCCATCTTGAAAAAATGGCACATTATGGTCAAAATCCGTGACCTGAGATAAATGTCCGCCATCTTGAAAAAATGGCGACCAAAAATGAATTTACTCAGCATCCGTGGTTCCATAAAAAGAATACTTTGATTGATTTACCAGCGTAAGGTGGGCATTGCTGCCGATTCCGGACATCCATGGAGGTTCCTTCCCACATGCAGCTTGGCCGTCCGTCTAACACGTCCAACGGACGGCCAAACCGTGTACCGGAACCAAATCTCGGATGTTTTATATACCGCCGGACTGGCTGCATACGCCGGGTTGGACATTGGACATGCTTGTTGTCAGCAGCGAGAGCCGCATGACGCATGGGGTGGGATATAGAAAATGGGAAATGTAGGTGTTTGTGAGATGCTTCTTTTCAGTCTCCATGCTTCTTTTAAGTTTTCATCTATCGTCATATCCTTATTTTTCTTCTTCTAAGTTTTCTGTTTCTGAATATGGCAGCTTTTATTTTTTTATTTTTTGTTTGTTTTGTTTTTATTTATTAACTGTTCCACAGGTAAATACCCATTTACAGTGGAGTTGCTGGGAAGGGCCCTATCTTGCGGTAACAATATTTTCTTGCGCGTTGTGAGAAAAAATAGGTCCGAAGGGATAGTTTGCTCACCCATTATGTTTCTTTGAAACAATCGGATTCAATTTCCGCCTTCCAAATTAATAATAAAATATTATGTTTTGAATCAATAAATCGGGCTGATAAAAATTAAGATGGTAAAGATCAGATAGAAAGATAGAATAGCTAATAATAATTAAATCGGATAACATAAAATAAATTAATTTATGGCTTATCTGTCTTTCTGCAGCGTCTTGTGATTGCTGTTTTATTGTATTTCCTTTCCTTTTATTTCTTGGGTTGAGTTGATTTTGTCAATTTAAAAAAATTCCACTGTATATAATTACTTTAGGTCACAACACAGCTATATTGCTTTGTAAACATATGTGTCTCATTTTGACACTGACTATGCTATTATTTATTGCCCATGAACCACTTAAAAAGTATCTTGTTGGGTCGTCTAGGATGTACGTAGGGACACTGCACTTCATTTGAGCTTGTTTGCTTTATTTGATTTAGTATTATTAGAAAATCCTGTAATTATTAATTCCATATGAACTCTGTCTTTCTATTGAGGCGCTTCATTTCACGCAGAATTTCTTAATCTACCGGTGGCTGAGATTTTTTCGAGTTTAACGCGGTTTTTACCGCTTTTTTACCGCTTTTTAGGGGGCTCTTAATAACGCGTCTATTCACGATGACACTTAACTCTTCTCCATTTACTCAGCATCCGTGGTCCCATAAGAAGAATACTTTAGTACAAAATTAAAGTACATACAACTCTCTACAAAGCAAGTTCTTTTCATTCCTTTTCACTGGCAATCATTAAGAAGCTGTGGCCAATTTACGTATCACCCAATTAATCTAAAATTAGTTTTCGCTTTTAGATTCGTTAGCCCTACATATGGTAGTTACCAAAAAATCTGATGAATCCCACAGAAATTAATAAATATTTTTCACAGACATTCGTAGTCAACAAACATGAAAAACCGATACATTTATGTAATACTTAACAACGGCACACAAAAATAAAAAATTGCAAGCGAGAATTATCAGAACTCCTTATGTTTTCTAGGGTACTGAAAACGAATCTCACCCACCCAAAAACGCCCCGCCCCGTTGTCGGTTTTCCTCTCTTTCGGTTTTGACTGTCACGGCGCACAGTGTGGTATTGGAACCCAAAACTGGCCATAAGTCGATTATGCAAATTTAATAATTTGCTCAGCTTAATTGTTTCTAGGAACTCTTAGATATACGCCCTAATGATCCCCACCACTTATACCTTAAGTCGAGACACAGGAAGTGTTAGTTATTTCTAAGCTTTTATAGTATGGTGTTGGATGGTGGAAGTGGATGGCTGTATTCAGTAAAATAATAAGTAAATTTGGAATTTTCATACGCTGTTTTTTTTTTAAAGAATTTTGAATTATGGCTTCAACTTCTAAGGGTAAAATAACAAGTAAGCCGCTATTTTTCTATTTGAATTTTATGATTTTCTTTCGTTGTGAGTTTTAAAAGAAAGGTTTTAGTGCATTTTGTTATACTTCCAAAGTCTTCCAACTCCTGTATTCAGTTTTGGATTGTAGTTTATTGTGTTAGTAACGAAATAGCAGAGAAAAATTTTCCGAAAATTCTCGGTTTCAGATTTTATAAATATTTTAAAATTTGTTGGTAATAACAAAAATAATAAATAATACATTTTCCTTACTCTTTTTTTAGACTATTCAATAGGAGAAAGTTCAAACCAAAGTATTAAACAAATAACAAGAAGAAGCCTTTACGATTGTATGAGAAAGTGCCCCGAAAGGAACTATGAGAAAAAAATGAAATATTTAACTGACCAAGTGTTCAAAATTTTAAAGTGTCCTAAAGAGAATGAATGTATTGTAAAACACAAACTTTCTCATTTCAAATCGAAATTTAAAGAAAAATGGTCAGCTGCAAGTCATAAAGAAAACGCCTTCCTTAAAAGGAATGAGGCTTGGCTAAGTGGAAACATCAAATTTCCTTCGTTTTCGAATGTGTCTCCAGGCCCAATGAACTATTCACAGACTTAAGTGAGAGAAGCAAACGGAGAAAAACAGCAAAATTGTGGGAAAAAACATCTTCGGAGGGATTAACCTACGCCACCCAAATAACTGCGGACAGAAGGAAACGTGGCGGCCTCTAAAGTTTCGAAGGACTTTCAATGATCACCAAAACGAGAAGAGAGATAAAGTGAACTTCATATTTCTAAGTCAAATAAAAAATTCCCGACAAAAGAGTGAACACGGCGCGAGATGTGGCGAGACACCCAAAAAAAAGCCATGAAACTCGGCCATAAAACTGTCAAAGCCGACATAATTTATTGCGGCTCAGGACCGTACTTAAAATTATTGTGCCGTGAGTTACAATCTAAATAATTTAATGTATGGTTGATAAATAAATAGTTATTTGTTACAGTGATAACGATAAATTTAAAAAAAATATTCTGTTTTGCTTGTGTTAAGATAGGAATAATATTTTATATATTGGTGGAGCATTGATGAATTTTATTAGTCTAAATTAAAATTATACCAAATATTCTTTTGTCCTACCTGCCCTTTTATTAATAATCTTGAACCTAAATCCTATCTTTATTATCCAGCGCCGAAGTGTTGCTTGACTAAGTGACACTGCACCATTTGTTTTCAGTTCCATATGTATTGATTCCACCGTTGGTACCTCATTTTCCATATACTTGCTATAAATTAAATCTCTTAACAATTTCACCATAGACGAATCTAATGCTCGTGCTGCTCCTTTATCCGATCTAACTTTTCGATTAGGTACCACATCCTTAATTATTCTATAGATAGACCGTTCTGAAATTTCTGTTAAGTAGGCCGTTTTTTCCACGGTTCCTTTTTCACCTTCACTTTCTTTTATATTTTTGTAAACGTTTAAAACTACTTTTTTAGTATGTTCGCATAAATATTGTCTGTAATTTGCGAGCCATTACCATTTCCCATATCTTCGTTAAATTCTCTGCTGGTGCTAGGTTGAGGATCTTCCCAAGGCCTGAACATTATCACAATATTATTTTACCACAGCCACTAAAAAACGGAAAACACTCGAATATTTCACCATCCGCCGGAATATTTTTACACAACTACATAAAATGCGCTTAAACAAAGAGCAATTTCACTTATCTGTTAAAGTATTATACATTCTAGGCACTCACAATCAAAATAAAATGTAAACACCGAACCACACACTGTATTATTGTATGAAGCACATAACCTATATATTCTAAATATAATACTCGTTCGAAATATCGCGGAAGACTGTGGTCCATCTCTGCTTAATACCTGTGCCATTCTGCTTGCCCTTTTACAGCATTATGTATGTGTATAAAAAATTAAGTAAACTAGCGACCGTTAGATCGTAAAATATTTTAGGAGTGAGTGGCGTAATATTAGAAATTATAACTGATACTGGCGAGTTTCCCTTAATTTCTTATTTTAATCCATGCCCCGCTCTATCCTAGTGGTAATAGGCGGCAAAGCTTTAAAATTTTTTATCTGACTTAGAAATATGAAGTTTACTTTATCATAAAGCATTAGCTTTAGTAAAACAAAGAAAACATTTATCTCCTCAAGAAGCTCCCTCTGTTTTACTGAAGCAGATCTAACTAGACACCAGTACGATGTAATCAGAAGTGTTGCCAAAAAGAGATATCCATGTTATTCAATCATACAGAGAGCAAAAAATGAGTGCTATCCAAAACGTGAAGCTATCACTATTACATCTACTTCCGCGGAAGTGAAACTGCAAGCCATTTTGGGCCATAGTACAATAAGTACATAGTACAATAAGAATTGGTAAATTGCTTAGTGAAACCTTCGACAATATTCATTTGAAGGAAAATGACAACTTGATTTTAATTTCTAAGTGGAGATGTGATAGCTCACAACAGAGCCAATTCAAACAAAGATTTGAACAAGAATCTGACAGAGGCGCAAATATTTTTTTTAACATCTTTTGTTTCGTTACAATTAGTCCTCGAATCTAAGGGCCAGGAACTAATTATTTGGAATAATCCTACAGCATCTTCTCCCAGGTTTTGTCGTCTTAATGGAATGGCGTTTATTCAGGAAACAGGTGATGTAACTAACGAGCAAATTCGTTATAATGAAAACCAAATTGAAAATTTATAAAAAACTTATAACAATTACCAGTGGCAATTTGTATGTTCAGCACAAGATTTTATTTACAATGATGGATGGCAAAGTCTGCAATGCAGCTACTGGTACTACATCAACTGAAAACTGATGCAACATCAAAAAGTTTCAACGATTTGAAAAAAATAAAACTAAGACCAATAAAGCCAGGAACTTTCAAATTTGGACTTCACGCCAGAATACGATTCTTTGAGAGTCTTTTACATTTGGCATATAAGTTACGAACCGGAAAATGGCAAGCAAGAACTGAAGATGCGAAAGCAAAAGTGGCTGAAACTAAAAGGAAGATCCAAGATTAATTTAAAACCAAAATGGGCTTGCTTGTGGATAGGCCCAAACCTGGGTTTAGAAATACTAATGATGGGAACACATCAAGAAGGTTTTTTCTGATCCAGACATCTGGGCGGCGATAACATAACAGGGGTCGATGTAAACTTAATAAAAAGATTTAAGATTATACTAATATCAAGTGGTCATCAGCGGACTGATGCGGATAAGTTCTCCGTATTCGCAGACGAAACAGCAAAAATGTATGTAAAACTGTACAAATGGTACACCGTGATACCTACCGTTCATAAGATCCTAACTCATGGAAGCCAGTTTATTTCAGAAGCAGTTCTTCCGATCGGTCAACTGTCAGCAGAAGCTTCAGAGGTCCGAAATAAGTATTTTAGGCGTTATCGATTAAACTTCTCCAGAAAATGTAGTAGGGAAGCATGTAACGCGGATGTTTTAAACAGATTATTTCTGACTTTTGAACCTGATTGTTATCCAGTTCAAGACCCGCGCCCAAAAGTTCAAAAAAACCTTTTTCCATGGAGACTTTTGACATGCTTTTACCTACGGATTATCCAATGGTCCCTGAAGAGTTGTCAGAGGGAGAAACTAGTGACGATGAATGAATGTTATAGACTTATAATTATTTATATTTTATAAAACTATTTTTAGTCAAATAAAGTTTCAAAAACTATAATGTGCATAATTTTTCTTTTAAATTGCAAATATTAATTGTTTTCCCAAGCTAACACACTGATCAATTAAAAAAAATCAGCAAAATATAATAATATCTCGGAGGCGGCGCGTCCGACCCGTCCAAACTTCATGCGACCAAATAGAGCCCCCCCCCCCACGAAGCCTACGCATCCCTTCGTTTCGTTCTCTGACCATTTTGGGCCGTACCTGACGTCCCTTCCACGAAAGGAGAAAGGGATCTTTTTAGTGAATTAAAGGAGAACAAGAGCTAATTTTAAAAACTGAGATCTGACTCGTTTTCAGCATCCTCCAGAACCAGATACTCTGGTCATTTTCACTCGCAACTTTATATTTATTGCGTGTCAGTCATTTAAATTTAGACCCGCTACAGTTCAAGAGGTAACTGAAACAATTTCTTCATCTTCAGTTGTTGTGATTTTTAACTATTTTATCCAAATTTTTGTTTGTTGTGACGTTCATATATATGCAATGTATATCCAATATGTGATGATGAAAGAAAAAAAAATGTGTTAAAAGAACTACAGTCCAACATAACCTTACATAGCACATGTTTCGAACGGATCAGATGCGAGGAGCAGGAAATTTTTGCAAATAACTGAAAAATAACTTAATTTGATCTCTTCCTGAATCTAAGAAGGCCTCACCCTTGTCAGACTAAAGTCCTATAACTTTAATTGTTAATAAATTAAACACTGCTTTTAGACGAATCAATCAATATATTATAAATACTCTACATATGTTTCGGCTTATTAGGCCTTTATCAAGAGTATTACATAGTGAATACTAAAGTTTCTGACGTGCTTGTTTAATTTATATCTAAAAGTATTTATGTCTTAATCATAAATAGATTAAGACATAAATACTTTTAGATATAAATTAAACAAGAACGTCAGAAACTTTAGTATTCACTATTGAATACTCTTGATAAAGGCCTAATAAGCCGAAACATATGTAGAGTATTTATAATATATTGATTGATTCATCTAAAAGCAGTGTTTAATTTATTAACAATTATTTTCAAGATGTTTCACAAGGTACCTGCCACAAGTTCAGTTCAGTGTATCCTATAACTTTTACTGTCGTTTTTTAGATATCCTCGGAAAAGTAGCATATAATCAATTACTTGAATATGTAATACGCAAATAGCATAATGCATGGACACCTGTCTTGCTACAAAGCATATATGCTACATAGTACTATAATACTACACTAACTATGAAACATATTATTGCGAATTTTCCACCTTTTAGGAAACACCCTGTATGAATTCGTGGGTTCTAAATAATTTCAACAAGAGATAAACACCACTAACACTTTATTTGATAATTTACTGACTATGCAATACTTGAAAATACACTTTGTTTACTTTAACCTCACTTTTTCCACTTTCCAACTTGTTCGCTTTTATAAACTGCTCTTTAATAAACTTCCCCTTTCGCGCTGGTAATCGCGCCTTATATACTCCGAATTTGACTCTCTAGATCCATCTAGAAGCAATCAAGAATCTTCTCCAACCACATTCCAGAAAAATCCTTGGCTCTTTCTAGAGTCTTTCCAGTCACTATCAGTAGGCATAGGCGTATCATCTCCAGTTCCAAGGGGGTGTAATTCATAACAATATTCTTTATATGATTTTGTAAACAGCAGAAAAAACTATCTATGAGAACTAAAAAGAAAAACTATCTGTAAAAAATAATTATAAAATTTTTTATTCTTCGATAACCTGAATTCTGGTTATGCTAGTAATGAAAATCCTAAAATGGTTTTGTATGTTTTTTTCATTTGACAATTCTCATTGTAATACAATAAATAGTATACACCTAGTCCCCTACGGCTATGCAGATGAAACTAGTATCTAGATAACCCCCTACGATCATGAAGGTTCAGGTTCAATGGCCAAGTAAGCCATTTTTTCTATTGCTTCTCATTCTCTTTCATTCGTTACTAAATTTCTATGAACAGTCAGTACGATTTCTTGCGCTCTTTTGCATTAAATTTTCTCCTCGGTTGCTTAGGACTTGCAATATTTGCGTCTTCCACATTTTCAACACCTCTGCTTGTGGATTGTTGGGGGCTTCCCCATGGTCTAAACATGATTAACTTATAAACACACATCACAAATATGGAGCACCACGTATCTTACGAAACGAAGCCGATTCTGGACTGCGCTAGCATGTGCCCGTTTGTACACAAGGCCATATACTACACGGTGTGACACGCGAGATGGAGGCGACCTGCGCAGTACTATTGAAAATGACTTGCAGTAGAAATAATATAGAATTCGTCGCGTATTTTACGCTATAACGGTAACATACAATGTCATTATTATTTTTTAACAGTAATATGGCCATTCTGTAATATTTCACAGCGAAATTGCGGTGCTAACACACTTTTACATATGTAATTTCAAATTGCATATGGGAATGAGTCCACTTGCCTCTAATTCAGAGCCAGAGCCGGAGTTTTGGCTTTATTTGCAATTTTTTTCAACTCATACAGTGAGCACGTAAAGGTTGGAATAAATTCATTAAAATAGTTACAAAACAAGTGACAAAAATTCGCTCAGACCCGTCGATTTTTAGATACATTTCTCAATCTGCTTATTTAAAAAAAAGTGCTGCAAATATTTTTTTAAAGGTTATGACGTCATCGCCATTTTTTTTAAATGGCAACTTCCATTTTTAAAAATGTCATTTGAAAGAGCACATTTTTCTGCATACAGTTCGTTAAATTCTAAGGACTACTGCATGACGAAATTATCGAGAAAAGAACATTTAACATTAATAGAACACATTCATTACTTACCGTCGAACCTTTTTACAACTTACACTTTTTTTGTGTTTACGCTTTTTTTCATTTACTTAGCAACGCGGACCTGGCTCTAACACGTTAGTTGGTTACGCGCCTTGTAGTATTGTTATGAATTACACCCCCTTGGAACTGGAGATGATACGCCTATGCCTACTGATAGTGACTGGAAAGACTCTAGAAAGAGCCAAGGACTTTTCTAGATTATGGTTGGAGAAGATTCTGGATTAATCTAGAGCTAATTTCGGAGTATATAAGGCGCGATTACAAGCGCGGAAGAGGAAGTTTTATTAAGAAGGCAGTTTTTAAAAGTGAACAAGGTGAAAAGTGAAAAGTGAGGTTAAATATTAAGTAAAAAGTAAACAGTGTTGTATAGTCAGTAAATTGTTAAATAAAGTATTAGTAGTGAAGTAGTGGTTTATCTTTTGTTGAAATTATTTAGAACCCACGGATTCACACAGGGTGTTTCCAAAAAGGCGAATAAACGCTGCAGTATTATACCTAGAAAAATATATATTTTGAATTTTTTATGGTAATACTAAGAAGTTTTTTTAGCTAGTTTTTTTAACGCTGTGTGGGTCGAGCGCGAACCGCATAGAGACAGTAGTATGATAGTAAGTAAGACAATAGTCACTTATGCCGCAGAACGCTATAGTTATTTATCAGTGATAAGTGAATCATAATTGTCCTTTCTTAAATTAATTTAATAATTGTTCCGTTAATTGTGTGTGTCGGAGATTTGTTCCTTTTCCTTTTGGCCCCCCTTTGTCCCTCCTATTGCCTGGGCCGACATCGACGACGGAGAATCCATAAAGCCTACTGTGTAAGTTTCCGACACATTCTTTTTTTTTTATTATACCTAAATACACTAAATTATATTAGCCTCACCACTTTGAAAGGGGTAGGCCCATTCATTAGTATTTACTTGTGATGTCATATTGAAAGTGCTGATATGCAACGTTTAAGTGAGACAGAACGAATTGAAATTTTGATAATGAGGCTATGGAGACAAGTCCCGAACACAAACTATGGTTTGTAAATTATTTAATGGTAAATACCCTATTCGACCTATTAGACAATCAACTGTTAGCAAAATAGAAAAGAAGTTCTGAGATTGTGATCATGTAAGAGGTGATTTCACGAAAGGTCGTCCTACAATTTCAGAAAATAAACAGTTAGTTGTTTTACTGACAATGGAGGAGAATCCTCACAAACCAAGTCGCGAAGCCGCAGCAGAACAGTCAACTAGTCAGTCGACTGTTTTAAAATATTTGAAGAAGAATAAATGGCACCCATATAAAATGAATTTAGTTCAAGAGCTTAACGAAGATGATTTCGACCGCAGAGTAAATTTTTGCGAAACCATGATGGAACGATGTAATATCAATCCACATTTCTTAAGTCGAGTACTTTTCTCTGACGAGGCCAACTTCTGTTTAAATGGCACTGTGAATAGGCAAAATTGTCGATATTGGTCACGTGAAAATCCACACTGGATGGTGGAGGCCCATACTCAGTTTCCACAGAAAGTTAACGTGTGGGCTGGAATTGTTGGGACTACAATATTGGGTCCATTTTTTATTCAAGGTTCATTAGATGGCGAAAAATATTTGGAGCTGCTCCAACAAAACATAATTCCAGAACTTGTTGCACTGTATCCAAATGGTGAAAACTCTAATGTACCGGAAAACTCCATATGGTTTCAACAGGATTGCGCACCGCCACATTATTCGGTAATAGTGCGTAATTATTTAAACGAAATTTTCCCACGCAGGTGGATTGGTAGACGCGAATCAATAGAATGGCCAGCTAGATCTCCGGACCTAACCTCATTGGATTATTTTTTATGGGTTTACCTTAAATTCAAAGTTTATTTTGATAGACCGAACAATATTAAGGACTTAAAAGACAAAATTACTTACGAAATTGGAAGAATTGGAAACAATTATTAACGTTTTGCGAGAATTTCAGTTTCGACTTGGATATTGTCAAGAAGCAAATGGCGCGCAATTTAAACATTTAATCTAATTATTTTTTGCTGTATTCTTAAATTCTTGTATTTTGCTTCCCTCGCATACCGAAGGGAAGTATTGTATTCGAAAAAAAATCACCCTCCGAGATTTTTCGGATTCTGGCGTTTCAGAACACGAAGATTACGAAAATATAGGTTTTTCAATTCCGTCAGTCTGTCTGTCTGTCTGTCTGTATGTCTGTCTGTCTGTCTGTCTGTCTGTCTGTCTGTTGGTGCATTTACTAAAAAACTACTTGACGGAGAGCAGTCAAATTTGGTAGGTAGTTGACGCTACTGTCAGCGAAGAAATGGTAGAAATTTCAGTGGAAAATATACAGGGTGGACCGTCTAAACGGAATAAATAGTGAAAACAATTTTTTTTTGCTCAAATTTAAAATTTCCGCGTTTCATGACGCGCTAAACCTATTTCAGAAAAAAAAAATTTTTGAAAATTTTTTTCAAACATTTTTGGAAAAAATTTTTACCAAGATGAAAAAAATTTTTTTTTGCTCAAATTTAAAATTTCTACGTTTCATGACACGCTTAGCCTATTTCAGGAAAAAAAATTTGAAAATTTTTTTCACCAATATTTTTGAAAAAATTTTTACTACTAAAATGAATTTTTTTTTCTTTCTTCAAATTTAAAATTTCCACGTTTCATGGCATTCTCAGCCTGATTAAAAAAAAAAAAATTGAATTTTTTTTTTACTATTTTTGAAAATTTGTTTACCGCCAAAATTGATGGAATTTTTTTTTATTTCTTCAAATTTCCACGTTTCATAGCGTTCTAAATCTATTTAAAAGAAAAATTAGAAATTTTTCTTACCTACTATTTTAAAAAAATTTTACCACTAAGATAGAACTTTTTTTTCTTTGTTCAGATTTTAACTATCCACATTTCCATGACATTCTAAAACTATTCAAACAAATTTAAAAATGTTTTTGAAGAATTTTTTAAAAAATTTGAAAACATTTTTAACCCATTTATGTATTACTACTATGGACCAGTCGAAAAAATTTTTTTTGCTCAAATTTAAAATTTCCACGTTTCATGATATTCCAAACCAATTTCGGAAAAAAAAATTTGCAGCATTTTACCAGTTTGGAAAAAAAATTAACACTAGAATGCTCAAATTTAAATGACATTCTAAACCTAGGTATTTCAGAAAAAAAATTTTGAAAATTTTTTTCACCAACATTTTTCAAAAAGTTTTTACCACTAAAATAGATCGAATTTTTTTTTATTTGCTCAAATTTAAAATTTTCACGTTTCATAGCATTCTAAACCTATTTTAAAAAACACATAATTTTTAATTTTTAAACTTTTTTTAGCACTACTATAGAATAGAAGGAAACTTTTCTTTTTGCTCAAATTTAAAATTTCTACGTTTGACATTTTAAACCTATTTCAGAAGAAAACATTTTGAAAATTATTTTACCAACATCTTTTGAAAAATAAAAAAAAAAAAAGAATTTTTTTAACCACCACTATACTTCCACTCCATTACGTGAATGTTGTATTGAAAATGTGACAGATGGCAATAATATCTGGCATATGCACCTATTATACTTTTATTGAAAAATGTACAGGGTGGTCATCACAAGAAATAATTCAGTCATGGTGGACATTTGTAAAGGTATTTGCGGAAACCTGCCATATGTGGCACCTGCTATTTAGTATTGAACTTTTGCTGTTGGATGAGCAATCTGTATATTTTTTTGACCAAAACTTATCAAGTTTTCTTTGTAATAATAGCAATAACTCTATTCCGATTATTATTCTCAATGCCATTTTGTAATTATTATTTTTTTAGAGTGACTGCCATGAACGAGGAAAGTTCTGTGTAAATACCTTTACCGATTTTTTGTTTTATTACATTGTTATAAGTACTTAAGATTTTTTTCTCGATAATTTCGTCATGCAATACTCCCTAGAATTTAACGTACTGTATGCAGAAAAATGTGCTTTTTCAAATAACATTTAAAAAGATGGGGGTTGCCATTTGAAAAAAAAAATGGCGATGACGTCATAACTTTTAAAAAAATATTTGCAGCACTTTTTTTTTAAATTAACAGAATGAGAAATGTATTTAAAACTCGACGGGTCTAAGCGAATTTTTGTCACTTGTTTTGTAACTATTTTAATGAATTTATTCCAACCTTTACGTGCTCACTGTATAGATGAGAATAACTATACTTCTAAACATTTGAGTAATTTAAAAAAAAAGTGAATTTGTCAACTGGGGGTCCTTCCATACTACAAATCAACAACCGAAAAGTGCAATCATATTTATTTTTGAATTATCTATGGATAGTAGAACTGTAGAACAATTTCAGGTGGGTCAAGGCACATTAGATTAAACATTAAAATTGTCTGTAAAAATTTCAAAATGGCGTGAACAGGCTTGAAATTAGTAGTCATGTGCAGAATGATCTCTAAATTCCGAAAATGCAAACATAAACTTGATTGAAAAAAATATCATTTTGGTGACATTTCGATCCATTAAAAAGTGAACAAATAGCGACCAAAAAGTGATCCCGTTGATACCCGGCATACTCAATTCAGTAGCTTTCTCCATTTTTCTTTAGGCCTCCCCAAAAAATAAATCCATCAAAGCCACATACCAGTATCATATTTTCCCGAATTTTACCATTTTTTTGGCCGAGGCAGGACAGGGTATAATGGTTAATAGTTCAGAGAACACCAGATGGCAAGAGGCAAAGAAAGCGACCTGGCTGATGCCACCAAAGAGGGAAAGTGCGGTGAATCCGTGCGTCTAATAGACAGCTGCGATATGTGGCCTGTGGCTGATGGACGTGCTATACAGCAAAGGAAGATCAAATTCAATATTGCTCGTTTTAGAGACGGTACGAATAAAATAGATTGTCCTATCTACTTTTGTAATTGCATACACAAATTTATATAAAACAAAGTTATGATGAATCCAACAAATCACGTATCAGTGTTTTTAAATCGCAGCAAATATTCGATTTGTATTATTTGGTCATATTACTCCAATAGCACATATTGCTTTATACGCATTGTATACTTATTAATCTTATTTTGCGAACAGGTATACAAGCTACTGTAAGTGTAAAATGGGCACCCTTTGCTAGATGAGATGTGCATGAATAATATCTTCGATATTTTCTGAAAGTTGGGAAATAATTACGACGTCTGAACATGAATAGATTATGTTATTTCAGTAGTTTTCTTGAAATTACGGTTGGACAGAGGTTTGTCGTGTTCTTTATTATACAGATTCGGCAAATTTAGTTTAAGGTACGTAAACTTGTTTCTGAGCAGATAAACCACGCCTTGTCGTAGAACAATGCATGGCATTGGTATAAAACAATAGCACCATCGCTTGACCGCGTCGAGTTGAGAACATCCCACCCATTCTTCTTTTAATAGCGTAGCTGTTTAGACGTATGGGAATAGAATAAATTAATCTCAATTTCGTTCTAAAATGCCGTGTGTTTATACAACTGCAGAAAAAGTGCAAATTGTGAAGCGGTACTTCGAGGGCCATTCCACTGAAGACACAATACATTTATTTACTGTGGCATATCAAGACAGACCAATCCCCTCAGCTAACTATTTTCATACATTATTAAAAAAATTGAGGAATTTCGGGTGTGTCGTGAATTATTGTAAAAAATGCTGTTAACCCGAACCCCGTCATCAACAAATGAGCGAACAACGTGAAATTCGCGAAACCAATGTCTGTGCACTTGTTGAAACTAGTGAACCTTGTTCCAGCAGGCAAATTGCTGAAGTTGACATGAAAGAAAGAACTGTAAGAAACATTTTGAAAAGAAATGGGTACAGTTGTTTTAAAGTCCAAACAACGCAAGAAATATTTCTCGAGGACAATTTCAAACGGATGGAATTTTGTGAAATCATGATAAATAAAGTGAATGAGAATGAAAACTTCTTAAAGAATATATTGTTTACAGATGAATCATCCTTTTCATTACATAGGAAACACAATCCATCCGCAGTACGATATTGGTCTCGGAAAAATAAACATTTGAGTGTTGCTGTGCGAACTCAGTATCCTCAAAAGTTGAACGTTTGGACGAGAACATTAGACAATCCTATTATAGGCCCACTGTTAATCGATGGCTATTTAAATGGCAATAAATATTTAAAGCTTTTACAAAACCAAATAATTCCTGCAGTTCAAAATCTTCCTGTCAACTTTGACGACATTTGGTTTCAACAAGAAGGCTGCCCAAGTCACAATACCTTAACTGTTATTAATTTTCTGGAAAGAACATTTCCCAATCGTTTAGTAGCTACCAGGGGAATGGTAACATGGCCCCACAGGTCACCTGATCTAGCACCTCATGATTTCTTTCTGTGGGGCTTTTTAAAGGAAACCGCGTACAAACATGCGTTTGAACGAGCCAATAATTTAGTTGAATTACGGGAAAAACTTATCCAACTTTGTGCAAGCATTACTCCAAATCAACTCAATGATATGAGAGGTTCGTTGTATAATCGGTTGGGCTATTGTTTGGCACAAGAAGGTGGTTTGTTTGAATCCTTAGTTAATTAATTTATTGTTTGATAATTATTAGTTGATTTTAGTTTCCGAGTTATTTAATTTTATCTTAATGTTCTATTTTCATTTCGGTTTTAATAAGAATTATTATTTTATTCCCATAGCATTTACGGCTAAAAAAGAAACTGCAGAAATGCGTTCAATACAAGAAATTATTTGTCAAGAATGTGACAAATAACTTCTTCGCTTTTGATGGAGAGTTATTTTCTCGTTTCGTATTAGAAATTATTACCTACGTCCGCACCCATCCTTAGTTCATGCCGTACTAAATTTAATTCTTTGTGTGCCTCTACTTTCACGATTTATGGAACTAGCGGGGCGTGGTCAATTACATCGTTATTCCTATACCCTAAACTGCATTTTCCGAATCTGTATATGGATAGCGCTCTCCTAAAAGGAACCAACTGCTATTTGAAAGTTTTTAGTAATCGACATTTAAATAGTTAATACAAAATTTATAACCAGTTATTTGCATGCCAATTTACTATTAATAAAAGAAATATTATCAAACTAAAAATTTAATTATTTGGATCTTTTTACAAGATGTAAGTTACAGTCCCAAGACTGTAACGTAGATCTTATAAACTTGATGGCTTTTACTTAAAAAGTGCAAAATGGCGCTTGGTTTCTTTTAAAAGAGCGCTATCCATATACTCTTCGCAAATACAAAACGGAGGGTATATTGCACTCGACAGGCACATTTCTAAAACCGGCAATATTTCTCGTACAGAAAAAAATTTCATATCATTATGTTGGTGATCGAATTCTGATCAACGTTCAAAATGTCTGCCCAGTCGGTTCTCTATTCCTATTCTTTTTTACCAAATTCGGTCACTAAATAAAGAAGTTATTAATTATTTAAATAAAAAAATGCTTTATAATTAAACAGAAGATGTCTAAAACTAATATTGACAAAAGAAACTGCATCTAGGAGTATCCTGTAGAATGTGCAACAATCATATAAAAAGTGCAGTAAATCGGCGTAGAGTATAATGGTTAGCTTGTTTATGTTTATCTTTTAATTATGGAATATATTTTAGCAATCACGGAAAAATTCACCTGTATCACTTGTGGACGTCAATACAGAAGACAAACACACCTTTCCGCTCATCTCCGGTACGAATGCGGCAAAGATGCACAATTTAAATGCCACGTTTGTTCCAAAGCTTTCCACCAGAAATCCAATTTAAGGAAGCATATAGCAAGAGTCCATAAATATATGAATTATAGTTCAAACATTATTTAATTTGTATTTTGTTATTGTAATTTATTTAAACTGGAAATAGTGTTAATGTCTTTATACCTTTGTTGTAAATAAATACTTTAAAATTAAGAGATTTTGTTAACCATTTTGGCAAGTCTTGCGGTTTTCTCATTTATGTTTATTTAAGAGAAACTAGATGTAAAAATGGAATTAAAACAATGTCGATACTGTTGGTGGAAGGTAATATAAATGCAATGAGTGTATCTTTCCAAGCCAGTTTAGCATTCCAAACATTTTGATAGACTTATTGACTCATTAGTATTACTGCGTCTACGATGACTATACAAACTTATTTTAATTATTTCTTAGTATCACCCACAAAAAAAAAGTTATGTGGATTCAAGAGATTTTACTCAATTTTGTGTTCTGTACCAAAATGGGCAAAACGGGACACTTTCCTGTACACATCATTCATACATGAAGCATTTAAGAATGCCTCCCAAGTTGATGCAATTTATACTGATACAAAAAAGGCCTTTGATCTTGTCGATCAAAATATTCCTTTTCAAACACTCTTACATGGTATTAATGTTATGTAACTGCAGTGGATAAAATCATGTCTAATGGACAAAATTCAAATTGTAAAATAGGGCGAAATAAATAAAAATATATCAATGTGACTTCCAGCCCGCAAGGCTTTCTTCGATTTTATTTTCACTTTTTATTAGTGACGTGCAATAAAATTTTCGTTTTGCGAATATTCTACTTTGCGCCGATGATTTAAAGTTTGCAGTTGTTAATACCATAAGTGGTGCTGAAAGGTTGCAGTGTGATATTGACAATTTTTGTGATTGGAATTCAAAAAATTGTGTTGCAATCAATAGAAATAAATGTAAGATAACAACATTATCTAAGAAGAAAAGTAATATTTTGGTTGATTATTCTGAAGTACAAAAAAAACTTGTCAGAGTAGATTCTATTTGTGATCCGTGCATTACTTTGGGTGCCGGGTTAGGATATCCCTTGCATATTGAGGACGTTTTAAAGCAAGCAAACCGTCTGCGTCTGTGTGGTTTTATTAAACGGCAATGCAGGGACTTCACAGATATTACTTGTATTTTAAATATATTTAATTCACTTGTTAGATCAATATTAGAATATCGCTGTGTTGGTGATCGAATTCTGACCAACTTCCAAAATGTCTGCCCGTCTGGCTGTCTATCCCAATTCTTTTTTAACAAATTCAGTCAGTAAATAAAGTTATTATTTATTTAAATAAAAAAATGCTTTGTAATTAAACAGAAGATGTCTAAACTAATATTATTGACAAAAGAAACTGCGAAGAGTATCCTATAGAATCATATAAAAAGTGCAGTAAATGGGCTAAGAATATAATGGTTAGCTTGTTTATGTTTATCTTTTAATTATGGAATATATTTTAGCAATCACAGAAAAATTCATCTGTATCACTTGTGGACGTCAATACAAAAGACAAACACACCTTTCCGCTCATCTCCGGTACGAATGCGGCAAAGATGCTCAATTTAAATGCCACGTTTGTTCCAAAGCTTTCCACCAGAAATCCAATTTAAGGACGCATATAGCAAGAGTCCATAAATATATGAATTATAATTCAAACATTATTTAATTTTTATTTTGTTATTGTAATTTATTTAAACTGGAAATAGTGTTAACGTCTTTATAACTTTGTTGTAAATAAATACTTTAAAATTAAGAGATTTTGTTAACCATTTTGGCAAGTCTTGGTTTTCTTATTTATGTTTATTGCAAGAGAAACTACATGTAAAAATGGAATTAAAACAATGTCGACCCTGTTGGTGGAAGGTTATACAAATGCAATGAGTGTATCTTTCCAGGCCAGCTAGCATTCCAAACATTTTGATAGACTTATTGACTCATTAGCATTGCTGCGTCTGCGATGATTATACAAACTTATTTAAATTATTTCTTGAGTATCACCCACAAAAAAATGTTGTGTGGATTCAAGAGATTTTACTCAATTTTGTGTTCTGTACCAAAATGGGCAAAACGGGACACTTTCCTGTACACATCATTCATACATGAAGCATTTAAGAATGCCTCCCTCCCAAGTTGATGCAATTTGTACTGATAAAAAAAGGCCTTTGATCTTGTCGATCAAAATATTCTTTTTCAAACACTCTTATATGGTATTAATGGCATGTAACTGCAGTGGATAAAATCATATCTAATGGACAAAATTCAAATTGTAAAAATAGGGCGAAATAAATAAAAATATATCAATGTGACTTCCAGCGTTCCGCAAGGCTTCTTTCTTCGATTTTATTTTCACTTTTTATTAGTGACGTGCAATAAAATTTTCGTTTTGCAGTTATTAATACCATAAGTGGTGCTGAAAGGTTGCAGTGTGACATTGACAATTTTTGTGATTGGAATTCAAAAAATTGTGTTGCAATCAATAGAAATAAATATAAGATAACAACATTTTCTAAGAAGAAAAATAATATTTTGTTTGATTATTCTGAAGTACAAAAAAAACTTGTCAGAGTAGATTCTATTTGTGATCCGTGCCGTGCATTACTTTGGGTGCCGAGTTAAGATATCCCTTGCATATTGAGGACGTTTTAAAGCGAGCAAACCGTCTGCGTCTATGTGGTTTTATTAAACGACAATGCAGGGATTTCACAGATATTACTTGTATTTTAAATATATTTAATTCACTTGTTACATCAATATTATAATATTGCTGTATCATCTGGGAACCATACTATCGGTCTGACATTGACAGACTCGAAAGTGTGCAAAGGGAAATTTAATTTCCTGGACTGTTTTCTGTTGGTTGCTTTGCAACGGACTAAAATACTAGAATAGGGTATTTTGGGATCTAAAAATGCGCCGAGAAAGTAGGCATTCTTGATCGATTTCAGAAAAAAAAAAATTATACATACACTAAATAAAATCGGAATGAAAATTTGTAAATCTTCTACTTTAAAATAAACGCAAGGAATTTTCAAATATTCGCGCCAAGTATTAGCAATAGTGCAACGTTGCCACGTTTACTACTCATGTCCTCCATTCGATTATTCCAATATTTTGGGGTAGCTGCCATTACGTTATTTTACGGTGAATCATCTCGATATTTATACACGTGCTTCGTCAGGAATGAATTTAAATTTGGCTCGTTTTGGAGATCATTCTTAAATAAGGATCAGTCGTATAGCTTCCATAAGCACAATGCTAAATGTCGATAAAAACTGCGAACTTTGAGCGAATTAATTTAAATTTACCTCATTTCTAAGATCATTGCCGAACAAGGATCAGTTATAAGAGGGAAAATAGTGTCACGACATCAATTTATTTCGCATGGCGTCCATAAGCGCGATGTTAAATGTCGATAAAAACTGCAAAGTTTGAGCGAATGAATCTCGGAAACGGAACGGTAAATGAGTTTAAATTTTATCAGATTGTTTATTGATATGTAAATTAAATTTGCGGAAGGTTTCATGACTTTCTTGAATAACGTGAATTGAATAACAGGAATTAGCTGCTGGAACTTAGACTGCTAGAATATGGACAAAACTTGCGTATATTTGTTTGTAACAAAGATTTAGATGCAACACTTGTGGCCGTGGCTATAAGAGAAAAGGCTTCCTTGTTTATCACATTCAATTGGAATGTGGAAAGGATCGCCAGTTTAAGTGCGACATGTGCTCAAGCCGTTTTTACACGAAGTCTAATCTAAAGAGAAATTACTGTCCATAAATTTATACAAATGGGAATTAGCCAGGCACCATGCAACATGTCCCATAATTACAATGATTTGTTTTTTTCTTAAATTATTTGTCCTGTAACTTGTGAATTTAATTAATTTATTTATTATTATTTTATCTATTTATTATTAAGTACAATTTGCAAATTAAAATAGATTATATAGCTTTATATATATTATTATTTCATCATACATCATCCAACAGTACAAAACCATTTATTGGATGGAAATCTAAACTAACTTAACTTAACCTAAGAAGTACAAATAGAAATTATGAAGGCGATTAGACTGCACGACAGTAGATGAAATTTCTGGCTGCTAGGCAAATATGTCAAATTCAGTGCAATAAGTTTTATATCTAGTACAAATATTAAATACAGGAGAAAACTATAATACGTTAGATCTAGGAGTGAATAAATAAAAGCTATGAGAATGACGAGAATTAATCCGTGGGACATAAAGGTTCAGTTGGCTTAATATTTCACTACAATCTATTTTATTATGCATAATTTTATTTAGAAAACGCAAAGCAAAGGACTCACGCCTTTGGGAAAGACTGGTAATATAAAATTTTTGAAATAATTGATTTTGAGAAGCTCCAATTGGTGGATATGAATCTTCAGTTTTCCACTTTAAATATTTTAGGAAGCGGCGCTAAATATTTTTCAATTTATCGTTATGAGTATTATACCCAGATTGCCAGACAAGTGAAGCATACTCCAGCTTAGATCGGAAGAAAGCAAAATAAAGCATCTTTAAGGTTTTCGCATAATTGAAACCATGGCTGTTACGCAAAATGAAGCCTAACATTTTGTATTCACAGAATCAATATGGTTAGTGAAGGTTAATTTATTATCAAAAGTTACACCTAGATCCTTGAACGTAGATGGTCTGTTCAGCGTGTAGCCATTAACATTATAATTATATAAAATTGGGGACTCCTTGGTTGTATAACTCAAAACACTTGCCAACATTTAGGTGAAGATCATTTCCATCGCACCAAGTCGATAACATAGTTAAGTTGTTTTGAAGTTGTTAGTAGTCGTTAAAATCCTTAATCTTATGCAACATCTTGACGTCGTTGATAAAAATATTAAAGAAAAGAGTTTCAAGTATTGATCCCTGGGGTACTCTAACGTGGCTCGGTATTCAACAGATTTATTTATATCCATTATAAGATACGAATTGAAAAAAGTGTAAAAAAGGCGTCAAGTTTATTAATTAAAAGTCTGTGGTCGATGCAGTTAAATTCCTTGGAGATGTCAGTGTACACCACGTCCACCTGCCCTCAATGAAGTCATCTAAGAACGGAATCATAATAGTTATTCTAAAATAAGTTTCTGGATATAGTGTACTGTAGTTTGCTCTATACAGTTGTCGAGAAATCTTGTGCCGTTTTGAAAATCGTTGCAAATTTACATTTTCGCGAATATATTCAATACTCTTTAATAATTAAATGAATATGCTCTAGAGTAGCTAATTGGTTGCACAGAGGCGACTGAAGTATTTTGCAGTGTCAGAATTATGCATTATCTTTAAATAGTACTGCCTTGGTTCACTGACTTAAGTAGCGCATGCCTGTTGGCCTCGCAGTTTTAATTCAATTTTTACTTCTAATGGATAACAGCATTTTTATAAAAAAAATGAGTGTTGCTTTTTTCCACTTATGATTCATAATGTGATTATTATTTGAAAATAAGGAATTATATTCTTAAATATTCTTAAACAGTTTCTATTATACTTTTAGTTGTACAATACCATATCATGCTATATTGATTAATATGAATGTGTATATTACTTCCACATCCACGTAGTGGATTGGAAGTATAGTAATCGCAAAAAAATTTTCAAAAATTTTTATTCGTGAAATAGGTTTAGAACGTCATGAAACGTCGAGATCTTAAATTTGAGCGAAAAAAAAAAATTGTCTGTCTGTCTGTCGGTCTGTCTGTAACTTTTTTTGTCCGCACGTTTTCTCCGGAACGGTTTAAGATATTGACTTGAAATTTTGTACACATATATGTTATAACGAGATCTGGAACTGGATTGTTTTTTGAGGATATCCGGTGAAGGGTTGGGGGTTAAATAGGGGTAAATAGGGGAAAATAAGTAAAGCAAGCTTGTAAGAGTACAGAAACTTGAAATTCGGTGTATGTACTAGAAGTTAAGGCCTCAGATTTTTTATAATATTTTTCAACCCCCCCCACCAACCCTACCCTATTATTAATGGGGTTGATAAAATAAAATTGAGATATTCATTTGAAATTTGGTACACGTATATATTATAACGACATCTGGAACTAGATTATAATTTGAGATGATTCCGTTGAAGGGTTGGGGGTTAAATAGGGGAAAATAAGTAAAGCAGTCTAATAAGACTACAGAAACGTGAAATTCGGTGTATTTAATAGAAGCCAAAGCGTCGAATTTTTTTATAATATTTTTCAACCCTCACCACCCTCCCCTACTCCAATATGGAAAGGGTTGATAAAATAAAATTGAGATGTCCATTTGAAATTTGGTACACATGTGTATTATAACGACATCTGGAACTAGATTATACTTTCATACTTTGAGATGATTCCGTTGAAGGGTTGGGGTTATTTAGGGGTAAATAGGGGGAAATAAGTAAAGCAAGCTGGTAAGACTACAGAAACTTGAAATTCGGTGTATGTACTAGAAGCGAAGGTCTCAGATTATTTATAATATTTTTCAACCCCCACCACCCCTACTTCATTATTAAAAGGGTCGATAAAATAAAATTGAGACATTCATTTGAAATTTGGTACACGTATGGATTATAACGACATCTGGAATTAGATTATACTTTGAGATGATTCCGTTGAAGGGTTGGGGGTTGTTTAGGGGTAAATAGGGGGAAATAAGTAAAGCAAGCTGGTATGAGTACAATAACTTGAAATTCGGTGTATGTACTAGAAGCCAGGGCCTCAGATTTTTTAGTAATATATTTCAGCCCCCCACCACCTCTACTCCATTATTCAAGGGGTTGATGAAATAAAATTGAGATATTCACATGAAATTTAGTACGAATATATATTATAATGACATCTGGAACTTGATCATATTTTGAGATGATACCTTTGAAGGGTTGGGGGTTAAATAGGGGTATATAAGGGAAAATAAGTAAAGCAAGCTGGTAAA
The DNA here is from genome assembly GCA_963583905.1 of Stenurella melanura. Classification (NCBI taxonomy): domain Eukaryota; kingdom Metazoa; phylum Arthropoda; class Insecta; order Coleoptera; family Cerambycidae; genus Stenurella; species Stenurella melanura. The sequence continues at coordinate 7,684,083 of OY757309.1, forward strand.
AGTACAGACATTTGGGATTTGGTGTACTTATATACTAGAAGCGAAGGTCTCAGGTTTTTTTATTAGTATTTTCCATCCCCCCACCACCCCTACTCCCTTATTAAAAGAGCAGTTGATAAAATTAAATTTAAATTTTCATTTGAAATTTGGTGCATTTATGTATTATAACTATATCTGAAACTAGATTATATTTTGACATGATTGCGTTGAAGGAGTGGGGGTAAGTAGAGGTAAATAGGGAAAAATAAGTAAAGCAAGCTGGTAAGAGTACAGAAATTTGGGATTCGGTGTATATACTAGAAACCAAGGCCTCAGATTTCTTTCTAATATTTTTCAAACTCCACCACCTCCGCTTCGTTATTAATGGGATTGATAAGATAAAATTGAGATATTCACTTGAAAGTTAGTACACGTATGTATTGTAGTGACATCTGATTGAGATGATTCCATTGAATGGGTGGGAGGTGGCAGGTTGTGAATAGTGGAAAATAAGTAGAGTAAACTAGAAACTTCATTTTTAACGTATATGGTAGAAAGCAACTCAAACTTTTCTATGACATCTGCCCCAAATATTATTAAAATTCTTTTTTTTTCCTTGGCATAAAGGCTTATAGCCATACAGCCAGCTACAATTTAATAAATAAAAATTAATAACTAAAATACTAACCTAACCAATAACAAGCATGACATGTGTGTCAGCCACACAGTCACAAAACAAAGGATGTACATAGGATATTAAAATTCTATGACCAATAATTTCCACATACTAGACTGCAAATATAGTCAAGATATTTCCTTTAAAGTGACTTGGATGAAAAATCTGGATGTGGAAGTAGTGATTCCTTAGGCAGCGGTTTTTTTATAATGCACGTTTTAATTTCACGTTCTTGGGATTTAAACTACGCCCATACCAAACTATGGCCAATGTTTGTATTTTGTGATGTAATTCTTTGGATATTTTTTAGAGTTGGAAAAAATACATGTGTGCAACATATGTGACCGCCGCTATAAGAGAAAAAGGTCCCTTGCTGATCACGTTCGATACGAATGCGGGAAAGATCCCCAGTTTCAATGCGGCATATGTTCAAAGCGTTTCCACACTAAGTCCAACCTAAAGAGACACGTAAATGACGTTCATGAATTTAAAATGCGAAAATACAACATGCCCTGAAATGATTTGTTTTGTCCAGAAATATATTATTGCAATAAACATAATAATTTATTAACCTGTCTCATTTTTCAACTATTTAGGCCCTGAACAGTGTGTTATTCTCCTTATTTATTCTTCCTCTGAGTCTTCTGTATCGGAATCTAGCAGTGCGCACCTCCCCTTGCGCGCTTTTTAGAACCGTTCCACGGGTAAATGGCCATTTACAGTGGAAGTGCAAGGAAGAACCCCCCCCCTAGATAATATTTGAGACACCCTGTATACGGATCAGCCAAGGTAAAGCAAAATAAAAAGTATTTATGTGCACAAAATAAAAGAAGATATCTAGGAGAACATTTGAGACGCTCTGTATAGCAAGCAGATCCCAATTCCTTTGGCCTGAGAGACATCTCTTATTCGTAAATAAGCCCAATACATGGATCATGTGACAGGGATTAATAAATCAATAAATAGAACTTATCTTTTCTTCCGTGTGCAACTTCCATCTCTGTTCTATAGGATTCTTGCACTACTTGTACTCGTTGCTTCACCCTTCTTAGAAGTCAGCTCGTTGAAAAGATAACTTTATGGTGCACAGCTTATATTGGCAGATGTTTGTGTCCTTTTTCAAGTTGTTTATATACGCTCTCAGGTGATGCCCTTTCAACCGATATATTTAATCAAATATCAACTACACAAAATAGCTAGACTCATGCTAATTTATATCAGTCAATGTAGAATTGTTCTAGCTTCAATTCAACACAATTTCGCACGATTTCTCATAGTTTTAACCGAGTTTATTCGAGATTTCGTAGTAGCTAGACTTGATTTATAAAAGAAATGAATTCTTAAAAAAAATGTGCTTGACATTTACTAATCATGGCTTAAAAGCAGACGCGTTGTCACCATAAAAATGCTTAATTGAAAATGATATTCATTTCTTTTAGATGTTGATAGTAAATTTTTGCATACAGGGGCGCCAACTAGTTGTTTCCAAATTAATTGACGTTATAATTTTTTAAAAGCACCTAACCAATCAGTTTACTATAAAATGTTAATATTATGAAAATAAAACAAAAATTACAAAATCTGTGAAACTATAATTAGTAACTTCCTGGAATTTTAAGTACAAAGCTGAAATATTTAAGATTAAAATTAACATATATATTTGATACGGTTTTATATCTATAAGTAAAAAAATATGTATAATGCTGAAGTAAAACGTGGTTTGTATGTAGGTGTGTGTAGCCGCACAAAGATTATATACCATATAGGTTGTTATAGGTATACACCTCAAATGAGTGTTACTTTTTCCCACTTATGATTCATAAAGATACGCGAATGATACCTTTTATTATTTGAAAACAAGAACTTATATTTTTAAACAGTTTCTATTATACTTTTAGTTGTACAATATCATATCATGTTATATTAATTAATATGAATGGGTATATATTTATAACGCATGTTTCAACTTAATGTTCTTGGGATTTAAACTACCATGCCAAACTATGGCCAATGTTTGTATTCTTGTGATGTAATTCTTTGGATATATTTTAGAGTTGGAAAAAATACATGTGTGCAACATATGTGAACGCCGATATAGGAGAAAAAGGTCCCTTGTTGATCACGTTCGGTACGAATGCGGGAAAGATCCCCAGTTTCAATGCGACATATGTTCCAAACGTTTCTACACGAAGTCCAATCTAAAGAGACACGTAAATGAAGTTCATGTATTTAAAATGCGAAAATCCAACATGTCCTGAAATGATTTGTTTTGTCCAGAAATATATTATTGCAATAAACATAACTTATTAACCTGTCTCATTTTTCAACTATTTCGGTAATTGCTATGGTAATTGTTGAGATATACCTTCTCTGCAGGGGTGAGAGAGGTATAAAACAATAGTTTAGTTTCATATACAAATAGTGGGTGGTAATAAACTGTTCAACAAATAATTCCATCGTGTTCTTGATTGATTGATTGATTGATTAGCCAACGTAAGGTAGGCTTTGCTGCCATTTCCAGACATCCAATCTGGATGTTTTTATATACCACGCTTTTTAAAACCGTTCCACGGGTAAATGGCCATTTACAGTGGAAGTGCTAGGAAGACCCCCTAGAGAATATTGGAGACACCCTGTATACCGATCCGACAAGGTAAAACAAAATAAAAAGTATTTATGTGCAAAAAATAAAAAAGAGAGATCTAGGGGAACATTTGGGACGCTCTGCGTCAAGCAGATCCCAACTCCTTTGACCTGAGAGACATCTCTTGTTCGTAAATAAGAGATAGAAGTTGCACATGGATTCTTACACTACTTGCACTCGTTGCTTTACCCTTCTTAGAAACCAGCCCGTTGAAAAGATAACTTCATGGTGCACAGCTTATATTATATTGTCAGATGTTTGTGTCCTTTTTTCAAGTTGTTTATATACGCTCTCAGGCGATGCCCTGTTAACCGATGTATTTAATCAAATATCAACTACACGAAATAGCCAGACTCATGCTAATTTATATCAGGCAATGTAGAATTGTTCACGCTTCAATTCAACACAATTTCGCACGATTTCTCATAGTTTTAACCGAGTTTAGTCAAGATTTCGTAGTAGCTACACCTGCGTGCCTGTCTCCGGCTCCATGCGAAACCAAACTCCAGCAAATAATTCCATAATGATAGGTGAAGAGTATTTAACAAATTTTGCAAAGCGAATAAATATAGTACAGGAGCCAGCGTACAATGACCTGACACATTTGTAATAGCTAAAGGCATGATTAATCATTTGTCGTAGAGTATGGCAGACAAGAAAAGTGATGTGAGAATTTGTCTTATTGGTGGAAACTTGATTTATAAAAGAAATTAATTCTTAAAAAAAATAGCTTGACATTTACTAATCATGGCTTAAAAGCAGACGCTTTGTCACCATAAAAATGCTTAATTGAAATTGATATTAATTTCTTTTAGATGTTGATACTAAATTATTGTATACAGGTGCGCCAACTAATTGTTTTCAAATTAATTGATGTTATAATTTTATAAAAGCAACCAACTAATAAATTTTCTCTAAAATATTAATATTATGGAAATAAAACAAAAATTATTCAATCTGTGAAACTGTAATTAGTAACAATTTCCTGGAATTTTGAGGTACAAAGCTGAAATATTTAAGCTTAAAATTAACCTATGTATTTGATACGGTTTTATATCTATAAATAAGAAAATATTTATAATGCTGAAGTAAAGCATGGTTTATATGTAGCCGCACAAAGAAGATTATATACCATATAGGTTTTTATATACACTTAGTTATCAGTGTTGTTGTTTGAACAATGATGGAAAGGTAGGAAATCTAGATTCAATATAAAAAAAAAAAACAAACTGCATACAACCTGAATTCTTAAAAAGGAGTCCTTGAAAAATATTCTTTTGTAGTCTAAACAAATTATTCAAGACGCTGATACCTTCTTAGTACCAATACACAAGCAAGCTATAGCTTTAGTTTTGCTCAATTTCACAAAAGCTTTCGATAAATTAAATCCTCAACTTTTTGTGCAAAGTTGTACTATTCTGATTTTTCCAACATAACTGTAGATCTCGTAAACAGTTAATATCATGCGGTGTGCTTCAAGGCCATGTATTGAGACCTCTTCTTTATCTCATCTACACAGTAAATATGTTTATAAACATACGGCACTGTTCTGTTTAAGTATATGCCGATGATACACAACTTTATGTCTCATTCGATCCTAGCAATTACCGCAGAGCTACAAAGTTAATATTGCCTTGCAAGAGATTTATTTTTGCTACAAAACATAAACAAATTTAAAAATTAACCCATAATAGAATAAGGATTAAAAACACTTGGTATTACTGTTCCACAATTTTTATCCAGATTTCTCTGACATATGTTTCGGCCTTTCGATCATTATCAAAGAGTTAAAACAACTAACCTAAGAGTGACCATTACAAAGTATTTATAGCATTTGAGAGGTATAGGTCCCTAATTAACACATTACTTATATCTAATATAGCTACTACTGGGAACTTAATTTAAAATTTTAATTACTAATACTGGGTAAGTTTAATTTTAATAAGGTGTCTATTATGGGGGTATTTTGAAATTTAGTTTGTGTGTTAGTAACGTGTTTCTGTGTATTTAACGCCTTCTTGATTTCCAGAATTTCAAGCATGTCTAACCTATTCCCTTTATTGACATTATGCAAAAGTTTAATACTACTACCGTTGAAAAAATGGTTCTGGGAAACCAGTTGATTTTTTGTTCTCTAAAATAGACTTTTTGTGTTCATTTACCCTTACATCTAAGCTTCGACCACTCTGATCTATATATAGAGCATCGCAATCCTCACAAGTTATTTCATATACGCCCGCTTCTTGTGAGTCTTCAGTTTTTTCTTTTGCACAATGTCAATAAAGGAAATAGCTTAGACATGCTTGAAATTCTGGAAATCAAGACGGCGTTAAATAAACAGAAAAATGTTACTAATACACAAACTAAATTTCAAAATACCCCCATATTGGACACCGTACTAAAATTAAACTTACCCAGAATTAGTAATTAAAATTTTAAATTAAGTTTCTAGTAGTAGCTATATTAGAAATGAGATATAAAATCTTAATTAAGGTACCTATACCTCTCAAATCCTATAAATGCTTTGTAACGGTCACTTTTAGGTTCGTTGTTATAACTCTTTGACAATGGTCGAAAGGCCGAAGCAGTAATACCAAGCGTTTTTAAAACTTATTCTATTTAATATGTTTCATCAAGAAGACTTAGTTCAATTAACCCATAATGATTTTTAGTTAAAATATGTATCACCAAATGCTGTGTGAAAATATAAATATTTTATTAGATAATAGTAGGCTTCCAAATGTAGGTATCATCTTTGAATCAAAATTCAGATTTATATCATATGTTATCAAATTGATTCAATAAACATACATTTTTCTTACTTTTTATTGGGTATTTTGCCACTGAAAAATATTTAAAAATTTTAATGAAAACACCTCTGCGCCAAACGGATCAGACAGAGGTTGGTTCTTGAGTACTTGACTATTTCAAAAAGTCTCACACCTAAAAATGTATAAACTAGAACAATATTATAAACTAAAAACTGAAAATCAAAGCTATAGGTAGTTAACGTTTCGGAAGAGAATCTACTTCCGTTCTCAAAACTTTTTTGGCCGTCAACCATGACAGTTCTTTGTTTATGTATTTCCATAGTCACGTGAGACATTAAATTATATTTATCTTATTTTTACTTACTTCGTTTCTAAGGATGGGCAACCAACTAGTACAAAAATCTGTTGAATAATTAGAAACGCATCTATCCTCGTTTAATAAAATAATCGCGGATTCTTTAAGTTTTCTTTTAGTTCCGTTGCTCTCTTTTTTTCCAAAATCTTCGCCGAGTCCCATTTAATTCTATGATTATTATCCCACGCGTGTTCACAAATTTTGGATTTTTCAAATTCTCCCCTTCTAGCGTAATTTCTATGTTCACCAAGCCTTACGTTGAAAGGTCTAGATATAAATACAATTTTTTGAACTTTGAACAATATTTGGAGGTTTGGTTCTTGATAAAACCGATCTTAGCGTGGAGCCCGTTTGAAAAACCGTTCGTACGGAAAACCTGTTCCCAATTTTTCGTAATTTATCCGATAAACCATGTATATATGGAATTACTGCCATTGACCTAAATACCTCAGGTTGTGATAGTATATTCTCTCTACTACCAATGTTCAATAACTGACTATCAACAAAACTCTCAGGATATTGATTATTTACTAAGACAGTTTTTATAAATTGTTTTTCGTTCCTTAATATTACATCATTTGAAGAAATAATTCTGGCCCTGTCGTACAAACACTTAACAACACCTTTCTTAACACTAATATGTTGATTTGAATTGAAATTTAAGTATCTGTTTGTGTGTGTTTGTTCTCTATACACACTGGTTTGGTATGTGTTATCTAATTTTTTAATTAAAATATCTAAGAAAGGTAATTCATTATTATTCTCTATTTCTATTGTAAATTTAATTGAAGGTTCTTTTTCGTTAATCTGATTCAAAAAATTACTTAAACATTCTTTACTATAAGGCCATATAGCAAAAATGTCATCTACATATCTCCACCATACAATGGGTTTATAAGCTAGATTATTAATACTACTTTCCTCGAAATTTTCCATGAAAATGTTACTTAATATTGGAGATAATGAAGAACCCATGGCCATCCCAAAGTCTTGTTGATAGAAGTCATTATTTAATTGAAAGTATGTTGTTTTAATGCAAAGTGTAAGTAATTCCATTATAGTTTCAATGCTTAGCTTAGTTCTATTCGCCAAATTCCCATCTTGTTGCAATTTGTTTTTAATTATTATTATTATTAATGTTTTATCTACAGGAACATTTGTAAATAAGCTTACTACATCACAACTGACCATTAGATGATTATTGTTAAAATGATTTTCTGACAGCTTTTCCAAAAAATGTTTGCTTTTTTTAATATAAGACTCGGAGGAACCTGATAAAGGATTTAGGATTTTTAATAAATATTTTGAGAGTTTATTACATGGAGAATTAATTGAACTCACAATTGGTCTTAAGGGGATGTCAGGTTTATGAATTTTTGGCAAACCATAGAAATGAGGAGGCTTGCTGTGATGTGGAGTTAACATCTTTCGTTCAATATCTGTAAATTCGTTTTTGTGTTTAAATAAGATTCTATATATTTTGTTTTCTAAAGAATTTGTAGGATCTTTATTTAATTTGGAATAATTTCCATCATTTATCAAGTTCGTAATTTTTGTATCATATAGCTGTATCTAAGATTACCGTGGCATTGCCTTTATCAGCTGGTAAAATTTTAATGCTATGATCATTTTTTAGAGATGAAATGGAACGTTTTTCATCGGATGTTAAATTATCTTTAGTCTTATATTGTTTCTCTAATTCAATTTTAGACCGAATTCGGTATTCATTAGCATCATCTAATGGAAGCTTCTGTGCAACATACGTTGTGCTGAAACTTCATTATGCCAATATACATATAATTAATTATAAACTAAGGACAGCATTATTTGAATCTTTAGTTTTATTTATTCTTATTTATGGTATTATTGTGTTTTTCATGTCTCTACACAAGTACAATAAATCTGTTACAGAAAATTCAAAATACCTGTATTCGTTATACTTTTGACTAAAGACATTTCAACGTGTTTCACAGAAACGTTTCCAACTTGGATGGCTTAAGCTTGATTGTACCTACAAATATCACCTGCTGATGTTTGTTCATCTAGTTCTAACTACTTCACTGCCGTATTATTTTAAGCAAAAACTTGCAAGTCGAAATATCCATAATGTAAATATAACATCTACTATTTTGACTATGCCACAACATAGTACCCCCATTTTTCTGCACTCTTTCCCCTACAACGCTATATCAAATTAAAATCTGCTTGAAAATTATTTGAAACATTTTTCTATAAATATATTTGTTTTGCTTAATTTGTACAATTTGTTTTGTGTATGTAACTCTGCGTCAATTAATTATATTATTCTTAGTCACACTTTATAATTATTATTTTTGTTTTGCTACTTGGGAGGATTCTATTAGTTTTATCCAAGTGTCTGCTTAGTACAAGTATCTCTCATGTTTCTAAGGGTATAAGTGATGAAATAGATGTTGAGTAAAACTTTGCCCTTTAGATTAAGAAATTGTATTTCTTTTTTCTAATAAAGACCATTTGTTATTATTGTTATTATTATTATAAATACAATGGTTGCGAATATTTCCCGCTTCGCTGAGCATCCATACAATATTAATGTTTGTTGCGCATGAAGATGAACGTATATTTTTACAAGAAAATAAACGAAGTTGCTATTAATTCCAGAGTGGGCCAGCAGATTTCCGTGCCAACAGTGTGGGCGGCGGTATAAGCACAAAAAGAATTTGATGTTCCATCTTCGATATGAATGTGGAAAAGAACGTCAATTTCACTGTTATCGTTGTGGAAAGTCTTTTCATCAAAAGTCAAATTTGAAGACTCACCTGAATAGATCACATAGACAGTAGTTACAAGAAGGAAAAGGCTACGTACATGTCGTACATCTCTAGCGTCTGTGGGAAACATTGTCGCTCTGTATTATAAAAATCGCAGCAATGATGGTTTATCCAGTAAATTATATATTTACAAAAAAAGGGTAATATTCTTCAAATCGTAAATATCTTATTGACATTATTTTTTGGAACAGAGTGTGTCAATAAATAGTGATTTGATTTAAAGTTTATAGGAACTTTGTTTTGACTTTTGGCCTTGAAATATGTTTGGTAAAAATTATCTGGGTGAACAAACTGAATTTGTTTGTTGCCTACTGAGTGGTGCTGAGAAGTGAAAGAATAAACATAGAATAAGAGAATAGTTTTATATGTTATAATTTAGAAAGGATTTTAAAATGTTACTATTATTTACTATGTTATTTTTAAATAAAGTGCTTTTCATATAAAAGCAAGTCTACCGTTTTAATTTTCCTATTAGCACTTTTACGGAAATGCTCAAATGAAATCCTAGTGTGTAGTGATTTCTTAGGTGCAGAAGCCGAGTACCATGATTTACTTCTTGAGAAACTAAGTTATTTTGGTACAAGAGGAACAAGAGGATTGTCTTACTGAACGCTATTTAACTGTTATCAGTCAGTCAATAACAACAGTATATTTTCTAACTTTTAGTTGGTCAAATGCGACGTGCCCCATGAATCAGCGCTTGGGCCACTCCACTTTTTTATATAAAAATTCTGAGGCACATCTCTTCGATACTTTATTTGTATAACAAGAACGAATATGAATAATCTATCGTATTTATAAAAAAGCATATTTAAAAAAATTGCTTTTGTTCGAAAAGTGGATGCCTCGAAACGACCCGCCATTTAAAATGGTTTTTTTAAACCTAGTTTATGGTGATTTTGTACTCTGTGTATATTTTGTTGTATCATATAATTGTAACTTGTACAAAACAATTTATAATTGTGAAAGTATCAAATAAATCCTATTCAATTCTGTTGTCTTCTATTATGGGCCTATTTAATTATTTCTTTAAGGACAATTATCTATCTCTACGTTAGATTGTCTTAAAAAATATACAAGCAAGGGAGTATAATTAGATGCTGTCATCTGGTGTGGGGTTATACAGGGCGTCTAATGAATACGTACAAGTATTGACCCAAAAGAACAGAAAAAATTCTTATAATTATTTTTTCTAATTCAAACATATTTCTTTACTTAAAATTGGTTAGAAATAGGTAATGCTTTCAGTGTAGATAGTACAACCATAAATAGAAAACGCACGAGACAATGAAATTGCGCATAATCGTCGCGCGTCATGTCATTGATACGGGTTTTACAGTGTTGCCACTATGTCATTTAGAAATAATAAAACAGTTTTACTTTTACCTTGTTTAATTAGTTTCAAACTGAAAACACTAATTGGAATTTATTTTTAATTTATACTTGAAGCCGTTACAGCTGTTTGCACTAACAACACAATTGATTTGAAGTAAACTCTTCGATAATTTTTCATTTGCACAAAAAGAAATCTTCCGAGAACTTTAAACTGCGAAGTAATAAGTACCACCACAAGACGTGCGTGTCGACTTTCTATCTAGCTTTCTATCTAACTGCAAAACATGTAGGTATTTTAATGATGGTAGTAAAACTAACTGTCAATAATTAATAGCGGTTAATTTAATTTCAATAAAATTTAATTCACCCACTGTTGGATTCCCTAATTTAAATAAAATAACAAAAAATATCCTGAAGGTGATATCTTTATATTTTTGTATATATTATTATAAATACAAAATGTTGACCTGACCATTAATAAATGTAATAGAGGGGGCCCTGTTAACTTGAAAAAATATATATAAAGTTAGTTGATACATAAAATTAGAAAAATACAAATAGCTTAAGAGCCAGTGTGTAAAATCGACTTATTTTGAATACCTGCTAAAAATTATGGTATACTGTGGAATATATTAAACTAATCAGCGTAGGCTGGGTCACAAGTCCCCAGAGTGCTTTTAATTTGGGCCCGGGGCCATGGAATAATAAATATTTTTCATCCGATTGAATACCTTTTAACAACTGCGGTGTACGATAGTCTGTACAATTCTGATTGATAAAAAAAAGTTACAAATTTTTTGCTGATATAGGAAAAAGCGCGGCAAATTTAAAAATTTGTCGTGATCCAACCGAATGAATCCCACTTCTACTTTGCGGCAAAACATTTGCTATAAGAATTTGAGACCATGTACAAGAAATTACAATTTTCCCAAGGCCATTTTAGACTTAGAATTAAGCAAAACTTGAAAATTTCACAAAGCACCCATAAAACGGAAAGTTCTGGACGGAAAAAGCTAAAAATTAGCATAGGCCTTCGAGATATTATAAGAAATGACACATAAAAATTACACCTTTCTGCCCCCCACTCGCCTCCACCCCAAGTAGCACCCTATGTCTGAATTACGTAATGTAGTCCTAGTTTTGGTGTCGTTTTCCCGTTTAACCTAACCTAATTGACTTAAGATATACGTAAAATATAAGTAAATGGGGAATGAGACGACGTCGGTAATACGTCTTAAATAAGGCCACTCAGTTATAATGACCTATAAGTTATAGAACATATTTCCTTGAACATGTAATTTAAACGTAAACATTGTGTTTAATTGTGGCCGTTAATACGTAATATCTACCAAACCACTTATCCTTTTTCAACTGCGGCCTTCCTTACTCATTCTAATAAGGTTTAATCTACAGAAATGATGATTTACTTATAAGGCATCAGCAGCATAAGGCATAATAGGAACCAGACATCTATTATAATGATGGAGGAGTATATCATACGTCAGACATAGTTGTGAAATAATGTGTCCACCTTTCTCCTCTGTAGTTTTTTGCTGCCAATCAATTTTCATCGTAAATATATCAATTCTACCTCGGAATATTAAAAGCGCCTCAAGTATTTTACGTTTTTAAACAATTTTTTTTCCAGCTTCAATGTCTTAAAAATATTTGTAAAAGCCTATACAATTGCAATATGCTAATATTGTACTTGATATCTGTTAAATAACCCTACATTAATAATTTTTTTCAATTAATCACTCATCAAAATTTCATAATAAAATGGTCTGTTACAGCTGGTTGAGAAATATGGCGAACATAATACCACGCAACTTCAAAGTATTCTTTCCCAATATTTTAGACCTCGCTAACATTTTTCCTGCAGTCGAAGTCGTTAAAACTTATATTATTGACTTTAAAGTTAAATGGGACCAATTTAGATTAAAATTAGTAAAATTTCCCTAACCTGACTGTAGACGGCGTGTCGATCCCTTACCTTCCGACGCGCGATATGTCGAAACAAGTTTTAAACGAAACAACAGGTTACATTTATGTTAAAAATTGGTAAAATTTCCCTGTTTCTATCCAGACAAAAGTCAGCGACTCCAAAGTTAATAACTTGGTCAAAAATTACGTAATATGTGGAGCTCCAGATATGGCTTTCCCCCGAATAAATAATATAAGATTCTGATTATTACCCCCTTCCTTGACCCTATTGATTATAAGAAGAATTGTTGAAACTGGGGCAGAAACTGGATGAACTTACACTTATACATTGACCTCAATATGCACTTTAAATTTATAGTTAAGTTTTAAGGAACAATTACGTCAATATTTCTTGAAAATTACACTAAAGTCAATGTGACTTTATCAGGCATTTCTTAAGAAAATATTACTTAAATATTGCTTAATTAGTTACTATTAAGTCCATGTACCTTTAAAGTTGAAAGTAATGGTTGCAATTACGTTGTATTAACTATCTTAGGTCATTGTGGCTTTAAACTAGTAAAATAAACTAATTGTGCTGCTTGGGACACGGGTCTTACTCAGAAATGCATTTTATTAAGTTGAGGAATTCATCGAGGCCGATTTTAATAACTGGCAATTGTTAACGTGATTGTTGATATTAATATATGTTATTTGTTATTTGTTAAAATTTTAGAAAATGTCCTCTAATTTTAATCTTTTTATTTGCTTGAACCTAGTTTTGTCTTGTTTATTTTACACTTAATAACTTATTTTTCTAGTCTAGTCAACTGTTTTACTTTGCTTATGCTATAATCTGACTTGTGTAAATACTTTGTGTATAATACATATTTTTTCCGCTTTATCCGTTGCCGGACAGTGCTTTCCGACCGATACCACACGGCAGCCACACCGCGTTATTATTATTATTGTTATTGTTATTGTTATTGTTATTATTATATACTACTTAGAAATAGCATTAGCGAAGTAGAGATATAGATAACAGAAGTTGTGACTGTGTTTTGTTTGAAATTTGTTTGATTATAAGGCTCGTTAAAGCTATTTTTCCGATTCTAGGTTCCTTTGTCTCAAAATTCGGTTACGAAAAGTTACAGAAAATCATTATTCAAGGGCAAGGGCAAAAACATTGTCCCAAAAAAATCGACAAATACCGAAGGTGTACGAATTGTAGCACTAGTCTGAAGGAAAAACGGACCAATATAATTTGCAATGTGTGTAATATTCCACTGTGTAAGATTTGCTACCAACCGTTTCATGCACAAATGTCTGATCCGTTGTATTTGGAGTCAACGCAAAGGAACACAGGAACTATGGACTCTATCAGAAGACGAAGGTCACAAAGAACTGTGTCGACGAACGACTATTGTGTACGTACAGACATTGACTATGGAACCAATGAAAGCTTTATTTAATTTGACCAAGCGGCAAAGGAAAAAAAGGATGTGTCAATTTTAGGTACAAGGTTGCTGGATTTTTAAACGCCAAATAGTGTAGGTAAATTGGACGAAAATCGACCTAAACTTGAAAAAGTTTACCGAATGAATGGATCGTCACGAAACTTTGTGAATTCTGTTCGTTTTGATGTCTAAATCAAACTTACAAAAAAAAAATAAAGAATTAGCCGCTCACGATCAAAATGTACTTAAATAAATTTTTTCATAACACAAAATGCATTAAATCTCTGAAATTATAATTGGGGGGACGGTAGCTCAGTGGTTTGGCGCGTCTAGCTTGCATACTGGCATACCTAGCGAAGCAGGTTCAATCCCTGCTCGCCGCTAAATAATTTTAATTATAAAATTATCCCTAAGATGTGGTTCGGACTCCACTATAAACTGTAGGTCATCGTTTCTCTTTACCTAACACAAAACCATTCTGGATTTTCAAGGAGTAACCTCGGTGACTTAAGAATCGTTTACGAAAACATTTAAGAAAACAAAACATTAATTAATTTATAGATATTTTTCTTAAGATCGGTTTATTTTCGTCGAGGACAGACGTGTTGTATGTGATGCTCTCGAAAAACTGCAAAAAGAACCGGTTAAATTTAAGTCATCGGTAGATTAAAGAATTCTGCGTAAAATGAGGTGTAATAATAGAACAACAAAGTATACACCAAATTAAAAACTGAAAATGACTGTAAAATATTTTTTAATAGTATCACATAAAATAGACAAGTACAAGTGCAGTGTCTCTACCTACATCCAAGACGGTCGTTTTAAAGATCGTTTTTAAGTGGTTTATGGCGATAAAGAAAGCTGGGCTATAATTAGTGTCAAAATGACACATGTGTTTACAAAGCAATATAGACATACTAGCTGTCTTGTGACTTAAAGTAATTGTGTGCACAGAAAGTTTTTTAAGTGGACGAAATCAACCCAAGAAAGGAAAGAAAATTAAACGGAAACCTCAGGAACAAACTCTACAGAGAGATAGGTTATATTTTATTTTACCTTACTTGATTTTATTCTATTCTCTCTGATTACTTTAATAACTTTACCAACTTAATTTCTATCAACTGAATGTATTAATTAAAAACATAATAATTTTAAACAGTTTCTTATTAATCTCAACAATGAACCTCTGCTGAATGGGGGGCAGGTAATAAAATAGAAAAATACGCGAAATTGGAAAACGAGAATTGAAATTAATTAATAAGTTGAAATTAATTAATAAGTTAAGTAGTTTCTTCCGGGTTATGCCGCGGTCGTCGAACTTGACTTGACGTTTCGCTGATCATGCTGTCAGCTTCTTCAGAAGGGTTCCAAAGACTTTAATAGAAAAATATCAAATTTGTGGAAAAAAAAAATCCGCGATAATAAACAATCTTTTAATCGAAAAATAGAAAATTTTCTCGGATTTTTTAAAATTTGAAATAAATAATCAAAAAACCATTGAAACGTCAAAATAAGACTTTTTTATTCTACAATATTTTTTCAACGGTTACTTTAAATAAATAAGTTAAAAATACATATAAGAAACTTTTGGACTTTCCCATAACACATAATCGTGAAAAACTGTTGAAAACTGTTGAGACCAAAATTTTAAAGAATACATTAATTTGTCCAGGTTTCTAAATTTCATAGTTTACGAGATTTTCCATTTTCCGATAATCTTTTTTCGTGTTTTTCCGGAAGAACTTGGATAGAGAGCACTTTGGGAAAAGGTCATAGAGGAAAAAATTCTTGTATTTTAATAATGCATGCACCAGAATTTTTATATTTTTACTTCCCTCGCATACCGAAGGGAAGTATTGTATTCGAGAAAAAATCACCCTCCGAGATTTTTTCGGATTCTGACGTTTCAGAACACGTAGATTCCGAAAATATAGATTTTTCAATTCCGTCAGTCTGTCTGTCTGTCTGTCTGTCTGTCTGTTGGTGCATTAACTAAAAAACTACTTGACGGAGAGGAGTCAAATTTGGTAGGTAGTTAACCCTACTGTCAGCGAAGAACTGGTAGAATTTTCACTGAAAAATATACAGGCTGGACCGTCTAAACGGAATAAATAGTGAAAAAAAATTTTTTTTGCTCAAATTTAAAATTTCCACGTTTCATGACGCGCTAAACCTATTTCAGAAAAAAAAAATTTTTGAAAATTTTTTTCTATTATTTTTGAAAAAAAATTTACCACTAAAAATAAATTTTTTCTTTGTTCAGAATTAAAATTTCCACGTTTCCTGGCATTCTAAACCTATTTAAAAGAAAAAAAAAAATTTGAAAATTTTTTACGATTTTTGAAAAAATTTTTACCACCAAAATAGATGAATTTTTTTTTCTCAAAATTTAAAATTTCCACGTTTCATAGCGTTCTAAATCTATTTAAAGAAAAATAAAAAAAATTTCAAAAATTTTTGAAAAAATTTTACCACAAATAGATCGAATTTTTTTTTCCGATTTAAAATTTCCACGTTTCCATGGCATTCCAAATTTATTAAAACAAATTTAAAAATTTGTTCTATATTTTAATCACCACTATACTTCCATTACGTGAATGTGGGATTGAAAATGTGAGAGATGGCAATAATATTTGGCATATCCTATTATATACTTTTATTAAATAATGGCATCCCAAGAAATAATTGAGTCATGGTGGACATTTATAAAGGTATTTGCGCAAGCCTTCCATATTTGGCACCTGTTATTTAGTATATTGAACTTTTGCTGTTGGATGAACACTCTGTATATTTTTTTGACCAAAAGTTATCAGGTTTTCTTTGTAATAATACCAATAATTATATTCCGATTATTATTCCCAATGTCATTTCGTAATTAATACTTTTTTTGAGCGACTGTCATGCACAAATAACGAGGGAAGTTTTGTGTAAATAACTTTACCGATTTTTTCTCGTCACTTTTTATTCCCTCCCCACTTTTTGGCAACATTCGAACCGCTATATCTCAGAAAATATTCATTTTTTTCGAGAATTTTACAAGAGTAAAAAGTTATTTTTAGCCAAATTTTTTAAATTACCCCAATATTGCTAGTTAAAGAATTAGCAGCACCATCGTTTATAACAGTTGTGGGGCAACCAGGGCCGGCGGAAAGGCCGGTGCGCTTCTTGCAAGGGGCGCCACACGACAAAAATTGAAATATTTAAAAATATCAATCTGGATATAACTTTTATTTACAAATAATAATAACCATTAATCACATCAATAATTACTATTAATTTGCGTATCAAAATGTTACCACACCAGATCAGAATAAAATGCTTTAAAATCTGCAACATTGTTGTCCATCCTACTAATATCAAGCATATAACTGGTGAGCAAAACCCATGGGGGAATCGTATTAACACAGTCACTCCATTTCGATATCAAATTGAACAAATGTATGATGCTCTATATGAGGCTTCCAATGACAATACGACTGATGCTTTTGGTAAAAATACTGCCACTTTGACCAAGAAAATTAAGAGCTACAAATTCATTTGCTCTATTATTTTTTTATATCAAATGTACAGAATTAATCTAATTAGTAAACCTCTACAGGAAAAGGCGGATTGTGGATACATATAAACAGCAACACTCTTGATTTCAAAAATGAAAAAATATTTCGAGGAATTACGATCAGATCAAGGACTTGAAGAGATTTCAGTGGACGCTAGAGGTTTAGCGGAAATTTTAGAAATAGAACCGTGATTTGAGTCCACAAAAACTCGCCCAAGAAAAATAAAAAGCCAGTTGAAAGTGAAGATGATCCAGTAGTTTTGAACCAAATTAATTTTTTTCCATATTAGACGTAGCTATAAACTCATTAGAAGAAAGGTTTGAGTAGCTTCAAAAATGCAACGTTTACCTTTTTGTACGATATTAATAGTGAAATGAACAGCAAAGAGTTATTCAAAAAAAGTACTGCCAACAGATATTGATCGAGATATTGATGGACTATAGCTTTACCAGGAGCCTACGGTATTGTTTTAACTATTTGCCCCTGGCCCTGAAAGTTCACCAACAGATGTAGGCACTAAATTTTATATGTAAAAACTATTTAATCAAGAATTTTCCTAACAGATTTGTGGGCTTGGGTATTTTATTGATATTGTCCATAACCGTCGCGCACTAGGGGAAAGAAATTTCCCTAAATTAAAATTAGTAAAAAATTAATTGCGGTGTACGCTTAGTTGTACTAGCGATGATGTCGATCGAATACGACATATTAAGTGAATTGACTATGAAACATTCATTAAAGACTTTTCCGATGCGAAGGCTTGAAAGGCAGTTTCTTCTTAAATATGTATTAGGTATAAGTATGAAAATATGTATTTAGATAGTTTATTTTATAAAGTAAACGTAAATAGCTTATAATCTGCGCGTATTTTTTTTTTAGTTAGTAATTCGAGGCGTCAAAAAAGGTACTTGCCCGGTCTAAAACTTTCCATTCCGCAGGTCCTGGTGGCAATGGCGGCAAAATTTTTTTGGAGTTTGATCTAGACATCAAAATGAAGAGAATTCACAAAGTTTCGTGAAAATCCATAAACTCGGTAAACTTTTCAAGTTTAGGTCGATTTTCATCTAATTTACAGAGCAAGTTTCATTTTATTCTCAAAATGCATTTTAAATATTCTAAAACATTCAATCGGTTTCGACTACAATCTGACGTCATCTTTAGGTACAACTGTGAACAAATAAAACAATAAAAAAGTTTAAATATAAATTCTAAGTAGGTAATCTAAAAAGTATTGGAACTGAGTTATGGTAGGCCCAACGATATTTCGCCCTATAAAAAAATGCGTGACGAAGAAGTGCCGATACAAATAAATGTTTCAGGGTGTAGAGCAAGGGAGTATTAAAATACATTCATAAATTCTACACTTTAATATATAGATAGAAGCATTAATATTTTTATAAAAAACTATTTTCATTAGTTGTTCTTGTTAAAAACTTGTCCGTTAGGGAAGAAAATTGAAGGATTTTTTTAGTAAAGAAATATATAAAATTCCTACATAAAATAATAAGTTTGTAAGAGCTTTAAAATATTTTATATAATGACTGTAGCAGATGTTTATTGTAAATAAATAAGAACCACATTTATTTTAATCGTTTTATTCACAAAACTAGCCTGATGACATTTTCCAGGATATAATGGATTTAAAACTGGTATGGTCAAAATTTCCTTAAAAAGTAGGACATTTTTCAATATAACTTAGCAGAACTTCAACTGTCCAATGTACATTATTCAAATTTCATCATTCATCATTATATCACATAAAGATGTATGTCCAAAGCGACTCGTTCAGTAAAAACGAAGTAGGTATAAGTGTTTAATATATGCAGCTGCAGAAACATAAAGATCCGCAGAATTCGCTATATTTTAAATGCAATATAGTGACTGACCGAGAAACAATATGAAACTTTAAAGCCATAGGTACAATACAATACAGTAATCTTAAAAAAAAATATATATATATTTTTTTCTATTGAATAAGCTTAGAATGTAAAGCAAACTAGTAAAAGTACAGGAACTTGGAATTTTGTGTGTATACTAGAAACCAACCATATTTTTTATATCATCTTTCAATCCCCCACCACCCCCACTCCATTAATTAACGGGTAGATATAATAAAATTGAAATATTGACTTGAAATTTGTATTATATGTATGTATTATAACGACATCTGGAATTAGATTATATTTTGAGGTGATTCCGTTAAATGGTTGGGGTTAAATAGATGAAAATAAGTAAAGCAAGCTGGTAAGAGTACAGAAGTCTGGGATTTGGTGTACATATTAGAAACCAAGGCCTCAGATTTCTTTTTAATATTTTCAACCTCCCACCATCTCCACTCTATTATTAAGGGGGTTGATAAAATAAAATTGAGCTAATCTCTTGAAATTGGGTACACGTATGTAGTGTAATATCTTTACTACGTAAAGAATATTCTTTAGTTTCTTCGTTTGAGGTTTGTCCAAGTAGACACACATAAGACTTATTATTATAATGTAAACGCTGAAGGTTCTAGTGATAGACAAATAATTTTTTTGAATTTTTTTTATTATTTTTTATTTCAGTTCCTCGTTGGGAAGTCATTTAAACGATCTCACTGATTAGAATTTTATTTTAAAGAAAATTAGAAAGTTACCTTAAATAACGAGAATATGGCAAAACAAATGTCAAGAAAGATTTAATTTTGAAAATTAATAAAAACATAAATTGTAAGTGAGTTTTCTTTTCCCACGATTTTAATTTTCCTTTTTAAACCAAATACAAATTTTGTCTAAATGTTATTTGTAGCATTATCTTAATTTTTTTCTTCTTAAATTCTTTGAATTTCCTGCCACATGTATTTTACTTCCACATCCACGTAGTGGATTGGAAGTATAGTAATCGCAAAAAAATTTTCAAAAATTTTTATTCGTGAAATAGGTTTAGAATGTCATGAAACGTCGAGATTTTAAATTTGAGCGAAAAAAAATTTTCTGTCTGTCTGTCGGTCTGTCTGTCGGTCTGTCTGTCGGTCTGTCTGTCTGTCTGTCTGTAACTTTTTTTGTCCGCACGTTTTCTCCGGAACGGTTTAAGATATTGACTTGAAATTTTGTACACGTATATATTATAACGAGATCTGGAACTGGATTGTTTTTTGAGGATATCCGGTGAAGGGTTGGGGGTTAAATAGGGGTAAATATGGGAAAATAAGTAAAGCAAGCTTGTAAGAGTACAGAAACTTGAAATTCGGTGTATGTACTAGAAATTAAGGCTTCCGACTTTTTATAATATTTTTCAACCCCCCCACCACCCCTACCCCATTAATGGGGTTGATAAAATAAAGTTGAGATATTCATTTGAAATTTCATACACGTATGAATTATAACGACGTGTGGAATTAGATTATATTTTGAGATGACTCCGTTGAAGGGTTGAGGGTTAATTTGGGGTAAATAGGGGAATATAAGTAAAACAAGTTGGTAAGAGTACAGAAGCTTGAAATTCGGTGTATGTACTAGAAGCCAAAGCGTCAGATTTTTTTATAATATTTTTCAACCCCCACCACCCTTACTCCAATATGAAAAGGGTTGATAAAATAAAATTGAGATATTCATTTGAAATTTGGTACACGTATGTATTATAACGACATCTGGAACTAGATTATAATTTGAGATGATTCCGTTGAAGGGTTAGGGGTTAAATAGGGGTAAATAGGGGAAAATAAGTAAAGCAAGCTGGTAAGACTACAGAAACTTGAAATTAGGTGTATGTACTAGATGCCAAGGTCTCAGATAATTTATAATATTTTTCAACCCCCCACCACCCCTAATTCATTATTAAAAGGGTCGATGAAATAAAATTGAGATATTCATTTGAAATTTGGTACACGTATGAATTATAACGACATCTGGAACTAGATTATATTTTGAGATGATTCCATTGAGGGGTTGGGGGTTATTTAGGGGTAAATAGGGGAAAATAAGTAAAACAAGCTGGTATGAGTACAGAAACTTGAAATTCGGTGTATGTACTAGAAATTAAGGCTTCCGATTTTTTACAATATTTTTCAACCCTCCCACCACCCCTACCCATTAATGGGGTTGATAAAATAAAGTTGAGATATTCATTTGAAATTTCATACACGTATGTATTATAACGACGTGTGGAATTAGATTATATTTTGAGATGATTCCGTTGAAGGGTTGGGGGTTAATTTGGGGTAAATAGGGGAATATAAGTAAAACAAGTTGGTGAGAGTACAGAAACTTGAAATTCGGTGTATGTACTACAAGCTAAAGCGTCAGATTTTTTAAAAATATTTTTTCAACCCCCACCACCCCTACTCCAATATGAAAAGGGTTGATAAAATAAAATTGGGATATTCATTTGAAATTTGGTACACGTATGTATTATAACGACATCTGGAACTAGATTATAATTTGAGATGATTCCGTTGAAGGGTTAGGGGTTAAATAGGGGTAAATTGGGGAAAATAAGTAAAGCAAGCTGGTAAGACTACAGAAACTTGAAATTAGGTGTATGTACTAGATGCCAAGGTCTCAGATTATTTATAATATTTTTCAACCCCCACCACCCCTAATTCATTATTAAAAGGGTTGATAAAATAAAATTGAGATATTCATTTGAAATTTGGTACACGTATGAATTATAACGACATCTGGAACTAGATTATATTTTTAGATGATTCCATTGAGGGGTTGGGGGTTATTTAGGGGTAAATAGGGGAAAATAAGTAAAACAAGCTGGTATGAGTACAGAAACTTGAAATTCGGTGTATGTACTAGAAGCAAAGGCCTCAGATTTTTTAATAATATATTTCAGCTCCCCACCACCCCCACTCCATTATTCAAGGGGTTGATAAAATGAAATTGAGATATTCACATGAAATTTAGTACGCATTTGTATTATAACGACATCTGGAACTAGATTATATTTTGAGATGATTCCGTTGAAGGGTTGGGGGTTAAATAGGGGTAAATAGAGGAAAATAAGTAAAGCAAGCTGGTAAGACTGCAGAAACTTGAAATTAGGTGTATGTACTAGAAGCCAAGGACTCAGATTATTTATAATATTTTTCAACCCCCACCACCCCTACTTCATTATTAAAAGGGTTGATAAAATAAAATTGAGATATTCATTTGAAATTTGGTACACATATGAATTATAACGACATCTGGAACTAGATTATGTTTTGAGATGATTCCGTTGAAGGGTTAGGGGTTAAATTGGGGTATACAGGGGACATAAGTAAAGCAAGCTAGTAAAAGTACATAAATTTGGGATTTGGTATATATACTAGAAGCGAAGGTGTCAGGTTTTTTATTAGTATTTTCCATCTCCCCACCACCCCCACTCCCTTATTAAAAGAGTTGATAAAATTAAATTTAAATTTTCATTTGAAATTTAGTACATTTATGTATTATAATTATATCTGAAAGTAGATTATATTTTGACATGATTGCGTTGAAGGAGTGGGGGTAAGTAGAGGTAAATAGGGAAAAATAAGTAAAGTAAGCTGGTAAGAGTACTGCAACTTGAAATTAGGTGTATGTCCTAGATGCCAAGGTCTCAGATTTATTGATACTATTTTTCAACACTTCCACTACCCTTACTACATTATTAAAGGGGTTGATAAAATAAAATTGAGATATTCACTTGTAATTTGGTAGACGTATGTATTATAACGACACCTGGAACTAGAGTACAGAAATTTGGGATTCGGTGTACATACTAGAAACCAAGGCCTCAGATTTCTTTCTAATATTTTTCATACTCCATCACCTCCCCTTCATTGTTAATGGGATTGATAACATCAAATTGAGATATTCACTTGAAAGTTAGTACACGTATGTATTGTAGTGACATCCGATTGAGATGACTTCATTGAAGGGGTGGGAGGTGGTAGATTGTGAATAGTGGAAAATAAGTAGGGTAAACTAGAAACTTCATTTTTAACGAATATGGTAGAAACCAACCCCTCAAACTTTTCTATGACATCTGCCCCAAATATTATTAAAATTCTATAACCAATAATTTCCATATACTAGAGTGCAAATATAGTCAAGATGTTTCCTTTAAAGTGACTTGGATGAAGAATCTGGATGTGGAAGTAGTGATTCCTTAGGCAGCGGTTTTTCTTTTTAGGCGGTGCTCGAGGAATTTACAAAATATCACAATTAACCAGTATGTTACTGGTAAATAACCTCTACGCCTGTGACCTTTACGTCAAAGGATCAGTTACAGGTTGCTTTTTTTAAATACATAACACAAATAAGTATAAAAACTTGAAATTAAATTTTTCGCCGGCGTTTCGGAAATCTGTTTCCTCTTTCAACGCTTTATTGAAAAATCTTTGTTGCTGTGTATGCTAAATACACAGCTCTAAGAATGTTTGTTATATTCAATATCTATAGATACTTACTATTTACATAGAACAGTTTTTTTTAGTTTTTATACAATGTTAAGTTTGTGAAGTTCTTCTTTTAACATTGGCAACCAAGTTGTACAGACATCTACGGAACAATTCGACACGCATCTATCCTCATTCAATAATATTATCGCGGATTCTTTAATTTGTCTTTTTTTGCTATCTGCCTCTTTTGTAAAATTTTTTGCCGAGTCCCAGTTTATTCTATGTCCGTTCTCCCAAGCGTGCTCGCAGATCTTGGACTTCTGAATTTCATTTTTTCTGATATAATTTTGATGTTCGCCCAGTCTTACACTAAATGGTCTGGATGACTCACCCACGTGAGTGCAACAAACATTACGTGAGTTGGACTTAATATTATTACTACACCACTATACTTCAACTGTACAAAGACGGTATTACGAGAAACGTACCTAATACTGCCTTTATAATTTAACACCAGCCTACTCAGTGTTTTGACTAACATAATCGCGCTAGTCGTTTTTGATTGATCATCTAGGCAGATGTTGTTTAGTTTTTTTCTCTCTCAAAAACGGTCGATTTTACGAAATGTTTTCTAGAGTTAAAAAAGTTTCTAAATGAAACAATGTTTCATTGTTTTTTTTTAATTGAAAGAAAAAATGGCAGGTAGAAAAATATTTATAGAATTATAAGAAGGGTTAATATCACCAATTTGTATACATGCTAGGTGGATGAAATAATTTCGTTAGTTGCCTTTTCATTCGTAATCAAGATGTGCCAAATTTCGTTTTTTTCCGATTACGTTATTTTCAAATAAAAATTAAAAACTGTTTTTTGCACATGCATTTAAAAATTTTATATGATGAACCCACCTTTATTTTCGATACGGAATTGGTAGTTTAATTATTTGCACGTTATTACGAAACACCCTGTATATACATAACAGCAAGGGAGAAAGAAAATAATTGTATTTCTTGGGATAACCTATAGATAGCGATAAAAGCTTTATAACAAGATAACCGTTACACTCTTCGCCGATTTACTGCACATTTTATATAATTGTTGCACATTCTATAGGATACTCTTCGCAGTTTTTTTGTAAATAATATTGGTTTTAGATATTTTTAGTTTAATTACAAAACAAAACAAATTATGTAAAAAAATTTTTTTTGATTTGAAAAATTTACAATTTGTTTATTTATCGATAGATTTTGCTCAAAAACAATAGAGTTCTTCCTCTAGCTAACGCTAATTTACTGTCCAAATTTCAATGCAATCGGACTTTTCGTTCTTAAGTTATCGTGCTTACAAGAAACGTGACGGACGGACAGACAGACGGACGGACATTTTGAAAGTTGTTCAGAATTCGATCACCAACACAGTGATATGAAAATTTTTCCTCTACGAGCAATATTACCGGTTTTAGAAATGTGCTGATCGAATGCAATATACTCTTCGTTTTGTATTTGCGAAGAGTATAGAAATAACACAGGCCGACAAAAAAGGGGCTGTTTTTGTTCATATAAACCATCGTTTGACATGCTGAAACCTATTCTGATATTAAAAAAATCTACCGCATCAGTTTTTGTCAACCACCCCTTTCATCCCCTAACAAGTGCAAAAAGTCTTGTTCTAAGGTTTTGATGTATTTAACTTTTCTGAAGTATTTTGATGTGCTGAAGCCAATTTTGGATAAGAAAATTATACTAATACCACCTTTTTTATTCCCTAAAAAGGGCAGATAAAGATTTTGTTCCAAGGTTCTGATCTAACTTTTCGGAAGTATTTTCTGAAGCCAACTTTGGACAAAAAATTTCTATCGTCTCAGTTTCTCTCTGCCACCCCTAGAAGATAAAGGAGGGTTGTAGAGGGAAGTTGACACGACAGAAGATTGTTTTTGTCCAAAATTGGCCTCGACGCATCAACATACTTCAGAAAAGTTAGATCTTTATTTTGCATTTTTTTATGGGATAAAAGGGGTGGTAGACAAAAACTGATCCGGTAGATTTATTTTAATATCAGAATCGGCGTCAGCATATCAGAAAGGGATAAGACAGTTCTGATCAAAAGAACAGCCCCATCTTTAGTTTTTTGTGGGCCTGTGTAATTATTAAGAAACGTGAGTCAATGAAAAATCAGCATCATAGAGTTCAGCCACTAACTTT
This sequence comes from Stenurella melanura, assembly GCA_963583905.1. NCBI lineage: Eukaryota > Metazoa > Arthropoda > Insecta > Coleoptera > Cerambycidae > Stenurella > Stenurella melanura. The sequence goes on from OY757309.1 coordinate 7,710,140, forward strand.
TTTGTACTTTACATACATAAAGGAAGCTTTCTGCTAAGTGGCTGACACAATAAAGTAATATAGAAGCATTTTTTTACCCCATCTTTGAAAATTCGCCCCCTTTAAACGCAGCAGTACACAGGCGACTGAAGTTTGTTTTATTGTTTCTTATCACTTTGCGAAACTTTTGATATAAAATCACTTAATTTTTAGTATATCATAAATTAATTAAAAAAAATAAATTTCAAAAACACGCGTACACATACATTTCAGCCGACTGCATTTATATTAATGTCATATTGGCAGGCAACGTTTAAAATAAGTGACTGACACATCAAAATCATATAGGAGCGTCTTTTTTTTATTGCATGTTTAATTTACTGTTAATTAAAAAGCCAGCAACGCCGTAATGATTGAAATGGTTTTTCCTCCTTTTTATTATTACATCTTTACAATGTTCAACTTCAGTCAATCAATAAAATCTTATAAAAATTTCTGTCGCTAGCTCCCTAGCTATAAAAGGCGATGGTGGGGATTCGCCAACGTACCCGTTTTAAATGTATTTATTTATTACTTATTTATTTTTAGGAAAATTCCAATGCCATCAATGTTCGCGAAGTTATAAATGGAAATTTGACTTATCCAGACATCTACGCGTTGAATGTCAAAGGGAGCCACAATTTTTTTGTTCAGTTTGTTCTAGAAGATTTCATCAAAAGTGTAACTTAAAGTCACATACCTTGCGTGTCCATTTCCCGAAATAGCTGATTTAATTATTCATTCTGCATGCGACAAATCTAAACAGATTCGGAAAATGCAGTTTAGGGTATAGGAATAACGATGTAATTGACCACGCCCCGCTAGTTTCATAAATCGTGAAAGCAGAGACACACAATGAATTGAATTTAGTACGGCATGACTAAGGATGGATGCGGACGTAGGTAATAATTTCTATACGAAACGAGAAAATATCTCTTCGTCAAAAGCGAAGAAATTATTTGTCACATTTTTGACAAATAATTCCTTCTATTGAAAGCATTTCTGCAGTTTCTTTGTTAGCCGTAAATGCTATTGGAATAAAATAATAATTCTTATTAAAACCGAAATGAAAATAGAACATTAAAATAAAATTAAATAAGTCGGAAACTAAAATCTACTAATAATTATCAAAAAATTAATTATTCTTATTAAATTACAAAAATAGAACATTAAAATAAAATTAAATAACCCTCAGAAACTAAAATCAACTAATAATTATCAAACAATAAATTAATGAAGTAAAGATTCAAACAAACCACCTTCTTGTGCCAAACAATAGCCAAACCGATTATACAATGAACCTCTCATATCATTGAGTTGATTTGGAGTAATGTTTGCACAAAGTTGGATAAGCTTTTCCCGTAATTCAACTAAATTATTGGCTCGTTCTAACGCATATTTGTACTCGGTTTCCTTTAAAAAGCCCCACAGAAAGAAATCATGGGGTGCTAGATCAGGTGACCTGGGGGGATATTTTATCATTCCCCTCGTAGCTATTAAACGATTGGGAAATGTTCTTTCCAGAAAATTAATAATAGTTAAGGTATTGTGACTTGGGCAGCCGTCTTGTTGAAACCAAATGTCGTCAAAGTTGACAGGAAGATTTTGAACTGCAGGAATTATTTGGTTTTGTAAAAGCACTTTATATTTATTGCCATTTAAATTGCCATCGATTAGCAGTGGCCTATAATATGATTGTCTAAAATTCCCGTCCAAACGTTCACCTTTTGAGGATACTGAGTTTGCACAGCAACACTCAAATGTTTATTTTTTCCAGACCAATATCGTACTACGAATGGATTGTGTTTCCTATGTAATGAAAAGGACGATTCATCTGTAAACAATATATTATTTAAGAAGTTTTCATTCTCATTCACTTTATTTATCATGATTTCACAAAATTCCATCCGTTTGAAATTGTCCTCGGGAAATATTTCTTGCGTTGTTTGAACTTTAAAACAACTGAACCCATTTCTTTTCAAAATATTTCTTACAGTTCTTTCCTTCATGTCAACTTCATCAGCAATTTGCCTGCTAAAACAAGGTTCACTAGTTTCAAGAAGTGCACAGTTTCGCGAATTTCCCGTTCCTCGCTCATTTGTTGATGACGGGGTTCGGGTTGACAGCATTTTTTACAATAATTCACGACACACCCGAAATTCTCAATTTTTTAAATAATGTATGAAATTATGCTGAGAGGATTGGTCAGTCTTGATATGCCCCAGTAAATAAATTTATTGTGTCATCAGTGGAATGGCCCCCGAAGTACCACTTCACAATTTGCACTTTTTCTGCAGTTGTATAAACACACGGCATTTTAATAACGAAATTCAGATTAATTTATTTTATTCCCACACGTCTAAACAGCTATGCTATTAAAAGCAGAATGGGTGCGCTCGCGCTCAAGTGATGGACCAATGCCCTGCATTGTTCTACGACAAGGCGTGGTTTATCTGCGCAGAAACAAGTTTACGTACCTAAAACTAAATTTGCTGAATCTGTATAATTTTTTTGTTTTGTTTTTGGGCTTTTTCTGCGTTGATGGTTGTGAATGCTTTTCGTTTCTCACTTAGCGTCAAGCATGCAAAAGAATCAACGAGAAAGAGGACCCGAAAACCGCCTACACGTCACTAATTTCTTCATTTTGTTTTTTTGTTTTTTTTTAACGCGGCGTCAATAATAATTGACTAATGATTTTTTTTAAGTAGGCACATGCAAAACTTAATAATTATTATCGTAATGCAAAAGCTAAAGGTCCCACTGACATTCGTTATTAGAGAAATTATTTTTTTGTTTTTTTTAATTATTTTTAATTTAAACCCCTTGTTGGAAAGCCTTGACTTCACTATATAAAAGTTAATAAAAATATTGTTAAGTTGCAAGTAACTTTATTTTCCCATGAATTCAATTTTCCTTTTTAAAACAAATCCAAATTTATTGGTTTCTAAAAAATTTGAAGAGTTAATTTATATATAATTATGAAAGAAAGCTACGTTTTGGACGTCAGCTAGTCTAATCACTCATTGATCACCAAATCTCTTTCTCACGATAAGAAATTTGGCATCGATGTTCTTTTTTTGGCCTAAACACGTGACAATGAAATTATTTTCGCCTCCTAAGGGGCCTTTTAAATATTAAAATGTGTTTTGCATAGTTTCAGAAAAAAGACGCACACCTCAATATTATTTTAATTTTTGACAGATTCATTTTTTTTTCATATACGGGGTGTTCTGAAAAAGCTGGCCGGCTTTAACAATTCTGGCTGCTTGCTATTTCACAGTGGAGCGAGGCCACATTGTGTCACCCAAATCAATCTACAGGTCATCAGGTTATTGTTATCACAAACTTTTACTTCCGTCGCATACCGAAGGGAAGTATTGTATTCGAGAAAAAATCACCCTCCGAGTTTTTTTCGGATTTTCACTTTTCAGATCATGTAAATTACGAAAATATAGGTTTTTAATTCCGTTAGTGAGACTGCTGTCTGTTGGTCTGTTTGTCTGTCTGTCGGTCTGTTGGTGCATTAACAGAAAATCTACTTGGCGGAAAACAGTCAAATTTGGTGAGTAGCTGACACCTCTTCCACCTAAGAAATGGTTAGACTTTCACTGGAAAATTACAGGGTGGACCGTCTAAATGGAATGGATAATGGAAACATTTTGTTTTTCGCTTAAATTTAAAATTTAAACGCTTCGTGACAGTTTAAACCTATTTAAAAACAATTTTTTTGAAAATTTAAAAAACAAAAAAATTTTCAAATTTTGAAAAAAAATATTTTGGAATATTTCGTTATCACTACCTATTATAGAATGTATCTAAACCTATTTCAAAAAAATTTTGAAAAATTAAAAAACATTTTTAAATTTTTGAAAATTTTGAAAATTGTACCTATATAAAATGGAAGATGGAAAAAATTATTTTCTCAAATTTCAAATTTCCACGTTTGACATTCTACACCTATTTAAAAAAAACTTTTGGAAATTAAAAAGAAATATTTTTTATACTTAAAATGCATGAAGAAAAATATTTTTTTCTCAAATTTAAAATTTTCACGTATCATGACATTCTAAACACATTTAAAAAAAATGCGTATTGAAAACAAATATGTAAGTATATATTTAAAAAAAAATTTCTTACCACTACAGTAGAATAGATGACGGAAAAGTTGTTTTCCTTCAAATTTAAAATTTCCACGTTTCCTTACATTTTAAACCTATTTCAACAAAAACATGTTTCGAAAATTAATAAAAAAGAAAAAATTTTTCCTCCACCGCTGTAGAGTAGATGATGGAAAAAAGTTTTCAGGTTTGCTCTCTAATAATAGGGCTAACTACATTGCGATTATTATTCTCATATTCATTCAGTCATTTCTTAATTAATAATTTTTTTAGAGTGACCGTCCTGATGAATAAAGAGGGAAGTTCTGTGTAAATACCTTTACCGAGTTTTTTTTTAAATGTTAGTTTTGAAATTCTCTATCAATCTATCGAGCCGGATTTTTGATTTTTAGCCATAATTTTTTATAATTTTGAAAATTGAATTTTTACTGAAACATGTCGTCTTTTTCAATTAAAATCAGTCTACATGTCGCAAATATATAAAGATTCGCACAATTTTAGTTTTACATCTTTTTTATTCTTAACAGCTGCCAAAAGTGAAAACTTTATTTTAATATCAATTATGGAACTAGAAATTTTTAAAACACTTTATATTTATTCTATGAAAACTCACATTATTTTCAAAATTACAAAAGGCACACTTGCATATTTTTCAATTTTAATTATAAATAATTATTAAGTGGCATTTTTATTAAGTTATTTTGCTGCCAAAGGTGAAAACTTGATTTTGATATCAATCATGGAACTCGAAAGTTATAAAACATTTTATATCTCTTCTATGAAATTTCACATCTTTATCAAAATTACGAATGACACACATACATTTTTAAATTTGACAGCGATTTTGGCAGTTGTCAGGAAAAAAGGAAGTGAAAAATCTACTTTGGAGGATTGGTTATGTATTTGTAAAATAAAAATTTAAAACTAATATTGTACGAATCTTTATATATTTGTAACCTGTAGACTAGTTTTAATTGAAAAAAACGAATTTACTTCCACATCCACGTAGTGGATTGGAAATATAGTAATCGTAAAAAAAATTGCAATTTTTTTTTCTTGAAATAGGTTTAGAATGTCATGAATCGTCGAGATTTTAAATTTGAGTGAAAACATTTTTCTGTCTGTCTGTCTATCTGTCTGTCTGTCTGTCTGTCTGTCTGTCTGTCTGTCTGTCTGTCTGTAACTTTTTTTTGACCGCACGTTTTAGGATATTGATTTGAAATTTTGTACACGTCTATATTATAACGACATCTGCAACTAGATTATATTTTGAGATGATTCCGTTGAAGGGTTGGGGGTTAAATAGGGGTAGATAGGGGAAAATAAGTAAAGCAAGCTGGTAAGAGTACAGAAATTTGGGATTTGGTGTATATACTAGAAGCGAAGGCCTTAGGATTTTTTATAATATTTTCCATCCCCCACCACCTTATTAAAAGAGTTGATAAAATTAAATTCAGATTTTCGCTTGAAAGTTGGTACGTTGGTACACGTTTGTAATGATATCTGATTGAGATGATTCCATTGAAGGGGTGTGAGGTGGTAGGTTGTGAATAAAGGAAAATAAGTAGGGTAAACTAGAAACTTCATTTTTAACGTATATGGTAGAAACCAACGCCTCAAACTTTTCTATGACATCTGTCCCAAATATTATTAAAATTCTATGACCAATAATTTCCACAAACTAGAGTGCAAATCTAGTAAAGATGTTTCCTTTAAAGCGACTTGGATGAAAAATCTAGATGTGGAAGTAGTGATTCGTTAGACAGCTGTTTTTTAGGAAAAATTAAATTTTAGATCAAAATATTAAAAAACATTGCTAAAAATAAAGAATCTGGTTCGACAGATTGATAGAGAATTTGAAAATGAGGAAACATTGAATTGTTAGGCCAATAGTTTTCTTTAAATAAAACCTATACTCCGTAAAAACTGCCGAGAACTGTATGTACAGGCCGTAAATAAATTCAAGAAATTTAGTAATTAATTTAATGAATCATGCATTTTCTGAAAAACTCTTTAGTGAAATAATCTGACATTGATTTCCATTTCAATAACGAACGGTGTTAAATATTTATAGCAATAACAATGAATGAATTTGTGAGCCTTTTGTATTCTTTTTAGAAAATGTCGCTCCGGAGGAAAGCGTTTACAGAAGGACTAAAAGAAATTGCAGAAATTTGGAACTGACTGATTTTGCGGAATTAAAAGTTGAGATTCCTGAAGAATTGTGTCAATCCGACAAATCAGCATGTGATTCGTGTGCAACACAGCCAGCCGTGGAAGAACAACTACAACGGAAAAAGAAGAAAGAAAAGAAAAGAAGGAAAATAGGAACATTTATACCACCGGCAGGTCAATGCGGGCACTGGCCTCAATGGATGCAAAATCGCCAGAGGTGCAAATTTCCTAACTGCAACAGTCGCACGTTTGTAAAATGCGAAGAATGTAATGTGGACTTATGTTTCAATAGAGCGAAGAACTGTTTTAAGGCATATCATCACTAATTTTTATGTAAAGGTGCTTTTAAAACATATTATTTTTAAAGATAACGTTAGTGGTAAGTTTTACTTCATTAAGGGTCCGAACAGACGGAGTACTCTGTGGCGCCACAGAGTAGCATCACAGAATCGTAGGTATTGTAGATGATCTTTGTATCTCGCGTTGTATGGACACGACAAGAATTTTATAGTAAATGGGCCGTAGCCGTGTCTTCGCCACGATATCTAGCAACTCTACTCACAAGGGGGATTCCAGTTACCCTTGAGACTCCCCAAAACGAAAATAAATAAAATTATACTTACTGTGATTACTAAATCTTATAACTAGCACTTTCTCACAGACATTTTAATTAAGACCGTTGATAGATTCTATGAGTACTCGGATCGCTACACAAATTTGACGGAATCAGAGGTGACTCGTAGTAAGCAGTTATCCGACTCACGCCACAGAATCCCACGGTGGTCGTCAATTTTATAAAAAGTGCATCAATAAGAAACGGAATTTCATTTTCATTTCCGTAGGGGTCCTATGGAATTTTTTTTAATGGAACTGTGCTATTTCTTTTATTAATCAGAAATAATGATTCATAAACTATAATTTTTTCGCCATTAATCATTTCTTAACAATATCCTTCGTAACAATAGAAGTATTTTTAAAAAGTAAACACAAGTTAAACAAGAAATAATTTTAATAGGTATAACGTTACAACCATGAATAAATTACCAAGAATAAAAGAAAACTATTTAAAACCTAAATTACAATAAACCATTATAAAAATTGTTCAAACTGTTTACCGTTATGATTAATACACAGAGTAGCGCGACTTATCGTTGCACGTCTAACATTCTGTAATTGGTGAGGTGTTGTTTGTGCAATTTCGTGTCGAACTCTTTCTTCCAGATCTTGCCTTGTGGTTGGAGCAGTCATGTAGACTCTATTTTTCAAATGCGCCCAAATAAAAAAAATCGAGTGGGGTTAAGTCAGGCGACCTAGCAGGCCATCTGACTGGACCATGGGTCTCAATAACAATCGACTGTACAAAAAGATCCAAACTCCCTCATGATTGTAAGATTTATGTCGAACTTTTAAAAAATTATTCACTTTTAATTTTGCACTGAAATTTTCGGATTGATTGCAATCTTTGTCAGGATGCTTCAAGAAGCCATCTATATGAATTCAGTGGTTCTCCTGGTTGAAAAAACGTACTAACGGCATTGAACCCAAATATACCTTTTTTCCGTCGACTCGCATTGGATCGACTATTATGGCGATTCCCACCTGTGCCTGGATTAAGGCTATGTTTTGTCCGTCGGAATGAAATCTCCAACTTTAAATTTTTTGGTTATTTTTCATCGTCATTCTTGCGGTTCGGATATGGAGTATTCTCCACCACTATTGGACAAACCGTCCCATTGATTTTTTCTTAAATGTTGACATTTAAAATAGCTACTTGCTACATCTTGACTGAGACTTCGGCCCTACGCAATTCTCTTCGTGGTACTTTCGAAAAAAATAAATTCGTCGCACTTTCGAAAAATTTGTCGGGCGGAGCGGTTTTCCGCCCTGTGCAGCTTGAAAATTTTTCTAGGCAATTTTTGGTACTTTCGACGGTGCCCAAAGGCGATTGACCGTCGTCCTCGAGCTGTTATTTTCTTTTTGGACACTTGGTGAAATAGTTTTTTATGCAGATTTCGATGAAAGACGATGCCAAAGGTGGTTATCAGTCTTTTGTGAAGTGATAAAGTTTCTAAGTCGATTTTTTCATGGGAATTTTGGTCTAAATATAATTTTCTTTATAATGTTATATTTTTAAAATGGATCATTTTACAGGGTTCAATAATAGATCAGCGACTTGGTAGCGCCACAAACGGTTTATACAAAGTGAACATATTAAAACAACAGTCATTTAAAATGACCTCTGATGAAGAAACGTTACTTCTAGCTCTTCTTTTACGACATCGGCGTAGACGTCGTAAAAGTCGATCAAAACGGATTCATCAAAAATACCCAGAAGTTCTTCTGGGCAGCCGGGCAATCAAATCAAACTACGACACAGTGGCCCGTGTGAAGGGTTCATGCCTCCAGTGGTTGCCACTAGACGCGAGGACGAGCGTCTTCAGGCGACAGTCGCGCACACACCCTCAACTCACGCTCGTCTGAATGGGTTCTTCTCAAAGTTCTGTCTTCAAATGGGAGCCACAGCAAAGCGACTTTGTGGCGTCATGCTTAGGCAGCACAGAGGAGTCCGTCTGTTCGGGCCCTAAAATGTATATATGTACGTAACTATACTGTTGATATACCCGTTACCTGCGGTTTCAAATATATGCATACTTCACATACTTAGTAATTCTTTCTACATGGTGTCCCACGATTAAACGATATGAGGTGATGGAAGCGGCCATTTTCAGTTAAAACAAACACATGCATTGTGGTTATCAAATTGTTGATCGAAAAGTTATTTGAATGTTTGTATTACTTCCACATCCACGTAGTGGTATAGTAATATAGTATAGTAATCGTAAAAAATTTTTTTTGTTGAAACAGGCTTAGAATGTTATAAAAAGTCGAGATTTTAAATTTGAAAGAAAAAATCTGCCTGTCTCACGGTCTGTATGTTTGCCTGCCTGTCTGCCTGTCTGGCAGTCTATTTATCTGTCGGTCTGTCATTCGGTCTGTAACTTTTTTTCTCTACACGTTTACTCGGCAACCGTTTAAGATGGAATTTGGTACACATATGTATCATGCTGAGATCTGGAACTAGAATATATTTTGCGATTGGGGGTTAAATAGGGGTAAATAAGGGAAAATCAGTAAAGCAAGCTGGTAAGAGCTCAGTTACTTGAGATTTGGTGTATATGCTTGAAGCCAAGATCTCAGATTTTTTCATAACATTTTCTGCCTCAAATATTATTAAAATTCTATGACCAATTATTTCCACATACTAGAGTAGAAATATTGTCAAGATATTTCTCTTTAAAGAGACTTGGATGGAATATCTGGATGTGGAAGTAGTGATGCCTTAGGCAGCGATTTATTCCCTGAAATCGCGTAGTGCGTCACTAAAAAATGAATTAAAAGAAATATGTTGTTTGGTTTTCTTTTATTAAGAGGGTTTTAAAATTAAATGGGTTAAATTTTCCAATGTATGCATTATTTTGAAATCTGCCAGATAAAAATTAATGGTTTCTTGAACACTTTTAATTCATATTTAACAGATGCAGACAGAAAGGAATGTACTACAGCATGCAGCAGCCTGACCAACTATTGGAAAAAGTTATTCATGTAATATACACACATCGACAAAAAAGAACGGCATTTCATCACGCCAAATTACAAGAATGATTTTTTTCAACTACGCTTGTGTCCCTCACAAGCCCTTATGACTGCGGTCATCCTTCCCAATCTCATGATGACGCCTGGATCATGATTCAGGTCTTTCCTTATGACTGTTTCCATGTTATAGCCTTTTTAATATCTAATTTTTCACCTATTGGGATGAAAGGTATACAGACGTAAATTGATGACCCAGAAGCAGAAATTAAGAAATGTTTTTAAAAACAATTTCTTTTGGACCATTCTCCCATACATTATAATGTGAATTCAAAAAAATTACACTTACCCAATCTTGTTGGATATGTTTCCTAAAATGCAACAACAAAATCTTTGGGGCATTATAATTTTAACCCTTCAGCCACGAGATATTCGACACTTCTAACTACTTAAGGTGGCCATTTCATAAGAAAGAGACACCGATAGAAAAAAAGTTATGGCCAAAAATAATAAATATTTCCCTATCGGATGTCTCTTTCTAGGGAATGGCCACCTTAAAAATATAACTGTTTTAATATATATTTTACTACCTGTTTATTTTTATGTTATTTATATACGTTGTTAGTGTAATTGTTGTCATGCATTATATTTTAGTTTTTTTTTCATTTACTGACATGTTCTATTTCATTGTATTATGATCGAAAGGATGAATAAAATTATTATTATTATTATTTTAAGGTTTTATTTTATTATTAAATTATTAAATTTTTATGGTACATTAACTAGCCAACATGACTAATTTTTGAGTTTCCTTGGTCACTCAAATAAAAATTATGCAATTATCTTATTTTTATTATTTCGTTTTATCTTATAATCACTACAGACAAATTAATTTAAATATGAATTTTGTATCTATTATACGGTATATATGTATTTGAGGTACTTCAATGCGTCTAGTCGTGTCTAACAATTCCACATATTTTTAGCCAAGTATCCCTGTTCCCAGTGCGACAAAATTTACAAAAGCAAAAAGGCCTTAGCCAGACATGTCCGTTATGACTGTCAAAAAGAACCACAATTTTTCTGTACTGTTTGTTCTAGAAGATTTTATCAGAAGTGCAATTTAAAGAAACATATTATTAATTGTCATCGAATAAATTTTTTCAAATAATAATATTGTTTTTTTAATTTTTTTACCTGACTAGTGCGTCGGAGAGAAAAAAATTACCATACAGAAGATGTAAGTAAATTAAAAGATGCTCACCATTGGAATCTCGGAAACAGTAAGAGATAGAGAGTGGGTTAAATCACATTGATTTCGTATTACAAACTGCTTTCCAAAAATGATGTAGACACCCCAGATCCATATTTAAAATTTTAAAGTTGATGATGGTCATGAGGCCAGAAAAAACGGATACTATAGGCGCGTAGAGAATTTTAATTTTGGATTTTTAATAAGTTCAATAATAACTGAAATATTTCGAGTATTTTGCATTTCTTTATGCCATATTATTGAGTACATTGCGCAACATTGCCACCATTTAACCAACTCTCTATCTTTTACGGTTTCCGAGACCCTAATGGTGAGCATCCAGTTTGAATCAGCCTATACCAAGAGAAGCAAATTGTTCAGCTCCGCTCACAAGAATCTAGAGACACACATATCATCACGCTTAATTTAGTAAAATAGTCTAGGAGATAGCTAGATACAGATTCGGAAAATGCAGTTTAGGGTATAGGAATAACGATGTAATTGACTACGCCCCGCTAGTACCATAAATCGTGAAAGCAGAGACACACAGTGAATTGAATTTAGTACGGCATGAAATAAGGATGGATGCGGGCGTAGGTAATAAATTCTATACGAAACGAGAAAATATCTCTTCGTCAAAAACAAAGAAGTTATTTGTCACATTTTTGAAAAATAATTTCTTCTATTGAAAGCATTTCTGCAGTTTCTTTTTTAGCCGTAAATGCTATGGGGATAAAATAATAATTAACATTAAAATAAAATTAAATAACTCAAATCAACTAATAATTATTAAAAAATAAATTTTTCGTATTAAATGACAGAAACAGAACATTAAAATAAAATTAAATAACCCTCAGAAACTAAAATCAATTAATAATTATCAAACAATAAATTAATGAAGTAAGGATTCAAACAAACCAACTTCTTGTGCCAAACAGTAGCCAAACCGATTATACAATGAACCTCTCATATCATTGAGTTGATTTGGAGTAATGCTTGCACAAAGTTGGATAAGTTTTTCCCGTAATTCAACTAAATTATTGGCTCGTTCAAACGCATGTTTGTACGCGGTTTCCTTTAAAAAGCCCCACAGAAAGAAATCATGGGGTGCTAGATCAGGTGACCTGGGGGGCCATTTTATCATTCCCCTCGTAGCTATTAAACGATTGGGAAATGTTCTTTCCAGAAAATTAATAACAGTTAAGGTATTGTGTCTTGGGCAGCCGTCTTGTTGAAACCAAATGTGGTCAAAGTTGACAGGAAGATTTTGAACTGCAGGAATTATTTGGTTTTGTAAAAGCTCTAAATATTTATTGCCATTTAAATTGCCATCGATTAGCAGTGGGCCTATAATATGATTGTCTAAAATTCCCGTCCAAACGTTCAACTTTAGAGGATACTGAGTTCGCACAGCAACACAAATGTTTATTTTTTCGAGACCAATATCGTACTACGGATGGATTGTGTTTCCTATATGTAATGAAAAGGATGATTCATCTGTAAACAATATATTTTTTAAGTTTTCATTCTCATTCACTTTATTTATCATGATTTCACAAAATTCCATCCGTTTGAAATTGTCCTCGGGAAATATTTCTTGCGTTGTTTGAACTTTAAAACAACTACCCATTTCTTTTCAAAATATTTCTTACAGTTCTTTCCTTCATGTCAACTTCATCAGCAATTTGTACGCTAGAACAAGGTTTACTAGTTTCAACAAGTGCACAGACATTAGTTTCGCGAATTTCACGTTCTTCGCTCATTTGTTGATGACGGGGTTCGGGTTGACAGCATTTTTTACAATAATTCACGACACACTCGAAATTCTCAAAATTTATAATAATGTATGAAATTATGCTAGCTGAGGGGATTGGTCGGTCTGTCTTGATATGCCGCAGTAAATAAATTTATTGTGCCATCAGTGGAATGGCCCCCGAAGTACCACTTCGTAATTTGCACTTTTTCTGTATAAACACACGGCATTTTAATAACGAAATTGACATTAATTTATTTTATTCCCACACGCCTAAACAGCTACGCTATTAAAAGCAGAATGTGTGCGCTCGCGCTGTTGTCAACTCATCGCGGTCAAGCGATGGACCAATGCCCTGCATTGTTCTACGACAAGACGTGGTTTATCTGCGCAGAAACAAGTTTACGTACCTAAAACTAAATTTGCTGAATCTGTATACGGAGCCTGGGATATAACGTGTTGGTATTGCTGTTATGTTTCAGCAAATATTTTTCTGAGCGTATTATCTTATGCGAGTCAGACCTCCCTCACTGACCGTTTTGGCGCTAGCCGCCCCAGAAAATATTCAATTTTGGAACATAGTACAACACTTTAGGGCTTGGTGTTAGTTAAAAAGGGTATCTTGACGGTCAGTAGTCGATATATGCCAACATTTTTTCTCACTTTGGCCATCTTTTGGCCAAACCGGTGCATTTGAAAGAAAAATGTTGCCACCTTCTCAGACTTGTAGTTTTTGTACCAAAGAATAGTCCCTGTGAGTACCAACATTTTTTTCTCAATGTGACTCCCCCAAATCCACTCCCAAAACCCCCAAAAATTCAAATACCGATTATTATTCCAAAAAGGATAATTTCTCGGCTATTACTCGCTAAAAAATGTTGGAAGGCACAGACACTATTCTTTGGTAGAAAAACTACAAGTTTGGGACGATGCCAATATTTTTTTTGGAAAGCGCCAGTTTTGGCCCATATATGTAGCTGTCTCTTAGACTAAAAGAGTTAGACAATTTTTACCCATTTTAGCCCCTCTCAATAGGAATGAAAGCAAGTTGCTCAAACTTTGACTTCTTCTAGATTGGGGTGGATTTAGCTTAAACTGCTCCCTAGCTAGTTCGGTTTAGATGTAATATATAATGAGTCTCACAAAAGGATAGGTATGTCGTATATGTCTTTCTTTCTCAATCCATGATTGTTCTCCATTGAAGTGTCATCGTTCAGTGGTTGAAAATGTTTATTGACTGTTCCACGTATTTTAGGAAAATTTGATTGTCATCAGTGCAACAAGAGTTACAAAAGAAAAATGCATTTAGACAGACACCTTCGCTACGAATGTCAGAAGGAACCACAGTTTTGTTGCATATTCTGTGCCAGAAGGTTCCACCAAAAGTGCAACTTAAAGTCGCACATTATTTGTCGTCATCCCGGAAATCGTTTTAATTGATTTTATTGTATATTATTCTTTATGTTTTATACCTGTATCATATCAAATAAAAATGTGTGTGTAATTAAGCCATAATATTTATCCCACGACGAAGTAGTTTCCACAAACACCAAAACATTGGAATATTACTCGACGTGTGTTTCGCTAACCACGTTGGCATCATCTGGGTACTATTAAGTCAGTTTTAATAATCTCCAGATATTGTCCACACGATTGGCGACATGTGCGTTGAGATAATATCTGTATCCTATGTTCTTTTAGTATAGAGGCCAATACGTGTGTGAGGAACCCTAATAGCCAAATATTTATTTTATGAACATGCATTAATTATACAGCTGTGTAATAAATTAGTAATTACGCACATGTGTGTGTACTATGGTTCACATTTATTTTATGCTTCTGATATAAATTTGAAAATTGTTCATCTTTTTTTTAAATTCGTTAGTGAGGTATTTAATTCTGTTGATGGGGAGTTTGCTAATGGAACTTGCAAATTGCTTAAACAATGATCTATTCTTGTGTATATTCTAAATATTAGTAAAGCACCGAAGAGAAGTTGAAAATATACGTTAATTGGGCTCGGACACAAATTTGGGTTAGAAAGCAGTTCAAACATAGAAGTCATACAACATTTTCAGTCAATAGTACTTATTTTTATTATTATGGTCCATGATGCTGCCAACAAATGATATAAGGGTATAAATTAAAGTAATACTGATGCGAAGAATGCAGATAATTTGAGACAAGAGACAAGAATCTGTGTCAGGAGTCAATGTTATATCACCAATTTTAACATCTATAGTAAACAAGTGGTGTGTTGTCAGCTGAAGGATTATCAAATTAAAATTTTGAGATTGATCATGCTACTTCAGTTGCAGCATGTCAGGTGGAGCTGATATACTAACACTTAGGTTCTAGAGCCCAGAACCGCATCCGAACACGTGATACATTGGTAGGGATACTACCGGCTGCGTCATATAACTGGATTGTTCCTTCATAACCTTATTATTTTATTAGTAGCACAGGCATACACCCTTTTTTGTATGCCTGTGCTATTAAGAAAATAATAAGGTTATGAAGAAACAATCATAGTTATATGGCGCAGTAGGTAGGATCCCTACCAATGTACCACGGAGGTGTGTTCGGAGGTGGTTCTAGGCTCTAGAACCTAAGTGTTAGTATATGAGCTCCACTTGACATGCTGCAACTAAAGTAGAATGATCAGTCTCAAAATTTTAATTTCATGATACCCCCCAGTATTTTATAGAAGCATTTGGAGTACCGTGAATGCAGGGTGAAAGCTATTTAGTAGATAACAAAGGCCTGTAAAAGGTCTAATTGCTTAATTGTCTTGTGAATTCAACCTCGATATAAGAATTTTAGAGATCTGGTGCATCGGTTAAGATTATATTTAAGTGCTTGAATTCATTTTTTTTACAATAAAACTGTGAGGTTCCTGTGTATGTGTGCTGTGTATACCATGTCTGTTTTTACTTTTCAGGAGATATAACCTTGTACGTAGGAGCACAATTTAGTTCTTACACAGACTTTCAAAGTGCCTTAGAACAGTACGAAATGGAAAACCGAACTTATTTCTGGAAGAGGGACAGTAAAACCATTAGTAGCCGCCTCAAACAATGTCCGTCTTTTAAAGATGCTGAGCCATCTTTAAAGTATTATTATATAAGGCTGTCTTGCATACACGGTGGACAGGATTCTCGTTCTCTAAAATTGATTCACAGGTAAGAGAAAATTGCTGTTTTCACCTGTTGAAATCAGCGCTATAAAAATCTTGGTTTCTAAAAAATGTGATAAATTACGTACAAAAGTAGCTCTCAAGTTTTAGTCAATGGTAACCTGTTAGGGGTTAGGAGTTTATTTATCCCAGTTCTCTTACTAATGAAGTTGCTTTATTATTTGTTTACAGAAATCATTCACTTTTTGATCTTATATACAACAACTTGACAGCGTTTTGTGATTCTTGTAATGTTTTAGTTGGCCTCTCTTTGCTGTATGGGAAGTCCGACAGCCTAGCGCCATTTATCGCGGCTGCATGTTAAGCCTACGGCCTCACCAAATCTCTTTCCCATGAACGCTTTGGTGGCATTAGTCCAACGTTTTGGCAGTCGTCCTCGTTGCTTGCCGCTATCTGGTTTTCCTTAGATAAGCAAAGGTTATACCGGGTGAGTCACGAATTGCGCTCGCCCTGATATTTCCTAAAATATTTGTAATAGAAAATTGAAATTTGGAGGCCTTATTACACGACTAAAATGCCATCTTTTCAATAAAAAATCAAGTTTGGTGCACATCCGGTTTGACCGGAAATGCCCACAACTTTCGATTTTTAAATGGAACACCCTTATATTTTTACATTTTTGGAATCTAGAGGAAATTTTGAATACAATACATCCATTTTGGTCACTTTTTGATAAACATTAAAATTTTTATTAAAAAATCTATTTCTGAATCCAGAGTGCCCAAAATATCATTTAGTTTGTGTGCTACGTTACTATAAAAATAAAAAGAGCAATATGGTTGCATTACTTAATTCTCTAGAGGCGTTTAAAATTTTTAAATGTGATTTTTACCCACTAACTCGGTTTTTTTAAATGGGAATTTAATAGTTCACCAGCATTTTTAAATACCTCATTTTTATACGAATCTAATGATACCAAAATTTGAAAAAATCCGCTCAGAAATATTTGAGATTTCAGCCAAAATACAATGCAACCAAGCTTTTAGAAACATGCGGCTAATAGATAATAGATTAGTGGGCTTTGGAAACTAAAATGGCACATTTCTGTGTAAATCTGGTAACCTAATAACATTGGAAAAATCATAGTAGCCATTGAATGTAATAAAACAATATCAGCTGTCAGACAGACTCGTGTAGTTATAAGCAATCTTGAGCTATCAAACATTTAATAATTGTGAGCGCAAAGAACGTTACAATTAAGTTTAGCATAGGTATGTGGAGGTAAACACAATTACTTCCACAAGGACATTTGCAATAGAATGCGACATCAGTTCGGTTTTCAGAGTTTTATTTAAATGAACATAAATACCGGGCCTATAAATAAATAAAAATCAATTCCGTTTGAACAATTAAACTTAAACTAGGTAACAGTAGGTATCTTTAAAATAATTAATATAATTAAACCATAAATTGACATTTATAGATATTGTTCAAAATGTCCACCATTTTTTTCTAGACACAATTAGGCTCTGCGTACAGTTGCTTGAATGGCTCTACGCAATTCAGCCGGCGTTATTTCATTAAGAGCCCGTACAACTTTATTTTGCAACACTTCACGGGTATTTGAAGAAGTTTTATAAACTTTATTTTTGAGAGTGCTCCATACATAATAGTCGAGGGGTGTTAAGTCAGGTGACCTAGGAGGCCATCTGATATGACCTTGATTTGCGATAAGGCGCTCACCATGCAAGTTGTTTAAATATTCCATCACTCTTCTGGAATTATATGGGGGAGCACCATCTTGTTGGAAAAACAGATTTTGTAAATAGGCAAGAGGAAGTAAGTCAAGAAATTCTGCTGTCTGGTTTTGTAAAAAGAATAAATATCGTTCGCCAGTAAGTGTTCCATCAAAAATATGGGTCCAATTATTCGATCTCCAAGTACTCCAGGCCAACAGTTAAACCCAAATCTTTCCTGAATATACCCCCGCCCTACCAACCTCGGATTTTCTTGAGCCCAGTACCTAGTATTATTTCTGTTAAACATACCTTGGTTCGTAAATCTACTTTCATCTGGATATAAAATATGAAAAGGAAAACCTAGGTTTTGTTGTACTGCATTTAAGAACCAGTTGCAATATACTAGTCTCCTGTCGTTATCATCTCCATAAAGATGTTGGTGTATTTGGTATTTATAAGACCGAAATTTATGTTTCTTTAAAATTCTGCAAACCGAAGACTGACTAATGTCGCATTCCATTGGCAATTCCCTTGTTGATGTTGTTGGGTGTACCATCACAAATCCTAATACAACAATTTCTTTGTCCTCACTTACAATAAATGTTTGATGGTCATCTTGTTGATTGGGTTCGTTTCTTAATTCTTGTTCCACTCTGGCAAACAAGTGTCTGCTTGGATGACGTCTGTTGGGATATTGTTGCTGATACAGTTCTGCAGCTGCAGTTGAATTTTTGAGACGCTCTCCATATATCAGTAACATATCGATATTTTCATTTCTACTAAAATTATTCATTTTCTTTAATTTTTACTCAAAGAGATTTCCGCAACGCTTTATTTTGTATCTGTCTGACAGCTGTTATTGTTTTATTACATTCAATGGCTACTATGATTTTTCCAATGTTATTAGTTTACCAGATTTACACAGAAATGTTCCATTTTAGTTTCCAAAGCCCACTAATCTATTATCCATTAGCCGCATGTTTCTAAAAGCTTGGTTGCATTGTATTTTGGCTGAAATCTCAAATATTTCCGAGCGGATTTTCAAAATTTTGGTATCATTAGATTCGTACGAAAATGAGGTATTTAAAAATGTTGGTGAACGATTAAATTCCCATTTAAAAAAACCGAGTTAGTGGGTAAAAATCACATTTAAAAATTTTAAACGCCTCTAGAGAAATAAGTAATGCAATCATATTGCTTTTTTTATTTTTATAGTAACGTAGCACAAAAACTAAAATATATTTTGGGCACCACAACACTCTGGATTCAGAAATAGATTTTTTAATAAAATTTTTAATGTTTATCAAAAAGTGACCAAAATGGATGTATTGTATTCAAAATTTTAGGAAATATCGGGGCGAGCGCATTTCGTGACTAGCCCGGTACATTACCCTGTTTCCAAAAAATGAGAGAATTCGAGAAAATACGATACTGGAGAATCGATTCGCAAAACATTTTTCTTGAGGAATCAAGCTGTTGATGCGATGGGCTGTCCAGGAAACTCGCAGTAAACGTATTCAACCCACATTTCCATGTGTCAGAAGCGTAAAGAAAGATAGAGAAAACTAGAGCGTTAGTAAGTCTGATTTTTGTGCTCCTTGTTACTACATTTTGAAAAAAAATGTAGTATATGTTTAGCATTTTTCCGGTGGACCGTCGAAACCCGAAAAAAACGTCGGATCGATGTGAAAGTCATATCTATCGATTCGAGAGCGAATTTAGAAAATTCCGTCCGTCGGTCAGTCGGTCTGTCTGTCGGTCTGTCTGTCTGTCTGTCTGTCTGTCGGTCTGTCGGTCTGTCCGTCACGCCCAGCCCCCTTAATCCGTTTTCGGATTGCGATGAAACTTGGGTGGTTAATAGTAGGTCTTTAGAAAACCTTAACGCCGGAAGCTCGGCTCCGTTCGGAAACCGGAAGTACCCGATATAGACGTTTCGAGTTTTTCAGGAGAAATTGAATAACTCGATAACGGGTAGTCGGATCGAGACATTTCAAAAAATAAATGGTGCCGCTGGCAAAGCTCTACAAATAAGTATACCAGAGGCTATGTCGAAAAACAAATGAAAATTGTTTTTTTTTGCAGAAAACTGGTTTTCTCGAAATCGGGCTAGGAAGCACGATAACTGTCCAGAATATTGACCCATTTCGATGAGACTTGGTGGGATCAAAGGTACCCGGCCACAAATCAAGCCTATTGCTGGCGGTCTGAATGCGTTGACCGCAAGTATGTTTTCCAGGGCCGAGTATGATTTTTCAAAGAAATTAATAACTCCCGAACCGAAGGTCCGATTTTGATTTTCAACAATGGCAATTGTAGGGCTCGATTAGGTCTATTAGTTGACGTTTGTGAGAAATTTGAGAAAACAAAAGCGAATCTACAAATCCTGGAAAACTTGATTTTTTTGATAAATTCTACAAATTCCGAACAGTTTCCTAATAAAAATCGAAAATTAACTATTTTGTCGATCGATCTCTATAACCAGTATAAGGCACGGACCTTTTTGGACAAAAAATCCAAAATAGAGTTTTTTCGAAAAATTTTAAATAAACGAGTTATTTACAAAAATGCATTCCATAGAATTATTTAAAAAAATATTACAAATTGATACATTCTCCGTGCGATATAGGTGCAAACAAATAATGTAATGTTATATTTAAAATATCATTCATTTCCTTATTTTCATTTACTAAATAAAAATAGAACCGATGCCCTTTCCGTGTTTCAAAATGTAGTTAGCTTTTACTTTAGTCAATGCAAAAAGAAAAATAAAGAAAAATAAAACATGTCAAAGCACTGAGTCATCTTGCGACCCTCTGCTGAAAATGTGAATCATCCCCACAAATTGAATAAAAAGCACATCAAAATGTAGTTTTTTTCACTTGTTATATACCTGTTGACGCCAAGTTTTGCTCAGCTGGCAAATTGCCGATCAGGCCATCTGTATTTTTCGTCCAAACACATCGCAATTTCCGATGTTGTAAGCTTCAAAGCAAACCATCTTGTTTATTACCTCATAATCTCTATCGTTTCTGGATGATTTTCATTTGCTCGGTGTAGAATCATAATTTTCGTTTTGTTGTAATTCATAGTTAAACAGTACTTGAACCTTTCTGTTTGGAGGTTGTCTAGTAGGTGCATGAGCTCATCCTCGTTCTCTACAACCAAGTGGTATCATCCGCAAACCTCAAGTTAGAAACTTTAGTTGTATGTTGTTTAGTTAGTATGAAAATGTTTTTTCTATTAGGGATATTTATGGATTTGGAAACGTGCCGATCAAATGCACTATACTCTTCTACTAAGAATGACGTGCTGTCAGTTGTGAGTATAGCCCGGGTTTTGTTTGCGAAAATTTCTTATATTTAACATATATGTAAAGTGTCTTATTATGGATCAATTCCTCAATGTGTAGAATTTACACTTTAGTTATTGGACCATAATATTGAAATAGTACATTCGCCTAATTAAAAATTGGATATGATTATTTTTAGAAGCAAGAAACAAGGATGCAAGGCTGAAATTAAGGTGGTATTGTCCCCAGACAGAAGGTACTTGGTTGTGGCCAACATGGTTTTGGAACACAATCATAGCATTCCACAATTCTAAATGCTGTTTACAGGCAATGGGCTATTTCAGTAAGAATTTTTTATTATATTTTGAAATAGCACTACCATTTTTTAAAAAATTTTGCAGCATCAACTCACAGAGAAAGAATATGAAAGTGTGAAATAGTGCGTCCTTTAAACGCCGCGCCGATTTGCATGATGTCACATCAGCTATTTTTATTTTATAAAGTTGCCATCTTGACTGCTAATTTTTCACTGTTCTGTTTGTCAGTTGTAATTTTATATCAGACCTCAATAGTTACTGATACGTCATCGACACGCGCGCATTTGAAGTGAGATTTATAAATAAATACTTTTTCTAAAACTGAGCAACAATTTTACACAAAACCTAATAGGTCAAAATGCAATATAATATTTAAGTTTCCAAATAAATATACTTAGTTTAAGATTTGGGCACCCATTGAAAAGACCCATCGATTAATAGATTAATTAATAATCAAGAAATGCTGTAGAGGTTTTCGTACTCGTATGCTTCCCATAGCATAATAGCGTTGTATAAATGGACTATTACAAAGAAAAGAACATGGCGATCATCTGTTCTTGCATTGTTTAACAATTTCTCCAGTGAAAAAAAGCAATTCATTTGCTGAAATCAGTTTAGGAAATATTACCGATTATGAAGGTCCATGTTACCAGACAGTAACTTGGTCTAATATCGTTTAAACTATGTTGTTTAGAACAAAAGAAAATATGACATTTTCTCTATGGAACAATTCTATAAAATATATTTTGATTGATTTCCAACTAGAAATATTTAATAACACTAGGTCGTTATTTTCACTTATAATGTCCCTAGTGCTTAAATTATTTCAGGAGATTTTTTCGAGGTTATGAATATTTTGAAAATTAATAATTCTCTTCAAATATTCATGGACGAAAAATTTCTGGACATTAATTTAAGGTCGTGGGATATTCGGTAAGAAAATTTCACACCAAAATTTGTATTTTGGTGTTAAACCAAATGTCAAATGTGTAACAATACTAATGAAGTCTTTGCATTCTTTCGATAACCTGAATTCTGGTTATGCTAGCAATTTAAAATCTTAAAATAAATTTGTACAATTTCTTACTTAAAAATTCTCATTCAACATACGGCTCGTGGGCTCAAGCATCGTCTTAGTAAATAATGGCTATCATAATTGCTCATATAATACAGTAGTATCACGATAATCCGATCCCGCGTTAATCCGGATGCTTCTATAATCCGGATTGCCTTCTTGTTCTCTTGAAGTACTCTGTAATCCGGATTTTACTTGCTTTTGTAATCCAAATTCATTCAGGTAACTCATCTTTGATCTCGTAAAGTGTCTTAAGAACTCAAACTTACAACATGCTGTATGTTTACTTCACAATGCTCCGGAAAATGTACCAGCCAGTTCCTTAGAAAAATGCTGGAAAACGATTTTAAAACCAAAAAATAAGAATGACTTAGAAGATGACCCCGAGGATTTGATCCCTTTAAGTGCTATGCAACAAAAGATACTAGCAGAAGAAATTAATGTGGATTGATTGAACAAGAAAATGTAATTCATGCAAATGATAGTGTTGACTGATGATGTGATGGAAATTGTCACTCCGGTCAGAAGTAAAAATGAAGATGCTGTCAAAAGCTTAAATCTTGCTTTACAGTGGGCTATAGAAAATGACATTCCTTTAAAAGATTATGATGCTACAAAATCTCAAGGAAATTGCTTTTGAAAAACAACAGCACGTAAGTCATCAGAGTAAAATCATTCTTTTTAGTCGGTGTCGAAAACTGTAAAAGAGGGTACCACACAATTCTAATGAAGCCGATGAAATTAATGTACAAGACAGTGATGAAAATGTTAATTATGTATGTACATACAAATTTAGTTACATGTTTTTAATATTTCGTTTTCTTGATATAGGATCCCCTTTTTTATTTGTCTTGTTTTTTATATAAATACAGTGCTTACTTTTGTTAAATACAGCCTTTTATTTATTTTTTTGCAATTTTAAAAGCTGAATTTAAAATTTTTTTGATAATCCGGATTATTTGATAATCCGGATTAGCCTGGTTTTAATTGATCCGGATTATCGCGACACTACTGTAATATACTATTTATTTATAATAAATAATTGTCTATAACATCTTTAGACCTTTCATATAACTTCCAAAAAATGGAATTGACGATTTTTAATTTTATGCCTCATAGCGACCACTTCTCCTCGACCGTTTTTGAAAAATTCGTGTTGAAGAAAAGTTGTTAAATTGAAAAATTTTAAGTCAAAACTTACAAAGTTGAACCAAGTTCTACAGGATGTTTTCCACAATTATTCAAATTAGTATATTTTTAAACTGTTGTTACATCACTACTTGGCCCTAGAAAAATTAACAATGATATCACCGGTTAAGGTGATAACCAAAGGCAATTCAACCAACACACAAGTAGTGACGGCGAACGGCTAGCTGATCTGGTGCGTGGCTGGGATTTCGTGGGTTCAATTAATATATTTTTTTTTAAATCAGCCAGAGGGTGAACCAATATTTTTGTGATATTTTACCTAGCTAGTTTGTTCCAACACTCAGAGGTAGCTTAAAATGATGTAAAAATTATGAGCGCCATCCACGGAAAATTTAAGAGTTACTGCTACCCCTGTGATGGTGAAACCAACCGCCGTGGAAAGATTTGATCTTATGGCGGACAGACAAACAGAAAAAATGAAAAATTGAATTTTACGATAAAAGAGACATATTTATTAATAACTTCAGAAAAAATCATCAATATAAGAACAAATCTACGAATTTAATCAATATAAACAGTATAAAATAATGTTATCAATTATGAAATAGGAATATTAAGTAATATTATCACAATTTCCAAGAGAAAATATTTATAGCTTAATTAATTTATCATTAAAAGAAAAGAAATATATTGTGCAATGAAAGTTATACAGTAAATATTACACAACAAAAAAAATCAATGAAATTCTCAGAATCTCACCAATCCTTCTGACGATGGATAGATAGTGGATGAGGGCTCCTGGTGAGTTCTGGTAGCTTTTCCTAACAGCCTCTCCGAACACAGACGGCACCTCGACGTGGTTTGACGTCTTGCTATCCTGTATAACGCTAGGGTTTTGCTGTTGGTTTGGATTGACTGGACTAAACGGGACTCGACTAAACTATGTTTGACTGGACTATCTGTCTTATGGAATCTAGCAGGCATTTAACCATCAAACGAAAGAAATGATTTTCCATGTGTAAATTATGTAGACTATTTATTGTCTATTAATTATCTATTTAAATAATCATCTATATAATCATATAATCAGCTATATAATCAGTTATCTAATTAAATAATCAGTTGTTTATATAATCAACTATTTATTATCTATTTGGTCAGTTGGCAGCAAAACTCTACGTTTGGGAAGAAGAAAAAATATTATCAGCACATGTTTCAGAATTATGGTTGTTTAGTTAGCAGAAATGAAAAATATGGCTAAAGGCCGTTAAACACTAATGAGAGGAATCAAATAAATAAATGTAATTACCTTTTATTAGATAGATCACTAAGAGAAAGTTTGATAACAGCAGAAGTGACACAACTCGTGACTGAATGATTATCAAAAAACTAAGTCAAAGTGTATGCTGCTACAAAATTGGCTACAGAAATGGCCAATTCTGCTATTAGCCAGCTAATAAAAGAGATATCCCCTCTCAAGTCTCAATTAACATATTACCATACTATAAACTAAAAATTACTAAGAATTTGGTCTGCGTTGTTCTATGCAACCCACAATACTTCCTGTAGTATATTTGGTTTAACCAATAATTAAGAAATAAGTGCTGTGAAATACAGATATATTTACTATGCGATCGAAGTGTCTGTGTTCTACGAGAGCTGTTAGCAAAAACTGGAATACAAAAAGGGTTAAATGATTGAAACCTGAAAATATAATAAATATGTACATTCCTAAATTTAAAAAGATTACCTACGATAATTTCATGTCTGGCGTTTTAGGTACTAGAATATGGTAAATACCTGTACATATTTCTCAAAAATTCATTTTGTTTACAAGAATTTAATAAAATTACTTAAAGTTGCCAGATGTATGCAACACTGTTGTAACAAATTTTTTTCAAATGGAACACCCTGTATGTTCTAACTTGAAATGCTTCAAGAATCAATTCCCTACATGCTGAAATCAATATGACAACTTGTTTCGATATTAATTTAAAATTTTTTTGTCACAGACACCCAGGTTACCGGGTTACCACCTCTCGCAACATGGGTTTTCATAATCCAAAATATTTTTAGAACTGATTCCAGCAAAAAAACTACGCCCATATAGCCTGTTCTATTTTATGTTTAAGAAAATATTTCACTACATTCCATTCCATTGAACTTGAAATTAGGTGCATCATTTACTTTTTGTGTCTTTATTTGTCTTTTTATGTTGCACCTGTTTTGTACCTGATTTTTTTTAAATAAAAGCATTAAATCAAGAAACTGTAGTTTCTTTTCTTCTGCCTATTGTTAATTAATACTGTAGGTTTACTAACATCAAAATATTGGACACTAACTGTGCTTGAGGTGCGTTCTCCAACAAAGTCGGCATCGGTCAGTGATGATTGACTGATAGTTTTTGCCAATAAACTGCTAATTTGGTTATTTGTATTAAGTCTAGATTTATGTTTTTTAGTTTTGCTCTTTTTCTTGTTTAAACGGATCTAAATGTTTACTTAACCCCTAATTTTCTGTAATCGTGTAATGTATGACATGAGTACTATTTTTTCAGATATTGACATTAAAATTGGAAATTTCGTTCTGATAGAGTTCATCACGAAGAAGTCGAAGAAATATTACGTGGGAATTGTCACGAGCATTCACAATGAAGGATACGAAATAAAATTTATGAGAAAAATGGGCTCAAGCAACAAATTCATTTTTCCTAATTTGGACGACACGTCCTTTATTACCAAAAATGAGATCAAGTCGATTTTGGGCGATCCAAAAGTTGACCAAAGACTTCATCATACTTTTGCTGAGGCAGACTTGTCCAAGTACTCTGTAGTCTAGATTATGTTTTGAATGTGCATTATTTTTTCAGTTTCTATTTTTCTGTTAAATACGGGACAGATTTTTAAGAGGCTGCATTGATTGAATGGTTTAGTTGTTGAAATAAGTTAAAGAAAATCTTAATGTTTAGCTTTTCCTATGTATATTGTTTCTGTCGTATACAATTTTGTTTTCAGAACCCTACAACATAATACAAAATATTCATGCGTTATAATAACAATCGAAATTCACGTAAATTTTTTAAAATGGCTGTACAAAAATGTTCAGTGTAAAAAATCATAGTTTATTATGTTAGGTGTGCAGCTCATTTTGGGTAGCTCTAAAAGATAGATATACAAATTCAAATTATGATTTGTGCAGCTGTAAATATGTTCAACATGCGAAGAAACTACAAATAATTTCTTTTCAAAACTCTGCACATCCGCACCCTTTTAAATCCAAATTAATATTATTTTGACAGTCATTAACGTTATCTAGTTTTCCAGTCCGTATCTGCAAGAGTAGGTAGTAAGTGGGGTGACTGAATAAATCAATTTTTTTTGTTTCTCTTACAGACTTGTTCGAAATCCTAAAACATGATCTCATGGACCATGGAGTTTCCCAAAATTTCTTTCGTAAAGCAATTAGATCATGAGAATATTCTGAAATAAAAATCTCACACAAGTCCTTTTCTCAGAATTGTTCAGAGATTATGAATAATTATTAATTCTTCTTTAAATAAACCACTATAAAACTCTTATAGCGTTCTAAAATTACCCCATATAGGAAAAAGTAGGGTATCGCCTGTTTTTGACGTTTATTATTATTTATTTGCAATTTTTTGCACAAATTTTTTGTTTTATTTGCTAGTCATATTCTAGTATGTGTTA
Source organism: Stenurella melanura (assembly GCA_963583905.1). NCBI lineage: Eukaryota > Metazoa > Arthropoda > Insecta > Coleoptera > Cerambycidae > Stenurella > Stenurella melanura. The sequence continues at coordinate 7,737,459 of OY757309.1, forward strand.
ATATCTTACTGTTTTTCAAATTGTTTAAACAATTATAATTTATTTAAACAATTACACTTTGCTAAAGTTTTTTAAATTTTCCAACTATTGCTATTTTCACAAGTTAATTATTTAATTTTGTTGATTTGCTAATTAATCTGTCAATTATTTAAACAATTTGTTATTGTGTATTACTGTGTTTTAAAAAAAATTGTATTTTTTTTGTTCTTTCAGAATAAAGCAATTAATTCTCTATGAAGTTTTTTAAAATTTTTCAACTTTCATATTAAAATTGCAGATTTCTTAAACAATGTCAATCGTTAATTATATAAACAATTATCACTTGTGTATCTATTAAATGTTCTGTATTTTCTAAATTTTATGATAAGTTAAAAAATTAAAAAGATACAACTTTATAGCATGAGAAGAGATGCTATTAGATAAAAATAAATCATTATAGCAAGACATGATTGTTTTAATAAATTATAATTGTTTAAACAATTTGCGAACCATTCAACTTTTAACAGATTAGAATCTACCTAATCAATAATAATAATTTATTAAAAGAATAAACGATAATAAACGTCATGAATACGCGATGCTCTATTTCTTTCCTCATGGGACCATTATTGGAACTCTATAAATGAATCTTACCGATTGTTAATTTAAAGAGGAATTATTTATTCGTATACTCAGGGCAATGCTGAAGAGGGAACTTGTGTGCAATTTTCGTTTCACTGTATTTTCAGATTCTATAGCAAATGTATGAAAAAATGTCTTCTCATAGAAATACATGGGAAACTTTGTAGCCTTGGAGGTACGTATTAATATCCACCGATTTTGCTTAAAATCGACGATAATTTTTTGTTTAAATTTCGAACAAATTTATTTTCACAAGTATAAATTTGAGCCACTCTAATTTTAAGGTATGAATGAAAATGTCAATGCTCCTTATTGTTGTTTTAGATAAAACACTAAAGAAAATGTTATGTTTGTGTCAAGAATGAGCGGTCTCCAAGAAGAAAGGTCAAACCTTTTCTTCTAAAATGTCATATGGTCAATGAGTTGACTACACCCCTTTTGCTCCCTTCACCCGCTGTTTTCTTATTCCTACCCGCTTTCGTTTTTAATAGCTCAGCTCTGATGTGTTACTAAAATAGCAGTATATGAATCAAATAAAAAATATATTCCATTTATCCCAGGATATTTGTGCCTAATGCTTAATCTATGATCGTTGACCATATTAAATATATTATTAGACCAGGCAATTTAATACTTTCAAATTAGGATTTAATTTATAAGTTCCCATTTTGCGACTTCTGGATTATAGTCCAATAATTATAAAGATTTCCATAACAAAAAATGTTATCTGAGATTTTCCTTCAGTAACTGTTAGTGGAGGGAATATACATCACAAAACCACAAAAATCAGTTCTGGAGGTGCCGCGCAACCCCCCAAAAAACCACCCCCGCGCTGAAAAAAGCCTTATTTTACTGATAACTCGTTTACCGTTGAAGATATAAAAAAAATGTTCATTATTGCTGAAAGCTCAACTAATTTCCTAAAAAAAAGTCCTGTTGTAATTTTCATGTATATGCCATGATTTTCGAGAAAATCGATATTGAAGAAAATTGCAAAATTTGTATTTTTAATGCGTACGAATTTTCGTTTATTTGAAAGTTGAATTGCTCGAAAACCAAACAAGCTAGGACGAAAAGTCAATATGGGTTTTAAAGGGGATATAAAATACTCTTGTGTTTCCACTCTTGATGGCTATTGTTATCTAATAGTATATAAAAATAACAATGTAATATAGTTATCTTGATTTCTTGCACTTTCAACTATTCGCAGGCCCATACAAAATAACTGACTTTAATACAAGTTATAAATGCATTATTTTTTAATTCAAGGTAGTACTTCAATGCAGAAAAAGTAGGAATAAAGGAATAAAAATATTCACATATATTAAACTTATATATTGCATAAAACATATACATATATGTACATTACCTGGGAAAACATTGTACTATGCATTTATATTTTGTTTAATAAAATTGTTATTATTTACCAGCATGCTGAAGTTAGCCAAATTTTTGCCAATTATTTATTGTTTCCTAAAAAAAAAGACCCACACATCTTGAAAATTTAACTCAAAAATTTTTTGTCCACTTTATATATCGTATAACTATTATCTCTAATCATTTAATAATTAAAAAAAAATACATAATAAAAATATCAAAAAAAATTGAATGTGCAGCATTTTTTAGATTTTATTTGGCTAACTTCAACATGCTGGTAAATTTGTAAATATGAATATTTTTACTTTTTCTGCATTGAAGTACAACCTTGAACTAAAAGATACTGCATTTATAACTTATATTACCTCAGTTATATTTTATGGGCCTGTGAATAGTTATTTTTTTCCTTCTTCAATTCTTTGGGAATTTCACTGCCACATGTATGTTTTCTTTCTAAGCGGTGCTAGGGGAATCTACAAAATATATCACAATTAACCAGTATTACTGGTAAAAAAACCTCTACGCCCGTGACGTTTACGTCAAAGTATAAAAGGTTGGTTTTGATAACTAAACAACACAAATAAGTATAAAAGCTTGAAATTAAATATTTCGCCGACGTTTCGGAAATCTAATCTGTTTCCTTTCTCAAGGCTTTTTTTGAAAAATCTTTTTTGCAGTAATACTGGTTAATTGTGATATATTTTGTAGATTCCCCTAGCACCGCTTAGAAAGAAAACATACATGTGGCAGTGAAATTCCCAAAGAATTGAAGAAGGGCAAAAATTAAGATAATGCCACAAATAACATTTAGACAATATGTGAATAGTTAGATGCACAAAAAACAAGAGATAACTATTATTGTTATTTTTATATACTTATAAACATCAATAGCCATCAAAAATGCCAAGACAAGAGAGTATTTTATATGCCCTTTAAAACCCATTTTGATTTTTCTTCCTGGCTTGTTTGGTCCTCGAGCAATTCAATTTTTTCTATAGGCCGCGCGCAAAAAATTTCGAATTAAGGAAAATTCACGCACATTAAAAATACAAATTTTTCAGTTTTTGTCAATGTCGATTTTCTCGAAAACCATGGCATATACAAGAAAATAACACGAGGACGTTTTTTAGCCAATTAATCAAGCTGTCTTTTTATGATGAGCAATTTTTTTTATATCTTCAACGATTAACGAGTTATCAGTAAAATAAGGCTTTTTCACCGAAGGGGTGGTTTTGGGGGGTGGGGGGGGGTTGCGCGTTATCTCCAGAACTGATTTTTGTGGTATTGTGATGTTTAATCCTCCCACTAACAGTTACTGAAGGAAAATCTCAGATTACATTTTTTGCGAGCTTCCGGTGTATTTTTTACTTTATGGACTGAACTGTTTTTAAAATGGACATTTCCAAGAAAGAGACAGTACGAGATAGCAGATTAGCATAATCTTTAAATTTAAATCTAACTATTTTGCAAACCACTGAAATTATTGAGTGAAAATTCATAGTTTTGTTATGGTTGTGCTTAGGTAGTCTTATAGTTTTTCTTTAAATATAAGTAGTGAGGAAAACAGTTACTTCAAGAAATAAATATTTTCCCTATCGGATGTCTCTTTCTAGGAAATGGCCACATAACGATTAAATTTGAAGAAATTACCAAAACACGATTCCAAATTTTTAACTCGAAACACTGCTAAAATGGAGCTAGATAGAGATATATTGCATAGGACATTTTTGTAGACTATTCAATTTCCTGCGAAGAAAAATCCTGAACAGTGTATTAGTGTAATGGTTCGTTCAAGTGCAGCAGTAAGTTGAATTTCCACCATAACAATGTGGCTACTAGATATGAACCATCTTGCATCTGCTGGACCAAAGGTCGCGCAATGGCTCCACGCGCAGATCAGTTTGAAATAATTCCAGTTGCAACTCATCCATGGACTTCTTTGAATATTTCTTCAAATACGTATTTTCTGTTGATCAATTATAATTACTGTAAAATCTTATTAATATCACAAAATGTATCTATAAAAGAACTCATTATTATTTGACTTTAATCATTTCAGAAATAGTATGACTCGTTGATACGATAAGGCTTTACGTTATTATTTGCAATTTTAAATTTATGATTGAAACACTCATTCGTTCATTTTAAGTGAGTCAACATGATTTATTTCCTATTAACAAGAAATAAAGAAGGATTTTTGTTTTTGAAATATTTTTCCTAATAACATACTTAAATCGTTGCAAATGCAATTTTAAGGTCATATCCACGCGAATAGGTGTATATAATTATTCTATACCATATTCTCCTCTTCCTGTTCTTCTATATTTTCTACGCATGTATCTTCCTCATATTCTTCATCGCCTTCTTTCGTCTATTAAATAGTCCATAAAACTTTGGTCGGTACTTTGGGACATTTTCCTCTATGGCTTCATTTTCGGGTTGTAGATTAAAATGGTTATTATGTTTCATCTAAGATCCACGGATAATAGTTGCTATGTGAGCTCGTCTTGCCATTTAGCAATGCGCACGCTTTTTATGAAACTGTTTTTCATCATACAGTAAGAAACAACAGAGATTCGAGGAATTCATCTTGTTCTCAGTTTTGCTAAGAAATGACGAAGAAGCATTTTCTGTAATACTTCTTGCCACTTTTGTCGTTTCTCTCTGCCTCACACAAAACCATCGTGGACTCTCGAGAAGTTGTCTGGGTAATTTGAGAAGTGGATGAGAAAACAGAAAAACGGAAAAGCAGAAAACAGAAAACGGAAAACGGAAAACAGAAAACAGAAAACAGAAAACAGGAAACAGAAAACAGAAAAAGACAAGAACACAAAAACTTCGTTTATATCTAGCTCACTCTGCGTCATAAATAAGCATTTTTACAACATAAGTGGAGTTTAATGTGTTAAATGATTACTAACGAAAACGGATGACTATAACACATTACACCTGAAATCACAAAATTTATTGTGAGTGATGTTTGCCTGCTTTCATAAGTGTCCATATACAATATTAAACTGTCTAAAATTTCCTACAAATAAGTTCGTATTTTTTCTAGGATCAATAATTTACGATTTTTCTGCCCTATGTATCCAAAGGGATGGAAGAATCGCGAATTAAAAAAAATGTTGTAATGGTATAAAATGAAACTTTAATACTGATTGAACTTAAAAGATAGAACTGTATTACTAATAATACGAACATTAGGTATCTTAGAAAGCATTTGAAAAGTGAGCAGAATTAAAATCATCATCATCATCATCGTTATCAGCATTATCCGCAATGATGCACCATTCATGCAAGTACCATGGCATGTGCCATACACCATGGCATATGAAATGCCGGATTTTCAGCAGCCACAGCGTCACCCACACCCAATAGAACATCGACAAAAGATGGAGTTACAGGAGCTGTTGGTACTTTGTCCAGCACTTAGATGTTGTACAGACCTTAATATTCGGGCTGAACTTACTTCATTTAACATAAAGCTTTCATTTGATACCATTAAAACATAACTTCTTTTTAATTCGCGATGTTTCCGTCCCCTGTAGATACAGAGGGTGGAAAAATTGTAAATTATTGATCCTAGGAAAAAATGAATAGGAACTTATTTGTAGCAAATTTCGTGACACTTTTTCGCTAGAGGTCGTTGTTTTCGAGTAATCCAAGAAAAACGTGAAAAGGGAATCTTCAAACCAACCCCCCCGCCCACCATTCACCGGTCAGGACTTTTAGTATGTTGTTCTGGGCACTTTACCTAACAACTCTACAAAAATTGGCCACTACACAAATTATTTTGCCCTACTCGACCTTTTTTGGGCCTCGGTGATTGGACTATATAATAGTGTATTTTGCCAATTTTGGCTTTCCTGGCATCACTCTAAACCTACATTCCTTTGTGCTGATGTTGTGAGATCATTTGGTATAAAACAAATAGGATAATGATTTTATATTTAGCTTTTATTTACATTTTGTTTTTATCTGTTTGCACATGAGTTTGCTGGTTACTTTCAATGATATCTTAATCATTAATTTCTTATGCCCTCTTAAATATTCTGTCCCGTATCACACGTATGTACTATGTATTTGCAATATTTATATCGTATGCATTTAATGAAAAATTTTCCTGCGTCAGGAAACAAAAAAAAAATTTACGGTCGTTCTTTGATCGTCATGACATTTTGTGAATTGACGTGTTGTGTCATTAGTGTTCTATTTACAAGGTGCCATACATGTACTCTATTATTGGTATTAGTTTATTTAATTTTTTTAGACAAATTTACATTTGTGTAGAAATTGACAAAGTTTGTATATAAATGTAAAGTACAACTTTTAAATAATCAACACACAACACTGAAATATCCTAGAATCCATTGTTTATTTTATTATATTTTGACAATTCACAAAAGTTAAAAATTGTGTTAGAGTGTTCTACTTGTTTCAACAGTTACCTGTATTTTTTCGTCATTTATATAGAAAACCTAAAAGCACCGTGAATGTTTTGTAAATTGACACATGCAAACGTGACAGTTTAAGCTTCATATTTATGTGAAATACAATTTAATAAGGAATAAACATTTATTTTTATCTCGATGGAAAACATGACAGTTAAGTTGTTACGAAAAATCTGCTCTTTTTAAAAAGTGCATGTGTGTTAATCAATATATGTATGTACCTATAAAAATATATTAAAAGAAATAATTTGATTTTTTTATGTGTGTAGTGTGGGGTGAACGAAATTAGGAGAGCGTATGTTTTCTGGAGCTCTAGGTGGTTGATTTTCCTCTGCCAATTCAATTAATTAAATTCAATATTTAAATGCATTCTGAGCGTAAGACTATAAATGTGCAGAAGCACCATCCTGTCGAAACCATACTTTTCCTACAACATTCAGCGGTAAGTTGTCAATTAATAGTCTAATTCACAAGTTCAAAAAGGTGTTAATTCTTGAAATAGCTCATAAAAATATGAGCGATAGCTCATTGGATTCGGAATGACGACTAGAAAAATGTGTTAAAATGTTTTATTAGCACATAAAAAATTGCAAAAGTTATGAACAAATTAAGATGAAATAAAAATGGAATTTAGTTTTTCGCTTGTAACTCAAAAACTATAAGCGAGGACGGAAACCGGAAGAGAGATTCTTAAAGAGGAGGAAATTTTCAATAAGGAAGTCCAACTCCCGGAACTCTATCTTCATTATTTATCATTTTAATTTAATGAGGTGTTACATTCCCAACTTAAAGTAATAGTCTAACTATTACTTTTAGTTGGGAATGTAACACCTAAACGTCCTTAAATGAATTCTGAGTGTAAGACTATAAATGTGCAGACGCACCATCCTGTTGAAACCAAATTGTTCCTAACACTTGCTGATCATATATTATATGTTATCTATATGGAACACCTTATAGATTTAGATCTTCCATGATTTCTACCTGAAGCATTTCTTCAAGTTTTAAACAGTTGAAGAAATCGTATTAGATACTGAGTACTGACCAACTCTGTATATTTACCACCAAAAATTCAAAACATTTGCTTTTCAAATAGACGAAATATAAGAGTGGTTCCATGAAAGTGAAAGATGTAGGGTTAAATTTCCTGTTTACAATCTACCTCTTTGAATTTCACACGTTGCATTAGTTTATAGTACAGGCAATGAAGGCCAAGTGTTGTAAAAACCTCGCAAAAATTAATAAACGAATCATCTCTGGGATTTAAGTAGTTAATAACCTGTAGAATGGAATGATGCATTCTTTGCACTTCCAAATTTGGAAAAACTTTTTGATTCTCTGTTTTTTTGCTCTAACAGCTAAAATAATGAAAATACAGAAAACAACAACAAAATTTGTAGCTCGTCTCTTTCTCTACAAAATGACCTACCAATTTTTGTCTTACTTAAGCCGTTTACGAGATAAATCCAGTTTTCCACGTATTGTTTTGAGCCGCTCCGAAATGTGCGGAAAATGAGAATTCTCTGGGTGTTTCGCACGACCGGACATATCGATCGATAACTATTACTATTCAGAGCCGCTAAAAAAAATGAAAGCAACGTAAAATGTAGAGAAATGTCGCAGCTTTAATGTGGAACTAATCACAAAATTCATACAAATTTTTATCATAGAGAAAAAAGTGTTAGAAGATGGCTTAGTAAATTTTATACAGTTGATTTATTCACATCTTTGAGTTTTATGCACCCTGCCTATTCTCCCATAACAATGGGTGCTTTTTCACTGCATGGATTCGATTCCACGCACTTTAATCTATATTTCGTGAAAATTTCATTGAAGAATGTTAAGAAACAAATAAGTTGTATACGTTTTACTGTATAATTGTGCATTTTCTGAACGTGTATGAATAATGTAAACAAATTCAAAAAGCACTGCGCGCATTTAAAAAACTCTAAAGTCATTCGAAAGAATATGTTTTATTGTACGTATAATCCAAAAATTAAGACTGTGCTATTATTATTACTTAAGATATAGCGAATTGAACTCCAAAATTTGGAGGTGATTGATCGATGAGAAATATACCCTCTACTTTGATTGCAAGGCATATTTTTCCAACAAAAGTAATTGCAATAAAATGTTAATTGGATTAATACATCATTATATAAGAATATATAAGCAAAATGAATTATGATTCTAACGACTCCCGGCAAAGATATGAATAAATCTGTGGATCAACTGTACAAAGTTCACTAAGCCATCTTCTGACACTTTTTCTCTTTGATACAATTTTTTATGAATTTTGTGATTAGTTCCACATTAAAGCTGAGACCTTCCTCTACATTTTATGTAATTTTCATTTTTTTAAGGGGCTCTGAATAGTAAGAATTATCGATCGATGAGCACGGTCGTACGAAACTTCTGGAGAATTCTCATTTCTCGCGCATTTCGAAGCGGCTTAAAACTTTAAGTGGAAAACTCGATTTATCTTCTAAACAGCTTAATTAAGACAAAAATTTGTAAAGACCTTTGTAGAGAAAAAGACGAGCTACAACTTTTGTTGGGAATTTCTTTCTCTATTTTCATTATTTTGGCTGCTAGAGCAAAAAAACCGAAAATCAAAAAGTTTTTCCAAATTTTTTTGAATTATCCCGCAACTTGGAAGTGCAAAGAATGCATCATCTTATTCTCCAAGTTATTACCTACTTAAATCCCAGAGATGATCCTTTTATTAATTTTTGTTACCCTAAATTGTTAATTTGCCTGTACTAATGAACATCAGTGACATCACACACACGAGATTTTTTAAATAGAAAGCACGTAAAACTTTTATTTTTCCGGTATGGACAAATAATCAAGTTAACACTTGTTTCGCCTTAACGGAAGAATTAATTTTAAATATATCTAGACTTACACTCCAAACGTAACAACTAATAACACGAAAACTACCTACGGTGGTGCGGAATGGGCACAGGCAGTGGGTAACGCTACCTAAGAGAAATTATCATAGTAGCCACCCACCCTTAATTCTGCCGCCACGTAATAAGGACCCAAAATTTAATTGTAGTCTCCCCAAGCCGCTCTCTGCGCATGATCAACAACCAGCTGAACTCGCCTAACATCAACAGTACTGAACGTAAACATAACCTGTAATTGGTGTTGTTTCATAGTTTTGTTGTTTGATTCTTGTGTTTGTGTTGTGTAAAGTTGTGTTAAAGTGTTAAATCGACAGTGGAAGAAACAAGTTAAGGTTTACTAAATGTTAACGGTGCAAGAGTGAAAGTTCTCAAACAGCGGTACTCATGCCTTCAAAATTAAACAACAGTTGGAGCGTATGCCCATCAATCTTGTCATGCGTTGCGTGAGGGGCAAGTAGAACATGCCATTTTGCGATGTATGTACCTGTTTTAAAGTTTTCGTTGGATTATTTTATTTTTGGTAAGGCTGTTAGCCTCGCTTGATTGCTATAATTAATAATGTAAGTAGTTAATATTTATGTCGTAATATAAACAGTAGAAAATGCAATAATTCGTAACACCTATTAAAATAGTAGTACCTTTGAAGATGAATATAAGTAAAAGATAATTCGTTAAGCCTTTTATTAAACAATTTTGTTGTGAATCATTGGCAATTACAGCCATATAGGTACCTGATTTACAAGCACAGACAGGTATGAAATGTGTTTTAGAGTTCATTTCTAACAAAATTTTCTTTTCCTGGAAAGCATAATTGTTAGTTATTTACCTAGGCACTACAGTGGAATGATGTGGAATTTATAAATAAACCACATAAGTGATAGAAACTTTCGTGCCTAGGGGCATTGATATTAATCTTTTTTAACTGTATTTTTTAAATAATTTTAAGTGACATTAAGAAAAGTCTTAGAAGAATTATTTAAACGTCAGATCTGAATAATTTTTTGTAAGAAAACTATTATTTTTAGCAACATTAAAAGGGCAGTGATAGTACAATTCTGAATTTGAAATAAACAATTTATTTTGCAATATTAATACTTATATTACAATTTGAATTATTCATTATATTCAATTATGTCACATGTAATAAAAAATATATGTTGACGTTTATCTGTCACCTCCGCCCCCGCCAACTACAAGAAATCGTGCAATATTGGATTACTTTACTGATTATTTCTAGCATTTTAATCAAGATTTTGAGGTTGTTTAGTGCCAATTTAAAAAATAATTCTTTATTATCATTCCTGTTATTTAATAATCATTTTATTAGAATGCCTATTTGATTTAATCAAATGGGTATTTTATTATAACATTTTGTAACTAAACAAAACTGTTATCATGACAATTTTTGCTTCAAACTTGGTACATATTATTAACTAAAACAGTAAGCATATTATAATACTTTAATGAAATCGGTCCATATTTGCATACAGGGTGATGGCCAGGAACGTGTGCATTGTTCAGTTTTAAATGAAAATTATTCGATTTTAATTTTGAAAAAGCCATTGTAAAGGTAATTCAAACTGCTATCGGATAACAGAAAAAACATATAGAATTCAGTATGAAATGAAAAAGTTAGTAGTACTCCCGGTTAAACTGGAAACGAATTTTTGGATTCCGCTAGGTCAAAAAATGTATTTTAGTGTCAAATACCCTAAACCCTAATTTCAAGTTTATATCTTTACGAAATAAGGAGAAAAGTAGGGGGTGTACCCGATCTCTTGGGCGCCCAATATACTAGAAGCCAAGGTCTAAACTTTCTTATGACATGTACCACCCCATCATAACCCCCACTCCATTAACAGCGGTTAACAACATAAAATTGAGATATTTACTTGAAAATTGGTACACTTATGTATGATGATAACGATATTTGGAACTAGATTATATTTTGAGCTGATTTCGTTGAAGGGTTTGGCATATTTATTAAAAGCCAAAACCTGCATTTTTTGTGACATCTGCCACCACCACCCTCAACTCCATTATTAAAAGAGTTAACAAAATGAAATTAAGGTATTGACATGAATTTGTTTATACGTAGGTATATATGTTATAACGGGATCTGCAACTAGATTAGGTAATCACAACAGATCATATCATGCTGTTATACAGCAAAGGAAGAACAAAGAATACATCAAATACTTTTTGCATGTGTATAGCATAATTATACTTGAGGTGGATTTTCATTTTTTCTTAGTAAGTACAAGAAGATTATCAAAAAATCGATTGTGGAAGCCGTTACTTTGTGATAGTTAATCATGACGATATGAGAAGGAAAACTACTTTGTTTTCTACCACTAAACTTTATTGTAACATACACGTTACTGCAGTTTCGGTACTTTAACGTACCATTTTCAAACGTTGATTCAAATGATTCATTTGAATCAACGTTTGAAAATGGTACGTTAAAGTACCGAAACTGCAGTAACGTGTATGTTACAATAAAGTTTAGTGGTAGAAAACAAAGTAGTTTTCCTTCTCATATCGTCAAGAAGATTATCAGATATGAAAAAATAAAATTTAAGAAATTGGTCTGAAATATATGATACTGAAAAGCACCAACATAATAATTTTTCAAACATTGAGAAGAACATCAAAAATAGTTCCGCTGATGCCCCCGCATGTTTGTAAGAGAAGAGTCGTCGACCGATGTCTCTCGAGATTTTATGAAATATTCACGATTATTTCCAACGTACGTATTCTCGAATATTTCCAATGAGTCCATTGAAATTTAGGGCGAAAATTGCATTTTGGGTGGGACAAGATTTTTTCTTTTGACGAGTCCAGTTTGAATATAAAACCCGGTTTTCAGGATTGAAAGCCCCTCCCCCCATTTGGCCGCCGTCTTGGAAGTGGGGGTGTGAACAGTTCTTCCGTGATATCTTGAGAACCGTAAGTCTCACAAAAAATTTGTGAGAACTGGATTCTCTACAGTCTTGGTCTAGATAGTTCTTAAAATTGAAAATGAAAAAGTTATAATTTAAATTAGACTAGAATTTTCAAGATAAATTATCTTTTAAGGGTTATAACTTTTTTTCAATTGATTTTATTGAAAAAACTCATCAGATGTTATTTAAGATGTATTCTTTAAACCTCTTGGAAGGTTAAACCACCCCTAAATCGAAATAAAATAAAAAACATACACAATGTCATTTTAAAAACTAAATAAAATAAAAAAAACAAACAAAATATAATTTTTTACTTTTTTGCTTCAAGTTTGGGGCTCTTTTAGGCAAGGAAAAATGGTTAATTTTTATTAAAATTATCGCGAAATATCCTCTAAAAGGGTTTTTTTTTGCATTTTTAGGGATTTTCGTAATCAGCTACCCAAAAAACGTATAGTCAAAGTAGTTTCAGACTATTGTTCTTTCCTGAACCCTTTCGCGCGTTTTGATTTGAGTATTGGTTTGGTCCCCTTGCAGCGCCTTAACACCTCTCCAAAGAAAAGAAATTTAAAAAATGAGTAGAGAAAATTGTTCGCACTAAAATGATCTGCAAAAAACATCCGATGTGTTTTTCAATAAAATCAATAGAAAAAAAGTTATAAACCTTAAGTGATATTTTTCTTAAACGTTTTAGTCTATTTTTGATTATAACTTTTTCATTTTCAATTTTACAGTAAGAAGTATCTAGACCAAAATTGTTGAGAATTCAATTCTCTAGAAGATACGTATTAGAATTTTTTTTGCGAGACATGGTTCTCAAGATATCGCGAAAGAACTGTTTACAATTCCTTTTTCAAGAAGGCGGCCAAATGGGGGGCTTTCAACCCCAAAAATCGAGTTTTATACTCACAATGGACCCTCCTCGTACATATAAAAAAATCTTATCCCACCCAAAATGCAAGGTCAATGTAAAATTTCAATTAGGCAAGACGAAAACCTCGCGTTGGTATGAAGAAAATGTCAGAAGCGATTTTTTTGCACACTCTTGTTCGCGACATGCCCCTGAATAAGGATCAAAATTCTGCTGGACGAATATCTGTTCCCAATTTGTTTAAATTAATTTTTTTGAACAAATGGCAAAAATGGCTTTCTTTGAGCCAAATTTAAAAAAAAGTTTTTTGGGTCATTTTGAACCAAAAAGGTATCTAGTAATTTTTTCGTAAAGTCGAGAGTTTCCGAATTCAATGTTTGAAAAAAAAAAAAACAAAATTGGTCATCCTCAAGGTTAAAATACAATATTAAAAAATGAATTTTTTAATTGTTAAATAAACGTTTTTAGCTGAGCGCGCGCTCTTTTATTGTTTAAAGTCGCAAACGGTCAACTTTACGAAAAAATTACAAGAGACTTTTTTGGTTTAAAATGACCAAGTAAACCTAAAAAAATACATTCGGGTCAAAGTAAGCGATTTTTGTAATTTGTTAAAAAAAATAGTTTAAACAAATTTCAGAAATCTCATATCTTGACCCAAATGATTTAAAAAAAAATTTTTTTGGTTATTATAAACACAAATATCTCATCATTTTTTTTGTTGTTGACTGTTTCCGACTTATAAGCAATTGAAGGAAAGCGCGCGCTCGACTAAAAACACCTATTTAACAATTAACAATTTAAGCTTTGGAATAAAAAATCTGCACTTACTTTCAGGATTTTATTAATAGGTGTTCAAAGATTGTATAAGAATTTTGGTGAACTCAAAAAATTCATTTCACTTCAATCGCATGCCGAAGGGAAGTATTGTATTCGAGATAAAATCACCCCCCGAGATTTTTTCGGATTTTGACGTTTCAGATCACGTAGATTCCGAAAACATAGGTTTTTCAATTCCGTCAGTCTGTCTGTCTGTCTGTTGGTGCATTAACTAAAAAATTACATGACGGAGAGCAGTCAAATTTGGTAGGTAGTTGACGCTACTGTCGGCGAAGAAATGGTTAAACTTTCACTGGAATGTATTTTTTTTCGCAAGTTTAAAATTTTCACGTTTCATGACACGCTAAACCTATTTCAGAAAAAGAAAATTTTGTTCACCAACATTTTTGAAACATTTTTTACGACTAAAATAAATGAAAAAAATATTTTTTTTTGCAAATTTAAAATTTCCATGGCATTCTAAACCTATTTAAAAAAAAAGAAAATTTTATACCACTGAAATATATGAAACATTTTTTTTCTTTTTTCAAATTTAAAATTTCCACGTTTCATGGCATTCTAAACCTATTTCAAAAAAAAATTTTTTTTACAGGTTTTTGAAAAATTTTTTACCTTTGAAATAGATGGAAATTTTTTTTCGTTGTTCAAATTTAAAATTTCCACGTTTCATAGCGTTCTAAAACTATTAAAAAAATAGAGATTTTTCTTACCATTTTTGAAAAAATTTTACCACTAAAATAGATGGAATGTTTTTCTCCTTGTTCAAATTTAAAATTTCTACGTTTTCATGTAGAATGCCATTCTACCTATTCAAACAAATTTAAAACTAGATGAAAATATTTTTTTTGTTCAAATTTAAAATTTCCACGTTTCATGACATTCTAAACCTATTTCAGAAAAAACAATTTTTTTCACCATTTTTCAAAATTTTTTTACCAGTAAAATAGATGTAAATTTTTTTTTCTTTGCTCAAATTTAAAATTTTCACGTTTCGTGGCGTTCTTAACCTATTAAAAAAAAAAGAAAATATTTTTACCAACATTTTTGAAAAATTTCAAAAGAAAGTGAAATTTTTTTACCACCACTATACTTCCACTCCACTACGTGAATATGGAATTGAAAATGTGACAGATGGCAATAATATTTGGCATATGCTATTATACTTTTATTGAAAAATGTACAGGGTGGTCATCCCAAGAAACAGTTCAGTCATGGTGGACATTTGTAGAGGTATTTGCGCAAGCCTTCATATTTAATAATAATAATAATAGTGACTTTATTAGACGGAGTTCAGTCCAAAGACTGCTCTTACAAAGACATGCTATTTGGCACCTGTTATTTAGTATTGAATTTTTGCTGTTGGATAATCACTCTGTGTATTTTTTTGACCAAAGGTTTTTTTTGTAATAATAGTGATAACTATATTCCGATTATTATTTTCAATGTCATTTCGTAATTATTAATTTTTTAGAGTGACCGCCATGCACAAATAAAGAGGGAATACCTTTACAGATTTTTTTAATATTGTATTTTAACCTCGATTTTAACCTTGAAAATGGCCGTTTTGTGTATTTTTAAACATTAAATTATTTATAAGCCGGCAGACTTTGCGAAAAAATGACGAGATCTTTTTTGTTTAAAATAACCCAAAAAGACCTTAAAAAATAATTCGGGTCAATAAAAGCGATTCTTGCTATTTGTTTAAGAAAAATTAGTTTAAACAAATTGGAACAAGATTTTCGTCCGGTAAAAATCTTGATCCTTATTTTGTTTCATACGAACGTGAGGTTTACGCATTGTCTAAATGGGCTAAATGAATTCTCGACTATTCTTGGGTACTTCCTATTATTCTTAGATATTCCAGAGTAATGTGCGACATTTCCGAATATTCTGATGTATTCCCGAGTATTCTTACATATTTCCCAGAATGTGTATTTCCACATTCCCAAAATATTGCTATTAGCCTAAGAAAATTAGATAAATAACGGAGGAAACCTGGACAAAATTAGTAAAAATCTAAATTTTGGACAGACGTTCTTTGAGATGTCCCAAACCCAAATCCACAAAAATCACAAAAATTTCAGCATGGCTACCCAAGATTTTGAAGGTCAAAGTGAAAGTTGTAGGGAATTGAATCGTCTACAAGATTGCACTCTTGCATTTTCCCCCTAAATTTCACCCTTGGCGAGATATTGAAGGTCAAATTTCCAAAGAAAACGAGTTTCCGCGAATATCTCGCTTCCTATGCACCCGGACGTCCATGAAGCATTATTATTGTCGAGAATATTTTCCTTTGACCTTGAATATCTCGAAACGTTGTAGGAGGTTCGGGAAAAATAAAAAAGGCAACTCATAGATAATTTAATTATCTGCAACTTTCATTTTGACCTCATGGGCATCCGATGCATAGGTCGCGAGATATTTGCAAAAAAGTTTGACCTAATTTCCGTAGGCTATATAGCATTCACAACATTTTTACAGGTATTCCCGAAGTGGGTTAACCACTCAAACTGAAGGAAATTTTACAAACACTAAAACGTTAACAACGCAGTCGACGTGTAATTCGCCTATCTAATTGGCATCATTTGAAGATTATTAAGAGATTTTGCAGCTTTATGATTCTGTGTATTTGATGTAGTTTGTGGTGTCCAATAAACATCTGTTAATAATTTTTAGGTAGTTACGTGTGTTACAAATGTGGCAACAAATACAGGCAGCATCGCAATTTATACACTCACTTGAAGGAGTGTGGAAAAGAACCTTCTATACCGTGCCCGTACTGCAATTACAGGTGTAGAAGACGCAATCATTTGAGGAACCACATCGCAAGAAAACACAAAAATAATGTAGATTTACAGTCGACCCGTGCTTGGGTTTTTCACTCCAATTGAGACGAAAATCCCTAAATATGATAATATAAACGTACACGTTTCTATTTTCCTGACCTTGATCTCAAATTAACTTGGTGTCTATGTTGAGATTTTGTGGTCAGTTTGATGAAAATGATTATATTCTCTTACGTTTCGAATTATTATCCATCGTCAGAGAACTACAATAATTACAAGAAGCAAAAATGTTCCTATATGTTAACATTAAACATATATTACTTATAAATTTAATAATGAATAATAATAGTAATAGTGACCGGAGTCTGCAACAACTGCCTGGCCAAACACTGAACTGTCTATACCCACTTGTAAACAGACGAAGCAAACTAACTACGAACAACAAATTAAATCTCTATAAAACCATCCTTAGACCGATAATAAATTACGCCTGCGTGTCATAGAATTTTATCTCGAACACGCAGTGCAAGAGATTGCAAGTAACTCAAAATAAACTTCTAAGAATCCTGACGAACGCGGACAGATACACACCAATGCAATGATTGAATAGGGATATTCACAGAGAAATTAAATCCTGTTTAAACATTGTAAAATGGTTAAAAATAGTCTTATAATAATATCTACAAAGTTTTACAAAAATCAATAAATCCGTTCTATGGGAAAACCCCTAAAGAAATATGAATATTCATTGAATGAGCGAAACGCTCCTTGATTGGCGAGACGTCATGTTGCTTATGGTTAAACGCGCGAGAATATAGTGCCTAGGCTTTTATGCACGTTTCATATGAGAATTAGGGGTGGCAAAAAAATATAATATATCGATATGAATCATTTGATAACACCACAAGACTCAGATCAATATATTCGATATATCAACAAAAAATTATCGATACTTCTATATATCGATTATTTTGTAAATTAACATTTAATGTCAAAAATTAATGAATATTGCTTAAGGTATAATTTCGGAAAGCGGGGGGTGGCATTGACGGGGTGATATTCTCGCAATAAAATTTCTATCTCGATTGAAATTTCGAAGAGCGGCAAGGTAATATGCAAGTTGACCCGTGGTGATAGGTTTCAATCAGCCTGAATCTAGTGGTGTAAAAGCGAAACAGCAAGTACGGTTTTATATAAATAAGTAATAAGTACTATATAGTACCAAACCTTTAGTAGTATATTATACAGTGTGTTCCATATCAAATGTGCTTTGCTACGTTGGAAACAGGGATGCAAAAAGGGACCGATTTTGATAAATGCGTTTAAGGTAACAACAGTTTTTTAAAAATATCATTGGTTTAAAAAAGGACCAAAGCTTCTTTCTTTATTTACTGATGTATTTGTACATCCAGGAACAAAACAACACTTGTTTCTATTAACTTTCACACTTTTTGAGTCTCCCATCATTACAAAAACAGAGATAAAACAATACTGAAACAAACAATCCATATCACGTTAGTATACGAGTTCCGCTATGAGCATTATGACATCACGCGCGCTACTCTCACTGCAGGGATCGTTTACTAGCCTCGTTAATTTCGGAGTTTTTATTTTCAGTTTATTTTCAAGAACGAAAGTTTTTAGGCGTTTTAATGGTTATTACGTGTTTCTGTAGCCTTAGAACTATAATTTTTTATTACAATTAAAAAATAGTGAACATCCCTATTGCATCGAACTACAAGCATGCAAATGATGAGAGACTTCATCGACCCAGTTCCTCAAAGCCTCTTAACAACTAAAACTCAACAATCCGGTAATGATGACTGACATCAGGGGTGTTAGGGGGGCAATGACGTAAAGCACACACGCAAACTACAGCACCAAAAACTACCCCTCCTTTACGAAAGACGGTGACAATAACTGACAGCGCACAAACCACGACATGGACAACCCCACAAACCCTCTCCCTCCTCCTCCTCACAACCCTCTCCTCCCCCACAAACCCGCTGACACAAAAAATGTTTGTTAAGTAAAAAACAACTTTTTTATCATCTGATTCATTGTTCTATATTTTCCTGTATATTTGAAACATTATTTAAGGCTTTATAGGATTTTGCAAACACCAGAAAAAGACTATCTATGAGAACTAAAATAAAAGCTATTTTAAAATGATTGATTTACAATCTTTTACATTCTTTCTATAACCTGAATTCTGGTTATGCTAGCAATTAAAATCGTAAAATTAATTTGTCTTTCTTATTGGACAATTCTCATTCTAACACTAGTCTCTACACAGTCACCTACGGATATGCAGAATAAACCCAGTAACCACATAACCCCCTACAGCTATGAAGATTCAGTTAAAATGAGAACAAAGGCCTAAAATGAATTTATTGACATACCTCCAACAGAACCTCCAACAAACGCCAAGGAGTCAGTCAAATTTCGTCCACAAAGAGGAGTGCGAAATCCATAATTTTAACTAATACATAAAAAAATCTTCATTTCTTGTAAAAATTGCAATTCTCTGATGATGTTTAATAAACCGAAACGTACGAAAATACAGTAATTTTTATTTAAAGTGATCCAAATATCCCAAGATGCACATCACGAGCGAAACTAGCAACGAAAACACAATTTTTTGTGTTTGCATTTTTGAATACATATGTTCGTAGATAATGATAATATCAACATTTTTACCTACAAATTATGACCGAATAAAAAGGCTATTAGCCTCAAATTTTTAAAAATAATGTTGATACCAACACGTATTTTTCAGGTAAAACTCGTATTAAAAATAAAATAGCGTGGCACTTTTCGGACCAATTTTAATGGAAAGGTGGATTCATTAGCTTTAATTTAAAAAAAAACCGCTGCCTAAGGAATCACTACTTCCACATCCAGATTATTCGTCCAAGTCACTTTAAAGGAAACATCTTGACTATATTTGCACTCTAGTATGTGGAAATTATTGGTCATAGAATTTTAATAATATTTGGGGTAGATGTCATAGAAAAGTTTGAGGAGTTGGTTTCTACCATATACGTTAAAAATGAAGTTTCTAGTTTACCGTACTTATTTTCCACTATTTACAACCTACCACCTCAATGGAGTCATCTCAATCAGATGTCACTACAATACATACGTGTACTAACTTTCAAGTGAATATCTCAATTTGATGTTATCAATCCCATTAATAATGAAGCGGAAGGTGGTAGAGTTTGAAAAATATTAGAAAGAAATCTGAGGCCTTGGTTTCTAGTATATACACCAAATCCCAAATTTCTCTAGTCTTACCAGCTTGCTTTACTTATTTTCCCCTATTTGCCCCTATTTAACCCCCAACCCTTCAACGGCATCATCTCAAATTATGATCTAGTTTCAGACGTCGTTATAATACATACGTGTACCAAATTTCAAATGAATATCTCAATTTTATTTTATCAACCCTTTTCATATTGGAGTAGGGGTGGTTGGGTTGAAAAATATTATAAGAAAATCTGACGCTGTGGCTTCTAGTACCGAATTTCAAGTTTCTGTAGTCTTACCAACGTTTTACTTATATTCCTCTATTTACCCCAAATTAACCCCCAACCCTTCAACGGAATCATCTCAAAATATAAACTAATTCCAGACGTCGTTATAATACATACGTGTACGAAATTTCAAATGAATATCTCAACTTTATTTTGTCAACCCCATTAATGGGGTAGGGGTGGTGGGGGGGTTGAAAAATATTATAAAAAAATCTGAGGCCTTGACTTCTAGTACATACACCGAATTTCAAGTTTCTGTACTCTTACAAGCTTGCTTTACTTATTTCCCCCTATTTACCCCTATTTAACCCCCAACCCTTCACCGGATTTCCTCAAAAAACAATCCAGTTCCAGATCTCGTTATAATATATACGTGTACAAAATTTCAGGTCAATATCTTAAACCGTTCCGGAGAAAGCGTGCGGACAAAAAAAGTTACAGACAGACAGACAGACAGACAGACCGACCGACAGACAGACCGACAGACAGACAGAAAATTTTTTTTCGCTCAAATTTAAAATCTCGACGTTTCATGACATTCTAAACCTATTTCACGAATAAAAATTTTTGAAAATTTTTTTGCGATTACTATACTTCCAATCCACTACGTGGATGTGGAAGTAAAATAGGTCCCTAGTATATCTAACATAGAAGTTAGCGGCGAAAAAAATAGATCCCTAGTACATCTGATATAGAAGTTAGCCGCGAAACAGACGTTGACAGCGTTTTCGCTGCTAGAGCGTAATTTCTCAAGTAATGTGCTAATAAAAAAAATTGAATAGGCTGGCCCTTCTCAGACCACTTTTATTCGAAGAGTGGGTTCTTTAGCTTTAATTAAAAAAAATGTAAGTCCAACATAGAAGTTGGCCGTTAAATAGACGTTGACAGCGTTTCCGCTGATAGCGTATTTTTTATGTTAAACTGAAATAAAATGAGATCCATTACCCTGGACCTTTTTGGACCGATTTTAATCGGAAGGTGGGCTCATTAACTTCAATTTAATAAAAGAATGAAGTCCCTAATGCATCTAACACAGAGAAGGCTAATAGACTTCATTTTGTTTTAATTTAAATTAAACAATGCACTAGCAGCGAAAACGCTGTCAGCGTCTATTTCGCAGTTAATTTCTATGTTAGACGAACTAGAGACTTATATATTTTGTTAAATTAAAACTAAAGAACCCACCCTTTGATTACAAGTGATCCGAAAAGGGCCAGGTTATTCATTTTTTTAAATTTACATTTACATAAAAAATACGCTAGGAACGGAAACGCTGTCAACGTCTTTTTCACGATTAATTTCTATGTTAGATGTACTGGGGACTTAATTCTTTTCGCAAATTAAAGCAAAAGAACCCACCCTTCGATTAAAAATGGTCTGAAAAGGGCCAGACTGTTCCATTTTTTTTTATTAACATATTACTTGAGAAATTATGCTCTAGCAGCGAAAACGCTCTCAACGTCTGTATCGCGGCTAACTTCTATCTTAGAATCTTATAAATTCTAGGGACTTATTATTTTTTTTTAGTATTGAAAATATTACTGGGCGCATGATATAGGTCCCATCTTACGAAAAACGTATCGAGAGCGACAGATTCTGTCGAGGTTGCTGCGCCGGCCTTGTAACCGTACCGTTCACTCAACGCCATGTTATTAGGGATATCACGTTTCAATAACAATCCAAGCAGTGAAAATTATTGCGTCAGTTTAACCATGTGCCTTGTACTTGTCACAAATCAATTCTGTTATTTGATTGTGGACGATAAAAGAACATTTTTAACTTAAACTTGTATTTTGTGTATTTAGTTATGCTGTACATAACTAAATACAGGGTGAGTCCCCTGAGAGACGCTTTCGGTTCCATTAAATGCCGTGTGCAAATTAAAAGTCCCTTTAACTATGAGAAAATGCCTTTTGATCATCGAAAGATCCTCGCGTTTGTAAAAAATGCTTACAATTATTACCAAGATTTTTTGTCGTTATCACTTATTTAATAAAAATAATTAAATATAAGTACCTATATGTGTTACATATAAAGTGCCAAATTTTATATTGCTAGTTTTTATATAAAATAAATCAAAATAATGTTAAGACAATTGCAATAAAAATTATCGAATATCACCTCGCATTTTCTCTTATCACTTACTTTAAACGATAGATATATTTACTGGTTTCGTATTTCGTATTTAGTTCAACTTCTGTTTTTGCCACGTATATGGAAATCGAATATTCTTTTATTAGTACTGTAAGAAATACCAACAAATGTACTATTTTAATTATTTACCAAGTACTTCACGAACTAAATCAGTATGAATAATCAAGTCTATCTCATCATAACGTTCTAACAATCAGGCTTTTCCCTATCAGTTTCACTTTATTCCAGATTATCTAGAAACTAAAATATGAACATAAACACTCCTAAATATAATGGTCTCTTGTGACCTACATGTGTCCTACAATGAACCCAAGTCGTATTATTAAAGTTGATAAAAGTTTTTATTTTTTTAAATTTTATCACTAATCGCTAATGGTACTTAATGCAAATACTGAAAATACCTATCATCTTAGCCATCCATCCTTGGACTCCAAGAGCATTATAGCTGCATCTGGTATTTTCAATATGCTTAAGATACTTGCGAAAGATGCAAGATCTGTGAATTTTTTAAATTAGAGCTGAAGAGCCCACCTTTCGATTAAAATGGGTCCGAAAAGGGCCAGGCTACTATTTTTTTTAATACGAGTTTTACTTGAAAATACGCGTTGATCGTCAAATTTATTTTTAGAGTTTGAGGCTGATGACCTTCTTTATTAGCTCTTGGGTCATAATTTATAGGTAAAAATGTTGATATTATCATTTCCTACGAATATATGTATTCAAAAAGGCAAACAAAAAAATTTTTTTCGCTGCTAGTTTCGCTTCTAAAATCAGACTCGTTAAAAAAGATTAAATCATTTGACTAAGTTTGGGTAAATTGTCGGGCATGCGATTAAAATTATTAAGTGTTTCTAACTTATCGTTTTATATATACATGTAATGCATGTCTACTTAAATAAAGAGTACTATTA
The DNA here is from genome assembly GCA_963583905.1 of Stenurella melanura. NCBI lineage: Eukaryota > Metazoa > Arthropoda > Insecta > Coleoptera > Cerambycidae > Stenurella > Stenurella melanura. Next base: position 7,760,860 of record OY757309.1, read on the forward strand.
TTGCCTGTCTTCAAGAACCTTTGTCCACGTAATTTTAAAACATGGTGTATGCAACAACAAACTTGTTTTCTGTAAAAAAACAATAAAACAATACCACGTAAAAAAACTGATATTTGTTAATTAACTTATAATTATAGTGAATATTTTTTGAAGGTGGTGTAATAAATCGAAACGTTGGAAATATTCATATTAAGTATTGTGTGCGACAAACTTCGCGATATGTGTTTTTTTAATTAAAATTATATTCATTCGTTGATTATTTCTTAATTTTTGCTTAAAAATATTAACTTATCAAAGTATTTATGAAATATCTTTTTTCAAAATTACTTTATTACTAAAACATAGTTAAAAAACGAACGTAAGATACACCTCCACAACAATAAATTCGAAAACATACACATTCAGAAAGTGTTCGTTTTGTATGGCAATAATTGGCAATAAGAGTAAGCGAGAGCAAGGCCACTAGGTTATTCTTTTCTATCGTATAAGGCCAAACGAAAACTGAAGGTGGCAAGACGGAAACAAATTGAAACTCTCCAGACAGAGCACATGCACATGTGGTGGGGATAGCAGGTGGCACTTTGTGCGATGTGTTATTCGATAAAGAATAGCCTAGTTGCATCGCTCACGCTTGCTCTTATTGCCAATTATTGCCATACCAAAACCAACACTATCTGAATCTGTATGTACATGTACATTAATATACTCTTCTGTCGAAATATAAGTTGCCCTTGTTGTATATATACCTGTAAAGAATAAAGTGTATACATCATTGCTTGTGTATTTTTTCAATGGTGAAGATATTTTTTTGTCCTTATGTCCTTAACAACCGACTTAATATACAGAGTGACTTGTAATTACAGGGTTACATCTTAGAAGCCAATAGTAGGCTAAAAGGAAGCACATTATTTCGTAATTGTGATATACACAAGCACTACTGCACGATAAAGATGATACAAGTCACCAAACGAACTCCTGGAACGCTTTTTTTGTCGTTGCATTGAAACTATTTGAAATATAAACTAAAGTTTCGGGAAGTAATAAAGTGTAGTATAGTAAATTTTTGAGTGAGTATTCCAGATTTTTAAAAGTATATGACGGACTTATTTCCGCTATTCCCTCTAACTTCATAATCGACTTTACACCACTTGAAAGAGGAGGTACTCAAACCCACTCGAATGTTTGTATTTATGGTTATTCGCTCGTTACCTTGGATTAACGTAAACTATTCCTACAAAATATAGGCTATGTTGCTTAACGGACATCTCGTTGAATCCTGGCCATGTTATAGATGTTTAGTGGCGTTTGTAATGTGTTACCGAGACGGAACAGTGGACTAGACTGTTGACTGGCACAGAATATCGAGTCGCTGTTATTTGTCCCGAGTTCGAATCTTAACTTGCAGATGACAGTGTCTCCGGGAATGGTTGTTGTGTTGATGTCTGTGTCCGGGTCCTGGTTGAGTAGTGGAATAGCCATGGCGGGACTGCACCAGGACGTCGATATAAATAAGGCGTAAAAAAATTGTCCTACAAAAAAGTACGTATAATTTTTTACCATATCTTGCTTACTATTCGATATAGTTAAGAAAAATCGTAACATTTACGTTTTATGTTAATAATATTGTCACGCAGGAAACAGCCGAATCCGGGAAAGTCGCAAATGTTTGTATAAATTAAATATATTCGACCCTAGTCCATATTAAATAAAAAACAATTAAATAATTTCAATGCCAATTAGTAGAATTGTTTAATAATAAAACACAAATATATATAAACATAACATTGACCGTTATCTAAATAAACAAGTATATAAATCGAACAATCAAAACAAACGGGGCTCTTAGCTCTCGGTTCTTTTCATTAATTGAGTTTCGACGTCTTAGTGTCGACAGTTAGTCTTAATTTTGGGCCCTCATCTTAGGATGTGGGGCCCAGGTCCTTCAGGCAGTTTTAGTGATCTCCACCCTGGAGATCACAAGTTAAGTTAAGTGAAAGTGACACCTTTTCCTCCCCACTATGTATATTGGTAAGATTGTTTAAATTTTTATGTGTTCTATCTATTTTTGTATTGTTGATTATTTGTATCTGTTGTTTGTTCGTTATCCCCTAAATGAGTTTTGTAATAAAATCATGTAAATTCTTAAAGTGCTCCTTATTAACACACGTTTCTCCAAATAACCCCCGGTCACGTAGGGCATAGGACCACAGATAAGGCCCTAGCCCTTTTTCTTCGTGACACATGGTGGAGGTCGCCTAGCTTCATTCCCAGGGGTGATTCTTCATAATCACTCCTCCTCTTAAAGCCCACCATGTGCTATTTGTATATGACATATGGTGGACAAGCCGAGTTTTCGTCCCAAGGGGTTGGTTCTTCGTAACCACTCCTATTTAGCTATCACAAGTTTTTTTGCTCCCATTATTTTTAATTTCGTATACGTCACCCCAAGTTTTTTTCTTAGAAATGATTTTTTATAATCATCCCATTCTTTTAATTTTATATGCCCCTTTATTATCTTTTTGTCTGAGTGCAAGCTATTTTTTTTTTCTTCTTTTTAACCCTGGCATAAAATTTGTAAGTGTACTATTAAACATATGTTTCAAATTGTTTTCTCGTAATGCCAATGGTTAAGACAAAAGCCCTTGTAACCTTGTTTTTTTTTTCTGGAGAAAGTTAGTGTGTTACTTATTTTCATATCAAACATTTCTAGTAGAATATTTAAAAATAATGTAGACAAAACTACACCTTATGTCTTCTGTAGTTGATTCTCTTTTTGAAAAATAAAAGTTAACATCAACAAATCTATTTATGATTTTTCTATTATAGTATTTAAGGGCAAATTAATTTTTCGTGAATTTTTCGTATTAGGTTTCCTTTTAACAAAAGTTATCAGTAATACGGAATCAATTAGTTGTATTATGCCAAAAAGGGTCTTATTAGATACAATATACATTAGTGTGGGAGAGGGTGCTCTCTACCAGGTAGGTAAAGAGAGGTTTGTATTAGGCAAATGCAATTGTCTTAGTAAATTGCCAAGAAGACGATCTGCATTTGTTGTTTTTTTTTAAGGGATGGAAAAGTCATGTGGTCATCATTGAGCTCATTTACATTGTGTACTTCGCGTCCTTTTACTTAAGTATAGAAATATAGTAAAATAGTGCGGAAACAAAATAAGACATATTCTTTTTTACCGTAATTTATTTATTCCAAAAAAAAATCGACGTGAAATTTAACTTTCAAATTTGGTTGGCAATACCATGTCGATGTAAATGAGGCCATAGATGCACATGACATTGAAAACCATTTAAAAAGTCAAGTTAAGTTAGGAATGAAATGAGTAAATAACCATAGATTTCATAGATAATTGGGTGTATTTATAGGTGTTTATACACTGAATATAGTTTATATAATCAAAGTAAAGTAAGGGAAAACATGGGTAAATAATTTAAGTTTTAATTTATAGGTGTTTATAAAGTAATACAAATTACTTAGAAGTTTAATTATTACATTAGTAGACGACTAAATGATAGAGATTAGTCAAATATTTCCATTGGTTAAGTTTGATGTATTGAACGTACTTATGGTTGGGTAGCTTTCTAGAGTAAAACGTTACAAACAAAAGTCATTTAAATTTTTCGTGATTATAAGTAAATTGAAGAAAAAAAAAAAAATCAGAAGTTTTAGTCAGGAAGGTACTGGGGGAAAAAGTAATTAGGTCATAAGCAAATAATTGGTTGCTGCTTGCTAGATTGTATTTTTTTGTTGTCGTCTCTCTCTCTCTCTTTTTGGTAAAGTCATCAAGCTGACTGTCCTCGGAGTCTACTAGGTGATTTGGGCAAAAATTGCGATGGTGCGCAACATCGATTACTCAGCCCAAACTGCCTTGTGGACAACGATACAGCACAAATGACAGCTTAATTTTAAAATAAAAAAATAAATAAATAAATAAATAAATGTCTTGAGAGACAAGTAGTTTATTTATTCAAATAATTCATCTAGGCAAGAACTTAAAGTGTTAAATGTAGAACGACCAATTTTTTTAAATTAGTAGACAAGGGTACCAAGATTTTTTTTTAAATTTTTGAGCAGTGTGTATCACAAATTCTCACAGGAAGTTAGGAAGTCAATAAAAATAGTTAGGGACAATTTGTTTTTTATGTAATAAGGGTAGATTATGATGTTTTTGATTACGAAACTAGATGTTTCAAGTCGAAGACGACGTTGAAAATAGTTCAAAAAGAACTGAACGTCAGCCTTGTCAAATGAAATATACGTGTTAAGGTTTTCGCACACAGAGATGTGCAAGATGGATATAAAGAGTTGATGATTATTTTATTGAGATGTATAAGGGATTATTTTGCCTATGATGTTACGGGCAAGAGGTTTTAAGATGAGGGTCACGTGGAAGAAGGTTCAAAGGGAACTGAACGTCGGCCTCGTCAAATAAGGTACATGTAGTACCATTGTTGCAAATAAAGATGTACAACCCCAAGGGAGATAATTGTGAATAATGATAATTGAGGTATATAAGGGGGTACATTGCTGATAGTTTGCGAGTAAAATATTTCATGACAAGGAAGGCGTGGAAGAAGGTTCATTAACGGGAACTCAACGTCATCTTCGTGCAATAAAGTTTAAAAACAAGTGTTTAAGAATGTCCGTGCTAAAGCTAAACAAGTAAACGTATAACTATTTTCTTTATAAAGTAGAAATAAATGAAAGTTTAATTAACTATGTCCTTCCTAAAACAGAGTAGAGATTAAGAGAATGATGTTGAAAGTTTGCTTAAAGTTAAAATTAATAGAAAATGATACACACAAAAAAAAAAAATGGTACACTACTTAGGTAAAAAACAAAAGAAACAATACCCTAGGCCTAGGTATAAAAAGAGTTAAAAGAACTCACAATATTTTTTTTCTCCACAATTTCCCCCCATGCAAAGTTAAAAGCATTACCTAGTGACGAAAATTGTAAAGAATGTTTCTTCTTTTTTATTATTAGTTTACGAGAGGTGAAAATACTTAAAGTACTTTCGCAAACGATTTTAATTGTTGTTACCGAATGTCAAGGTCAATTTTACTACTAAACAATGCACCCACACAAAGCTTACGCTATTATTATAAAATGTCAAGACCATTAAACTGATAGTACAACTCAGCAATTTTGCAAACTAGCATAAGTTCATACGCAACTGGCCGCAGGTAGATTAGTTTGATAAGAATAGAAATGTAGCCTCAGCAAATTCTTTAGGTTAAATGTATATAATGTCAATAAGCTGGGAATGCAATTATAGTTAGGAACAATTATTCAATTTTTTTCTCTTGGCAAAAATAAGCATTTAGAATAATAATAAAAAGAATAAGAATAGATCATAAGGCCAAAATGTTCATTTATTTATAAATTGTTTTTTTACATGTTTCACGGGATCTTTTGGCACACTCCCATGGACACTCGCCGGCACTACCAGACGTCTCCCAGCAGTTGGCAGGGGCGCACCATTCCAGAGGGATGGTACCCGACATGGAAATACAGTCAACCAATCGGGGAGTTACATTCATACGTATAATCCAAACATCATATACAGCGTCCTCCAAGTTGTACAAGGGCAAGACTTTCAACTAATCCCGAACTATCTGCAAATTCAGGGGCAGGCAAATACTACAGAAGCCTTCCACGCCAACGTCCGCCGCACCCAGGCCGAGCGATGCCTCCAAGCATATTTGGTCATACAAATGCCATCAACACAGGCATTTCGGAGGGAACAAAAACATTGGCTGCTCGAATGGCAAAAACAACAGGCTGGCCGACAGTCCCAAGGCGGCCGGTATCGTCAACGCCCGACCCTTGGCACACAGGAGATGCTGTATAACCATCCAGGGACCAACAAAAACTACCATGATGTAACTCGACCACACCTCCGGGCACTTGAAACCGTTATCTCACAAAATGAGACAAACGAACAATAGGTGACAAGTACAATGCCCCCACAGTCCTGGAAGAACTGCGTGAACGAACTGTAGTGATAGTGCCGAACTATGAATTTGAACCGGGTGTGCCAACAAACTTGATCAAAGACCGAGTGGTGAACATGCCAAACATTTTTTTAAAATTGATGTAAAATTTTTTTTAATATTTCGGCAGGGTAGGCATCGGCAAAGTTCTCATTATTCCTCTTCTTTTTTGGTGTTGCATTAGTAAATTACCTATAACGAGACTTTGTTGATGCTACCCCTGTTGAACTGTGATATTAGAATAAATAAAATCCTCTTTGTTGTTTTCTCCCTATATGAAGGGCTAATCTAAGCTGGAGGGCCAGCTTTTGGACGGGAGGGAAATATGTCACGCAGGAAACAGCCGAATCCGGGAAAGTCGCAAATGTTTGTATAAATTAAATATATTCGACCCTAGTCCATATTAAATAAAAAACAATTAAATAATTTCAATGCCAATTAGTAGAATTGTTTAATAATAAAACACAAATATATATAAACATAACATTGACCGTTATCTAAATAAACAAGTATATAAATCGAACAATCAAAACAAACGGGGCTCTTAGCTCTCGGTTCTTTTCATTAATTGAGTTTCGACGTCTTAGTGTCGACAGTTAGTCTTAATTTTGGGCCCTCATCTTAGGATGTGGGGCCCAGGTCCTTCAGGCAGTTTTAGTGATCTCCACCCTGGAGATCACAAGTTAAGTTAAGTGAAAGTGACACCTTTTCCTCCCCACTATGTATATTGGTAAGATTGTTTAAATTTTTATGTGTTCTATCTATTTTTGTATTGTTGATTATTTGTATCTGTTGTTTGTTCGTTATCCCCTAAATGAGTTTTGTAATAAAATCATGTAAATTCTTAAAGTGCTCCTTATTAACACACGTTTCTCCAAATAACCCCCGGTCACGTAGGGCATAGGGCCACAGATAAGGCCCTAGCCCTTTTTCTTCGTGACAATATTGTTAATAACATTTCTTTTCTGATAAAAATAATTGGTAGATTACATTTCTGAATTAATACTTATGCTCCAAACTTCGCCTGTCTAATAAAATAGAAGTAGTTGAAGATTCTGGGTCTTTGTAAATATGCCTAGAAAAATTATTAGCTTGAGAGCACGAACGAAAAAAATCCGTCTTAATAATGTATTATATAATTTTTTCAGGTAGTAACGTTTGCCCCAAATGTGGGAAGACGTACAAGCATCGCTTTCATATGTTAAGCCATAGCAGAGAGTGTGGTGAGGAACCAAAGTTCCGTTGCCGATTTTGTACGCATAAAACCCATAGAAAGGCAAATCTTAAAGTTCATGTAAAATACGTACACATGAAATAACTGTTATACTTGCACATCGTTACAGGATTACATTATATAACCTAAATGATTTTTTTCATATTGAATATGACAGAAACGATTCTGATACACAAAGGTCACACTGATCACTGATACTGATTTCATTTTATTTAAATGTGAAAAGATATTTTAATGTGTTGTAGATTTATTTCATTGTAAATAGAGTTTTATAAAATGTTTTGTCTTAGTTCTAAATTTCGTACACTTGCTTTGACTTGCCTATAAATGTATCATTTCGAAGGATGAATAAGCATTATTATTATTATTATTATTATTATTATTATTATTATTATCTGGCAATAAATAATTTTGATATAATATGCATTTTTATTAATTTTATAATGTAGAATGTTAATATTTGGGAAGAAAACTATATTAGTTTTTGATTTTCACTTTATTTCTTGTCAACATGACAATTGTTTCGCCACACAGTGGCTTCCTCGGATGTTGAGTACTGGTATACTAATTTTACAATGCACAAACTATATGGTTTTATACAATTTCGATGTAATCCTAATCTTAATTGCTAAGCGGAAAAGTACAATATAATTTTAATTACTAAATGGAAAGGTACATATATTTCTAGGTAATTTATTGAATCTAATTCTAATAGTCTAAGTAAATAAATTTAGTAAGGGAGATGAGTTTGTTTCAATTTGGTCATTTAATAAAATATCAGACGACTTTAGTTTATTTATTTCTAGAGATTCTAGTAAATCTAGTTTTAACCCTTTTTTCTCGGTGTGTAAAATTTTAAACTCTTCGTTGAACACGTGACCTACTTCTATTAGGTGGTTAGCATAAGTTGAGTCTGTTTTATTACTGATGTAACTTCTTTTATGTTCTGATAACCGTTTACCAAAATTTATTCCTGTTTGTCCAATATATACCTTATGACAAGCACCACAAGTCAACTTATAGACGCCTGATTTATTTTCTGATGAAATTTTGTCTTTTGCATTTTTAAATGTTTTCCTATTGTGTTATTAGTAACGGCCCAATCTGTTCAATGTTAATATCTTTATCAACAACCACTATATTAGGAAGGTATAATACGTCTCTTTTCCGTGGATTCCTTTAATACACTAGTGGATTAAAATTTCGATTTTATAGACTTTTATTTAGAATTATTATTAATATCAACATTAACATTTATATCAAGAACGATCTTCTTGTCATTTTGACAGAGATTAATCGAATTAAATCTTCTATTTTTTGCTCAAAATCAAAAGATTCTTAGTCAAAATAAACTTGTCAAACCTGACGTTTCTCAAAATCTGAATTTTTCACCTGCTCTCATGCGACTTTCATGCTCCTAATTTGGCTGTGGTCGTGGATAAAACGTTGAATTACATTCGTGGATTAACAGCCTTTTCACTCTAAAAAATATGACTCGTCTGCGCCTCGAGTACACGTTTTTTCTCATAGATTAAAGGCTTGTTAATCCTGCATATTATCTGTCAATTATACCTTGGATACGATTACTATAAAGACGCTCATAATGACCACGGACATAATGAGCGGACGTTATAGCCATAACGCCCTGTTATATGAGAAACAAAGAAAGAATACATGTTTCATATTCCTGATCGTATAATAGTTTGGATTTGACCGGCAATACATTTTCTGTGGCTTTTCCTGCATTGTTTCGGATATTTTCTGATATTTTCAAATAAATTTTCCTTTTATTTTGTAAACGTATTATATACGTACAAAGCAAAGCAACATCAACAAACGTCAAAACATCAATAACTGTCATAGACTACTTGGTAAAAAAGGTAAAAAGAAAAAGTTAGCAGCATTGAAGGTTACTAAATTTGAAAGAACACAGCATACTGACATATACAATTAATAAACGTCAAAGTACCAACAAATGTCATAGACTACTAAAAAGATGTATTTAAAAGATAAAAAGTCAATTTTTAATTACAAAAATACAGTTTTCGTGAAAAATAAAATATTGTATGCACCACGAGCGTTATTAGAAACGCCCATCAGGCAACATTCATCCCTCCGGCTGCATCATGCTATGATCTGTGCGTTATAATCTATATATGCACTTGGTGAATAGATAACAAAAATATATACTTGAATTTTCATCATCTAATACTTTGGCTTTAATGCTGAGTTTGACCTTTGGGGCAAAGAGCTCAAGCTCGACCCCCAATCATCCGAGACCGTCATCTTTAGTAAAGAATGTTGGCGCGACTTTGACCGTAATGTGCTAGGAATTCAGGTTGAGAATAAGATACTGTCAATTAGAAACTGTGTCCTTGATGATATAATGGTGAGAACAAATCAGTGGTTCAGGACTATTTTATTTTTTCACCAACTAAGCTAAGTATATAAAAAATATTTATTACCTCAGAAAAGGCGAAAAATTGGCATAATCAGTTGTCATTACTACCAACTAGTGTAAATACAAACAAGGATATTATGGGATATTGTTGGTCCAGTATTAAAATGGTGACAGGATAAGTTGGCTCTTCTTTATTAGTGTTAGAGGTGTTTTAAAACCTCATGAGCCGTGACCTTCATATGCGCAGAGACATAATCCGTCCTGTTGACTCAGTTACACTTCTTAAAAATATTACATTTATTGTTTACAATTTATCCCGAGCTCTTGTTTATGTATACAGCAAGGCAGCCTCCAGTGTCTTCAAAAACATAGTTATAACTCAGATTAAACTTTGCCTTTTGCGCATTTCGCGGCTCATGAGATTCTGAAACACCTCTAATCAAGTTACAATCATTTTTGTGTTGAAAATGTTTGTCTTTGTTTATTTTTAGTGGTACCAGTATATATCACCAATAATATATTGGTAGCACTGAAAATGAGATTTCGTCAACACAAAAATGATTGCAACCCGACTTATATTGATAATAAGAGATAAGAAACAGCCTAAAAACTAAAATCCGACAACGAAATTATTTGGCTTCTTATAATATTAATGTTGGAAGTTACTATATCATCCCAGAATCTAAGGCGGTCAGTAGCCGCCATATTGTATTTTTTGTGGCCCGTATCACTCTTGACATTGCGACCAACTCGACGATACTCCTTTATTAAAATCGGTCCGATGCTTTGACCGTTATGATGGAACATCCATACTCACATAACATAGACCGCCAAGATCGTAACCCTTCCTCTTTGGTTTTGCAGTAATCGAGTAAGGATAGAACTTATCCAGTCGCCATTTTAATACTGGGCATACCTTCGATTTTAATCATATTAATATTTTAGATCTAGAAACAAATTGTATAAAGAAAGATTAATATCTCAAATGCTGTATATAAATAAACCCATTTATTTAAGAGTTAATTTTAGAACTGATATAAAAAATTTAATATCTGTAGATAATAAGTTATTTTAATTGTACAATGACATCTATATTTCTAATCTGAATTATCTTAATGTGTTTTGTTGTTACTGACTGATATCTTTAAAATTGTAGTTTCTTGTTGAGTTGATTTATTTTATATTGCTATAATTTCTGTTCTTAATCATAGGTGCCACTAATGCGCCAATTATTAAATTTAACACTCTCCTCTACAATGCCAAACAACAATATCCCGAATGTCTATATACGTCCCATCATTGAACATGATGTTATCGATACCTTAGATAAAATGAAGAGCAAGAAATCATCAGGAACCCATGAACTGTCCTTGGTCACAATTTTAGATCTAATTTTGCAACCATTGTTGTATTTATTCAACCAGTCATTACAGCAAGGCCGTTTTCCGGATGTGTACAAAACTGCTTTAGTTTTACCAATTCATAAGAAAGGTGACCACCCATCATTATAAACAAATTTCTATCTTAAATACCTTGTCTAAATTATTTGAAAAAATTGTCAGCAATTCTCTTTCTATATGTTTGGAAAATAATGCACTACTGACTACTTATTAGCATGGTTTTAGGGAAAATAGATCAGTAGAATCAGCAACGTGTGAATTACTTAATTTCGTTTACCAAGGGCTTGGGGTAAGGACAAATATGTTGTCTCATTACTTTTTGACTTGTCCAAGGCGTTTGATTCGTTATGCCCACATTTTTAATAACGAAACTGAGTAGTTGTAACTTACCTGGCAACGTAGTTAGCTGGATCCAATCCTATCTCGAGGGATGGAGTATGGTCGTTGATATTAATGGTATTAAATCGGGGCATGACGGTAAACTTGATGTTCCACAAGGATCTGTGCTAAGACCATTATTGTTTTTATTATTTATTAATGATCTTTCGAACTGTATCACTGGGGGCTTTGTCACAATGTTTTCTGACGACACAACTATATCTTTATCAGCAGAAATACCACAACAACTGGAATATGTTCAAAATGCTATTTGTGATTTGAATACCTGGTGTGAACGCAATAGACTTCTTCTGAACAAAACTAAAACCAAATGTATAAACTTTTTTATTAGAAGAGGTATTCCTAATAATAACCAGACCAACGATATTCTATTTTCGGACATAGTGATGTTCCTAGGTACTTGCATTGACGTCAGGCTTACCTGAGATGCTCACGTGGACGATGTTTGTAGAAAATTAAATAAAGCGTACTATGCCATTTTACAAATGAGGAATACCCTAACTGTTCCATAGCTATTAAACATATACTACGCTATGGCTTACTCACAGTTTTCCCTGAATATAATCGGCTGGGGATGTGGAAGAGATTTGCAAAGAATTTTTATAGCTCAAAAGAAGTTTTTAAGATTAATTTTTAATTTGAGTTACAATGAAAGTTGTAGGCAGGTGTTTGTAAATAACAAAATTCTTACAACCCGTTCTATCTATATCTTAAAATGTTTAACATTTGTCAAAAACATTTCTATTTATTTGATTGTAATTCTTGTATTCATGACCACAGTACAAGGCATGGTAAACAATTGCGTACTCCAAAATATACCACCACATCGCATAAACATTCACCTAACTATAATTGCATCAGTTGGTCAATGGATGCTTCTATAGTATAGATCAATTTTTATCTGGGTCTTTTGGCAATATATAACATTTTGTTTTATATTCGTTTATATCCTATGCGTATTACGTACATTTACATTATACCACGCCTGACGTATCATATCATCTAGCCTTCAGCAATATATGAATAAATATTACTATTATTACTACTACACAAGAGTCCCTAAAGCTTATATAAACTTAAAAGTAATAAAATTATCATAAATGCGATAAGATTATGGACCAAGCTTTAATTCGTCTCGAAATTCCAAGGTCACCCGCTAATATAAATAAACATTATTTATTTACGATCAAACTACGAAGAGTATTCTATAGAATGTGCAACAATTATATAAAAGTATGAAATGAAACGTTGACGAAAGAATAAAGTTCTTTTATTGTCTTGAACCTATGATTCTTCCCCGCCAAATGGCTAAAACATTTTATCGGGAAATTTTAATATTCTCCATGTTTCTAGTTGTAGTTAGACGGCCAGAAAGCAATTATTTATTGGTTATTAACAAAGCTGTGCCTATATCTTCAAAAATGTTCTTATAGAATAAAAATATGTATTATTTCGTTTCATTCTCGATTTTTGTTTTGTGATTAAACATACGTCACAGGCATATACCTTGGTGAAGTGTTTTTGCTTTATTTGTTAAATAGTACATGTGATCAACAATAATGTGGTGACGTGTTTGAAATAACAAATGAAACGCGAATCTATGTGCTTACTTTTTTCCAATATAGTGGACTTTGGAGTTGAAGCTGTAACTAAATTATTGTTATGCTGAAAAGTGCTGTGTGTAATGTTTTATGTTTGAACTGCATTTCACAGAAGGGAAGCTATTTTCGTGCAGACTTCAAAGCGAATAGTTTGTTTTTGCTTTTTACTAGTTATTTAACTATCATCTATTGAAAAACTTTGACTGGACAACTATATTTAGTTCTTTATACAGATGTGTATACTTTCTCTGAGTGATTTATTACTCTGTGTCCTTTCAAAACAGAGTATAGTATATGTCTTTCATATCGTTAGGGGTATTTTTTACCACTTCAAGGGGACGTAGAAGCCCTTGATCATGTGTTGTGTTGATCTACTATAAAAATAATTTTCCTACTACCGTGCGCAATGTACTTACTTTATACATGCTTCGTAGTGCGTAAATTGCAACTTTTTCGCACTAGTGCTTAAAATAGAAAAGTAACATTTTTCACATATCAGGTTTGTCTAGGCAACTATGTAACAATTGCATTGATATCTCATTATTTCATTTTATGTACTAGTGCGGAAAGTAAATACTTTGTGCACTAGTGCGTGTAGTAGATTGTTCGATTTAATGGGTACACATATTTTTTGATAACTATTTAGGTAGTAGGAGGTAATATTGTATGCAACAGGTGTGTAATGTGCCTTTCTACATTCGTGGAATTGTGAAACCATTCATGAAAAAAGAGTCAGGTTACACACGACTAGCATAGAAAATGTTTTTCTACTACCGAAATGTTTGTCAAAAATCATATGTATACAATCTATTTTACGTACTAGTGCATGAAGTATTTACTTTTCACATTGATATATCACTTTATGACATAATAAAATCGCAAGGAAATTTCTGCATCGCCGCCTAGACATATTTGTTATGTGAAAAGTGTTTTATTTTTACTGTCCGCACTACACAGCGTGCGTAAAGTAAGTACTTTATACACGCTGCGTAGTGTGTAAAGTTAAATTTTTCGCACTCCTGCGTAAGGTAAAAAAGTAAAACATATCAATTATGTCTAGGCGGCTATGTAACAATTGCCTTACTATCACTATGCACTAGGACGAAAATGTACATACTTTATGCAACAGTGCGTAAAGTAGATTGTTTATGTTTTAATTAGTACACTTATTTTTTTGTAACCATTATTATTTTGCAAAACATTTTATGTAACTCGTGTGTAATGTGCTTTTTTCACGGATGGGAATTTTGTTGCAATATGTAGGGCTAAGAAAAATGACTTTATATGGAAAAGACTTGTCAGTTATATAAAAAAATATATGTACAGTCAACATTTTTCAATGGATGTTCGTTAGAATATTATCAGCACATTAAACAATTGATAATGGTTGCATTTTCATTTCTCTTTCAGATAAACCGTTTACCTGCCACAACTGTGGAAGGGGGTACAAAAGGAAAGTCCACCTAAATAGCCACCTCCGTTATGAATGCGGGAAAGAACCTTCGTTTCAGTGCCACGTTTGTTTGAAAGCATTCCACCAAAAATCTAATTATAGGGCCCATATGCTGAGGCACCAGCCCAAATCAGAACTAAGTTTGTTGTACAATTGAGTCTATATTTTGCTAAACCCCGACCAAAAATGTGGGTTTGGAGTTATGAATTTGACTGTTAATTTGTACGTTTTTACGTTCCCACATGACTATTAAACGATAAACTGGTTTGGGCGCGGTTTTTTAAAGTTAAATAGTACTGATTAGATAATCGACGAAGAATTTTTGGGTTCTAATTTAATATTTATACTGTACATATATACATTTTCATATTCCAAAGATCTCTAAAAAATTGCATTATATATTTTTTGCTTAGTTTAAGAAAAATATTGTTTCTATGACGTAAAATATTGTATATTAGATCATCACAAGAAATGTATGCAAACAGTTTTTTGTCATTCAAACGTCATTAGGTTCCATCTAATAAATCCGCCAGAACCTAGTCGAATTGATGAGGTGAATTACCTCTTTACCGACGTATCTTGAAAACTGAAAATTTTTGGAAAAAACACAATAGTTCAGAAAATGTCTCAGCTTTAAATTTGAATTCTTATGTTTTTCTTCCAATAATTGCAGCTTTCAGTATGCCGTAATTTGTGATGTAATTAATACCAGCTGACTCATATACAGAAAATTTTATTTTCAGTAAACACATATACGTTCGAAAGACGTTTATAACATCCAAACACCATTAAAAAAAACGTGACGATTTTGTAAAATCCATTTAAAAATGTCGCGGTTTTACATACCTCAATTAACGAAAGCATAAACGTTTAATGTTAGTAAATGATAACGCTCATTGTAGTTAGAACTTCGCCTATGTAAACAAACTCCGTTTGTTTAATAAAGTCATTTATTATTATTATTACTATTTGTGTAAATTTAAACATGTTTAAAGTGAATTATTTTTTTTGCATGTAATTGTAATAAAACACATTGTTTATAGGATTTGGCAAACAACAGAAAAAGCAGTGTATGAGAAATAAAAAGAAAAACTATCTATAAAAATATTAATTTTTTGTGTTCTATCAATAACCTTCATTCCGGCTATGTTAGCAACTAAAAATATGCTAGAACTCTATTTCGTTTTGATTTTCTTCCTTTTCATATTTTATTTTTGACTTTCCGTGTTCCAGCTCGGTGGCGCAATGCTGAATGGGTTGGCTTGCGACCACGGAGTCCCGGGTTCGAATCCTGGCCAGGGTATGGATGTTAGTGGCGTTTTTTCATGTGTTACCGAGACGGTAGCAGTGACCTAGACCGCTGTTGGGTGGCACAACATGTCTATTCGCTGTTATCTCTCCTGAGTTCGAGTCTCAGCTGCGGTAGATGGCAATATCGCAGGGAATGGTTGTTGTGTTGATGTCTATGTGTACGTGTCCTGGTTGAGTGGTAGAGCAGCAATAGCTGAACTCCGCCAGGACGTTAATAAAAAAAAAAAAAAAAAAAATACGGTGCCCCATGATTGTCTCCGACAATGTTTGGCGGAATTATCTTAAAATCCTCTAATTAGGTTTCATCAGTATTGTTATAACAACTGCACATACAGTTTTGGATATTTAATAGAATGTAGATTTTGTCATCTTATTTGGGGTTATGACAAAATTGTCAAATAGGTTTTGATATTTTGTAAAATCACCTGGCAAGTGCTGTTTTACGCTCTCTTTTACGTATTATACAGATTATTATTATTATCCAGCTAGATTCGAACACGGCAGCACATGTCCAATTGACTTTCGTCTACTGGCAGAAGTCGATGGGAGATGCGATGATTTCCGACGTGTGACGATTACTCAGGTTGAGTTCATGTATCATCATGCTGCCAAGTAATACCAGATGGTATATTTTGCATGTGCCAATAATGCCTTTAGCGAACAAGTGCCAATTGGTATAATTTCTTCGCATATTAGGTGTTCACAATGTTCGCATTACGATGAGCCGATCTGAATACAAACCTCACGTTTGAACGGAGAAGTTGCACTTTCCTCCTTTATTACATAAATAACTTTCCATTTTTTATTTATAGGCAGTTTAGGTGAGAAATTATCTCGGTAGCATCTAGGTAGACAGTTGAATGTATTTTTTCTAGTTTTAGTAAACGGTAGTCTATTGTATACGTGATCAAGCTACACATTACCTGTTTTAAATGTTTTCCAAATAAATATTTTTTGTCCGTTCCAGAGATAATTAAGTCATTTATGGACCGAGGCCAAGAAAACCTGCTACTGCCCGCCAGTATGGTCCAAACTTATTGCAATCTCATGCGCTCTGCGATAAATCAAGCGGCTTTGTCTGAAAGAACGGCAAATAACAGTGCAGCAGGCGAAAAACGATTTGGATGTCAGACTTGTTTGAAAAGCTACAAAAACAAAAGGCACCTATATAGACACCAAAAAGAGGAGTGCATTGGAGTTGAACCGAAATTTCGTTGCGAGATTTGTTTCAGCATGTTCAGAAGGAAGTATCATTTGTCGCGCCACATTTCCAATAGGCACACTATCAAAGAAGACGTTGGTAGTCCACTTACCAGGTACCAACTGCCTCCAACAACTAATACTGTCGTGGAGGAAACCAAGGACGAAAAACAGTCATAACGATTCGTTTTGGCGCTGCCGATACTGTTAATTATTAGATTATATTGTAAGAAATCTATGGAGTTTTTACTTTGTGATATTCCATTGTAACAGATAAAGGACAAAACTTTGTAAAAAAAAACAATCTTAAAAAAACTACTTTGTTGCCTTCCCTACAAAAGTGAACCGATTTTGTAAAATACTTGTTTCGGTCCTCAAGTAACAGAAAAAAATACTTATTTAGCTAAATAGAATCGGGTATATTTTTATATACAGGCTGTCCACTCTTTATCGGTGTCGAAAGTATATCGCTTAATACCAGTTGTGTAAAACGAAGTTTGTGCAAGAATTATGTCAATGTTTACGAGCTGCTGAATGTTTTAAAGATATTTGAAATTGGTCTACTTTACGAGTTATGAGGAATATCTGGAAAATGCGAAATATATCAGATATAGGCCTGATATCTTTGTTATTTGAAGAGCTACAAAGAGCTTCTAAGATGAAATTATTTTGCAAAATGAAGTCTTAGAACGGGGTGTTATCTAGGTTTTTTAGAATCGCTGGATTATAGTTATAGATAGTTTATAGGGTGTTAAAACTTGTATACGAGACAGGTAGAAAACAACAGCATTAAATAGAACTCCCCATTTCAACGGTACGTCACAGGTCATATTTCGTTAGAAGCAAGTAATTTGAAAACAAAAATTACTTGCTTAGTTGTAATGAACAAATTTGGCATGTGACATGTGAAAAGGGGGCAATATACTTTATTTAATGAAATTTTTTCCCGCCTGTTTCGTTTTCAAAACTGTAAAGCAGTTCTAAAAAAATAGATAATACCTCTCTACACAACTCTATTTTGCAAATAATTTCGTTCTAGAGGTTTTCTCGTAGCCCTTCCTTAAATAACGGAGATATCCAGCTTAGACATATTTCGCATTTTCGAGATTTTCCGTCATAACAATTAAAGTACTCCATGGATTTCAAATAGCTTTAAACCATCCTACAGCTCAGAAAAATCGACACAATTCTTGTATAAACAACAATTTTTTTGCACGAGATATCTTTGAGGGCCCTTAAAAAATGAACAGCCTGTATATAAACATGTTCCTGACAGTTTTCCGTTAAACAATAATTTTTTTCGGTTACTTGGGGACCAAAACGATTATTTTTTGTAATCAATTCACTTTTGTTCGGAGGGAGAATAATCCGTTTTTTAAACATTGTCCTTTTGTGTTCATTATTTATATTATTTTGAAATTTTGACAAGACTGATCTATTACAGAACTGAAAATGTTACCTATAATAAAAATTAATTAAATAGAGAATAAGATGTATTTAGAGCGAAAAAATTATATTTCTTAAATATTGAATGATTTCATTTTTCAATAGTTACCTATTAATTAAGTACAAAACTTCGAGGATCATTTTACTTAATTGAATAGAGAATAGTGTCAGTTTAATAAATAGTTGTAAATTAATGAACTTATAATTACATAAACTACAAATTGTATTAAGTAGAATAATGATAAGTTTTAGTTTAGCATTTCTTATGCTCAAAAGGCCCAAAGTGCAGTCTCGAAATATTATTTCACGTTACAGAAACAATACGTAAAGAAGGCCCAAGACTAAAAAGCTTATAAAATTACCTTTAATTTGTTTTTGTACGATAAAAATTGACCCATAAAGAATTTTCTAAAGAAACAGGAGATGTTTTTATTTTTTTAAGAATATAGTAATAAATCATCTTTATTTGAGAAGAGAGAGAGAGTTCAAAGTGTGTTGAATTAGGCGACAGACGCGTGTTTGTGGCTCCTACGGGATCTCGATAAATCCGGCTAAAGCGGCAACAAGACGTCGAAATTGTATTGAACTAAAGCGTGAACGATTCTGCATTGATTGATATAAATTAGCGCGGGTCTGGCTATTTCATATAGTTGATATTTGATTGAATTATGTTGAATAAATCAACACAAAATAGTATATATAAACA
Source organism: Stenurella melanura (assembly GCA_963583905.1). Classification (NCBI taxonomy): domain Eukaryota; kingdom Metazoa; phylum Arthropoda; class Insecta; order Coleoptera; family Cerambycidae; genus Stenurella; species Stenurella melanura. The sequence goes on from OY757309.1 coordinate 7,780,022, forward strand.
ACCCGATAAAGTGTACTGATTGACCGTGGTATCTATACCTGGATCCGTCCCTTCTTGAAGTGGTTGATATAAAATAAGCAACAGCCAGCCAAATGTGTGAATGAAACAGATAAGTGTTTGTTTATGCAGCATTAGCATTGGTTTATTTATTTGTCTTCATTAAATTTTAAACAACATATGGAGAACAAAATTGAAAAGGTATTAAACATAATATATAGGTAATAAACATAATATATAGGTGATGAAATGGAAAAGCTACCTGAAATTGAAACCGATTGTTTCAAGGAAACGACATACAGGGTGAGCAAGCTATCTCTTCGGACCTCTTTTCTCATAACGCGAAAAAAGCCCTCGAGATAGGGCCTTTTCCAGCTACTCCACTGTAAATGGATATTTACCTGTGGAGCGATTAATAATTAAAAATAAAAAAAACAAAAATAAAATAAAAAATAAAGGCTGCCAGATTCAGAATCAGAAGAAATAGAAAACTTAGTAGAAGAAAAATAAGATGACGATAGATGGAAACTTAAAAGAAGTATGGAAACTTAAAAGAAGCATCTCATAAACACCTACACTTCCCATCCTATATTCCCACTCCATGCGTCATGCGGCTTTCGCTGCTGACAACAAGCATGTCCAATGTCCATCCCAGCGTATGCAGCCGATCCGGCGGTATATGAAATATCCGAGATTTGGTTCCGACACGTGGTTTGGCCGTCCGTTGGGCGTGTTCGACGGACGACCAAGCTGCGTGTTGGAACGAACCTCCATGGATGTCTGGAACCGGCAGCAATGCCCACATTACGCTGGCAATTCAGTCAATCAATCAATCAATTTACTTGAGAAGAGAAATAAAACCTACTTCATCTAAAGGGTGTAAGCGTGACAGGTATTCTAACCCTTAAAACAAAATGAGAAAAAAATGTTCATATTAAGTTAAGATATTGTCTGTAATTGTTTATTTGTGGCATATTCAGATTTGTGAACACGCGTGGGATAATAATCATAGAATTAAATGGGACTCGGCGAAGATTTTGGAAAAAGAGAGCAACTTAACTAAAAGAAAACTTAAAGAATCCGCGATTATTTTATTAAACGAGGATAGATGCGTTTTTAATTATTCAATAGATTTTTGTACTAGTTGGTTGCCCATCTTTAGAGACGAAGTGAGTAAAAATAAGATAAATATAATTTAATGTCTCACGTGACTATGGAAATACATAAACAAAGAACTGTCATGGTTGACGGCCAAAAAAGTTTTGAGAACGGAAGTAGATTCTCTTCCGAAACGTTAACTACCTATAGCTTTGATTTTCAGTTTTTAGTTTATAACATTGTTCTAGTTTATATATTTTTAGGTGTGAGACTTTTTGAAACAGTCAAGTACTCAAGAACCAACCTATGTCTGATCCGTTTGGCGCAGAGGTTTTTTCATTAAAATTTTTTAAATATTTTTCAGTGGCAAAATACCCAATAAAAAGTAAGAAAATTAAGTTAAGATACTTTGATTAGGTATTTTCAAGAAGAAGCCATCCAAGTTGACAAAGTTCTTGTGAAACGTGTTGAAATTTCTTTAGTCCAAAAATATACTGAATATAGGTATTCTGAATTTGTTGTAAACGATTTAATGTTGTTTTGTCCGGACATGAAATTATTCAATATTACTATGATTAAGAATAGATAAAACTAAAGATTCACACAATTTTTCTTTAGTTGATAATTGATTGTGCGTATTGTAGTACACTGACAGGAAAAAGTTTGAGTATAACATAAGTTGTTTGCACCAAATTGTTAACATGCTTTATAGATTTAAGTTCGAGTTACAAATATTAACTAATTTTTTTCTGTTGGAAGCCCACGATCATCTAACAAAATGCTTACTTTTTTACACATTTTGTGCCAAAGTTGTAAATCCCTTGTCAATCTTTATTAAGTTTATAGCTGTACCGTAATTGGTAGGATCGAATGAGTGAAGTTGTGTATCATCGATATATGTTTGTACAGAACTGTGTTGTATGTAGAGGAAATAAAGACAAGGTCCCAACACGAAACCTTGGGGCACATGTGGTGAGAACAATTTATTCTCAATAAATATTGTCTACAAACGACCAGCAAGATACGATTTGTGAACATTACAGCCATTTTTAACAGACGAAGTAATGTAGATATGCACTTTAAAGTTGACGATTTAATGTGTCGATAGCCTTAGTGAAATCAAACACAGCTCAAGCTATAGCTTGTTTATTATTCAGAATTCTAAATATATTGTCAGTCACATTTACTGAAACAGATGTGCGTACGTACATGATCAACTGAAGAAACATTTCAAAAGCAATTTTAAAACTTAATAAAACTCCAATCAATCTAATAATTCTATCATTTTTTACAGGAGAATCCAGTGTCTGCTAGTTCAAAATGTAAAACGTTGGCCAACTAACAGTTATTTCTTTTTTGTTGTAGATGCCGAGCCATTCATTAGACAACTTTTATCTGCTGTTCCAGAACATAACAAAAGGTTCCAGTGTGTAAAATGCCTTAAATTATATAAGCATAAGCATATTTTAAAGAGGCACCTCAAGTACGAATGTGGAATCGAGCCGCAGTTTCGGTGTTCGATATGTGGGCATAGAAGTAAGAGGAAGTATGAAATGACTGTACATATTCGAACGAAGCATATAAGCAATATTTAAATATCTTATTTTGTTCTAACTATATAGGTCATTCGAACAGTCCAGCTAAAATATTTTTTTCCATAGTGTCTCATGCATTTTAGTGCAGCCTGTTTACACTTACGAATAAAATACATAAGATACAATGCAAGAGAACTGTTACCGGACCGTGACTTGACCTATAGTTTAAATCGACCTTAAGGCCTCTTTTATGCACGCGTTGGGCGATAGGCGACAAAAAACGCCGTTCATAAAAGAGGCCTTAAAACCATAAATTTCTGTTGTTGGTGAAAATGTGTTCAATTAATATGGTGTTATATTTAATTAAACGAAAATATTTTTCTGGTCATTTGTAGTAAACATTATTTTGTTTTGTATAGTATGAAATTTATAGAAAATGAAACATCTTTTAAATAAAGTGTTGGTTGTTATGTTAAACAATTCTACATTATTTACGAGTTTTAATCATCACCAACTATGGCCAACTTGGTTGACGGAACGCTTGTCAAGTTTAGTGTTTGAGTGTAGTATTCATGGTGTGATACTGGAAAGCCTGTTGCACTGTACAAATACTTAATTTGACCAATATATTGTCCGAATTTAGCTCAATTTACATAGGCAGAGAGATTAAGGAAGACTGAATGTGCCGCTTCCGAGAGATTTTTTGTGTGCCACTCACACTATTTTGTGATACTTTCAATATTTACACGTTGGCCACAGTGACTTAGTGATTTATATAGGTCGCATACTTGTGACGTCACAAATTTAGACATTTGTCAGCGTTTAGGGACAACAAACACATATTCCCAAGATGTTAAATGGAAACTGATCGAATTTTTCATTATATTAGTACTTTTGTGGACATTATATTATACAAAATGCTAATTTTCGATTGTATTATTAATTGTTGAAGTGTGGCAATACTAAATGGCGACAGTTTTTATTAAATTACCTCGATTTTTCAACTAAGAAAAGTTGAGGTTGGAACACGCCAACTTCGTAAGCTTCGACTTTTGACTACCTTGGACTTAATAATAATAATAGAATAATAATAAATGGACTTTATTTTGTAACATAATTACATAAAATTTACAATTTATTTATAAGGACAAAGTTCAGGATATGATCATGTTCTACTTAACCCTAAAAAAAGTGTAGTGAAGAATTTATAATAGAGGCCTGTGGAATTTCAGATTCCATAAACTGGGAAAATGATTTTCTTACTTTCTTTTGGGTATTTTGCCACTGAAAAATATTTAAAAATTTTAATGAAAGAACCTCTGCGCCAAATGGATGAGACAGAGGTTAGTTCTTGAATACTTGACTATTTCAAAAAGTCTCACACCTAAAAATATACAAACTAGAACAATGTTATAAATTAAAAAATGAAAATGAAAGCTACAGGCAGTTAACGTTTCGGAAGAGAATCTACTTCCGTTCTCAAAACTTTTTGGCCGTCCACCATGACAGTTCTTTGTTTATGTGAGACTTTTTGAAACAGTCAAGTATTCAAGAACCAACCCCTGTCTGATCCGTTTGGCGCAAAGGTTTTTTCATTAAAATTTTGAAATATTTTTCAGTGGCAAAATACCCAGCAAAAATTAAGAAAATCTGAATGTGCCACAAATAAACAATTATAGACAATATGTGGGAAAATGATCTTCTAGCTTCGATACAACTCTCTAGTTCCAATTTCAAGAATCCTTTTAACGTATTATCAAGTGCAATTTGGCACATAACAGCTGGCAGCTTACATACTTGTAGAGTATCCGTAGAGTAATCTGAAAGAATCAAGGCTGTATTTCTTTTTTTATCATCGACATTCACCAGGTTGTCTGATATATTATCAAAGATAATTGTGGTGAAAAAAATTGATTGAAGGAGCCGTTACTCTGTGGTAGTTAATCATTTTGCACAAATAACTAAATAAAACACACTACTATATTTTTTACCACTATGTATAATTGTGGTGCTATGACCAGCTCTGAAGCCAAACTGATATTTTCAAAATAAATTGTACCGACAAAATACACTTCGAGCTGAATGTAAACAACTTTTCCAAGTGTTCTGCTTAAAATTGGCAAGAAACTAGTAACTAGACTCTAAACGATGAAATTCCGTAGAGTTAGTAATTTTTGGTAAGTATAGGATTAATTAGGATTTTCTTCCATTAGGTCTTGAAAGACACCTAATTCAAGACAAATGTTGATTATGTGTGTTATACAGATGAATATGGCTGGAAGACAAAACTTTAACGTTTCTTATATACCTTATTATACCGGATTCACGAGAAGAAGAAATGAACTTAGTTTCCATCGGTATTTGCTGTAAAAAAATACCGTTAATCTTTTCTGGATCTATTAAATCTTCAGGCAATTCCTTTAGCTGGAATATTTACATTTCTTAAAAATTTACAAACGATTTTACTAATGTTTATTCCTAGATTATTTAAATACTTGCCTTGTTTCCTCTACGAATAGAAGATAATGCAATATTTCGTAATTGTTGACAGTGCTGCTAAAGTTGTTCAGTTTCTCATCTTTGAATTTTGAAGCTGACTGACTAACTGGTCATGTGAGTAATCAGACAAATGTAATTTCGGGAATAAATATTGGAAAAATACTTTTTTTAATAATACAGTTTTATTGCAAATAGTACAGGAATACTATACAAATATCTGAAAGCTTCTTTCATTCTTTTGCCAAAGTCATGGGTATTTTTAAGTTTACCTACCAAGGAACTCTGGAGTATAACTTTTTAAATATATTTTTTTGTTGCTGAAACTAAATAATTTGATTTTAGCTTGGGCACTCCTCAGGAGTCAACGTTACCCATGTGACCAGTGTGGAAGGACTTACAAGCACAAAAGTAACCTGTGCAACCACAAGAGGGAGGAATGTGGAAAACCTCCCTCGTACTTCTGTCCAGTGTGCAAAAAGGGCTTCAAGAAGAAACAGCATATTCAGCGACATTTGATGGTTCACAGTGACGTTGATTTATCATCTTTTAATATAGATCCAGATATACTGAAGAACATGTGGCCGTTTGCGGGGAAATCTGAGGTCACGCCTGGTCCTAACCCTAATATTTCCCTTATACCAAAGATTGCAACGGTTGTTCCACCGACCTCTTCATGTCCCCCACCGTCTCTTTCCATTTTTCCTAAGAACACTTACACCATGCCCGCATTACATACCTTTCCGGTGCCGCAGCTATTCTACCCTAACCCTTTTAATAACGATTATAGGCTTAACGAAGGTGCGAAAAGTGCCCCACAAATTCCTCTTAGTGAGGTCCCAAATAGTGCTAACGTTGTCGGACTAGCGGGAACTGGTCCAACGTCACAGCTAAAGGGCGAGAGGGAAAATAGTTATACTCATAATTTTTCTGGAGGGGCACAAAATGCCTAAAACGAACAAGGACGCGTCCATTTTAATAACTGATTTTCCCTTGGACTACACTGGCATTAAATATTTGGTCTGTAGATTTCTCAAAAAGAACTGCAAATAAATTAATATAATTGTATCTTATATGGATGCATGCCCAAGCCCCTCTTTTCAGTCGAGCGGCATTTCCACGAGGAAGTCCAATTTTGTCAGAAAGACGTTCCAAAACTTTTTACATGTTCTTGCTTCATACGTTGACGAATGTCATTGACAACCTCTTTTGTACGAACGGTTGGCTTACCTGCACCTTCTTCATGTGCCATCGAGCCAGTTTCGCGAAACACACCAACACAGTTACTAACACATCCGTAAAAATCCTTAGGTATTACTGCTGAGTCTTGAAAGTGCTCTTGAGAATCGTCCAAACATAAGCAATGGCGGTATTCTCAAATTCCATTACCTAGCACCCAATTCTAAAATAGATTTCCATTATGTAAAATTCGTTTTATGTGGTAAAAGTCATAATTAAAATGGTACAAAAAGAAAACTTCAACAGAACTACTTGTCATATTTTGACCATCAAGGATTGATTGACCTAATTATTACCCATAAAATCTCAACATGTTCATATCAGAATTTCTGTCTTAACATCAGAAGTTTTATAAAAGATACAATCGTGTTGTGTATATAAAACTTGATTTTTCCTTTGATATGGAGATACTGGGTCCCAAATATGCCTGCTGTGGTACACCCACGATAAATTATTACTGCTCATACAAGCCTATGCATTCAAGGCATTAGTCTCCCTTACATGTGCATACCGGGTGGCCACGAGTCAATGTACGCCCCCAATATTTTGGTTGTTTTTGTATTTAAAAATTTGGTTTTTGATACAAATAAATTAGACAGTAATAGGAATGAAAATATCACTTCCGGTTGAACTGGAAGTGACATCAACTTTTTTTTCTTAAATGGAATGACTACATGGTTTCGCATTAAGCATAAATTGCCAAGTGCAACAGTTTTTTCAGATGTAAAAAATTCCAAGAAATAAGTGAGATACGAACAATTTTCTAACTTTTTCAAAATGGCCGCGTCAGATGAATGCCATGTAAGAAAATTACTAAGTAGGCTATAGAATTATTAGTAAGGTTGTAGACTTGTCTGCAAAGCAGAAAATAGTTGTTTGAATTACTGATAGGTACCAGTATTTTTAGTTAAAAAAAAAAAAAACGGAATTTTTCATTTTCATTTTCGTAGGGGTCCTATAGAATTTTTTTTAATGGAACTGTGCTATTTCTTTTATTCATTAGAAATAATGATTCATAAACTATAATTTTTTCGCCATTAATCATTTATTAACGATATCCTTTCTAACAATAGAAGTATTTTTAAAAGAAAATACAAATTAAACAAGAAATAATTTTAATAGGTATAACGTTACAATCATGAATAAATTACCAAGAATAACAAGACTATTTAAAACCTAAATTATAATAAACCATTATAACAATTGTTCAAACTGTTCATCGTTATGATTAATACACAGAGTAGCGTGACTTATCGTTGCACGTGTAACCTTCTGTAATTGTTGAGGTGTTATTTGTACAATTTCGTGTCGAACTCTTTCTTCCAGATCTTGCCTTGTGGTTGGAGCAATCATGTAGACTCTATTTTTCAAATGTGCCCAAATAAAAAAATCGAGTGGAGTTAAGTTAGACGACCTTGCAGGCCATCTGACTGAACCATGGGTCCCAATCCAACGATCTGGAAATAATTGATTTAAGTAATCCCTAACGATAATAGCATTGTGTGGTCCAGCCCCGTTTTGTTGGAAGTAAACCTCGTCAATATTGGTGTTGGGAATTTTATTAATCTGTGGAACTGTTATATTTTGGAGAAATTCTAGATATCTAGGTCCAGTTAGAGTTTCGTTAAAAATTATTGGACCTATGATATGGTCGCCCAGTACGACTAACCAAACATTGAAGCTAAACCGCTCCTGAAACCGCCCCTGTCTCATAATGTGAGGATTATCAATTGCCCAATATCGAGTGTTGTTTGGATTAAATAACCCACGGTTTGTAAATCTTGATTCATCAGTGAACAAAATGTTTTTTATAAAATTCTCATTTCTTAATTGGCGTAACAGTAATCAATTACAAAAGGTTATTATTCGTTGATAAAATCATTCTCATATAAAAACTAATGCAATTGATATTTATAAGAACGATAGCAGTGTTTCTTTAAAAATTTTCTGGCTGATTCTTTGGAAACTGGTAATTCATGTTCAATTTGTCTTATCGAAATGGTTGGGTCAACATGCACTAAAGCTAATACATTAATTTCCGTTTCTTCATCCACAATAAATCTTTCTTCAATTTCTACATTAGGTTCAGTTCTAAATTGTTGCTCCAACCGGGCGAAATAGTTTCTCGGAGGATGTCTTCTTTCTGGATATCTCCGTCCATACAGACTTTGTGCTCTAGTTGCATTACGTCGAGTCTCTCCATAAATAATGATCATGTCAACTTGTTCATCTCTTGAATAATTTTCAGCCATTTTGTATTAATTTTCTTGTTTATAACAACTTTAATACACTTGCTTCAGAAAATTAGTGAGTAAGTCAAGAATTCAATTGTTGCGAATGTCTGTCATTTTCATGGCTATCTGCAATTTTGGATTTAAATGTAGAAAGGTACCTTATTAAAATGATTTGTTGGCGTTTACTTTTTAAAAATACGTCTATTGTTACGAAGGATATCGTTAAGAAATGATTAATGGCGAAAAAAATATAGTTTATGAATCATTATTTCTGATTAATAGAAGAAATAGCACAGTTCCATTAAAAAAAATTCCATAGGACCCCTACGGAAATGAAAATGAAAATGAAATTCCGTTTTTTTGAAAAAAAAAAACTAAAAGCGCTGGTACCTATCAGTAATTCAAACAACATTTTTCTTCTTTACAGACAAGTCTACAACCTTACTAATAATTTCCATAGCCTATTTAGTAATTTTCTTACATCGCATTCATCTGACGCGGCCATTTTGAAAAAATTAAAAAATTGTTCGTATCTCACTTATTTTTTGGAATTCTTTACATCTGAAAAAACTGTTGCACTTAAAAATTTATGCTTAATGAAAAACCATCAAAAAAATATAGTCATTCCACTTAAGAAAAAAAAGTTGATGTCACTTCCGGTTCAACCGGAAGTGATATTTTCATTCCTGTTAGTCTAAAAGTAGCTTATTATTGGCTAATTTATGTGTACCAAAAACCAAATTTTTAAATACAAAAACAACCAAAATATTGGGGGCATACATTGACTCGTAGCCACCCGGTATACTTGTACTCTATTTCTTTTCTGTATTTTGACAAAGTCAACTACTTACTTTTTTTCGTTCTAGATTTTTGATGTTTTTTAAAACTTCCCGTTACTTAACACTTTCATTCAGGTAGTTAAAAATACTACTTTTTATAAATAAAAAATGTCTATTAGGACTTTACTTGAGTCACACCTTCTTGAATGCGAGGACCTATCTCTGACAGTTAATCAGTTCGTCATAACTGGGTTGAGATCGGGTGATCGAGGAGGCCATGTAATGGTCCACTGGTTCCATTCCACGCGGAAATGTCCTGGCATTTCGTCGTGTTGATACCAATAATATAGTATTCTAAGTGTTGCAATAACCTTAAGTAAAATCTCATTTTACTTTCGAGGGAAATTTAGATAATGATAATTTTTTAATGCATTATTTACACCTCTTAGAAATTAAAAAAAAAGCAAAAGTGTGTCTTTAGTATTCAACTTCCGTTAATGTGACATAAGACCAAATTACCTTGGACTACGAATGAATCTATATGTATATCATATCTGTATAGACTACAGAGCATAATAGAAATATAATTATGTATTCCTAACAAAACCATATATCTTAGTTTGCAGCCAATATGTTATTTAATATTTAGTATTTTAGTCAAAACCGTTATATATGTGACTGACTATGTTAATGTTTACCTTTCATTGTATCTACATACGAATAAACATGTTCAATATCTAGATGAACTTTTATTTCTCTTTCGTTATTTAGATCAACAATTTTGTGTACTGAGTAATTTTGTTTATTTGCGTTTTTATAGTATTTAGCAGAGATGACAAAAACATTTGGACTTTAGATCTTTTCCTTAGTTCGAAAATCGTTCCCCCAGATATAACCTCTTTGACTTATAGGCTCTAAATATCATTTTAGGATGTCAAATTTGGGAGGCTTAAATCCGCCATGTTGGATTATGTCAAACTAACAGCCATGTAACTTTGTAATTTATTTATTTATTAGGACGAATATCTCAATTACAGACAACTGTTTAAAGTAAAGTACATTTTATGAAAGGAGGATATCTATCTGGAAATTTAGCTGAAAATGTGGGAAAGAGTACTTTTTGGTACCCTGATCAAATGTCCATAGGCTCAGAGCCCAAAAATGATTAGTTTTCGAGATATGAAACGTTAAATACTAGAAAACCGGGTTCATTGGCTAATAAGGGCGGGTTGTATCAACCAAGTTTAAACAAAAATCTGCTTAAAAAAGATGAAAATCCATGGTTATGATTGTTTCAACAATTTTTTAAATCTTTGAATTGTTGAAGTGTTTAAAGCTTGAACTCTCTTGGTGATCTTTATTTCACTAGTAAAATGATTGGGGGATGAGGTTAATATTAGGAGACATTTTTTAAAAGCCTACGTTTTCTTTATGTTTAAAACATCCTCAATGCTATTTAATTCAAGTTTTCCTTATAAAACTGTTTTAAAATTTTTTCACAAAAATAATAGTCACCAATGTATTCGGCAAGTAATCCCTAACATTGACTAGACTCATTGGAATCTAGTTAGTGTTAGAATTTGCTATTTGACTAATTAAAAATGATTACCAAAATTAAAAAATATTTAAAATTATTTTTTCACTAAACTTATAAATATTCTTTGAATACTATTTTTGGTTTTAGCTTAGTCATTAGAGATATTTACCTCTAAACAAATCGGAGACGGATGATTTTTTTTATGAGTTCTTTGGATGCTAAGCAATAACATTATACCTGGGGTTTGCATTATTTCCAAACCGACAACATTATAGAAAAATACTTTGTTTTCCGGTATTTTCCCAATATTTCGAAAATGAATCGAGAAAATTAAAAATATTTTTAGAAAGAGCATACAGTTTCACACAAAAAATGTATCTACAAAAATTTCGTGTAATGCCACTGATTTTCCATAAAAAATTAGTGCGTTGGAGATATTAAATAAAGCGCGGTGTTAAGTTGCTCGCGCCCTAACGCGCTTTTTTCAGTACTTGGCGCGCGAAAAACGCTTTTAGCCCGGGAGGCAGCGACAGTTTTCGTAAAATCATTTTAGAGAGTTTAGATAATATCTATAATGAAGGTGCAATTCTACCAAACTTTTAGTGGTGCATAAATGAGTAAAAAATTAAACATGCTGCAAAAAATAGATGACGATAATTTCGTTTTTCGAATTGTCAGGAATTGTCAAAAAATGACGATTCGTCTTCGCTCCTGCCGGCCCCAATTCTCGATTTTCACCTCGCGATTCACGTTGTACAGTTATTGCCGACCTTCTCCTCGAGACATAGAACAGGTCTCCAATCGCCGTATTTATTCAGTTCTTTTGAAAAATTGACTTGCGGTCGTGCTAATCGGCGACTATTTTTAAGTGGTTTCCCGAGTTCGAATCCCGTTCGGGGATACTTTTTTTTTTCGTTTTCAATTTTTTGGCAGATGTTGTTGATTCTATAATTGCTATTCGCTCCGTTCTACTGCATTTCTCGGAGTAGTTTTGCATTTTCCGCCGCGGAACATTAATCTGCACTATTTCGATTAAAATCACATTATATCTCCGCTATAGGGTGACTAAATCTTTAGTAGGCGTTGCTGAAATCTATTGCTATATGGCCTTATAGTAAAGAATGTGTAATAAGTCATTTTTTGAATCAGATTAACGAAAAAGAACCTTCAACTAAATTTACAATAGAAATAGAGAATAATAATGAATTACCTTTCCTAGATATTATAATTAAAAAATTAGATAACACATACCAAACCAGTGTGTATAGAAAGCAAACACACACAAACAGATACTTTTTCAATTCAAATCAACATATTAGTGTTAAGAAAGGTGTTTATATGACAGGGCCAAAATTATTTCTTCAAATGATGTAATATTAAGGAACGAAAAACAATTTATAAAAACTGTCTTATTAAATAATCAATATCCTGAGAGTTTTGTTGATAGTCAGTTATTGAACATTGGTAGTAGAGAGAATATACTATCACAACCTGAGGTATTTAGGTCAATGGCAGTAATTCCATATATACATGGTTTATCGGATAAATTACGAAAAATTGGCAATAGGTTTTCCGTACGAACGGTTTTTCAAACGGGCTCCACGCTAAGATCGGTTTTATCAAGAACCAAACCTCCAAATATTGTTCAAAATTCAAAAAATTGTATTTATAGTGTTCCGTGTGAGTGCGGAAAACATTAAATAGGTGAATCATCTAGACCTTTCAACGTAAGGCTTGGTGAACATAGAAATTACGCTAGAAGGGGAGAATTTGAAAAATCCAAAATTTGTGAACACGCGTAGGATAATAATCATAGAATTAAATGGGACTCGGCGAAGATTTTGGAAAAAGAGAGCAACGGAACTAAAAGAAAACTTAAAGAATCCGCGATTATTTTATTAAACGAGGATAGATGCGTTTCTAATTATTCAATAGATTTTTGTACTAGTTGGTTGCCCATCCTTAGAGACGAAGTAAGTAAAAATAAGATAAATATAATTTAATGTCTCACGTGATTATGGAAATACATAAACAAAGAACAGTCATGGTTGACGGCCAAGAAAGTTTTCAGAACGGAAGTAGATTCTCTTCCGAAACGTTAACTACCTATAGCTTTGATTTTCAGTTTTTAGTTTATAACATTGTTCTAGTTTATATATTTTTAGGTGTAAGACTTTTTGAAACAGTCAAGTGCTCAAGAACCAACCTCTGTCTGATCCGTTTGACGCAGAGGTTTTTTCATTAAAATTTTTAAATATTTTTCAGTGGCAAAATACCCAATAAAAAGTAAGAAAATCTGAATATGCCACAAATAAACAATTACAGACAATATTTTTTTTGGTCTATGGGAAACTTTTGAGAAGTGTGTCAGTTTAAACCTGATTAACCTACGTTTGCTTAAGTTAATGTAGTTTAAATAAATACTACTTCTGAAATTGTTATGATTTCGTAATTTTAGAATTTGTGGAACAAATATATACAAATGTTAATCGAAAAATTTACTTAGGTACATAAAACAAATTATAGCAGCTTTTATATTAAAAAAAAGGTCTCGGGAATGTAGTTCGCTAGGAAATATAAATTCTGATACTTACAGAATAAGTAGACAAGAGTATCTCGTATACAAAGAATACAGTGGAAAGGCATCTCTGTCTACCTGTATATAATACAAAGCACTGTATTGAGGTACCGGCGCGGGAGGGTCGACTTCGCTCGACTCCGGTTTTACTGCTATTATGTTGTATATGACTTTTTATAGAATAAGTATCATTTACAATAACTATTTTCTATTATTTCTTCCAACAAATATTATTTAATAATTTTCATAATATTTCGTACCTGGGGTATTTTTTTGCGAATATGGCACGATGCAGATTAGTTTGCTTCATTCACTTCAATAATATTTTACGGAAAACCTGTGACTTTGATTAAAGAAATTGTAGATATTTTTTGCTTAGAAATGTATGAAAATATTTCTTATTTTTCCATATAACGACTTCTGTTAAAAATTTTGAAAAACATACCGAAAAAAAAGTTTTTGATTTTTTCATCCCTCGCATACCAAAGGGAAGTAGTGTATTCGAAAAAATATCACCCTCCCAGATTATTTCGGATTTTCACGTTCCAGATCATGTAGATTACGAAAATATGGGTTTTTCAATTCCGTCAGTCAGTCTGTCTGTCTGTCTGTCGGTCTGTTGGTGCATTAACTAAAAAACTGCTTGATGGAGAACAGTCAAATTTGGTAGGTAGCTGACGCTACTGCCACCGAAGAAATGGTTAGGCTTTCACTGGAAAATATACAGGGTAGACCGTCTAAAGGAAACAGATAATGGAAAAAACGTGTTTTTGCTCAAATTTAAAATTTCCGCCTTTCATGACATTCTAAACTTATTTGAAACAATTTTTTTTGGAAATAAAAAAAATGATTTTCAGGATTTTTTAAACCACAAAAAATATAATGGAAACATTTTTTTTGCCAAAATTTAAAATTTTCACGTTTCGTGACATTCTAAACTTATTTCAAACATTTTTTTTTTTGAAAATAAAAAAGATCTAAAATTTTTTCGAAAAAAAATTTATCCTAAAATAGTTTTTTTATATATTTTTACCACTACGCCCGCCCTGTACAAATAAAGAGGGAAGTTCGGTGTAAATACCTTTATCGATTTTTTTAATGTAGTCAGTTAGGGAATCTGCCTCCGAACACGTTTGAGATTTATAGACAAAATTAGCTAGTTTGTTATTAACAAAGGCATGTTCGAATAATCAAATTTTTGCTAACTTTAACAAAAAACAAATACTATTTTTTGGTTAAAAATTTAAATACTTAAGAAATCAGAAAACATTTGCGAAATTCTCGAATGAAACAACATTCATATATCTCGCTTCGTTCTAAGTTTTCTAAAAAATATAGCCATTTTTTTGTTAAAAATAAACATCTGATACGAATTTTAAAATTCATGAATATCAGAATTACATTACTGAGAGACGTGATTCAGTTTGACGTAAAAATCGCAATGTCGAACTAATGATCCTGATCCGAAACGTCATCTTCAAGTTTTGACATCTTAGAATGATACTTAAAATTGTTCGTAGGTTAGACTCTAGGTACATTTTTGGTACGTTATTTGAAACATGACAGTTTGGTATAAAAAGTTTCAAGTTTTAAGAACAGAAAGTGAATACCTTTCCGAAACGTTAACTGTTTCAGTGCCCATTTTCAATCATATAATTCAATTAATAATGTTTTGCTGCTGTTTGCTTGGTACTATAAAAATATTTTCTAGTTTGAATATGTATTACTTTTTTTTTCAATTAGAACCTTGTGTTTAGTTCTTGAAGCTGTGTGTATGCTAAGAATTTGTTTTAATTTTTTAGTTATTTTTTTTTAGCCCGTTTTGTAGCAAAAACTGTATTTTTTATCCAGCGCTGTTCGTAAAAGTGTGAGTATTATTTTTAGTAGTGTTTAGAACCAGTGTAAGCGAATTGCCTTTAGTGATTATTCTTACTATTGCAGGTATTACCTTCTACGCGTCAAATTTTATCGAATACACCAAATTAAAAGTGTTCAATCATGACAACGTCAGATACGGATGCATGAGATGCAAAAAGACGTATCTACAAAAGAAGACACTTGGACGCCATTTGCGATTCGACTGCGGACAGAGCCCTTCATTCACGTGCCAAATTTGTTCAAAAAAATTCAAGCACGGATACATATTATTAAAACATATGCGACACACGCATGAGATCCACATTCAGAAGTTGAGGCAGAGGCAGTCGAAAGAGAACGAGGAAATGATCACTATTATACCAAGTGTAGATTTGTAAATTAAAGCTACATGTATACTGCATATAGATCGGTCCATTGCAATGCGAACATAATAAACACCTAATATGCGAAGACTATACCAGTTGACGCTTGATCATTAAAGGTCAAGTGTACTGCAGCGCAGTGCACTTAGTCTGTGTAATACGATTCATGATGAACGCAAGCCAACTGATCGTCGGAAATCGTCGTATGTCAACTCAACCGCTGCTAGTACCGACGAAAATCAACTGGACGTATTGCATCGATATTTGTAGTTGGGTGGACCGATCTTTATATAGAAAGTCGTTAAGAGTGGTTATTCATCGACGTTTGTTTGTCCATTTGAGCGATACCCTAGTAATGGAATTTCATGGTGATGGTTAAGAATTTTTTGATTTGGCTATAAACTATTCAGCCACAATATTTCTCCCTCTTATTTTCAATATTTACAAATATTTGTGTTATACAGATTCATTATAGAAATATGGAGACAGCATATTGACTATTATTACAGTTTCGAAGGAATTGTCACAATTTGGTAGAGAAAAATTGGCAAAAAACGTATTTTTATAAATTTGACTGTCCTTTACTTTGAATGTGAGCCAAGACCATGTAGTGTCCAGACCTCTTAAAGTAGAACCTAATTCTACAAGATATTCTTCACGATGATTGAAATATTTATTTTTTGAATACTCCTACTGACTACCTTTTTTTCGACATGAATATTACAAAAATCATCGAAAAATGTCTAAAATTTACCTCTTATATTTGCTTGTAATTTTCGTTTCATTTTGCGTTTCCAGAAACACTCTTAGTTTGGGAAACGCTTTAATGTGTTCCTTAATAGTTAAACTTGACTAACATCGAATATTTAGATCAAGATTTGCCAACCTCGAAAGAAATTTTGACTTTCCAATGAAATATGCTATAGTCTAGGATACTTTAACTTGGCCGGTCCAAAGTTCGCTTCGTGAGCTGAACTAAGCACAGATCAATAAAAGACGTAGATAAAGAATACTGTAGAAATGGTATATACTGTGTTTGAAGCCAAAGTAAACAATAAAGTGATGGAAGGGGCAAGGAGGGGTTATGTTTACGCTCGTCCGCATACATAGGCGCATCGTTTGGAGAGGGTTAATTACGATCTAAGGATTCTTATTAATTTTTTATGCTTTGGTACTTGGAACAGTTGTATTATACTAGGTATATTACATAAAGGAGTCTGATTCATCTAAAATATTAAAATAAAAAAATGAGAAATGAAAATACATGTTTTGATTTAAATAATAATTTTATGAACTTAAAATAAAGATGACTACCTGACCCGCCCTCTACGTCTATGCGTCTATTGACTTACTTATGAAAAGATGGCATATTTTCTTTCATTTGATACGCATTGTACACAAAGCACTTTAGGCATTGTTAAAATTGTATGTTATATCAATAAACTCTGGTTAAACACTTTATAACGCATATCGTACAAAAATAAAAACAAACCACAGAACAGATTGCTTTTGTTGATATGTCAACTGTCATCAAGTACGTTGACCGGGTGGTTCAAATTGTCAATGATTTTGGCTTCAAACATTACTTCTTGTTTTCAATATCTATGTTTATTTCTTGATCTGTGGAACGAAGCTTTGTCAATTCACGTGAACAATGTTTTCAGGTTTTTCCTTTTACTTGTGTGCAAGAGAAAATGAAATCATACACGCACTTATTAATTCATACACAAGACAAGTTAAAGTTTATTCGACTCTAAAACCCACTTGTGGAAATCGCTCAAATAGACCAAGAATTTCAGCGCAGATGAACACTGTTAATGCGAGGTTTACAAACATGACAAGATACGAAATGTTTTTGCAATTATTTAATCAATTAATCACATTCCTCCTTACATTGATATGAAACATACCACAATACTAGTTACCATTTTTCTAAATGCATTATAAGTGTGCATTATGAAATATGCGGTGTTCCAAAGAAACGTATTGATAAAAGCTTACAGCTTCTCCCTGGTATTGGGTGGTGATTTTAAAAATGAAATGAACTAAATATGTAGTTGTACCGAGTGGTCCACGTCTAGACCAGACACACTTGTTATTTTTGAGTGATTGAATTTTTAAAATTTGATGCAGTGTTATCAGATAAAGTTTTCAATTTCGAAGCAATTTATAACAAAATAAAATGTTTCCATTTTTTTCACAAATCGTTGTATCTACAGAACCTTAATACTGTATCTCTGGCAGTATCAATAAAATGAAAAAGATGTAAATAAACCCTTGTAGAAAAAAAAAAAAAATTATGCTTAAATAATTTTTGGCCCTGCGAAATTTTACATGTGTATATGGTTCACATGACAATACAGTTACATTATTTATAGAATAGTCCAAATGTATCCAAGTTGGCGTACAGTTTATGGTCATTTAATATCAGATTCAACTAATAATTTTTATCTGGGAACTCTTGAGATCACATAAATATTTGGTCGAAATTTAGCAATTCAAAATGGCGGCATCAATATGACGTAAGTTCTGTAATTTATAGTCCGATTTGTGCTATAGTCAATCGTTATAAAAGAGATGGTAGTACATACAGGGTGTAATTAGTTTCATGCCATTAAAAAAACTGGTAATAGGGACCGACTAGACAAACAAAAAACCTACATGTCTTTTTTCTCTAAGGGCACTTTGAAGAAAACTGACCTAGGTGTACAATTTGAATGTTAAGGTAGGAAACATTTGAGTTTTTCAGGGTCAATGGATGTTATAGTTCCGAATATTAGAAATAATAAGAAACTGTAATACCCGACTTGTGCTCCCGCCGGAAGAAGTGCGGCACTTTGATGGGATTACTTGTACCGAACTTTTTATACTACTACTTATGAAAATGAAATAATTCCTTCTCTCTCGGCACAACACAAGCATAGCATGGCCGCAGGGGTTTAAATAGGATTTGTTTATATGTGTTTTTTAATTTAAGGACAACACATTTGGTAAATTAGGATCATTTTTATGGTTTCTATGCACATTAAAATACGTTGTTGCAATTATTCTAAAGTGTCAATTGGATCACGATAAACCAGAGATTTAAAATGCCCCCAAAAATAAAAGGCCATGGTACTGGTCCGTCACGTCCAATCCATCGTCGAGGAAAGTTTCTGTTCAAAAAATTTCGAACAGTCAACTAAATGGACTGCCGCGCCATCGTGCAAATACCACATACTTCTGCGCGTAGCCAAGGTTACATCCTCCAGCAAATTTGGAAATGTTTGTTGCAAAAAAATTAAGTATGCTTCACCATTTAATCTAGCAGGTAATTGTATAGGTCCAATTATTTCATTACCGCAAATTCCTGCCCACAAATTAGCGCTGAATCGTCGTTGAAAATGCGTCCTTCTTACTACACGTGGATTTTAGTCTGCCCAATGGTGCATATTTTTAAAATTAAACACTCCATTTCTGGTAAAACACGACTCATCGGAGAAACACAGAACGTTTAAAAAATCCTCATTTGTCGCGTGTTTTCTTAAAATCCACTTACAAAATTGCATTCGCTCTGTAAAATCTTGTGGTTCTAGCGCTTGGACACGTTGTTAGTGATAGGGATATAAGTTCACATCTCTCAATGTCCTCCATACCACAAAATGGGATACTCCCACACGGTTCGCTATATCGCGGGTGCTTAAAGTTGGATCCTCTTCTACAAGTTCCAAAATTTGAACCTCTGCGTCAATTACCCTTTCTTCGCGTTGTGGACCTCGTTCTCCTCCATGTCCATCGAGACGACCTGTTTCTCGAAGGCGCTGGTCAATACTAACAAATGTACGAGCATAAGGATGACGTCGATTAGGGAGCCTTAAACGATGAAGCTTTTCCGCACCAGCTGCATTTCCACCACTTTCCCCATACACCAAGTGCATATCCGCGAGCTCTGGATAAGTGTAATCTCCCATAATGAGCAACATCTGCGTTTTAAAACACCACTGTGAATTAACGTTATCAATAAAGAAAATAAAAAGAAAAACTTGGTCCAAAATCCAAAAAGTAACACAAAAAGCACGAATGAGAAGTAGTGTCTTACGTAACCAAGTACTAACGACTTGAACGATAAGTTAATAAAATAAATTTAACATAAGTGGCACAAAATTCAAAAAGAACAAAAGCAACAGACATAACCAATGAACGGGTAGATCGTGTCGTATGTACGTTGTTTACCAAGTAAGGACACAAACTGAAATTATTACTTGAGAATTTTACAAGGGAGAGTATAGCGCGCGTAATAAGGTAATTTGGACGCGAAGGAACAAAAAACATGGCGGTGCCCTCTGTCGGTCGCTTTTAACTGCTTTGTCGGCATGCTTTTAGATGACCCCCGTCGCGGCCTAATTATCTCTTAGGCTCACCATGCTTATTTGCACGAATGTCAGAGTATCATGTGTGACAAGACGCGAGGCAATAAAGCCTACCCCAATATGCCAGCAGTTCTCAAACATGTTATTAAGTATTTTGGAATTTTTTGTTTATTTTTTCTTCTCCAAAACTGAGCTTTTTTTTGTCTTGTCGTTTCCTACCACCAGTTTTTTTTAATGACATGAAACTAATTACACCCTGTATAACATTATTTTCTCCTTACTGCATTTTTTACAGTTTCAGTTGGTGCTTAAGAGCGTGTTTTTTAAAAATTATTAATATAGTAGTTCCTTGCCTGGTAAAAAATTACGAATAATTTTTTTTACCAGAGGCGAATTTTGCTGATGAGACCCAAATGTTGAGTTAGTACCCAGAAGAAAATTCAAACCATTATCTATAATAGTTTTGGAGTTGCAACGGTATAGTTTAAGAAAATTTCCAAAATATGGAAAATCGCATTTTCTATAATTTGGCAAGTCCTTATTAAAAAAAATAGAACCTAGTGGAATTCATTTTCAAAAAAGTAACTTTCCAAATTATTGAAAATTTTCGAAAATAGTTTTCACTTGACGGTTCTCGGCTGTCTTCAACTGCATTTAATTTTAAAATCTTCGTCAAGAATTATTTAACACAGTAAGTGTCTGCATTCATTTTGTTTTAATATCCAGCCACTCTAACGTATTCTAGTTCATTTTAGTTGCCATATTTCAATTTATTAAATTATTTTTATAGATTAAGTAAATATATTTATTTATTTATTTTTATTAGAGGTATATTGCGACAAGCATTTTGATATTCCCAGTGTATGCCATATATTAGTTTTAAGTTGTCGTAAGATAGCCAAAATGTTTTCTAGTCCAAAGCAAAAATGTGTGAAGAGTAAGTAGGTCAATGAAATGTGGAGCGTGGCCTATTTTGAAACAAGGAAAAGGTAGAAATTAACTAATTTTAAATATGGTTACATACACCAATGTGTCAGAATATTTTCTACATATTTATTCTAATTTAACAAAAAATGTTATTGTCATACGACTTTAATTTTAAATGCCAAAGACAACTATTAATTGTAATGAACATAATGTGAGAAAATGTGAGAATACACATTCATTTTTGCAAAAAAATATTTTGCAACTAAGTAAAGAATAAAGACTATTTTATGTAATTTTGAAGTAAAAGTAAAATGCATATTCATTCATATTTGCTTTGTGTAAAACGGAATTTTAAGAAAAGACAGGAAAGGGCCCCCAATTTCGTTGATCTTCTCACATTTGTAATATTTTTTTATGAAAGATCTTATCAAAAATTGGGTAGACATAGTTTCTTCGTTGTATTTAAAAATTAAGTTAGAAATGTCGTACAGCAAATTTTTATAGGAATATAAATTGTATTGACGTCAAATTACAGAATTTTTGGAAAATTGCGTATTTTAAGTTAGATAACAAGTTTTTTTGAATATTTTTTTTGTAAAAACTGGTTATGTTCTTATTTTGGACCTCTAATCAAAATGTCACTTTAGGTTTCTTTCTTAAAAGTGCTGCCCCCAAGATACAAAGCTGAGGGGGTATGATATTTATGATAAATTAAATTAAAATTCAAAAGTTCAGAAAATTATATATTTTTCATCAGCTGACAAAGTAATTATTATTACAAAAAAAAAAAACATTCATCGTCCTGTCTATTTTAAAATAATAAGTTACCACGGTATGGATTATAATTTTAGAATCATATAGAGCATAAAGATCTCAAATATAGACGTTATAGATATTGTCATATTAAGTACCCAAGAGTTATGATAATTTCAAACTTTGATAATTCTTACAAAGTTAAGCGATTTTGGTGTACTTTGCTTCAGAGGATAGTAAATTTCATTGAAATGAATGCCAGTCTATTGAAATTTGTCTGAATTTTGAAGAATATTAGATTTATATAAAATACAGAAAAAAAAGCATTAAAATGGAAACAAAATGTGTTGGAATGTTGCCCCAAAGTTTTAGTTTAGTGTCATAACTTTGTTCAACACTGTGTATTATATTCTTCTCACTCGAGACACATTTTACCTTTAAACCAATGGAATTTACTGTCTATAAATGAGAATTACACAAAAATTGAATTATAAAGGTTACGAATGTTTCATTTTTAAAAGTTGGTAATTATCTAGAAGTTCATTATTTTTCATATTTATTTTTATTTTATTTACTTTATATGTAGTAAACTTTGTCGTGCCATAAAAACTCTATGATTATTTAAACAAATACTTTATATTTTAATTCGTATTTCCTAAAAGCATTATGTCGAAAATGTAAGTACTAAAACAGGATCTGTTTCCAAAAGTCACTTACTTTCTTGGAAGAAACATTTATGTTCTTTATTTCGGCTTAATCGTTTAAGCAGCTCTTATGCTAAGTGTACTGATATGTATATTAATAATCATAGTCGAATACTTTGTGACAGTAAACTTGTAAACGTCTCTAGTCGTCCTAAGCCCAGTGTTATTATTAGGCCAAATGTAAAGGATTGTATTTAGGAAGCATAGGTTAAGTTATAATTAAGTATTTATGAACTTGTAAATGTTGCCTTGCACTTTATTTAATAAATCGGCGTAAGTAGAAATGTTTTCTGATTTCAATTTTTAAGTTTTTGTCAAGAGTGGACTTTATTAGTTGGTGGTGGTTAAATCAGAGACCAGGAGTTAGCGAATGCGCAACCAGAACCAAAAGGTTTGAGTTGATCCACAAAAAATTGGATACTGTAGTCGTCCAATACGAAGAAGCCACCTGGCGTAGATTAAATCTCACCCGTTCCTTCTACAACCGCACGCCACTGCGCTACTGACCAAAAGGGATATAAATAAAATTAAATAAATAATAGTTTATTGTGTAAAATATACATATTGGACACAAAAGGTTAGCAGTACAGTAGGTATGCACTGATGTAAAAACTACTAACCTAAAAAAAAAACATGATATATAAAAACCTAGTGTAAACACATATTTTAAAACATAATAAAATTAATATTCAAGTCATAGCTTAAAACCAGAGTCTTAAGTTGTTTTTTTAATGTATTTTCAGACATAAAGTGGTACTGCTGGGGCAGATTATTGTAAACGTACATTGATATATATTATTATGTAAAAGATGAACGAAATATTTCATATTTAGGTCGTAGTGTATGTAAGTGGTCGTTAGTATATCACAAATTCCGATTGTGAACAGCATTTCTCATGAGATGTTTATCAGATAGATAATCGGGTTTTTTCAATGTGATCACTTTGTATAGCATAGAGGTGAAGTGCACGAAACGCCGTTCATTTAATTTTAGTAAATTTAACTCTCTAATGTAAGGTGTAACATGTTCATAAAACGAACTATTGGTAACAAATCTGACACAGATGTTTTGTATTTTTTGTAGTTTATATGCTTCTGTTACGTTTAATAAAGGTCCATAAACATAATCACAATAATTGATGTGCGATAAAACTAACGATTCACATAGCAGTAGTTTAGTATCTCTACCTAGGATGTTTCTCAGACCTGAAATCTGTTTAAAAGAGCAGAAGCATTTTCTGGATACTTCCGAAATATGAGGAATAAAGTTTAAGTCCTTATCGAGTGTCAACCCTAAGTTTTTAACCTTATCAGCCTGTTCAATGATTACATTGTCCACTGGCAGTTGAAAGTTTGAGAGAACTTTTAATTTATTTAAAGTACCGAAAACAATATTTTTACTTTTGTTTGGATTTAGAACAAGTGAGTGTACGATCCAGTTTTTTATTTCATTTAAGTCACAGTCACAGATGCATGTTTCTGCGTCTTTAGATCCCAAAACATCAAACGAAAAATAGAGCTGAACATCGTCAGCATACATATGAATAGAACAGTACCTTGTGACGAGAGGAAGGTCTGCAGTATAGGTATTAAATAGCAAGGGCCCCAGTATAGAACCCTGAGGCACTCCAGAAAGTAGCATGCGTTTATAGGAAATTTTCAATACAAGTATACTGGTAGCGATTAAGTAGATACGAGCTAAGCCACATTAATGTAATACCTATGTTGGAATGCATTTGTTTTCCGCGCAACCACCCACGTCTGCTACAATTGGTGTTTTTGCACGCTTAGGAGGGGTACGGCTAGAAGTCGTCTATTGAGCAGCTTCTTCCAATCTGGCGATTACAGTACTTAAACCGTCCATATGTCGAAAGTAAGCAGCATACGAAGAGTATCTTATAGAATGTGTAACAGTTATATAAAAAGTGCAGTAAATCGGTATAGCTTGTTTATTGATGATCCATGGTTTAAATAACATGTGACGAACTACCTGAGGAAGATTTACAACGGAGTTGTAGATTTTTTAAGAGTTAAGTGTTGTAATTGTTTTCATTTTTGTACTACAAAGTTTTTGTTGGACAAATGACAGTTGTGTTTCAAGTGTCCCGCCTTATCGCAGAAATGAGTCTGATACTTTAATATCGTTTAATTGTTTCTAGGAGATTGCCCGTATGTCTGCCAGTGTGGACGAGGTTACCGAAAAAAATTCACGTTAAATCGTCACAAAAAATATGAATGTGGAAAGTCCTCAGAATTACGCTGTGGGCATTGCAGCTCGAAGTATCGGCATAAGTTTCAAATTCGGAAGCACCTGCGAATGTGTCATCCAGATGTCAGCGACGAAGACTATGTAGTTGAACAAAATAAAGATGTTGTTTTGGATTAAAGTCCGGTTATACATTGAGGAGCTGTACAATTATCATGAAGTTATTTCGTTCAATTTTGAGGTTAGGAGGTGATACTCCACTGTGTAGCACGAATATAAATCCTTCAAAGTGCTTATACACTTAGTACATTTTACAAAGAAGCTAGCCAAATTATTTTGTTGTTTTCAACTGGTATTGAAGGCATGCAGTAAAATTTTAAAAAGTTTGCTGGGATAGGGTTGCCGCCTGGACTTGAAAATCGTCCTAATGGTGAGGTAATATGGGGTAAATTGCATTTTTCGTAAATATCTTTTAAAATAATGTATTTTGGGAAACATTTTTAACGGATCATTTAAAATAATAAAGTTTGTAAATTTTTTATATCTGTATATTGTAATAAAAAAATAATTTAAATAATACAATATAAACAGTAGAAATACAACATAAATTATACTTTAATTATAATCGACGATTTCGATTTGCTCTTCAAATCTAAAATTTGTCATTTCCAAAGCAAGAATATCGAGACAACACTAATTGTTTTCAATAATTCGACTATACGCCAGAATGAAATAGTGACACTTTCATACTTTAGATTTTTTTTCCACTGTTACCAGAAACATGTTTTATTCTTAAAAAGCAGTAATATTGATAATAATTCATCATTATATGAATTTTTGTTGAAATAATGGTATAGCTTTTAGCATATATGTAGATTACAGTACATTTTCAGTTGATTTTTAAACACAGCACCACAAATAGCAGGATCTTAGTGGGTAAGAGAGACGCTCGCCCTAACATTTTTGCTTCTGTTCAAAAACCATTTATTTTATCCCGAAAGAATTAGATACAAAGCGCCTATGAATGTGTATTGAAAGTTAATACTTTTATATTTTTTTTATCTAGAGCTGTGAAGCTTTAAATTATTCATACGAGTTACTTTAAGAGTGACTTCAAAGAGTTTTCGCTTTCATCTTTAATTTCAAATTTTTTTGTACATGAATTTTGAAATGTTTTATAGTCTTTTTTGCTGGAAATCAATCAATCAGTCTTTCATATTGTGCTGTACATAAAGCACATAAAGCACTTTTTTGGAATACAGGGAAAACCTGGAAAAGTCAGGGAATTTCATGTTGGTCAGGGAAATTAGGGAATTTGTACTAATTTCATCATAAAATCAGGTCAATCGAAGTTATCGAAAAAAAAAAAAAAAGGAAAAAAATTGCACAAAAAGGTCAACATTGGCTAATTTTTATGTTCAGTCACAATTGTTGTTAATAAAATGTAAAAAATTGTTGAAATTGGCTTTTGAGTTATAAAAAATAGTCAAAGAAAACTGAAGTTTAACAGTCAGAGAAATCAGTGAAAGGTCAGGGATGTTGAAAAGCAGTTTTAGGTTGCCCCCTGTAAATTCCACATCTTTATACTTACTACATATAATTAAAAGACTTCATCGGATACATATATTATCCCATCATTTAGTGGTTTTTAGGTCGGTGCGGCAACTGCGTCAATGAAAATTTTAAAAAAAATTCTATCCTCTATGTAAAATATTGCTTGCGTGCACAGAATTTGCTTAATTAGCGAATTACTCTTAGGGCAAAACCCATAGAAATTAGACTGAGTGCTGAATTGGCGCTTTCCACTTTATTATACAAAGAATGTTCTGTGATTTATTTGAGGATTTTGCAATGCGTTGTTAATTTTGGTGTATGATTAAAATTGTTAATTACATAAACTTTTCGAGGAATGTATTTTCTGTATTTGGAAATAAAATTTTGTGATGAAAAAATTTTGCAGTTTGTTTAAATTATGCTAGTACTAATGATTTGATCTTGAAGACGAAGTAGCAATGAACTGCTGGTAGACATAACCAGAAGAGATCAGGGTAAAGTATAGGTACACTCAACTTACATCATATCATCTGAACAACATAGACAGAAAGGAAATTAATTGATATTGAACACTTTAGCCCGGTTTCTGGGAAGAAAATAGCTGCAAAAGCTTGGAAAGAATAATCCTTATCATAACTTTTGATTTTTTTGGTAGGTTTTTAATAGTAAAAAGTATTTTAAAAAATTATCAAGGCTGCTATTGGCGGAACAGACAATAAAATGGCATCAAACTTAAAATATATTTTTTTGATATAACTTTTGAAATACGAAAAATACAAAAATTATCGTAGAAATGAAAATTAAAGAGCAGAAAATTCCACAAAAATGCCTTAACAAAATATTTTGAACATACAAAGGCTCTCGCGTAAAATAAGAATTAAACTTATGGCGTTGATAACATTTGAAGACATTTGAAGAAATAATCGAGTCGTAATAAAGAATAAATAATTTTAAAGGGAAAAGATGCAGCTGTCATTACAATATAATAATATATATTTTAATCAGCATTTCTTATACTGAAAATCAAATGCAATTTTTTTCTCTATTTTAGGATCTAGATGCTCCCATAAATTATCTATATCTTAAAATATACTTGTTAATGTAACAGGTGTCATTGGTTTTGGGATCGTCATACATCACATTTGGGTATCGTGGTAGCCAAGAAATGTTCACATGTTCTAGACCTAAAATGAGAGTGGTCTTTAATTTTTTTGTAATTTTCATTTATTTTACAATTTATTAAATTTTGATTTCTAATTGCTTGCAAAAGAGCAAAAATTAACTTTGACACATTAATAGAAACATAAATTAAACGGAGGACGCTAATGTTGGCGTTAGCGCGTTGGTCGGCAACCCTATAATTATGATTCTTATTTTACTCAAAAACGGTTATATAGAGATAATTTTTTAAAAGTACATTTTATTGTAGAATTGTCTGCTCTTTAATTTTCTATGATAATTTTTGTATTTTCCGTATTTTAAAAGTAAAACATTGTTTGTAATAAGCTTACGGAATACCAACATGGATTCCGTCGCGGGAAATCTACAAATACAGCAATTCACAGTTTTTATGAGACATTGATTAAATATATCGACGCAGGCGAGTGTCCGGTTGGTATCTTCTGCGATCTCAGCAGGGCATTCGATTGCGTCGACCACGATATTCTAATAAGTAAATTGGACAGATGCGGAATAAGAGGACCATCGCTGAGTTGGATCTCATCATTCCTAAAGTCACGTAACCAATATGTAAGTATAAATCACGTAAATCAAAATGAAATACGTAATTACACCTTAGATCTAAAAGAAATAAACATGGGCGTAGTCCAAGGGTCCGTAATAGGTCCCATTCTCTTCATTTTATATATCAACGATATTATTACACTATCTAATGATGTATGTTTTACTTTGTACGCAGACGATACCTCTATCATCGTATCAGATAAATGCGACATTACCTTAAAAAACAAATGCGAAGACACTCTTGAACACTTAATAAACTGGTTCAACGGTATTTCCCTATATTTTCACAAGGACAAAACGCAACTGAGCAGATTTGATTCATATCAAAGCAAGACATCTAACATTAATTTATCTATTAATAACAAAGACACATTCTGCATTCAAGCTAACGAACACAACTTTAAATTTCTAAGACTATACATTGAACCCTGTTTGAACTGGAAAACACAATGTAAATTTTTATCTTCTAAATTATCTTCTATTTGTTTTTTATTTACAAACCTAAAGTCCATTTTTACAAAGGATCAGTTAATAACATTGTACTATGCTCAGGTAGAAAGTCGATTAAGATATGGAATCTGCTTTTGGGGGACTCTACCCTTTCACATGACTTGTTTGTTGCTCAGAAACGAATTTTATGATGTATTGCTGGCGTATCCAGCACTCACATGTGCAAAGATATCTTCAAAAAATTTAAAATACTCACTTTATATAGTTTATATATTTTTGAAATTTGTTTATTTGTTTTCAATAATAAACATAAATTCTTAACAAATGGTAATTATCACCAGATAAATACTCGCCAAATAAATAATTTACATCTACCTTTCTCCAGACTAAATATCACATTTAAAGCCCCCACACGCATAGGTGCCAAAATATTTAATTACCTGCCAAATGATATAAAATCAATAGACAAGGAAAATATATAAAAAAAAAAACTTAAGCTATTCTTGCTTGATAAATCCCTATACAACACCACGGAATATTTTAACTGATAGACTACTCCACTTACTTTCTTTAGTTTAATTTCTATGACATATAAATGTGATTAGGCTCTGTAATCTACTCATATTTTTGTATATCTCTCTTTGTTTGTTTTCGTTAATTAAATTAACATGTATTTAGAAACTTAGTTTACTAAACTTTTAATTTGTTTCCGAATTTTACATTGTTCGTCTCTCCGTAATGTTTTGTCTTATACAATTATGTGTTTTAGTGTATAATACTATATTGGCCATTAGCAGAAGTTTTTTTTTTATATCATGTATGTAAAATTGTGCCTAAATGACCTGTCCTATATGATGTACATGATCAACAAGGATCAATAAATATTTGAATTTGAATTTTGAATTTGAATTTGAATTTGTTTTAAGTTTAACTCCATTTTGTTTTATCCTACGCCCACGGCGGCATTGATAACTTTTTAAATATGTTTCTATTGCTAAAAGTCTGAAAAAAAAATCAAAAGTTATACTGATTACTTAATCCCTGCTAGGAAAATATGTAGTGATAAGAATGCCAACGTAATAGCATCAGTGCATCCTGTACATGTACAAGGTTAAAGAATCGTTGGTATCGAGCACTTGTTGAAAAATATATAGTGTACATTTTGTGAAAACATATCTGCAGTTCCAGAAAATTACAAGTGATGAGATCACTAAATGACAAATAATTGTTCCTTATCTTTATACAGTGTGTTTCACTTCTCGTGAAGACACCCCTGTATCTTCTTTATTTGTGGCCCAATTAATTTCAAATTTTTATGAGGTATACAACTCTGTAAGGCGACTTTAATCAACACATAAATGTCGTTTAGATATAAAACCTCGGCTTACTGCGATAAAAAGAAAATCGCGATTTTCGAGAAATCATAGTAGGCTTAGATATAGACGAAAATTTTGTTAATAAAAGTTGTTCAGAATCACTAGATATGCCCCCCTATAAAATTTGGTGAAAATCGGAATACTTTGAAAAAAAAATTTTTGTTTCACTTCTCGTGAAGACACCCCTGTATCTTCTTTATTTGTGGCCTAATTAATTTCAAATTTTTATGAGGTATACAACTCTGTAAGGCGACTTTAATCAACACATGAATGTCGTTTAGATATAAAACCTCGACTTACTGCGATAAAAAGAAAATCGCAATTTTCGAGAAATCATAGTAGGCTTAGATATAGACGAAAATTTTGTTAATAATAGTTGTTCAGAATCACTAGATATGCCCCCCTATAAAATTTGGTGAAAATCGGAAAACTTTGAAAAAAAATTTTTTTTTCATCTCGTGAAGACACCCCATCTTTTTTTTATTTGTGATCGAATTTTAAGACTAATTTATTTTAAAAAATGTATCAATTATACAACTCTATAAAATGACTTTATCCAACCCACAGAGAGAACTTTTTCCAACAAACGAAAGTCGTGAACAAAAATCATGATTCAATAAAACGCTAAAAGGGCCACTTTTTATTACATATCAAGTTGTAACACTGTTCCTTTTTTTTTGTTTTTTTCGTTGTCAATGTTCTTGAGGAGTAACTTTCCATCATATCCTTCTTATCGACTCAGAATTTTAGGAACATTAGGGGTTTTTTGATTTTTTGTTTTAAATGTTAAGAGTGCCGTGAAATTAACTGTCAATAACTATTTTGTTTATTTCTCCATTCTTACTTTTATGACAGAAGTGATTATTGTTATTTATTGTTCAGTTCGTAAGTTTAATTATTTAATTTTTTTAATCATAATGGTTAGAATTCTTTTAACCACTGATGAAAAAGTAGAAATAATAAAGATAGTCGGTGAAAATGTACGGTCTTCAAGAGAAGCTGCAGAAGAATTTAATTTAAGACATCCTCTAAGACGACCAATACACCATGGTACCGTTGCAAGAATATGTCACTTGTTCAATACAACTGGTAATGTGCTTAAACCGAGAGTACATCTCAGTCGAAGACATGGAGAGGATGACGTTATATTAGCGGCGTTTAACGCCAATCCCACTACCAGCCTTAGAAATATGGCTCGTGACCTCAATTTGTCGGCGTCAAAAATTTGGAGATGTTTAAAACGCCATAAGTTACAACCGTTTAAACCAAAATTTGTACATACCTTGGAGGAAGGTGATGAAGAGAGAAGACTAGAATATTGTTTATGGATCCAAGGTAATTATTTAAATAATAGAGACTTCTTGAAGAAAGTAATTTTCACGGACGAAGCAACTTTCTCCACCAACGGGGTAGTATCATCACAAAATTCTAGATACTGGGCAGTAGAAAATCCTGATTGGATAATAAATTGTAAAAGGCAATATTCCCAGAAGGTAAATGTGTGGTGTGGAATTTTTAATGAAACAATAATAGGGCCGTTCTTCTTTTTTCAAAATATAAATGCGTTACATATGCTACAATTTTTAAATAATGATCTGTGGAATGCAATAGTCGATTTTCCTTTGGAACAATTGTATTTCCAACTCGACGGAGCATCTATCCATAATTCCGTAGTAGTAAGAGCATGGATGAACGAACATTTTCCCCAAAGATGGATAGGACGAAATAGCCCTCTAATACATTGGCCACCCAGATCTCCTGATCTCACTCCCATGGATTTTTATTTTTGGGGTCATATTAAAAATAAAGTTTATAAGACCAGACCTCAAAATGTGGAGCAGCTTTGTGTGAGGATAAGGCACGCGTGTTTAGAAGTTACGGCTCAAGAACTGCGAAGAGTTGTAATAAATAACAGAAAGCGGATTGAGAAGTGTATTACACTTGAGGGTGGGTTAGTAGAAAGGGGCCGAATATAATAGTATAATAAGTGGCATTTTAGTCATTCACTGTAAATACTGTTTCATTACCTTTTATTTAATAAATAATTTTAATAATAATTGTGCACGACTCATTTGTTGGAAAAAGTTCTCTCCGTATGTTTGGACAATATCGCTGTGTAACTGATAATTTTTTTAAAATAAATTAGTCTTGAAATTCTGTAACAAATAAAAAAGATACGTGTTTTCACGAGAAGTGAAACAAAAATTTTTTTTTCAACATATTCCAATTTTCACCAAATTTTATAGGGTGGCATATCTAGTGATTCTGAACAACTATTATTAACAAAATTTTCGTCTATATCTAAGCCTACTATGATTTCTCTAAAATTGCGATTTTCTTTTTATCGCAGTAAGTCGAGGTTTTATATCTAAACGACATTTATGTGTTGATTAAAGTCGCCTTACAGAGTTGTATACCTCATAAAAATTTGAAATTAATTCGGCCAGAAATAAAGAAGATACAGGGGTGTCTTCACGAGAAGTGAAACACACTGTACAAGTGTTATAATAATGTTGCGTGTTTTCCACCTTTTTCACACTTTATTTAATAATTTACTGATTATACAATACTTTAAAATAACATTTACTCTTTGTTTACTTGATATTTAAGCTCACTTTTTCGCTGCTAATTTCACTTTAATAAACTTCCCTTTAATAAACTTCTGCGCCGGTAATCGCGAGTTACATACTCTCAAACTACCTCTAGATTGAACCAGAATCTTCTCCCACCATACTCTAGAAAAGTCCGTGGTTTTTTCTACAAGTTTCCAGTCACAATTAGTAGGCATAGGCGTATCAATTTCCAGTTCCATAACAATGATATTAATAACTATTTAAAAATTTTCAATTATCAACACAAAAACGTAGAGAATATCTAATAATAAGTTTTTAAATGTGCCCCAATATTTATGACAAATGCGCTGTTGCTGGCATGAATCGCGCTCGTCGTCAACTCAGGGAAATTATTACAAGATTTTTTCTTTGACAATTAATTATTTATTAAAATACAGTACGAATATATTTTTGTTTTAATCTATTTTGCGTGATTGTTTCCATAAGAACCCATGTTAAACTTAATGTTTTCATTATTCACTTACCCGAAAAAAATTGACAATAATATTGAAAAACAATCAGAGTCTCGTTACATTCTATATTTTATCGTAACAAAAATTGCGCTTTCTAGTTTTCACGTAGTGCCGGAGCCTCCTACATACTCGCCTTGAGCGACGTTGCTTCAGATACCTGATAGAAATGCACTGAGAATATAAAAAAATCGGTAAAGGTATTTACACAGAACTTCCCTCGTTAATTGTGCATGGCGGTCACTAAACAATTATTAAATATGAAATGACATTGAAGAAGAAGAATAATAATGGAAATATAGTTATTGTAATTATTACAAAGAAGTCCTGATAACTTTTGGTCAAAAAAATAGTGCTCATCCAACAGCAAAAGTTCAATACTAAATAACAGGTCTACCCATGAATAATTTCTTGGGATGACCACCCTGTATATTTTCCAATAAGTATAATAGCATATGCCAAATATTATTGCCATTAAACACATTTTCAGTTTTACTTTCACTC
The DNA here is from genome assembly GCA_963583905.1 of Stenurella melanura. Classification (NCBI taxonomy): domain Eukaryota; kingdom Metazoa; phylum Arthropoda; class Insecta; order Coleoptera; family Cerambycidae; genus Stenurella; species Stenurella melanura. Next base: position 7,813,402 of record OY757309.1, read on the forward strand.
AGTGAATTGGTATAGAGGTGGTTAAAAATTTCAATTTTTTTTTGAAATTTTTCAAAACTGTTGGTTAAAAATTTTCAGTCTTTCAAAAAAATTTTTTTTTTGAAATACGTTTAGAATGCCACGAAACGTGAAAATTTTAAATTTGAAAAAAAAAAAAATTTTTCTTCCTATATTTTAGTGGTAAAAATGTTTTCAAAAATGATTGAAAAAAATTTTCAAAAAATTTTTTTCAATCATTTTTTAAAAAATTTTTCAGAAAAATTTCTAAATTTGTTTTATACGTTTAGAATTACATGGAAACGTGGAAGTTTTAAATTTTCAAAAAAAAAATTCCACCTATTTTAGTGGTAACATTTTTTTCAAAAATGTTGGTAAAAAAATTTTCAAAAATTTTTTTTTTTTTGAAATACGTTTAGAATGCCACGAAACGTAAAAATTTTAAATTTGAAGAAAAAAAATTTTTTTTTCTTCCCATATTTTAGTGGTAAAAATTTTTTCAAAAATGATTGAAAAAAATTTTCAATTTTTTTTTTTTCTGAAATAGGTTCAGCGCGTCATGAAACATGGAAATTTTAAATTTGAGTAAAAAAAAATTTTTTTCATTATTTATTCCGTTTAGATGGTCCCCCCTGTATATTTTGCAGTGAAAATTCTACCAGTTCTTCGCTGACAGTAGGGTTAACTACCTACCAAATTTGACTGCTCTCCGTCAAGTAGTTTTTTAGTAAATGCACCAACAGACAGACAGACAGACAGACTGACGGAATTGAAAAACCTATATTTTCGGAATCTACGTGTTCTGAAACGTCAGAATCCGAGAAAATCTCGGAGGGTGATTTTTTCTCGAATACAATACTTCCCTTCGGTATGCGAGGGAAGTAAAAAGTAATGCTGAACAAAATGTGGAATCTAAGCAATATCCACCACATGAATAATTATTCTTCGCAGAGAATAATTTCATAGTATTGTTTTGCGATTGAATTCTAATTCTCCGGAAATGTCTGTCTGTCATTCTGCCACATTCATTGCAAGTATGATATCTTAAGTCCGATTGTACTAACATTTTTACAAAGGTTTATATTAGCTGAAGGAGGAAATTATTGTTTTTGAATTAAATCGGCCAGTAAAGATGAAAGTTCGTAAACATTTTAATAATTAAGTACTACATCATATATTTTCTTACCACCTTTCCTATTGGGCATTTTGTCACCTCTGCGAAAATATTAAAAAATTTAACGACAGAAATCTCTAAATGAATCAGACCTAGGTTGGTTTTTGAATATTTCTGACTACTACAAAGCATTTCACACCTAAAAATACTTATATTAAAACACAGTTCTGGTCACGTAACATTAGTCTACAGAGTGGACCATTAATAATAGACCATAATTCAAAGGTACATTCTTGGGGAAAAAATATGACGACATAACCAAACGTTCTTTGGTAAATTGTTGCTGTGGAAAAAGACACATGGTGTCAAAGTTGTATTTCTTTGTCTTTTTTTTTACCATATCGCAATTACCTATAGGCAGGTGCGGTTCATGTTCTTTAGTTCAATAAACGTTGACACATGTAGGTGCTGGAGTTTGTTCTTTTGTTCGCGAAGCGTAGACGTAGTTGTGTGCAGAAATTAATTTTCTTTCGACCACAACCTGGGACCTGTGAAATGATCTCTGGCGTTAATTTCAGAAAACGCAAGAAAATATTTAAAAACATATAGGTAAACAATGCACATCTCGCCAAATCGAAGAAAATATTGTAAAAAACTAAACTTAAACCTGTTTATTTCAATAGCTGATGGTACAGGAAAATGAAAAAGCAAACGAAAACTGGGAATTTTTTTTGGAAGATTGAGGTTATGTACCCGCCAGTCTCATCAACTGTCAAATTGCGCACGCATCCTATTGATTAATTCTGAACTCAGATGCAGTTTCAGCGTGCCAAAGTACGTAAGTGTACACTAGTGTAGTATACAGGCAATTCAAATTTTTTTGCGTGCCTGTATTTATCATACGTATGTAGTTAGCTTAAATACAGATATTATACAGAAGTTTATTAGATGTGCTTTTAATTTTTTTTATGTTTCGAATTTTCAGTGCGCTTTATATGCGAATGTGGACGGCATTATGGAAAATTATTTACTTTGAATAGACACAAAAGGTACGAATGTGGGAAAGCGCCAAAGTTCAAGTGCAATTTTTGTGACTCAAATTTTAAATATAAATATGACATGCTGAAACACGAGAAGAATGTTCACAAATGCGAGTTATGATTTAAGTAGATTTTGCGAAGTTTTATCCACTCTTGGAATGTTTGTTGTGTTGGAATGTTAATAAACCTTTGTTTAGAAAATACTATTTTGTGTTTGTCTCTAATCGCGCAAAAGTAAGAAACATACTTTTGCTTTTTAGCAAAGTCAGGATGGTGAGTCAGAGTCAGAGAGCTTTTGGCATCGACGTCTTTCACTGTACCTTAGGGAAACAATTTTATCTTTGCCGTCCTTGTACAATAAGTATTTTCATTAGCATCCCTCTCATATTATAATGCTTTGGTCATTAAAAATGTAGAACAGACATGAAAGTGTATTTACCCCCTCAAGAAAAATGCATGACTTGACTTCAGCTAAGAGATCATTATTTACTTTGTCAAGGTTGTCTCTGATGAAGTTCCATCCGTAGACATTTCTTGATCTTATTTTACTGAGCTCGATAAAATAAGAAGGGGAATGTGTATCAATAGCTTGCGACACTACAAATCATTTGCGTGTCTAAAAAAGCGAACATCCTAAGAAAATTTCTGTACGAGAGAGCTGAGGGGTGAGAGGATCGCTGCTACTTTTTTTCACAGTTTAGACTTTCGTCATCTCAAGATCTTGAGTTTAATCTTTCAATATCTTGATATTTGTCTTAAAATCCAGACTTTGATTTCAAGATCTTGACTTTTATCTCAAGCTCTTAGATTTTAACTCAAGTTATTTACTTCACACGTGACTTTAATATGCATCTTCATTTATTTGATACCTCTATTCCCAGTTCAACAATTAAACCATGCACAAAGTTAAAGTATCATTGTTTGTGTAATAGTTGATAGATTCGACCTTTACTTGGCGAAAATCCATTATCGCTAATGAAATAAAAAATACTAAACTGTTTTTAACGTTTCCACATATATTACGTCAACATGACGAGCGTTTGGCTAAAACATTAGCTTCATCAGATGAGCGCATTACTACACTATTTACAAAATGAACTTATTGGACCTTAAATACATGACATTGAATTACCTGAAAACTAATTTGCATACAATTGTAATTATTTACTGACAGCATAAAATATACTACTAAGAATTGGAATTATAATAGATTTACAAGTGGATAAATATTTATGTCTAATTGATCGTTAAGTAAAATATTACAGTTTTTATACCTATTAATTTCTAAGCTCTCAAGCAACGACAACTTTGATCCCTTGCTAGCTGTATGAAGGATATCAAAATTGTCGTTAAATAAGTGCTTTTCTTCCAAAAGGTGATTTGCAAAGGTAGAATTATTCTTATTATTCAAAAAAGATTTTTTATGTTCCATTATCCGTTTTTTAAAATTTCTACCTCTTTGTCCCACATATATATTAGGGCAAGTCCTACAAGTTAGCTTATACACTCCCGACAATTCTTCTCTTTTATTCTTATCTTCTGAATACAAACTTGCAAGAGTTATTTTGCATTTTGTGCAAGAGATATTGTGTTGGTTTATTTAAAAATTGAAAATTGCATTGCAGTAATTCAAAATTGGTAGCACAAGGTATTAGTTGTTAGACAACTTTAAATTACTATTCTTCGTATATTCTGCAAAACTTCTAGGCTAGAGGTAACACATCTCCTGGTACCAGTGATTGGTCTTAGTAGTGGAAATAGCCGCGTTCAATACATGATTAAAGAGAAAGTAGATACACATGGCAACAACGGAAATTGCAAACTGTCTTAAAAACTCGTTATAATCAAATTTAAAGAACTCTTCAGAGTTTCTTTAATATTCGGCTCAATAATATCGGACAAAGCAAAAGTAAACATTTTAAGTGAATAGATAGCAGTGGGCTAGAGCACTGTTGAGTGGCAGCATGGTGGAAGAGCTACAGCTAAATAAATAAGACTTTATAATGTTAAGAACATATTTTTTTAATCCTTACTCGTAAACCTTCCAAACCTCTACACATTTTGACGTACAAAAAGCATGGCAGCGCGACGGGCTAAAATATATTGGTGGCAGGTACGCTTGATCACGCTATTTATCGTATACTAGGTTCGATCCCCAGACACTGGTAATTTATGTGGGTAATGGATGATGTCTGCGTTTCCTCAAACGTATTGCCCCCATCCGGATTTGGATTTGAGGAGTTGTCTACCAAGGCTGATATGTTTATGTGTTTAGTTATTTCAGAGATAAATCGTTGTGACAGACAGACGATGGGACACGCAAGTCGTCCTATGAGTATTGACTTACGGACAAAAAAGTGTCAATTTATCTTCAAGTCATCTTTTGATATAGAACACATATACGGTCAGGTGTTTAAGGACTCTATATATAACTTTCTGGAGTTTCCCGCAATGAAAATTGCAAAATGCAAGGCTGTTCGTATTAGCCAAGTGTTAATTTACATCTGAAATTTTATCATGTATTGGGTTCGGCGTATAGCACCATTTAAGCTCATCCCATAATTATCCATCATATAGTAATAGTGTAAATATATTGTCCCCACAAAAAAAATTGCCTGTTCCTATAAATCCACCTTGCACTCACCTTGTGTCCATAACCATTTACGTATTGTCTAACACTTTTTTGTAATTCCAGATTTAGCCGATTACAAGATCAATCCAAATTTTGGGTTACCAAACTCACTTGGATACGAAGACATGAGGAAATATGACTTGTCTATCGATAGCAAACTATTTTATCCCTGTCCTAATTGTCCGAAAATGTATAAAGGGAAATACACTCTATCAAGGCATTTGAGATTAGAATGTGGCAAAACTCCAACCAATAAATGCCAAGTGTGCGGCCAGTTGTTTACCCATAAACATAGACTGCTCAGCCACCTCAAGTCCATTCACACTAATTTTTATTTAAGTAACTTTTCAACAACCTTATTTAGGTAGTAGTAACCTAATGCAGAGAAAATAAATTTGGTGATATTCTTAGTGTATTTTCAGTCAAGATAAATTTCAGGCAGATAGATTCGTGCAGTTCAAAGTACTTTTTGTACCGTTGGACGAGTAAAACTTGCAGTACAGCAGATGGAATAAAATTACACAAGATTCTACTTGAGCTTTATACTTTGTAATAAATATAAATATATTGTCGGTCGGCAAATTGTAGTATAGTCGATGAACGGATCGTAGCCGGGATACAAGTACATAAAAAAATATGTAGTCAAAAAGTAATTCTTGAGATGTGTTGATTTATCGGAAATATGTACCTCTCACTATGTATAAGTATTGTATTTAAAATCCAACAGCTGAAAATTAGTACGTCTATGTTTAGTTAACAAATGAAGTTATGGAAAACAAGTTTTGGTCTTTTTATTAGATTTTACGAAAATGCGCCCGTGGAGGAAATTGTAGGTATTAAAAATATCGACAGGGTTTTTAACTTTTTATAGGAAGTGATATAGAGATTCAGCAAATTTAGTTTTAGGTACGTAAACTTGTTTCTGCGCAGATAAACCACGCCTTGTCGTAGAACAATGCAGGGCATTGGTCCATCGCTTGACCGCGACGAGTTGAGAAGAGCGCGAGCGCACCCATTCTGCTTTTAATAGCGTAGCTGTTTAGACGTGTGGGAATAAAATAAATTAATCTCAATTTCGTTATTAAAATGCCGTGTGTACAACTGCAGAAAAAGTGCAAATTGTGAAGTGGTACTTCGGGGGCCATTCCACTGATGACACAATGAATTTATTTACTGTGGCATATCAAGACAGACCAATCCCCTCAGCTAGCATAATTTCATACATTATTAAAAAAAATTGAGAATTTCGGGTGTGTCGTGAATTACTGTAAAAATGCTGTCAACCCGAACCCCGTCATCAACCAATGAGCGAAGAACGTGAAATTCGCGAAACTAATGTCTGTGCACTTGTTGAAACTAGTGAAGCTTGTTCTAGCAGACAAATTGCTGATGAAGTTGACATGAAGGAAAGAACTGTAAGAAATATTTTGAAAAAAAATGGGTACAGTTGTTTTAAAGTTCAAACAACGCAAGAAATATTTCCCGAGGACAATTTCAAACGGATGGAAGACTTCTTAAAGAATATATTGTTTACAGATGAATCATCCTTTTCATTAAAATAAACATTTGAGTATTGCTGTGCGAACTCAGTATCCTCAAAAGTTGAACGTTTTACGGGAATTTTAGACAATCAGATTATAGGCCCACTGCTAATCGATGGCAATTTAAATGACAATAAATATTTAGAGCTTTTAAAAACCAAATAATTCCCGCAGTTCAAACTTCCTGTCAACTTTGACGACATTTGGTTTCAACAAGACGGCTGCCCAAGTCACAATACCTTAACTGTTATTAATTTTGTGGAAAGAACATTTCCTAATCGTTTAATAGCTACGAGAGGAATGATAAAATGCCCCCCCAGGTCACCTGATCTAGCACCCCATGATTTCATTCTGTGGGGCTTTTAAAAGGAAACCGCGTACAAACATGCGTTTGAACGAGCCAATAATTTAGTTGAATTACGGGAAAAACGTATCCAAGTTTGTGCAAGCATTACTCTAAATCAACTCAATGATATGAGAGGTTCATCGTATAATCGGCTTGGCTACTGTTTGGCACAAGAAGGTTGTTTGTTTGAATCCTTACTTCATTAATTTATTGCTTGATAATTATTAGTTAATTTTAATTTCTGAGGATTGTTTAATTTTATTTTAATATTCCATTTTTGTAATTTAATAAGAATAATTTATTTTTTCATAATTATTAGTTTATTTTAGTTTCCGAGTTATTTAATTTTACTTTAATGTTCTATTTTCATTTCGGTTTTAATAAGAATTATTATTTTATTCCCATAGCATTTACGGCTAAAAAAGAAACTCTAGAAATGCTTTCAATAGAAGAAATTATCTGTCAAAAATGTGACAAATGACTTCTTCGCTTTTGACGAAGAGATATTTTCTCGTTGCGTATGGAAATTATTACCTACGTCCGCATCCATCCTTAGTTCATGCCGTACTAAATTAAATTCATTGTGTGTCTCTGCTTTCACGATTTATGGAACTAGCGGGGCGTGGTCAATTACATCGTTATCCTATACCCTAAACTGCATTTTCCGAATCTGTATAGCAGTTGTCTTGGATGGTAGCCTGATCTAACCCGGTGATTCTTAGCACCCTCTGCTCTTGATCTTTTCTGTTCCGTTACCTTGGACAGGGATACCAGAGCTGCCGAGGACTCAGGGCCGTACTTGCTTTTTATTCATCATAGAAACATTGTTGAGGATTTTAGTCTTACACTACCACGCTGGCCAATGCGGGTTGGTAGTGGGTCTGGAGAATTTATGTAATAATTCTCGGTTGAACGGTTATTTCGCCGCGACTTGGTCGCCAGAGCCTCGCTTGTTATCTAGCACGGTGCACCAATTTGCAGGTGAGGTTGGCATTTGGGCAGGCATTTTATAGACCGACTTCGCCATCACCCCTTACATGCTACATCCCAAAGTTAAATATTAATTAAGAGATAATTAAGTTTTTCTTGGCAATTTTTGTATTTTGCTAAAGAAACTAATTAACAGACTTTTATGCAGTTGGGCTCATTTTGTAGATATTTTTAATATCTACAACTTCTTCCACGGATGTATTTTCGTAAAACGTAAAGATAAATTTATACAAGCCAAAAACCTGTTTTCCATAACTTTTCTTGTTAATTAAACTTAGACGTACTAATTTTCAGCGGTTGGATTTCAGGTTCAACAGTTATACACACTGAGAGATATACATTTTCGCTGATAAACTCCGGTTGCCATTTTTTTAAACAGACCTTTTCTGGCTCTTTTGCCTAGGCTACTCGCCTTTTCAGGTGATTCTGTTTGCTGTATTGCTGTTTTACTACAAGCATATTCGTTAGTTTTGTTGGAATTAGTGATTTGGAAAAGCTTTTATTGTACTTAGTTACGTTCTAGTCCAATTTTAAATATTTTAAAATGTACATAATATTTTTTTATTGTTGAATTTCTTGAAAATGGTTTAATGTACTCGGACCTTGTCTTTTGAGCAAGTTACAGGCATCCTTGTATACTATGTATACTGGTATACTCTTGAGAAATTTAAATTAATTTTCCAGATTGTGATAAATCGAAGCTACATTATTTGTATTTTTATACAAGGTGTTCCAAAGTGATCTGCCAATATCTTGATGGTAAATCTTAGGCATGAAATTACTCCGATTAGGCCTAAATATATTTATCCAACGCGTTTCTGAGATAGGAGGTGTCAAACGTGATTGGGCTCTGCCACATTTATAATTGTTTTAAATTTTAAATTAAGAGTGTTATAAATAAGTTATCAACCTTGTCGTCGATTTTGGTTAGGCGAACCTTTCGCTTATCAACTATTTTATCATATTGGGTGTTAATTCAATACAGCCGGCCAGATGCCAGTGACGTACAAGTATACATTTTTAAGTAGTTTAGAAAATATTTCTTTAAAAATGTTTTTGCTCTCTCGCATTTATATAGATTCAATATACATCACCAAAAGTGATCAGAATTATAGAGCCTGCAACTTTGATCAACAGCAGTGACGCGAATTTTATTAAACATCTCTAAAACTGATACGAATCTAGAAAAATCCTAGCTGATATTAAAAAAATGAAGTTGTCAAAAAGAAGTTTGACCTGGAAGATCATTCCATCATGTTAGAGTTTATTCAGTTTTTACCTTTGACACTGTATCTCAGAAACTCCGCAGTTTTGAATACAGATTAAAGAGTAATCCAAAGAACTGGCCAGAAATTGCCCGTTGCCCGGTTTTCAAATTTCAAGACATTAATCCTCTGAAAGTTTTAAATTAAGCATACCTCACTGTTGACGGTAGGCCATTGGATGCTTTCCACTTGATTAATTCCAAGGTTATGACTGATAACGGCAAATGTTTGAAACAAAAGTTGAATGGGTATTATAGGGCTACTTAATGGTGACCTTTACTTTACCTTGACGAGGTCATGTCAATGTTATTTCGTAACAATCTGACATTTTCCGTAGAGTCACCTAAAAAAAAGATAGCCCTATAATACACCTATTGTCTGAAACATTCTTCGCTATCAGCAATAACTTCGGAATGATTCGCATGGAAATATCCTACTTTCCGTTGGTGCACAATGGCGACTTAATCTCTCGTCTCTTGGCAAGGAAAGATATTTTCAATTTGAAACTGTCAAAGAATCCTATCATTAATTACCAACTTCGAGTCCATATTTGAGGACTGCGAAATGGACAATTTTTGAGGTCATTCTTTCCATTTCGTGTCTAGGATGTATCTTTAAGTCATTGGCCCAAAATGCTATGACGTTGTATTTTATTAGTCAACTCGGAGACTTCAGAAAATCTACGTGTTGTTAATATTTTATTACACATAGGCAGAGGTTTTCAGTAGGGAAACAGCACATAGTTTTTACTTTTATATTTATCATTTGAAAGGAAATATTTTATTTATTATTTTGTAATTCAGAGTCTATGTACTACAAATAATGCATTTATTTGAATTTAACATATCTTTTTCGCTATATTACGACGCAGCATTGAGAAGATATTTTTTGATCCCATACAAAATTAAATATAGCTAAGTCCTATAAAAAAAGACCAAAGTTTATATTTCGAGCGTACATGAATGCAACAAACTTTTTATATTTTTAAAAGTAGTTTTGAAACGACTTTACAGTAGTTTTAAGTCGTGGATAACAATCAGAAGATATTCTACAAAACTTACCACATTGGTCCTTCTTTGCGCCATCAGTAATAATAATAATAGAGAACCCAGTGAAGAAGAGACATCTAATAACTATTAAAATGTTTTTAAAATGATGTGCGAAATTTCCAATGTTCCTTCGAAGATCACATATTTATAGTTATATCACTAAATTGAACAACACTTTGTTTCAAATTAGTATTTGATAATTTATCCTGCAGAAAAAATATATCATACTAACATAACAAAAATTAAAAACATGCTTAACATTTTACTAAAACATGGGTCGACTTTATCTTTCACATGCACAAAGAGTCCAACTCTATTTGGAGATTCTAGATCTGCGATTGCCAGTGCATTCTAAACTTTAAACAAGCAGCTATACAAGGTAAACAAAAGAATGACGAAATGGTACGTAGCTATATTTTCAAGAACCTTAGGTAACATAATAAATTGTAAATATACCAATATAAAACTCACATAAAATTAGATAAATGTATATAAATATCTGTATGTTTTAATAAATTATTTATTTTATTTTACCTACTTCTTTCTTCTTCAACAATATGAATTAACCAAATTAATATTTGCATGATGACACTTGTGTTACCTCATATCGATTCAAAATTTAAAGTTCATGAATTGAATATGATATAAAGAGAAATACGTTCGGCCGATAATCGATTCACTAACGATAATTATTACTTTAAAATTAGTATATGGACTTAAAGTCGCTATTTTTACAACATTTATTAAGCAGCTCTTTACATCAGTTCATTAATTAAACAAGATACACTACAAAGAAAATAGAGGCCCTAGAATAGAACCCCGTGACACATCTCAATCTCTATTGGAGCAGTTAGCAATTGTTTCCATTTGTTATTTCTCACATTTAAGTATCTACTACATATTCTACAGATAAGAAAGGTATTCAAGAACGCCATTAATAATCGTTTTAATTTTCCGAGAACCGGTGAATGTCCCCAGAAGAGATGATTTTAACGAAAATTCCAGGAATTTTCGTATTGAAAAAGTGCATAAGAAAGAAAATAACTGGAGTGTATTCTGGTATATTATTGAAATTTAGTTTGCAGTCACGATAAATGAAGATTAGAGTTAGAGGGCAGAGTCATCAAAACTAAATGACAAAAAGTTAACTCACCTAACATAACGATCCACACATTTGTGTTTCCACATCCTGCAGGAATCGTGATGTAGAAGAAGAGGCACCATAATGACTGCTGTTTTACTCCAGTCAAGTAGGGAAAATTAGAGGGAAGAAACTGATGAAGGTTTTGCAAATTTGCAGATGTTCATTACGGTGTACTATTAAATATTCGAAAAGTCCCTGTCTTTATTCTCGCGCTCGAGCCACCATTTTGAAGAAATGGTGCTCCAGTCTAGTTCTTTGCTTATATCTCGCTAACCATTAGCGATGTCGAAATTATGTTCCATATACAAATGAAACCTCTAAAATTCTCAAAAAAAATGTTGTATACACTTTTTCCATATGGTTATACTTTTCAAAAATACAAAAACACAAAATTAATCGACAATCCTAATTTGTTCATGTTTGACTAGAGTAAGTATTTTCATTTCGCAAACCATACTGTGTCGGCTCTTGGCAAGTCTTCAATTCCGACAATTATTTTTTTAAGTTTGATTTTAGTAGAAGTGTCTTTATATACCGAAGTAGCCGTTTCCCTTTTTGATGTGTAGTAGGTATTCGTATACTTTTCGTGTTATTTTATTTAACGAACATTTTTTTCAGGCTCAAGAGGTCGGCGAAGAAAACTAAACGAGCACAGACCGCTTTCGTACATATTCAAGTGTCCGAAGTGCGATAAAATTTACCATCACAAGAAAACGTTAAGTCGGCACATAAGGCAAGAATGTGGCGTCGAACCAGAACTGCAATGTCCGCATTGCCCGTATAGGGCGAGAAGGGCGTATGTACTACAGTCCCACATAAAAGGACATCAGTTTTTCTACCAAACCAAAATGCATAACATGTTGTAAATAATTTAGTAGTTGTTTAACTTATATTAGCTTCGTTCTTAAGGATTTTTAATTTATTTTTACTTATTTATTTATTTATTTTGAGTAGGAACCATGTTTGACTACGCAATAAGTCAAAATCTGGGTAGGGTTTATTCAATAAACAGTAACTAGTTCTACTTTGTACGTATATTCTTCATATACAATAAGTATTTTTATATTAATGAAGATAGCTGCTGTTTGGGAGATAAATGAATTGTGAACTGACATTATTAGTTACTGTTTATTAAAGAAACCTGCTGTAAAGACAACATGCACTTACCCGATCTGTCCTTTGCCGCACCACTCCATAATAAACCAATCTTGAGGGAATGATTCAACTGGAATATTTTTGCTGTCCGGAGTGGAGCAGTGTGGCGCGTCGCCCCCTGGGTAGTTGGTCGTTGGTCTTTATAATGTTTTAAAAGTAGAATCAAACCTGTTTGATGGGTGCGCCATGTCATGATTTTAACAACCGTCTGTGGTGATCTTTTGCCAAAGGAATTACTATCTCTGTTGAATCTGTGGGCTAAAGATGATTTTATATATTGATTTTGGTTAGCATCAAAATGCGTGTTATATTTGCTAATATTGCATATCCCAACGGAATAAGCACCCAAGTTATGTTGATACAATCAGTGATTACATACCAAATATTCGTCGTCAGTATCGTCATTTTCATTAACAACGAATATTTACTTTATAGTTTTCGAAACAGATACAAGAAATGTATTGATTTCAATGTATTTAAATCAATAGTTGCAGTCCTCTAGTCGATATATTTTCTCCACAATACACACAGATGTCAAAGTATACTATTCAGAATTAAGACCGGGAATTATAATGAACTTTCCGTAGAAGCTCAAAAGAGAAAAAATAAATAACGGACTTTTTATCATTATCTTTAGTACATCAGATAACCTACTGAGCATTATAAAGTTAGTTTGGGAAACAAATCACACGAAAGTAGAGTATAGATCTGGTGAACCTCTTATAACTCCAGGATGGATACATTACAGTAAGCTGAAAACTGCGGTGATATTGATAATGTAGGCAGTAATTTTGTAACATTGTCTATATTTTGAAGGACGAAAAAGATATGACAATTATAGCGCTTAATTTCATAAGGAAACATCTTTCGAATGCAAATAAAAGGCGTTTTTTAGAGGATGCAGGCCTTTCTTTCAAACAGGAAAATAATCAGCGTTTCTTCCTTGAGCAGCTTCAAATCGTAAGCAAAAGCGCATTGCGTTTTTATAAGGACATAAAAGAGTACAACCAAAGAACACCCTAATCAATTTATGTACCTTGACGAAACATTAGTCCTTGCCAAAAGAGATTCAAGCGAACGTAGACAGATGTAGAGAAATTTTTAGAAGTTATACAGCAAATTGGAAATGTATCACTGGAGGTTGTTGAAACCTTTCCATAAACAATACAATAGTTGATGATTTGTGTTGGTTATCTTGCGATGAATACAACTTGGTTAGCAAAACGCACGAGTTTCAGTATTCGAGTATTTTGTTCAAATCTTCTGGCGTTTATGGAAATATATTGTTATTCCCTATTACTGCTTTTCATAAGGTCAAATTCGGCGGACCGCCCTGACTGAATAGACTAGAATCCTTTCAAGAAATGGATCTGGAAAAAACTGGTACCAATTCCTCGTATCGCAGTTTCCTAATAGTGTCAATAACTCCTGGAATAAAACAAAAATAAAAGAATAGCTCGCCGTTGAAGGTTTGTTTATTTAGGCCTATGAGCACTGTAAAAAAAACACAGAGACCTTGAAATAGAACACTGCTGCACACCACACGTTCAGGGTCACGTTTTGGAGACTATCCATATTGTTCTCTCTCCGGTTGATGTAGTCAAAAGAGTGGAAGAAGAGTCGCTTTAAGGGATGTATTTCTTGAGAAATCGAGCTGTTGATGTGATGGACTGTCCAGGGAATTCGCCGTAAACCTCTCCAGGCCTACTTCTCGAAAGCATCATTAAGCTGCTTGTTTGCCTCCCTAAAAGTCCCATGTCTCAGAGGCATGAAGATAGATGGAGAAACTAGAATGCTAACAAGTCTGATCTTTGTGCACGCATTCTGTTAAATTTTACTCAACTGGCAAATTGCCGATCTTCTACTCTAAAGGTGTAACTCAAAAATAATTCGAGAATAGCAACAGTGAATGCATTTAGTGTTTCTCTAAATACCTTTATTTAAAAGGATGACGTACACAATAAAAAGGTTTAATTCTACTTTCTTTCTGTACTATTGTATTGTTTAATGTTACCAAACATTTCTAATCTAGTCATTTTATGTACTTTTAGTTTTACTCAGGTGTTAACCATGTACTTGTCTGAATATGTCAAAGATTTTAGTTCTTAGATCAAGACTATATTAGTCTATGTTTTATCGTTACCATGATTCAACTGCAGAGTGAAGTTTTTTAAACAAAGAGAGTGTCGATTTTAGTACAGTTCTAACATGAGTTCATTATCATGAACAAATGACCAGAACTATTTTGATCTCTTTACAGCAACAAAAAAGAAACAATAAAATTTGTGTATTTTAAATGACAGCGAAAACGATGCACACTGAGATTAATGAGTTGTAATTTTCAATATTCCAGCCCACGCTTAATTTTTTATCAAATTCGATGAAGTTAGGCGCAAAGTGTTCGAGGAAGCCGGTACTTTATGAGGTGACTGCTGGTTTCACAATTATAAATGCCAAAATTCCCCAAATATTTAAAAAATTAAAAAATTTTAAAATTTGTTTAGTCTAAGTTTTTGTTTAACGGATTTTTATGACTTAAATGAATGTTCTTTGGGTCGCTGATTACGAATTCTAATTTACTTTAGCCAAATGTGGGTGAAGTGTGGTCATTTTGGTCTAAAGTGGTCCAAGTTCAAGATATTATTGGCCATTCTTGGCCACATTTAGTGGATCTAATGGATTTATTTCTAATAAAAAATATTTATATCAATGAAACGTACAGGATTTTATGGTTGTTTCATCGCAGATTACTATTGTAATTGTCATTTATTTTTTGTAAAATGGTCCAAGTATGAAATATTGTCCGTTTTCTCAATAGTTTTATTTAAAATTTCACGGGGTTTTTGCAGATGTCATTTGTCACATAATGCCTTAATTTTGAAACCAGCAGTTACCTCATTAAGTACCAGCTCTCTCGAACATTTTGCGCATAATTTCATCCAATTTGATAAAAAAATGAGCGTGCGTGGACTAGAATTTTGAAAATGACAACTTATTACTCTCACACTGTGCGACGTTGATATCATGCAAATGACACTGTGACGTCATTCTATTTGCTTTGTTCTGCTGTATTAAGATCAACATTAACACGTAAAACACAAAGAGCAACAAATAGAATGATGTCAATCAAGAGAAAGTTTTATTGAAATTCAACTCTTCTTTTACAAGCAATCAGTACAACCTCATAAACGAGGATATTTAATGATGAAATCTCTCCACCTGAAAAAAATTCACTGTACGGTTACCCAACGCAAGTAAATTTAATTTGCCTAGTTTGTCTGTAGAATACAGGAATGATTTCTTAGTTGTATCCATTATATACTTGTAAGCACTATCCAAGTAAAAACGCTGTGCTGTACAAACTTCCTGGTCATTTATGCTGAAAGTAAAATATTCAAAATCCCAAACAATTAAACGAACCTAGCATACCAGTGGCAATACCAAATTTGTTTATGATCCAATCATATTAGCCATTCCTGCTTCTAATTAGTCCTAGCTTTGGATAAATCAGGTCTAGTGATTCCCCTTGCTGTATGGCAGGCATCACAGCATCACTACAGCTGTCGCGGTTGCCTGAAAGGCGCGCGGCTTTTACCTACCCAGCAAACATTTTTGTCAAAATTAGCTCCAATTCGACTTGGGACAAGACAAATTTACTTACCAAAGTAATTATAACGTAAAATTGACTGGAAAAATAGACCTCCGATAAAAATTGACCAATTAGTCTTAATTTAGATTTAAGTTTACGTAAATAATACCAATTAATCTACCTCATACACAATTTTCTTTGAAGGTAAATTTAACGAAAACAGCAAGTGGAAAACTACTAAAAAAATCTACCATTGACCTCAAGGGTAAATTTGAAATAAGGTTGAAATAGGTAATATAATTAGGTAGTATTTACCTTTTTAGCGACTAAAAATATTTCTAATAGTCGAATATCTTTCTAGGTAGATTTTGTTGGAAATCCTACGTAATATATACCTAAATAGCAACTTATTTGGTCACTTTAATTACTCTTCTTTGAAGTAATATTAGGTAGACAAAATCGGTAAATTCTACCTGGATTATCTACCTAATTTCACCAATGAAGTCAATTACCCTTAAACTGACCTTAAAGTTACTCTAAAAAAATACATTTTAAACCTCTTTGTCGCAGTAACCTGGCAAATCGACCTCACAGTAAACTTCACTATAAAATAGTAATTCAAAAGCTGACCCCCCGCCTAACCTGTTTGTAGAATTCATATTATTTAGGTTATTTGAACCATTAGGTACTTAGGTGGTATAGTTATTATCTAAAAATTATTTCAGTCATTAAAAGAGGCCATTAACGTAGCATGGTTGGATAATTCGTGGTGCCAATGTACAAATAAAGTATGCCAAAGGTAAAAAACCACCACTTAAGGAATCACTACTTCCGCATCCAGATTTCCCATCCAAGTCTTTTTAAAGGAGAACATCTTGACTATATTTGCACTCTAGTATGTGGAAAAATTGCCTATAGAATTTCAATACAAGGGTGTTGCCGAATGACAGCCGAGCTTCCAGAACTTTTGGACGCTGTCGAATACCTATCATATGGCTCCATTATGACAACTCACTCGACAACACAATACACGAGTTAAAATTTACACATAATAAGTAGAATTTACCAATAGGTAGTATATTCAAAATAAGGTAATATAAATAGGTTATATTTACCTACAAGTAATTATTTGATATAACAACAGAGTTAATAATACTTTCAATAGGTAAAGTTAACCAAAATGTCGTAAATTTTCGTGTAACTTGACCTGTGATAATTTCCACCTATAAAATACGTAGATTGTTATGGTAATTTTAATTAGAGGGCTAATTAGCGCAAAACGCCATATTTTTTCAGCGCAGTTGAAGCATGATTCCAAATTGTAGTTTGTAAAATGAGTGCATATGGAAACAAACTGACGCAAAGTTTAAGAAAATACATAATTATACCTGTAAACTCATATTTAACAAGTATAGTATATTTTCGGCTCAAAATATTACAATAATTTTTTTATTTGGTAATATAAATTTTCTTATAGATGAATATTTTTGAGGCGCATTGGTATTTTATGGAGTACAGCTGCTATCATTCACAGAAAAATTTTCGGCGCATTGATTTCAATAAGCGAGAACTGCAAATACTTTCCTCATAAATTGTATTTATTTTAATTGGGAAGAAAACTATATTAGTTTTTGATTTTCACTTTATTTCTTGTCAACATGACAATTGTTTCGCCACACAGTGGCTTCTTCAGATATTGAGTACTGGTATACTAATAAATAGTAGAAGTTACATCAGTAATAAAACAGACTCAACTTATGCTAACCACCTAATAGAAGTAGGTCACGTGTTCAACGAAGAGTTTAAAATTTTACACACCGAGAAAAAAGGGTTAAAACTCGATTTACTAGAATCTCTAGAAATAAATAAACTAAAGTCGTCTGATATTTTATTAAATGACCAAATTGAAACAAACTCATCTCCCTTACTAAATTTATTTACTTATTAAAATTAGATTCAATAAATTTCCTAGAACTATATGTACCTTTCCATTTAGTAATTAAAATTATATTGTACTTTTCCGCTTAGCAATTAAGATTAGGATTACATCAAAATTGTATAAAACCATATAGTTTGTGCATTGTAAAATTAGTATACCAGTACTCAATATCTGAAGAAGCCACTGTGTGGCGAAACAATTGTCATGTTGACAAGAAATAAAGTGAAAATCAAAAACTAATATAGTTTTCTTCCCAATTATTATCATGGATTTTCATCAAGTAACGGCCCAATCTGTTCAATATGTATTTATTTTAGTTACCGGCATTCATCTTGTATGGTTATGGTGAGTTAGGTATCTCTTCAGTTTTGCAAGTGACTGACAACCATATGTCGACTACTTATAGAGAAAAATACCAAATAAGTGTAAAAATCTTATTTTTTTCCACTTGGTGTCATTTTTAAATTACACATATGTCCGTAAATTCTACCTAAAACTAGTCAACTTGATGTCAAATTGACGTTGAATTCAAGTAAAATTTACCTAAACAGGTATTAGTAACCAAATGTACTGTGCGACTACAAGTAAGATTTATATGTAATTTTACCTGTATTAGTTGATATAACTTAATTTCGACGTTGTCTTATTCTCCACTTATGTCGATTCCACGTAGTATCAACGTAAATTTTACCAAAATATGTTTAATTCTAATTTTGCGACTAAATTTATTATACATAATTTAGGTAGCCTTGACGTCAAATAATACTTAAATGTTTGCTGGGTATCAACTGCTTGGTGTCATCAGACCAACGTTTTGGATTATCCTTTTCGTATATGAGCAAGAAACGGAATTTTTACTGTTTTTCCTAATTATCGCGAAGGGTAGAAAACTATAATTTTTGTATAACGTGAAATTATTCTATCAACTATGTCCGTCAGTTGAGTCATTAAGCCATAAATAACACGTTTCATAATGAAGTGAATCTTTTTAATATACTGCTTTTTTTTCAAGAGAGGAGATTCTCGATTGGACCGTTGTGTATTTTTTATTTGTATGTTCATTTCTCTAGAATGTCTTGAGTGATTCTGTTATTATCATCAATCTATATTCTAGTAGGCGGTGAGCAGAAATTGAAAAAGTTTCTAAAATTTATTTAAGACATATAATCAGATCCATCTTCCCGTTCATTGGATTGAAGTTGTCTATATATTGACAGCTTTGTCTCAAGAATAGTACTTAACATTTTTCATAAATGTAGACTATAATTTTTCTCTAATCAACCATTTTTGATCCTTAGGAATCCTTATCGTAGTCAATAAAAGTTTCAATAGCTCGACGTTCTCTCTTATTGTCAAACTGTTATTGCTGACTGAAGACTCCCCATAGTCGGACGTAAACTTTTTAAACTCCCAAAAAACTATTACATGACGGCCAACAATTGACACAATCAAAAATGATGTCCATGTTCGCAATATATGTTATAACCTCGCGTATCAATAAATAAATCATCTTTCACCGTATGAAAGAAATAACATTCAGTTTGTTTATTTGATCACGAATAAGATGCATATGGTTAGCTCTCTGTATGACCTTAAAGCAGCAAGAAACTATAACAACAGACTCAGTTTTCATTTCAATACCTACACAGCAAAGAAAGAAAGTGTAAGAATGCATAGTACCTAGAAAGGTGCTTTTTAAGACTTAACCTTTTCGTCGGGGATGGTTGTTAGGATTATTTATTTAAATAATTTTATACTTTAGAAAATGTGGATACAGTTTTTGCCCTCGCTTGGTTTTCGAGATATATAAGAAAAACAGATAAAATTGCATTTTCTGTTCGAAAAATTGTGTAACGTTTTGATAAGAATCCGATAGACTAGGGTTTTCCAATAATTATGCACCCAATTTGTCTGGTATGATTGGACTATTACCTTGTTAATTTCCTTTTGAAGGGCTTTGTAGTTTTCCACTTTGGTGAACTGCAACACCATTGTTTGCATTATAATTTCCGACTGTATTTATGTGTGCCATAAAAGTAAGTTGTACTAAACAGACATTTTATTTTGTCCTGATATAGTTCCATCCTTGTAGTTGTCTATATAATGTACATTACATGCAAATGTACTTAATTGCATTTTTGTTTTAGTGATGCTCGAAACTCCTTTGGTAACCAACGACATACTGACTGAATCTCTCTCTGCTGATGACGCTGGCACTTGGACGATTCAAGTTATATATCCTGGAGAAGAAGTATCTAGCTCTACTTTCTACACTGACGATGACACCCTAATACCCGTAGGAAGCGTAGCAACGACCGAGGTAACAACGGAACCCGATCAACAAGCCATTGTGAACGAACAAGCTGAAACCAGTGACGAAAAACCTCAGAATCAGGCAATTGTTCTTCGAAGCTATGTTTGTCCAAAATGCAGTAAGGTTTACAATGCTAGACGGAATCTGGTCAGGCACATGAATTTAGAGTGTGGGAAAGAACCCAAATACAATTGCTTGTACTGTAATTACAAGAATCATAGAAGAAACGAAATAACTAAACACGTTAGGAATAAGCATGACATGTTCTTGAAGTAGATGTTGTTGTGATAGTAATATTTTCTTGCAGTTCTTTGATATTATACATTTAAGTGAGACGAGGCTGAGATTATAATTTCTGTTGATAATAGACGTAAACTTTACACAAGGATATACAACTTATTTATTTTTTGGCACACAGGCCTAGAGTATACAACTTAGGCCGGGTCCACACTATGCGTAAAATTCGTGTGCGTATTATAGGCAAGGAAGTGTTGCGTTCACATAGACGAGTTCCAGGAAATTTTGAGACCACACATGATAAAAAATGAATTGCAAAAATTACTAAATCTGCAAATACACACCAACCGATCCGCATGGTATGAACGCTCGCTCAGGAATGCACGTGTTTTATATCAACTTCCCGGTAATGGAGCTCGGCACCTGCATGCGGACGTACGTATTTCCGGCAACATACTGCGTGGTTGCGTATTCTACGCATATACAATGAGCACGTAAAGGTTGGAATAAATTCATTAAAATAGTTACAAAACAAGTGACAAAAATTCGCCTGTCGATTTTTAAATATATTTCTCAATCTGTTTATTTAAAAAAAGTGCTGCAAATATTTTTTGAAAGTTATGACGTCATCGCCATTTTTTTTAAATGGCAACCCCCATTTTTTAAAATGTCAGTTGAAAGAGCACATTTTTCTGCATACGGTACGTTAAATTCTAGGGAGTATTGCATGACGAAATTATCGAGAAAAAAACATTTAACATTAATAGAACACATTCATTACTTATCGTCGAGCCTTTTTACAACTTACACTTTTTTTGTGTTTACGCTATTTTTCATTTACTTAGCAACGCGGACCTGGCTTTAACACATTAGTTGGTTACGCGCCTTGTAGTATTATATCTAGAAAAACATATGTTTTGAATTCTTTATGGTAATACTAAGAAGTTTTTTTAGCTAGATTTTAACGCCGTGTGGATCGAGCGCGACCCGCATAGAGACAGTAGTATGATAGTAAGTAAGACAATAGTCACTTACGCCGCAGAACGCTATAGTTATTTATCAGTGATAAGTGAATTATAATTGTCCTTTCTTAAATTAATTTAATAATTGTTACGTTAGTTGTGTGTGTCGGAGAATTGTTCCTTTTCCTTTTGGCCCCCCCTTTGTCCCTCCTATTGCCTGGGCCGACATCGACGACGGAGAATCCATCAAACCTACTGTGTAAGTTTCCGACACATTCTGTTTTTTTTATTATACCTAAATTATATTAGCCTCACCACGCTGAAAGGGGCAGGCCCATTCATTAGTATTTACTTGTGATATCGTATTGAAAGTGCTGATAATGGAACGTTTAAGTGAAACAGAACGAATTGAAATTTTGATAATGGTTGGCTATGGAGACAAGTCCCGAACACAAACTATGGTTTGTGAATTATTTAATGATAAATACCCTAATCGACCTATTACACAATCAACTTTTAGTAAAATGGAAAAGAAGTTCCGAGATTGTGGTCATGTAAGAGATAATTTCACGAAAGGTCGTCCTACAATTTCAGAAAATAAACAGTTAGATGTTTACTGACAATGGAGGAGAATCCTCACAAACCAAGTCGCGAAGTCGCAGCAGAACACTCAATTAGTCAGTCGACTGTTTTAAAATATTTGAAGAAGAATAAATGGCACCCATATAAAGTGAATTTAGTTCAAGAGCTTAACGAAGATGATTTCGACCGCAGAGTAGATTTTTGCCAAACCATGATGGAACGATGTAATATCAATCCACATTTCTTAAGTCGAGTAATTTTCTCTGACGAGGCCACCTTCTGTTTAAATGGCACGGTGAATAGGCAAAATTGTCGATATTGGTCACGTGAAAATCCACACTGGATGGTGGAGGCCCATACTCAGTTTCCACAGAAAGTTAACGTGCGGGCTGGAATTGTTGGGACTACAATATTGGGTCCATTTTTTATTCAAGGTTCATTAGATGGCGAAAAATATTTGGAGCTGCTCCAACAAAACATAATTCCAGAACTTGTTGCACTGTATCTAAATGATGACAACCCTAATGTACCGGAAAACTCCATATGGTTTCAACAGGATGACGCACCGCCACATTATTCGGTAATAGTGCATAATTATTTAAACAAAATTTTCCCACGCAGAAGGATTGGTAGACGCGGATCAATAGAATGGCCAGCTAGATCTCCGGACCTAACCCCATTGGATTATTTTTATGGGGTTACCTTAAATCCAAAGTTTATTTTAATAGACCGAACAATATTGAGGACTTAAAAGACAGAATTACTTACGAAATTGGAAGAATTGGACCTGAAACAATTATTAACGTTTTGCGAGAATTTCAGTTTCGACTTGGACATTGTCAAGAGGCAAATGGCGCGCAATTTGAACATTTAATCTAATTATTTTTTGCTGTATTCTTAAATTCTTGTATTTTTGTTTTATACATATTTATAAGTAGTTAAGATTTTTTTCTCGATAATTTCGTCATGCAATACGCCTTATAATTTAACGTACTGTATGCAGAAAAATGTGCTCTTGACATTTAAAAAAATGGCGATGACATCATAACTTCTAAAAAAAATTGCAGCATTTTTTTTTTAATAAACAGATTGAGAAATGTGTTTAAAAACCGACGGGTCTGAGCGAATTTTTGTCACTTGTTTTGTAACTATTTTAATGAATTTATTCCAAACTTTACGTGCTCTCTGTATATGGACGTTCCAAATTAAAACAATGTGTTGTCATCTTGCCGAAAATACTCAGCCGAAATACGCATCTGCGGAATACGCATAGTGTGGACCCGGCCTTATTAATGATTACACAGGCACACACACAAAAATTATTTTTCTAATCTTTTGACCACACCACTCTTCCCTTGTGTATTTTGAACCATTGAATCCAAATCTGGTATCAGAATTATGCCTATACCCACCAGTTTGTTTATGGTTCGAAAATAGTCCTAAAATGGACGAAAGAGGCAAGTATCTTAGAATTTGTCATAGTACAGAAAAGAAATTGGCAAGCAACCGACTAACTGTAAGTAAGTTATTTTTTACACTCAATACCAATACCCATATTACAGTAAAACAACCTCTGACAGGTTATAAAACCCCTCTAAATGATAAAATCCCATGTATCACTTTAAAGAATCTGAAATAATTTCTTTTTTTTGAGTGGATTTTTTTGGACTTTTAATTTGATAACACCTACCCCTAAGATGCCGTAGAACTATCCCCAGAAAAAAATAAGTCATATGGAAATAAGTAAAAATGAAGTCCTACGATTGTTGCCTTTTCGTATCGAAATACAAGTACACCCAGACTCATCTATGCTTGCTCCTAAAATAAATTTTACTCACATAACTAGCTGCTATCGAGATCTGACTCAGCTGTGACGAATTATAATAACTGAAACCATTAAAATTGTAAGTTTCGATGTACAGATCGGTCCATTGTAATGCGAACATTATGAACACTTAGTATGCGACGAAATTGACGCTTGCCCCTTAAACGCATTATTGTTACGGGCTGCTTGTAGGTCGTTAGCTGCAGCGCATGATAAACATGAGTTAGTTAGTCATCGCATGTTGGAAATCATCGTACGTCGAATCGACTCGCCAGTGGACGTTAATTAATTGGACATACAGCATCTATAACTGTATTTGGCAGCGCTAATCTTCTATATGAAGACAGAGACACATTAACAATAATTGTGTTAAATTGTTCCTGCAAAAGTAAGTAGTATAATTATAATAATGATAATAATAAACAATGTTAATTGTAGAACGAAGATGGGTCAGAAGACGGAACAGATTAAAGGAATGGAAATTAAAAAGTCAGCGAAAACATGTGACCATATCAAGAGGATGTGAAAATTGTATCTATAAGTGTCACGGTAACGTCGATGAAGAAATGAGGAAAGTTATTTTTAAAGATTTCTGGAGTCTAACGCATATAAATATGCAAAGAGAGTATATTGTTTCTACCGTTAAGCGGGTGCCAGCTGTACAGCGCAGAAATGCAGGCTGTTCGAGAAGAAAATTTTCTCATCAGTATTCATTTAATTACCTGAATGTGACGTATAGGGTTTGCAAGAAGTTTTACCTCTCTACGTTAGATGTCTCAGAGAAAATGGTACGATCGAGTCTAGTAAGGGCTCACTCTCTCGAAGGAGATGATTTTTCCCAAATGGTGGAATGAGTGTTATTTGCGAGGTTTAGTAAGATACGCGACCAGAATTATTTTAGGTCTTTAAACGAGAGGGCATAATGAATCATTAGCAGAAGTGTGGTAGATATATGATTCTGGAGAGAGTAGAAATCTTCGGAGCGATGTTGTATCAGATGCGGAAACGCCAATACACTAGAACACAAGCTTGAATACTCTACGGGTGCACCAACCAAGTTGATGTCATCGGGAGATCATTAAAAGTGAATTTTAACAATCCTCCCACGATGTCAACGTGGTTGGCGAAAATATCTTGTTATTTGTGGAAACCACTTTAGAAACAGATATACGATACCATAAAAAGGAGATACACGCTCTCGCGCAGAAGTACCATTATCGCTATGACGTCATTTACTTGTAGCAACTGTGGGAGCGATTAGGCCGGGTATAACGTGCAATGAAAATTTTCTCGGGTGAAATGAAATGTCGTCTTAACCGAGGTGTTAACGGGTTTACCCTACAGAGAACGGTGTAAAAGTTACTACTTGGATATTGAACGTATTCTCGTATAGGTGCTTAATAAAGAAGAATACACAACAATCATTTTCTGCGATATTGCCATCTACCGCAGCTGAGATCACAACGACTACACATGTTGTGCCACTCAAAAGCGGTCTAGCCCCACTGCTACCGCCTCGGTAACACATTAAAAGCACCACTGAATATCCATACCCTGGCTAGGATTCGAACCCAGGACTTCATGGTCGCAAGCCAAACACTTTAGCAGTGCGCCACTGAATCGACATATATTTGTGTACTCTGGACTATGTGCATTTTATCGAGTATTTCATTAATGTTTGTGTTATTTTGAACTATTGTCTAAATTTCTTAATTGTACGCACATTATTTACAGTATGGAATTTTCTGAATATAATAAATATTAATATTATTGTTATTAACTGGCTTTGACTTCGACATGCATTTTTCCATGTGAATCTATACTTACTAATACAAGGTGAAAACATAAATGCACAATTTTAATATTGGATTTAGGATTCCAACTAGTAATTATATACGTAGAGTCGATGCTTTTAGTGGCTACCGCTAACAGTTTCCAGCGAGTGACGTCATGCGCACATCCCGCCCAAGCTGGTGCACGTACCGAGCGTATATCCTCTTTCACAGTATCATGTATTCGGTATATAGCCTGATTTTCTTTGGGCGTCTATTAGAAGTAGGTATATCGGAAAAGAAAAATTATAGCGATCTGAAAATTTGCCTATAGGCCCAACGGGGTAGGGATCTATTTAACGAAAATATTATCAAAATGGTGGCATTTCCGGTTATACCGGAAGTTGACCCCAACTTTGTTATTTTAAATAGAATGCCCCCATTTTCATTTTTTTTTGATTCTGCAGTTACGTTAAAGAACATTTCGTTAAAGGTTTCCTATAGCTAAAATTAATATTTCCGATATTAACCTATAACATCAAATGAAAATAATTAAATTAACGTATTGGCCTATTTCTATGCAAATCCCAATCATTCGATTCGTTCAACCGCGGCGGATTTGGACATTTCCTACAGTTCCATTAGGAAGATTTTAGTGAATCATAAATTCCATAATTTTAAATTTACTACTGTGCAAGAACTTTATCCTGAAGATCCACAGCGAAGAACAGAATTTTGCGAAATGATATTAATCCGAACGCAAGAAGACCCTCAATTTTTAGAAAAAATTATTTGGACTGATGTGGCAAAATTTTCAAAAGAAGGTATTTTCAATCGCAGAAATTCGCATTTTTGGGGCAATCAAAATCCTCATGTTATGCGACCGAGGAATTTTCAGTATAAATTTAGTTTTAATGTGTTTTGTTTGATAATGGGCAATAAATTGTGTTACCACATTTACGACGAAAATTCGAATTAACCAAGATATTCAGAAATTTTAAGAACTGTCATAACGAACTTTTTAGACAATGTACCTGTTAATGAATACTTTTCATGCTGATGCCAACTCGATGGAGCTCCAAGTCAGTGTTTCAGACCAGTTAGTAACGAATTGGATCAAATGTTCGATGACAGGTGGATAAGGCGTTTGCGTCCATGGATTTGGCCTGCCATGTCTCCTGACGTGACCCCAATGGATTTTTACCTGTGGGGCCGTATAAAGAGTGAGGTCTATCGAACCCCGGTAACTAACCGAGATGAATTGTTGGATAGAGTTCAAAGAGCATTTGAAGGTTTGGACCCAAATGAAATTCGGAGTGCTTCTACACACTCAGTAAATACTAGGATTCTAAAATGATTAGAGGATAATGGAGAACATATTGAACAGTATAATTAATGTTTCGTTATAAAATTTTTATTATTAATAAATTATACAAGTTTAATTTTTTCATTTCATTGATAAACTTAGAAAATCGCAAATATCTAAAGAACCATACATTTTGGGTATACGAACATGGTACATGGTTAGATGCGCATTTTTTCTCTCTATCGAATGGTGCATTTAGTTAGGTATGGTGCCATTTAAAAAAAAATGAGTTTTTGCTGTTTTTGTGTGGTCGACATATGTCAATAATTTTAGAAACTTTTTAGTGGGTATTTCGATAATTTTCTTACATGATGAGTAACTCCAGTACATTGTCTTACCCTCATAGAAAAATCAACATGTTATCAATTATTGTTACTAAGATATTAATTTTTATGTTACACAACTCTTCTGTCAAAATTTTAGGAAAAAAATTAATATCTCCGGAAATATTAATTTTAGCTATAGGAAAATTTTAACGAAATGTTCTTTAAATTAACTGCAGAATCTAAAAAAAAATGATAATGAGGCATTCCATTTAAAATAACAAAGTTGGGGTCAACTTCCCGTAATTTTGAAAATATTTTCGTTAAATAGATTCTACCCCGTTAGGCCTATAGCCAAATTTTCAGATCGATATCGTTTTTTTTTCTCGATATGCTTACTTCTAATAGACGCCCAAAAAAAAATCACCCTGTATAGTTTAGGCAAATTAGCATTACTGACTAAAAAGTTTACCCATCATATTGATTTCTATAATAATTATAACAATTGCAGGGCAATGGCGATGATTTTTTTTTTTGGGTTTGATCTAGACATCAAAACGAACAGAATTCAGAAGGTTTCGTGAAAATCCATCCATTCGGTAAACATTTTCAAGTTTAGGTAGATTTTCTCTAATTTGCCTACACTAATACAATTAGGGAATAAAGATTGTTATTATATAGACTGTATTTCTTGAATATTTGAATGGTTATTACTTTTTTGGGTTTCTTATGCATATTATTATATATTTTGTTATAATTTTTAAAGTTTATATTTTTCATTTTAGTTTTATACAATTTTATGCTGTTATATGTTTTTTGAGCAATTTACCTTTAAATGTAAATAAAAATATAATGCGACCATTAAAATATGTTTAATTCCATTTTTCTACATAATTAACAATTCTGGCATATCTTCAATATCTCTTCTCATTGTAAGTAAAACTTACTGATATATAGAAACATATTTATCAATCAATTCAATCAATCAATTTATTGGTGTTAATAAACAAATAATTTGTTGTACATGGGTCAGTATAACAGATTACATATACATGGTATAAATAAAAATATTTAATACTATATAATATATTATTATAATACATAAAAAACGTCGCTATTACAAATAATTTAATAATATATTAAGCTACAATAACAGGACAATACAGAAGACTATTCAACTCCATTAAGAAAGTTTGTTTGATTAATATTGTGTACTAAAAATTCATTTATACTGTAAAAAGCCTTCCTTATTCTCTGCGTGAATATCATGTTTTTATCAATTATTTATATCTCACCTCCCTCCGGTGCGTTTTTCGCCCTATTGGGGATTTTGTTGTAAAACCTAGGACCGCGATAATTAAAGCAACAATCGCTAGACTTTAGCCTGTTACAGTCAATTATGATATTTTCTTGATTCCTTGTGTTATAATTATGTATACGCTCCTGTTTTTTATTAAAGGTGAATATTTTTATACATGTATACCAAACAGTTAAATATGTATAGTGAAGGAAACGTTAGTATTTTCAATTCTATAAATTTATTTCTTACATCATCTCTATAGCCCAGGCTTGTGATTATTCTTAGCGTCTTTCTCTGCAAGCCAAGAATTCTGGCCGCTTGAGATGCATGCCCCCAACTTAATAACCCATACGTCATGTGAGATGTTATTAGTGAATAATAAGCTGTTAGGTAGTAGTAGTATGTTTTTTGCTATTTTATTTGCTACGTAATCAACATAATAAGACCAATTCAAATTTGGGTCTAGAAACAACCCAAGAAATTTTACTCTCTCTGGATTTTGAAAATTTTCGATTGGTCTCTGCGTGAATATCATGTTTATTGTTTTTATCTCATTTAGTGACAGGCTGTTTGCTCCGAATCATAGAACAAACAATAGATTCTATAATTGCAAGTTGATAGTCAAGGAGACTTGACCCTCACCCTGAGGTCTCAGGTTCAATTCCCAAGTGTGCACTGCATTTTTTCTTTAAAAGGAATTAATCTTAGTACACTCGGATATTGGGTGTATATCCGTTGTAACCCTCTTACGTACCGAGTCACTCTAGTGAGTTATTTAACACAGCTTTACTACACATTTTTGAAAAAAAAAAGAGTTCTAAATATGAAACAAGGAAAAAGATGTATTATTCTGATAAAACTCCAGGAACCACCATATTGAAAATATGGATAGTCCTAAGTCGGAGCCATGTAGTACATGCCCCTTCGATATGTATTATAGTGTCAAGGTAAGTAATACATATCAGATAATTTTTTTAAATTTTATTTGGTTTAGTTATTATAGCGGCTTTAAGTCTGCTATTTGTATCATTCTGATGTTGAATACAATTACTGATTATTTTTGTTTAATGCTCTGCAGATTAATGTTTTGAAATAAAATATTTTGTTCCATTGATGTCTGTCCCCGGAGAAATTATTTGGGAATAATATCTCGTGGTATTTGCATGATAAGCGGCGTTCTGACCATTCAATTTTATTTGACCAATTAATTGTTGGAAATGAGTAGGGCAAGAGTAGAAACTATTTATGACTTTTAAAAGTGAATTATTTATTATTTGTTTGCTTATAGTAATGAAACATATTCTTTATAGCATTTTGCAAACGGCGGAAAGAAAAACTATCTATGAGAACTAACGGAAAAACTATATGTAAAAATATTAATGAAATCTTTGCATTTTTTCGATAACCTGACTTCTGGTTATGCTAACAAGTAAAAATTCTTATTTGCCATTCTCATTTTAACACTAGTCTCCAACATAGTCCCCTACGGCTAGGCAGGTCCCAACTAGCACCAAAGTGACAGTAACTGAGATAGGAACTTCGTATGAGTAACCATTACGTAATTGCGACTAAATTTACGACTTTGGTGTAAAAATAACTTCATTTGACAAGTCTACAGTCCCTGCTTCGTAGTTTCTACCACTAATGATTACTTTATAGTTATGCAACTTCTACGTAGCTTTCGTGGTACAGGGGAACGTGGTAGTTACCAGTGGGACGACTTTCGGGTTTTCAGAACTTGAAGGTGGTAAACTATAGTAGCAGCGACTAACTCGCATCACTGAAATGTGACTTCAAAGTTGCAATCACCTTCAAGTAGCTTTAGTAGTTGCCGCGACGTTCTGGGAACCTTCACTAAGTAGTGGAACTTGTAAGTAATATTCATAGGTGTTAATGACGTTACTGCTACCTACAGAACTGTGTACGGCTACTACAAAGTGCAAATCACCTCTGAAATTTACCATGAAGTAAATTTCACCATCTAGTTCCTAATGTTGACCATAGATAAAGTTAATGCAACAAACCTAACCTATATAATATGTTTGCCTAACCTAGACTAGAATTATATGCTGCTATGGAACATTTTATGTTCAAAATAAGGCAACAAAATTTAATATTTCAACACAGTTTTATTACACCTACCTTTTCTTCTATGTTATCTATCACTGTAATAGTATATTATACCAACAAGGTTTATGTTTATTAAGTCGTTGATATATGGCTGTATACATGTAAATTGCGACAGCTGATAGGTTTTTCAATGTGATGTTAGGTAAATGATAAACAGCAAAAGCTAGGAACGCGTTTAGTCTAGACCTCAACATACGGCTAACACGTACGTTCCGAATCGATATCGGGAAAAATGTAACCATGAAGTAGCAGCGGCAACTTTGAAGAGGTAATTTGTGGAAGTCACAACTTTGCTACGACTTTGAATTGATGCTACAGTTCCATTTGCAGATTTGTCGTAAACATAACTTTAAAGTTACGTATTTGCAGTTTTCGTCACTATCGCCAAGTAGCAATTATTTCAAGTAGCATTTCTTGGTGAAAACGACCTTAAAGTCATATTTTCTGAAATACGCCATGTTGATGGCCAAAATTATCGACGACATTGTTATAACACATGAACCATAATTTCACAATTGACTAACAAATTTAATTTATCGCCATTTCTTCACCAAATACAACAAATGAATACATAAAAAGTAGTGTTAAGTTCCGAAGAACAATAAAAAATAGGTTTCGGCATCTAGTGTGTCATATTCTCGCATGACATTACATATTTTAAAAACAATATTTTCATTAAATAATGCAAATTTTAAAGGCGCGTGGTTAGATTCGGACGTTTTATCATTATGTTTGTCAGTAAAATTGCATTCGTTTTAATTGTGACCCTTAGACCATTGGAAAATAGCACAAGTTTTGCTGTCTAATACTACCTTCTGATATTCCATTAAATTTCTGAGTTAGGGAAATGAACAAGAACAAGAATCATATGTAAGAATGAAACATAAATATAATAAAATCGGTTGCAAGACAAAGAAGGGGCAACATCGATTTGAAAGAGTAGGGAGTGGTAAAGTTTTCTGAAAGTTGCGGCGTCTACGCCGCCACGTCGCCGCTCCGGAGCAACAACGTCATTGGAACGTAGCCAAACAAGTTCCAGGAACGTGGTTGGAACGTTATCGTCACCAAAAAATATTCCCCATTTTGGTCATAAACACGTATTAGGAACGTTCCTATTACGTGCCTGTGACTAGTACCAAAACACTTTAAAGTGCCTACAATAGTCATTGCTACGTTCCCACGACTAATTGTGCTAGTTGGGGTTAAACTAGTATCTACATGATCCCCTACGATATGTAAATTCAGTTAAAAATGAGAACAAAGGCCTGGAATTAATTTATTTACCTACCTTGTCTTTAAAAAATTTTTCATTCTAATGAATTACATTTTCATAAAGTCTCATTCAGTTTCTTGGAAATGCTTAGCCTTTGAAACGTTTTTCGTCCTTATTGTGGACTCATCAGAAAAGCCCAAAGCCACTCATAACGATGTTCCATGCAACACCAAGACAATATCCATGAATAAGTATGAAATATTTATATTTGACATATAGTTTTTCCGTTAGTTCTCATAGTTTTTCTTTCCGCTGTTTGCAAAATCCTATAAAGAATATGATTCATTACTGTAAGCGAACAAATTATAAATAATTCACTGTTACGATATTTTCCTTTAAAATTCGAACAACAGGATAATTTAATTTAGAATGCAAGTTGCGCCATTTTTTATCACCCTGTATATGGTAAACTGCATACTGGGTACATAAGTAATAAATGCAGTTTAGACAACTTAATAACTATTTATATTTTTTTATTAGTTACTACTTTCCATACGTGTTTTTATTGAGAACTTTTTTTTTAAGACAAAAAGTATTATCGGTTTGATAGCGATCGCCGAGCCGAGCTACGATTAGTATTCTGCGGCGAGAAGTAAAGAATAGAAACTAGTGAAGGAATAAAATCAAAATTTAGGTTTCAAACGGCTTGATCACTAGAATCTAAATAGGGACGCTATAATTAGGTGGATATTGGTAGATGGGTAAATATATCGTCCGTAAACATTAAAATTTGTGGATCTTTTCTTGAGAGGAAGTCTTAAAACGTCTTTTTTGTGCATAGGGCCTATAGCACGGGAGGTGAGTTCCCTTTAATTCCCCATCTTATTTAAAATTTGCTTCATATGAAAGTTTTCGCGATAATATTTTGTTATGATGCATTTTAGGCGTTTGTTTAAAATTATTATCTCGTCGAGGGTGATGGCCAGGGGTACCTGTGTTTAAAG
The DNA here is from genome assembly GCA_963583905.1 of Stenurella melanura. Classification (NCBI taxonomy): domain Eukaryota; kingdom Metazoa; phylum Arthropoda; class Insecta; order Coleoptera; family Cerambycidae; genus Stenurella; species Stenurella melanura. The sequence goes on from OY757309.1 coordinate 7,846,171, forward strand.
GATAAGTTAAATGGAAATACCTCAATTGGGCTGTAAGGAGGAATAAGAAATTTGGTAGCAGTTGCCGCCCCAGAATAGGATCCCAGCGTAAACCTCAAGCCTACGCTTCACTACGATAAGTACCACCTAGTGGAAATTTTAATATCCAAATACTATTTTGTGGGTGATATCTCCACCTTATTAGATATTTTTTCTTCATGATTTAATAGGCCTACAAAGAGAGCCCTACGATATATTTCTTTTAGATACCCACGTTTAGTATTAGACTAATTATTTTTAAATAGCCACCTAGGCAAGATTAATTTTTGTAGTATGTTAATCTGGGCATAAAGGGATTTTATAACCGATTATTTTTTTATTCAAGGGGAGGGTTACCTTTATCCCGGGTTGTCCTCTCGCGAGACAGGGGAGTTCTAGGTTTTTTTTATTGTTGTTTGTTGCGTAACCTAGATAAGTATATGGATATATCTGTGTACATACTTTCGAGATTTACTTAGAGCGTATGATCTTATTCGGTAGCTGTTATTATATGTTTTTGGTGTGCAATAAATATATAGTGTATTTTAATTTTGATTTGGGTTGTTGATTTATTAAAGCATAATTAATATTTTGTTGTTGTTTAGCCAGATCTAAGTTTAGTAATTTCAATCAGTAAGTAAGGTATGTGATATAAGGAAATTACTTGGCGCCCAGATGATAGTTTTTTTGAACTAACTTAATATCCACTCCCGACTCCACTGAGTCTCTAGTCGGACATACCTGTTGTTACCACCGCTAAATATCACGTAACATCACTTTTAAACATGCATAGAGTATACAGGCTCCAATACTAGTTAGCTAATAGATAGGTCAAGATCTGTTGTTTTTTATCAGTCAATGTCAAATATAAATATTTCATACTTATTCATGGATATTGTCTTGGTTTTGCATGGAACATCGTTATGAGTGGCTTTGTGCCTTTCTGATGAGCTCAGAATAAGGGCGAAAAACGTTTCAAAGGCTATGCATTTCCAAGAAACTGAATGAGATTTTATGAAAATGTAATTCATTAGAATGAAAATTTTTTTAAGGGCAAGGTAGGTAAATTAATTAATTTCAGGCCTTTGTTCTCGTTTTTAACTTAATTTACATATCGTAGGGGATCATGTAGATACTAGTTTAACCTGCCTAGCCGTAGGGGACTATGTTGGATGCTAGTGCTAAAATGAGAATGGCAAATAAGAATTTTTACTTGTTAGCATAACCAGAACCCAACAAACATTTTTTGTTTTATAAGACTAACCGTCCTATTACCGACACCGAGTTATATACATTCAAGTGATATAATGCAAGACTGGGAATAGTTCTGTTACTCCTATAAACCGCTTATAACGCTTAAATGGAGAATCATATAAAGGTAACAGGCACCAATATTTAGTCACGCTATACACCTCAAGGTTGCAGAACAGTAAGTAACAGAAACAGATCAGTAACTGCTATATCACTTTTTTATATAACCATTTTCCATAAATATTGGTGATAGAAATATATTCGTTACCACTAAAAAACTTGTTATTAACACCTCTTTCTCTCTCATTTATAATGTCTCATCTCTTTCCTAGAGATCCTATACCAACTGACACAAGAATAATGTGGTAATGAAATTAAACGATGTAGGTACCTACATGGGTATAGTGGAAATTTTGCACTGATAAAGGTGCGTGTTACTAAATTTACTTTTTAAATTGGCTTCTGACATCCACAAAGATCAAATGTTGGCGCGAATAAATTAGTATTGTAAAATATGACCCTTATACTTCGGAAAAAACTGTGGGCTTCTAAAATGTTAAGCAATTAAAAAAAAATTAAATAAAAAAAATATATGACAATTTTAATGACACATTTTTTTAGAAAATAGTACAGAAATATGTTTTGTACATGCAATTATGACTAATTGCACTTCATTTGTTACGAAATTATGAGTTTTTAATACACATTTTTTAATTTTAAATAATGATTACTCATTGCCGTAAGATGGCTGCCAAACTTATCGCCGATGTTTTATTATCAGCAGTTAATGCATTTTAAGAAATGTAATATAACTTTAAGCTTTGTTGTAAATATTGGTTACTTTAATATAACTGTTTGAAATATTACATATCTTTAAACTTTATTAGGCAACTCTTGGTAATCTTATAACACCATCAGTAGACAATTTTTTGCGATTAATTCCTGTAAATAATGGTGATTTGGCCTGCCATTGGCTGGAACAATTGTTATTTAATTTTCAACCAATCACAGGCGTTTGCAGCAATGTCCTAGGATCTCTCGGAAAAACATTTGACAAACGTTTATTAAAAATGTTACATAGTGCTTTTAAAGCATTCTGCTTTATATTAAACATATTTGCCCACATCCTTAATTCGTTACGCATCTTTTCATTTTTCTCATCGTCTGTTTCCAAATCATGCAACTGAGAAAACTTAACATCTTCTAGTTCAGTAAACCACTTATTTCTGTTTTCATAATGTTCAACAGTATTAACCTCTTCTTGTTCAGTAATAAGCCGCTTTTTCTTACTTGTGACCTCCTCAGTATCATTATCAACATTATCAACCGTTATATTATTCTGTTTTTCATTGCCAAAAGGAACGTTTTCTGTATATTGTCCACCAGAACGTTTGACTTCCAGTCCTGCAGTTCTTTCATTCTTTTCAGTTTCTTGAATTTCAAAGGTATAATTTTTTGGAACTGAATTCAAGAGGATTGAAAAGTTTTTTTAAACTTTCCGGTGAAATGTGCTGCTGTATTTTATTTTCTTCCAATTTTGTAATGCCAAATTCATTATTAAACATTTTGTTTGCTCTTGCCAATTACTTTAAAAAACATAACCTATAATAAGTTTTTAAGTCTTATAGTATATCTACTGGCGCTCTTGAGTTATATAAAGGTTGCACCTTGTTACTGTCTGCAACTATGATGTATATAATTGTAACAACTAACACCACTATAAACCTAAACAATTAATAGTTATATAATGTAGTAATTGTTACCCTTATATAACTTTATTATATACCATTTGGAAGCAACCACTTTAAGTTTTATAATGTAGTAACGGAAATATATCTGTTACCATCTTATAGACCTGTAAGTAATAGTCACGCTATAAAACACTTATATAACTCCGCAACTACTTTAGTAACAGTATAAAACTTCGTAACATGATTATACAAATCTGTTACACTTATAGACCCTTTATAAAACTAATGGTCACCGCATGTTACTAGAAATGTTTGTTGGGAAGTCAGGTTATCGAAAGAATGCAAAGATTTCATTAATATTTTTACATGTAGTTTTTCCGTTAGTTCTCATAGATAGTTTTTCTTTCCGCTGTTTGCAAAATCCTATAAAAAATATGTTTCATTATTTATGACTTATTGCGTAAAATATTTTGCCTAAACGATCTAGTCTGTGACATAGCTTCCATAAACAGCAAACCGCTTAAACGCTACACTCAAGTACTGGCACTTGACGAGTGTTTCGCCAACTACATCCACATCATCGGGAGAAAATTAAAACATAATTATCTCCCGATGATGTTAACATGGATGACGAAACGCACGTCAAATCTTAGTAGTAAAGTGTAGTGTTTAAGTGTGTTGGTATTTGTAGAAAATATTGTAGAGGGAGTGCATACCGAAGATTGCAGCTTCCCACAAAACCTTCAAGTAGACTGATTCATATGCTTCAAGTCGTCCACGTACGCCTAGTTGATTCTTGAAAACGAAAGTTTTCCATATTAATCAGATTTATACTTTCAGGTCAGTTTCAATTTCACCTTTAATTTTTAGTTAGTGATGAAACAATTTTTGCTTTACTGATTTACCATTTCAATAGGATTGTTTGGCATTTTTTTTTATTTCATAAATTGAAAGTGCCAAAATCAGAATTTTCGCACATTTAGTGTCTTAAAAACAATTACAAACCTCCACCTTGCGAAAATGGGGCATGGCGAGGCGCCACGTCACTATACGCATAGACTTGGCGATCTCAGTCGACTCGTTGATGTTTAGTGGTCGCGGTATCTCGGTAGATCTCCGAGTTCAAAATTGCGTATAGTGACGTCACAAACGGGCAAACTCCTGTTGGCAAGACAACCATTAGAATTCACCGTCGTTTTCCACCACACACTTAACGATAACCAAACAGTCAAACAGGATACCATTCAAGTTTTAGCTAACCATAGGTTTTATTTAACAACTGAACAACAATCGCGTGCACGTAAAGACTTGTAACGGTACCAGGGTACCACATACATATTCAGCAAATTTAGTTTAAGGTACGTAAACTTGTTTCTGCGCAGATAAACCACGCCTTGTCGTAGAACAATGCAGGGCATTGGTATAAAACAATAGCGCCATCGCTTGACCGCGTCGAGTTGAGAATATCGCACCCATTCCGCTTTTAATAACGTAGCTGTTTAGACGTGTGGGAATAAAATAAATTAATCTCAATTTCGTTATTAAAATGCCGTGTGTTTATACAACTGCAGAAAAAGTGCAAATTGTGAAGTGGTACTTCGGGGGTCATTCCACTGAAAATACAATAAATTTATTTACTGTGGCATATCAAGACAGACCAATCCCCTCAGCTAGCATAATTTCATACATTATTAAAACATTTGAGAACTTCGGGTGTGTCGTGAATTATTGTAAAAAATGCTGTCAACCCGAACCCCGTCATCAACAAATGAGCGAAGAACGTGAAATTCGCGAAACTAATGTCTGTGCACTTGTTGAAACAAGTGAACCTTGTTCTAGCAGGCAAATTGCTGATTAAGTTGACATGAAGGAAAGAACTGCAAGAAATATTTTGAAAAGAAACGGGTCCAGTTGTTTCAAAGTTCAAACAACGCAAGAAATATTTCCCGAAGACAATTTCAAACGGATGGGATTTTGTGAAATCATGATAAATAAAGTGAATGAGAATGAAAATTTCTTAAAGAATATATTGTTTACAGATGAATCATCCTTTTCATTACATAGGAAACGCAATCCATCCGTAGTACGATAGTGGTCTCGGAAAAATAAACATTTGAGTATTGCTGTGCGAACTCAGTATCCTCAAAAGTTTAACGTTTGGACGGGAATTTTAGACAATCATATTATAGGCCCTTACGCTGGCAAATCAATCAATCAATCAATCAATCAATCATATTATGGGCCCACTGCTAATCGATGGCAATTTAAATGGCAATAAATATTTAGAGCTTTTACGAAACCAAATAATTACTGCAGTTCAAAATCTTCCTGTCAACTTTGTCGACATTTGGTTTCAACAAGACGACTGCCCAAGTCACAATACCTTAACTGTTATTAATTTTCTGGAAAGAACATTTCCCAATCGTTTAATAACTACGAGGGAATGCTAAAATGGCCCCCTAGGTGACCTGATCTAGTACCCCATGATTTCTTTCTGTGGGGCTTTTTAAAGGAAACCAAGTACAAACATGCGTTTGAACGAGCCAATAATTTAGTTGAACTACTTTGTGCAAGCATTACTCAATGATATGAGAGGTTCATTGTATAATCGGTTTGTTTGCATCCTTACTTCATTAATTTATTGTTTGATAATTATTAGTTGATTTTAGTTTCTGAGGGTTATTTAACTTTATTTTAATGTTCTATTTTTGTAATTTAATAAGAATAATTTATTTTTTGATAATTATTAGTTTGTTTTATTTTCCGAGTAATTTAATTTTATTTTAATGTTTTATTCTCATTTCGGTTTTAATAAAAATTATTATTTTATTCCCATAGCATTTACGGCTAAAAAAGAAACTGCAGAAATGCTTTCAAGAGAAGAAATTATTTGTCAAGAATGTGACAAATAACTTCTTCGCTTTTGACGAAGAGATATTGTCTCGTTTCGTATTAGAAATTATTACCTACGTACGCACCCATCCTTAGTTCATGCCGTACTAAATTCAATTCATTGTGTGCCTCTGCTTTCACGATTTATGGAACTAGCGGGGTGTGGTCAATTACATCGTTATTCCTGTACCCTAAACTGCATTTATACGATTAAAATCCTCTATTTACTTCAATCAGGTACTAAAATTACGATTCGGATTATCCGAATCATCCCGAGCGTATTTAATCTTGACATGTCAAATCCACAGTAAAAGTCCGAGGTCATCGGCGACATTTCTGCTAGATCAAAGGAGTGTCGCATATGGGATTTATATGTGACGGCACGAAGTGACATAAAACAGTACGGAGTGACAAAAAGTTAGGGGAATGATGGGTTGAATTTTCTGTCCATATTCTCTAAATGTGACCAAACATATAAAATGGGGTCAAGTATGGAAGCAACAACAAATAATCACATCGACTAATCGTAATTGCGACTGATCGAAAAATCTTGTTAACCGCTAGGGTTACCATTGATTTTCATCGTAATCGTTTCATCGCTGCTTTTAATTGATCAGCTAAAGCTGAATGGTCAAAATGTAAGTAATATAAGTAGTAGGTCTGTTGCAAACAAGCTGAATTTTCTAAAGAATTACCACGACTGTAGAATCTAGTATTTATGTATTTTTAATAATCAAACAGATTTTTTTAGGACGTTCAGATGGGAGGTACACTTGCAGAAATTGTGGAAAGCGTTACAGAAATACTGGTTCGCTGAATAGACACGTGACTTATAGATGTAGGTTAAAGCCGAAATGCGTGTGCCAGCATTGCTCGAAAAGATTCTACATGCTATGGAATCTTCAGCAGCATATCATGCAAGTGCACGGCGATATTGAAGATAAGGAGACAAAAGTTGATTGAAGAGTATCGCTGAGTGTAGGCTTAAGAGCAGACGTAATTTTTTCAATACGAAAATATAATCATAAAAACTGTGTACCTACAGTAAGTGTAAAACGTCAATTAGCTTGCATTTTGTTTTGTTCTGTTTGCAGTGGCAAAATATTAGGCGACATTTCGCATAAAGCGTTGCTAAACGATATAAATTGTCGGAGCCTGCAGGGCCGCGCCGGCAACAGGAAGACGAGTGTACGGTGGATGGGGGTGTTTGCTATCACTTCCGGTACCTTAAGTGGCCCCCACGTTCCTTAATGACTAAGTGCTTATTTAGTATACCGTATGTCCCACTTTTTATGACTCCCGTATCACAGATCCTTTATTAACAATGCGATTTTTGTAAAATTTTTAACTGTAAAACAATCTCATAATCGTATTCGTTGTTATCTAAAAGTCACTAATTCCGAATTTCAATAATATGTGAATATAAAATTTTCCTTTTTAAAGTACTGATTATTGTCTAAATGTTATTTGTGGCATTATCTTATTTTTTTTAATTCTTTGGGACTTCCTGCCACATGTATTTTTTTCTTTTTAAGCGGTGCTCGGGGAATTTACAAATTATCACAATTAACCAGTATGTTACTGGTAAATAACCTCTACGCCTCTTACGTCAAAGGATCAGTTAGAGGTTGCTTTTTTAAAATAAATAACACAAATAAGTATTAAAACTTGAAGTTAAATATTTCGCCGACGTTTCGGAAATCTAATCAGCTTCATTTTTCAAGGCTTTTGACCTCTATACAAAGTGTCATGATTTTCGAGATATTAGAACCATAAAGAAATTTAGTTATGTTGTAACAGTTGAAGGGCTAAATATTTTCCAAATAGCCTCACTCATCCACCCGTCAAACACTCCTTATATCACATAATACACTCAATTTTAACGAGATTCTCGTCACATTGAGTTTTAAGTGGTCAAACCAGTTATTAGTTTTTGTGTAAAATTACGGTATGAAGGAATATCGTTTTTATAAGTGGTAATCTTTTCAAATTTTTTTTGTCCAAACTTTTTCATTATTATTTACAAGAATGTGCCGACATGTCTGTTCAGTTATCTTAGGATAGTCTAATTCACAAGTTCAAAAAGGTGTTAATTCTTGAAATAGCTCCTAAAGATATGTGCTATTTTGCATATTTTTAGGAGCTGTTTCAAGAATTAACACCTTTTTGAACTTGTGAATTAGACTGTGACAAAACGAATATTGGAACGAACGGGGCGACGACGTGAATGGGGATTTCATGGAGTATAAACGGGACGTTGTAAAAAATGTACAACAGGAAATCGTGTTTTACATGAAGCATTGATAGGGCAGATAGGCATCCTAAATATGTAAAATATTTTTAAGATTAAAACTTCGTTATATGTTGAAACAACAAGAAAAAGTAATTTTTTCATTGATTTCTTTGAATAGAATACCTCTAGCAATTTTACTACTTAGTCTAATGATTTTTTACACTTACTGTAAGAACAGTTTTGTAAAACTGAGATATAGGGAGACAATCGGCTTCAAAAGTTTGTAATATGCCTATGGACTGTTGTACTTACACACGTTTTAATAATAAATGTTGAACTGTATGATACTATGTATATTCTATCGAAAATAAATCATATTTTGTTTATATCTCTATACATTTTAGGCCCCTTATTATAATATATTTTAAATGCACCCCTTGAGCATTGTTCCTGACTTGAAATGAATTTTAATTTGTTAACTGGTCAAAGCGAAACAAAGAAACACAACGAATAAAAAAAAAATAAAATTCGCTTTACTGAAAATGTTTTGCACCAAACAAATTTTTGTTTCAAAGTTGCTTTGTTTCTTAATAATAAAATGCGATAATAATAATAGACTTAGGTTTGTTATTACTTAAAATGTTTGTTCATTTTTTCAATTACTTGAGAAGATTCACAAGAAAACTAGTTTTACCTGGCCGTAACAATACTCGCACATCAGCGCTAGTGGGAATATTGTTAAATAATTGCTATGACAATTAAACTACAAGTCTGACAATAATTAATTTCAATAGGGTTCTATTCTGATATTCTATTAAATGAAAGAACCACGTAAATCCGTTAAAAAAAATGGCAAACCTTAGATTGTTTCCATAAGTTTGCACACCATTTGTGAATTATAGACTCATAAAATTTTTTCGAGGGAATTGGATTTCTGGATATGTTTTGCTACGACTTTGAAGCTAGATGGCCACCTCACTTGCCAGACTTTACACTTTTAGATTATTTTTTCTGTCATTAAATGATGAATGAAATCTTTAAACGCACACTCTTAAATCCTTGTTATATAAACATAACTTCGCGAATCTCCATAACATGCATCGTCCTATTTTCTTACTATTTTCTGACTGTGACGTGAAAATAATATTTGCTATTGAATAAGTCATAAATTTTCCGATAGTAGGTCTAGATAGAGTCACCTAAAGGAGTAGAATAAAGTGGTTAGAATAAGGCGCTGTGAGTATTTGTAATATTACTAGTCCTTATGATTGTAGTAAATATTTTGATCTAGTGGCCTAGTAATATAATGTGTAAATTGATTGACTATTCAATTTATATGAGTTATATTACTTTGAGAGGCACAGCTCGAAGAATTATAGATAAAATTTAAAAGTACGAGCGGTATTTGTGGAGAATTTTTCATGAATAAATTACATATTACTATGTCTGTGGATATAATACATTTGACAGCAATAAAACTGCATTTGATGTTCTATCGGCAATATTCATCGTATTTTTACAACTAAGGGTAATTGAAAACCCTGGCAACAGAAGAAGTTGGTAGGGCGGAAAAGTAGATTTGAGAAAAAGATCCCTTTTTGGGGTTTCCTTGTAGTGCTTATTCTAATCTACCTCTTTTTCTGCAGATAATGGTTACAAATGCAGAAGTTGCAATAAGAGTTATACGTACAAGTCGTCCTTATACAACCACGAGAAGTATACGTGTGGGAAAATTCCGAATTATTTTTGTAAATATTGTGGATTTTCCACAAAATATGGACATCACATGCAGTCCCATGTTGTGTTACGTCATAATATCACCCTGAAAAGAACAGACTTGGTTAATTATAAGAAAAACTCGTCAGCATGAAATGGAGTTTCTAAAATAATTATGTTGGATTTTAGATATGGCTTTTAGATGTGATAAATGCAAGAGGGTGTATAAAACAGAGATATCGCTGAACTACCACAAGAAAATGGTTTGTGCGGCAGTGCCTAATTTTTTCTGCAATTTGTGCAAGTTTGGGACAAAGTACAAGCATTGTCTACGGCATCACATGCATTCTCGTCATGATGTTCTATTGTCAAAATATGAATTGAATAATTATAAGAAGTAACTCTTGAGTATAATAAAAGTTGTCAATTTTCTTTGTTTTGCTTTCTTCTTTCTTGCGATAAAGCCAGTTTTGTATCTCTCTGTCTGTCTTACAAGTAGTCTATCTGGAAATTAAAATTCAATAATTAATTCACCTGGATTAAACCCTTGCCACGGATAAATATCAGTTTTTTTAATGCAAACATTTAAGAAATTTATCTCATGTATGCAAATTTCAAAACTTGTAGACAATCTACATTTCTAGTCTTTACAAGAATTCACTGTAAAGTTTAATAAACGTATAGCAGAAGAGGTAATGTTATTTATATATTTGTCAAACGAAAGCTTATGGTCAAACTTTTTGCATCCACAGCTTTCCTCGACATTAGCCGAATAAATAATTATGGCTTTCCTGCAGTTTAATCCTGCGCACTAGTTATTTTTATAAGCGATCAACTATATAAAAATGTAAATTGATCATAAGACTATTAACCAAATTATTAATAAATACAATAATAAGTAACGGTCTTAGAATAGACCCCTGAGGTGCTCCAGATATAGCGACGCATTTAACGGACGTAATACCCATAAATCGGACGTTAACTACAACGAGGCTTAAAAAAAATAGCAACATGTGATTACTAAATCCCCAATATTCCATTCTGTCTAAAATAATATTTTAATTCACCTTGTCATCGGATGGAATTAGAGGAATTTACACGCAAACTTCTCGATTAATCCAACTAAATATATTTTTAATTCCACACATTGAACTGTCACCATAATAACTTATATTTAATTTTTTAATGTTTACTAATAAGTTCGTCTAGGTTTGGTTCATGCCCTTACTTAGCTACCACAATCTATATGTTGCATCCACTTATTGTAACGAATAATTTCGTAGTAGTTGCACACTTACTGACCAAAGCATGTTATAATATTATAAAAATTGATGACCAAATGTATTTCTGTTCACAATGTCATGAAAGGCGCTTTGTGATCCATACATTATTTTGTTTGGTCATCCTTGCTGTATGGCACGTCTGAGAGCGGCATGTAAGCTGTCGTGGTTGTCTGTTTGGTGTACATTTCTTGGCGATTCTAAGTAAATTGAATGCAATATAAAGACGCGGACCTTGACAAAGATGCGGCCTGCAATATCTATTTGAACAATGAAAATTGTTGACTGCTGTTAATAAAAAAATTAATGGCGATCGGCCACACATTGTAACTTCTACTTGTCTGTATAATTGCCTAGACTGTCAAATTAAAGCATTGTTTAAGTAGACAATTGTACTGACTATTATTATTTTTTAGCTGACAAAGTTCACAAAATGCACAGGTGTGACATATGCGGGAAAAGCTATAGGCACCAAGCTTCACTGTTTAATCATAAGAAATACACCTGTGGGAAAGCTGCTAGCTTCTTCTGCAACCATTGCGATTTTTCAACTAAATATGTTTACCATATAAGACACCATAATTTTGCAAGTCATAATATAACAAAGTGCACTGAGGCTGATTATACGAAAAACGTTCAATAAATATACATACAATGTTTCCAAGTGCTTCATTTTCCTTCTAATCAAGATAAAATTGTTGATATCATGTGGATGATTTTTCTAACAATTATTGTCATACGCATAATCTATATCCAATTAGATAAATAGTAGCATATTGTCTAAATGTTATTTGTGGCATTATCTTTTTTTTTCCTCCCCCAATTCTTTGGGACTTCTTGCCACATGTATTTTTTTCTCTTTAAGCGGTTCTCGGGGAATCTACAAAATATCACAATTAACCAGTATGTTACTGGTAAATAACTTCTACGCCTGTGACTTTTACGTCAAAAGATCAGTTAGGGGTTGCTTTTTTTAAATAAATAACACAAATAAGTATAAAAACTTGAAATTAAATATTTCGCCGACCTTTCGGAAATCTAATCTGTTTCGTTTTTCAAGGCTTTTTTGAAAAATCTTTTTTACTGTGTATGATAAATACACAGCTCTAAGAATGTTTGTTATATTCAATATCCATAGATACTTACTATTTACATAGAACTGTTGATATATTTAATAGTTTTTTAATTTTTATACAGTGTTAAGTTTGTGAAGTGCTTCTTTTAACATTGATAATCAGGTTGTACAGACATCTACGGAACAATTCGACTCGCATCTATCCTATCTGTCTGTTAAAATTTTTGCCGAGTCTCTGTTTTCCCAAGCGTGTTCGCAGATCTTGGATCTCTGAATTTCATTTTTTCAGATATAGTTTTGGCGTTCGCCCAATTTTACACTAAACGGTCTGGATGATTCACCCACGTAAAGTTTGTTGCACTCACACGGAATACTATAAATGCAGCTTTTTGAATTTTGCTCGTGGTTTTTCGGTTTCGTCTTTGTCAAAATAGATCTTAAAGCGTTGTTTGTTTGAAATACCGTCCTAATATCAAATCTATCACCGACACGGCGCAACTTTTCGGATAATTCGCATACATAAGGAATTAACGCTGTGTAACGTTTTTCAGGTCTTTGTCGTACCTGATTGTTATTTTCAATATTTATGAAGGTTTTATCGACAAAACCCTCAGAGTATTGGTTATTTATAAGAACTTCTTTTATAAACCGCTGCTCATTGTTTAGTATTTCATCATTAGAAGAAATGATTTTGGCCCTATCATACAAACATTTTATAACACCCCTCTTAATGTGCATCGACTGATTTGAGTTGAAATTTAAATATTTGTTGATATATGTTGGTTTTCTATAAACACTTGTTACAATTGTACCATTTGCGGTTTTAATTAAAACATCTAAAAATGATAATTCATTTCTCGTTTCCTTTCCTAAAGTGAATTTAATAGACAGTTCTTTATTATTTAAATGTTCTAAAAAGCTATCTAGCAACTCAATACCGTGAGGCCAGATTTAAAGATATCATCTACGTATCTCCACCAGATAACCGGTTTGTATGCACAATTTTGAACATGTCTAGTCTCAAAATCCTCCATAAATATATTGCTTAAAATCGGTGAAAATGAAGAACCCATTGCCACACCGAAATCCTGCTGATAGAAATTATTTTCCAATTGGAAATAAGTTGTTTTTTATACACATAGTTAAAAGTTCCATTATGGTATTTGGAAGCTAGAACTAAATTGAGTAAAAATACCATAATGGAACTGATATCTTCGCAATCTGGCCTCATGGTATTGAGTTACTGGATAGCTTTTTAGAACATTTAAATAATAAAGAGAACCTTCTATTAAATTTACTTTAGGAGAGGAAACGAGAAATGAATTATCATTTTTAGATGTTTTAATTAAAACAGTAAATGGTATAATTGAAACAAGTGTGTATAGAAAACCAACACATACAAACAGATATTTAAATTTCAACTCAAATCAATCGAGGCACATTAAGAGGGGTGTTATAAAATGTTTGTATGATAGGGCCAAAATCATTTCTTCTAATGATGAAATACTAAACAATGAGAAGCGGTTTATAACAGAAGTTCTTATAAATAACCAATACCCTGAGGGTTTTGTCGATAAAACCTTCATAAATAACAATCAGGTACGACAAGGGTACGACAAAGACCTGAAAATCGTTAATTCCTTATGTATGCGGATTATCCGAAAAGTTGCGCCGTATCGGTGATAGATTTGATATTAGGACGGTATTTTAAACAAACAACATTTTAAAATCCATTCTGACGAAGACGAAACCGAAGAACTACGAGCAAAATTCAGAAAACTGCATTTATTGTATTCCGTGTGAGTGCCATAAACAATACGTGGGTGAATCCAGACCGTTTAGTGTAAAATTGGGTGAACACCAAAATTATATCAGAAAAATTGAAATTCAGAGGTCCAAGATCTGCGAACACGCTTGGGAGAACGGACATAGAATAAACTGGGACTCGGCAAAAATTTTAGCAAAAAAAAAAAAGACGAATTAAAGAAGCAGTGATAATATTATTGAATGATAGATGCGTGTCGAATTGTTCCGTAGATGTCTATACAACTTGGTTGCCAATGTTAAAAGAAGAACTTCACAAACTTAACATTGTATAAAAATTAAGAAACTATTAACTATATCAACAGTTCTATGTAAATAGTATGGATATTGAATATAACAAGCATTCTTAGAGCTGTGTATTTATCATGCACAGGAAAAAAGATTTTACAAAAAAGCCTTGAAAAAGGAAATAGATTAGATTTCTGAAACGTCGGCGAAATAATTAAATTCAAGTTTTTATACTTATTTGTGTTATTGATTTAAAAAAACAACCTCTAATTGATCCTTTGACGTAAAAGTCACAGGCGTAGAGGTTATTTACCAGTAACATAATGGTTAATTGTGATATTTTGTAGATTCCCCGAGAATCGCTTAAAAAGAAAAAATACATGCGGCGGGAAGTCCCGAAGAATTAGGAGAAAAAAAAGTAGATAGTAGCATATTAAATGGTGTTAGTTCTATCGAAAGTCAAGTATGCTGGGAATCCCCCAAAATTCATGCATAGGTCAAATTTGTTCAATTTGTTCATCAACTACAAAGAAGATAAACTTTTGCTGCTATCTTAAACGCTGACTATTTTATTTTTTTTTAAGTGAACTTATGAAACCACAGCTTTGAACTGAAAAATAATGTTAGTCGTATCTATAAATAATGTATGATAATAGTAGATTACATACCGAGGTGGAAAGAGTTTCATTGTTGTCGAGAGATAAGATGCGCGAAGCGGCGAGGTCAACTATTGAGTAATGAATCTCTTCACCAAGGTTTGTATACTATTTTATTCACAATCATCCTCTTTAACGAACAAAAAGCCAATAAACCGTTTAAAGTTCTTATGTCAAAGGACAAATGTCAAAGTGACGTCACGTCGTTTTAATATATACTGGTAAGAAATATTCCTTTCCAACCTGAAATGTCCCATTTCAGATTCAATGGGCTTGTTCGGCATTTTTTTTTTATTTCATAAATCGAAAGTGCAAGTATAATCTAATGGATCTGCAAAATATCACAATCTTATCGCACGTTTAGTATCTTCAAAACTATTACAAATCTCCAGTTCACGAAAATGGGGCGTGGCCAGGCGCTACGTCACTATACGCATAGACTCGGCGATCTCAATAGACTTGATGCTCCTTAGTTGTTATAATTGAAGGGGTAAGTGGATAAAGGTGGTATGTCACAAAAACTTACTTTTGAGTAATTAACATTCAAACATTTTGTTTTGGTACTTTTTTATTATTTAATCTAATTTAATGAAATTTTACCAGTATACAAAGCTGTGATGTAGATTTATACCGCAAAGAGTAATAGCCTACTATTACCTAATTTAATTTTTTTCTTTGCAAATAAAAGTACATAACACCTTTATCCATTCCTAGTTTGAACAAAAAATAATTAAAAATATGAAATAAAAGTTAAAACTGTTATATATTTTTTTAAATTTCGATACAAAAGTACAAAATCATGTATTTATTTTGTTTTTCTTTTCTTTTTCTTTGTCGATTCATCGTTACCACTTATGTTAAGATAAAAATATTTGTATTCATTTTGGACAAATTGCAACTGTTCTCGTAAATTTAGTATTTTTTCTGCGCTTAAACTTCCTCTCTTTTCTGTGATTACGTTTAAATTTATATTGCTCCCATTAACCTCTTTGTGACCAGTTTTTAAGATATCCACTTTCAAAAATGGAGTCATTTCATCTAGACTTTCCTTATAATAGTAAGATCCATAGGTCTCCACGCGAATCCACTTAATTCCATCTCTAAAACTTATTTTTTGGTCTAAAATGTTCTTTTTCCTGTTATAAAGATGCAGTTTTACTGCAATTTCGTCAATTTCCTTAAAATGATTTTCCATATTCACTACCACAGCTCCTTTGTTACTAGCTCTTATAATGTTTCGGTATTGTTCAGGGACGTAGATATTTTCATGTTTTCGAAGTATTTTTTCTATCCTACCAAAATCCCTGTCAGAATCAAGATAGGAATGTCCGACTTCTGGAAATTTGTGATCTATTATTTTAAATACGCCTTTTAAAATGAGCAATTGGTAAAGCGTGATCATCTTAAAATTTTTATTTTGGCCGCTACAAGAGTCTGACCATATAATTAAGTGGTTAATGTTATCGACAAAATGTTCATTATAGATATGAGAAAATGTATGTAGGCAGCTGGCTATTTCTGCGCTGCCTCTGTTGGCGATGTCCTCGGTCCAATTGAAGAAAAATGCCTTATTTCCTGATGTTCTTATAGTGTGGATACCAAGATTGTATAGCCACATCTGTCTCAAATAAAATGCCTTGGACGTACTCAGTTTTGGTAGAGGCATAGTCTGTTGTAGGTCCATCGTGAGATAACACATTGTACTGTCATTCAAGGCCTTTTCTCTGTCACGTTTTTGTTGTGCAAATGCATATCTGTAATTTTCTTGATGTTCATCATTTCCTTTACCCGCATCACACGTTGAACACGTATCACTCCTTGGCATGCCAAAAGATAAATTAAATTTGGTATTAAAAATGTTCCTGTAGGAACACTTTTTTATGAAAAACATTTCTGGAAGTTTATCCTTCCGACATTCTTCTATATATAAATTGAACATTACATTCACATTCAGTAAAGGTGACAAGTACATCTTATGTGGGTTAATATTTCGAGAATAATGTGAGGACTCTGCAGGAAACTTTTTTATATGATTAATTACACAATCCATTACATTTTCCGGTATTTTGTGCGGCCTATTTGTATGTTTGCCTCTTTTGTCAGGAGTGGGCGCTGACTCTCCTGACTTATGTTTTTGTTGAATCAAATCAATTTTTTTGTTACTGAACTGATACAGTGAACATAGTGCTCTTTTACAACAAGGAATCTGTTTCTGTCCGTAAGTTACCACGTATTTAAAGGAATTACTTTTATTTTTCCTGACACCAACTCTATGCCGTTTTACTTGTTCACAAATAACACTTTTAAATAGTAACACGTTTTTAGAGTTTTTGTCAAGTGTGTAGTATTTATTAAAAATACTCTTTCTTGCATCCCCATCAAAATTTGAATTGCACTTAAGTCTACAATTTTCTCTGCACAGCATACCCAAATTTACTTGTTTAGCGGCTATTATCTTTCCAGTTTGCGATACGTAACTCTGACCTTTTTCTCTTGCAGATGCTGCTTTTATTTTCTTCCACTCTTCTTGATTCCTTGTTCTTTTTCGTGAAATTTTTTCTTTTATTTTAAATATTTTTTGTTTTACTTCACCATTTTTTTCTTGTGTAGCCACTTGACTGGAGACGACTTCATTATAAGTTTCAAAAACTTTTCTCTTTACTTGATCTATATTTTTCTTATTTGCAAAGACCATTTCTTCAGTTTCAGAACCCTCACTAGTATCTATATCCTCGTCATTTGGTATATATTCATCGCTGGATCCACCTGTAAAATGTTTGAATTGTATATCTACTAAAATAAAATTCTCTCTATCGTCTATTCTTTCAATTTTCTAATAAAACCTGTACTTACTATACTCATTATCATCACTGTCGGAAGTTACTTTTGAGCTGTTATCGCTCACAGCAGTACTCTTCGAGCAACTCGCTATGGGAATAATGGATGGATTGCCATTTATGTTCTGAAAATTTTTCTTTGTGTTATTTTCAGAAGTTCCAGGATCTAAAACAATATAATGCTCATAAAAATACAATAAAATATTAATCTCACATAACGTAACCTCACTTGGAAAACACTTTATTCACTAATAAAAATCCAGTAGTTTATTATAAAAATCTATATTATTAGCCTCTTACCTGTATCTTGGAATGTTTTATTCCGCACCATTTCTACCATAAATGCTCCTCTGGACAGCATTTTTTACTTATAATATTGCAGGATAGGTATTGCAGTAAAAATCTGACAGAACGAGCACATAACCTAACTTTAAAATTGCTGGTGTTATGTCGCTAGCGTGTTCACCGAAGCAAATGATTTGAATTATTTTGGAATGGATGAAAGTGGTATGTGATCATAACACTTTTATCCATTACATAATAAATTTCTATTGGGTACATACCACCTTTAGAAATAAATAAAATGACCTATTTACAGGTATTTTACAATAAAAGTCATATAATATGGTAGATTATTGTATAAAATGATTTACTATGTAAATATCTCAGATTTGGCAAAAATGTGACATACCACCTTTATCCACTCACCCCTTCAATTATAAGTGTTTTCAAGGTATTGTTTGTTTTTCTTACTTCTTGACAGTAGGGGAGTACAATTTGGTGAAATGTCAAAAAATTGCAATTTTCTCTCGCTCCTGTCGGGACGAATTTTCGATTTTGACCCTGCAATTTACGATTAGGATTCATCGCCGTCCTTCTCCTTTCCGTAGAGACATAGAACGAACTTCCACTCGACGTATTTATTTAATTACAAGCGTTTGAAAATTTCATGTTTTCGACCTTTCAGGTTAAATATGAAAGGTCCCAGTAAGCCACTTTTCTTACGTCACTTGCGTATAGTGACATCACAAATGAGCACTCGGTTTTTGCAACTTTTACTAATTTTAACTCCTTATATCTCGAGAACGGAAAAAGTTAATAATACGAAATTTTAAGTGCATAATGAGAATATCGAGTACTATATGAAAAAGTATAAAAACCATATGAAAAGAATATCATGGAACAAGCCCATTGTCGAATGAAGTTGAAATGTCATACTGTCCAACTTTTGACAGGTAACAATTTGATTATTTCTGTATCGTTGTAATTAAACAAATTATTGTCCTTGCATGAAGCCAAAAAGGCTGATAGTTACAACACAACAAAATGGTATTTTAATGTCTGGTTGATCACTAACTTTCCCGTACTGTATATTTTGTGATCTACATGTCACGTTTAATAAAAATCACTATTTGTAAATTACGTCGAACGTATTGTCCCTAAAAGTCTCTAAAACTCTATATTAAAAAATCTCGATTAAGTTTCTTAAAACTCATTCAGTCCTTCTCTCCTATAAAGAGAGTAAAAATAATGTAAAATCGTATAAGCTAACGATAATGCTTCTATGGAGTAAAAAAGCACATAGATGTGTATAGTTTTGTAACAGCAATATTATGATTTCGTACCTTCTGGGGTATCACTAGAAGTATATATCTGAGTTTTGAAGTTCCAAAGCCTATTGCGTTTTTTTTAATGAACAATTTTGTTTTTTGAAAGGTGTTTTTTTTAGGTAAAAAGGTGAATATCTCCGGTTCTAGAGGTCCGATCGGTACAAACTAGAAACCAAAAACCTTCGCAATTAAAAATCCAACAAATCTACGTTCGTTTTGGATCATTATGTACATAAATAACGTAGAAAATGGAATAAACTGCGTATTTTTTCATTTTAACGTCTAGGGTTCCGATCGGCTTCAAACTTTCAGAAAATATACCTTCTGTTGAAAATAAAACATCCTGAAATGTTGGTGCCCAAATATTGAACCTTTTGGACACAAATGAATTTGCTATCTGAAATTTGAACTGCCCGCCATTTTGTGCCATTGAGTCAAAATAGATAACTTTTTTTTTTCAAAATGTAGTTGTGTAGTGTAGTGTAGATGACATTAAAAAAAAAGTTCATTTGAAGTTATTTTGGCCAATTCTTTCGCATTTATTTATTAACCAAATGACAACAAATAGATTTAATTTTGAAAAAGAAAGTAAATTATCGTTTATCTGAACTCGAGATATTTAACTTTTAGCATCCTGTAAAAAGATAAATAGCAGTAAGTACACACAAAAAGATACAGAGTTGTCTCTGAACAGAACAAATATTTGACATTAGTCAAGAAAAATAAGGTTATAATTTTATAAAGAGAAGCAGAATATCAAATTTCCCAAACTAACTACACACGTTAACTGTAAGCCAGGAACAATTGAGCACGGTGCAACAAAACGAGTGGTAATCTTGATATACAGGGTGTAATTAGTTTCATGTCATTAAAAAAAACTGGTAATAGGGATCGACTAGACAAATTAAAAACCTACATGACTTTTTTCTCTAGGGGCACTTTGAAAAAAACTGACCTAGGTAGAACATTTGAATGTTAAGGTAGGAAACATTTGAGATGTTATAGTTCCGAATATTAGAAATAATAAAAAACTGTAATACCCGACTTGTGTTCCCGCCTGAAGAAGTGCGGCACTATGATGGGATTACTTGTACCGAATTTTTTATACCACTAATTATGAGAATGTAAATAATTCCTTCTCTTTCGGCACAACGCAAGCATAGCATGGTCGCAGGGGATTAAATAGGATTTGTTTACCTGTGTTTTTTAATTTGGAACATAGTTATTGTAGCATTTATTGTCGTTTATAAGAATTTATAAAATTTAAAAGTGGCTTATTAAACATTTTTAACATTGTGTTCAAAGCTTAAAAAATTAGTAATTATTTTATGAAATTGGAAAACGAACAGTTAGATGTCCGAGATACGAGAACAGAAAATAGTTGTGTATTTTAAATTAGGAGAAATCTGATTTTTGTCCAAAATCTGCGTTTTAAAACACCACACTAAACTGTCAATTAACGTTATTAATAAAGAAAACAAACAGAAAAACTTGATCCAAAATCCAAAAAGTAACACAAAAAGCACGAACGAGAAGTAGTGTCTTACGTAACCAAGTACTAACGACTTGAACGATAACTCAATAAAATAAATTTTAACATAAGTGGCACGATATTAAAAAAGTACAAAAGCCACAGACAAAACTAAGGAACGGGTAGGTTGCGTCGTGTGTACGTTGTTTACTAAGGACACAAACTGAAATTATTACTTGAGAATATTACAAGGGAGAGTATAGCAAGCGTAGTAAGATAATTTGGCCGCGAAGAAGCAAAAAACATGGCGGTGTCCTCTGTCGGTCGCTTTTAACTGCTTTCCCCTCATGCTTTTCGATGACCCCCGTCGCGGCCTAATTATCTTTTAGGATCACCATACTTATTTGCACGAATGTCAGAGTATCATGTGCGACAAGACGCGAGACAATAAAGCCTACCCCAATATACCAGTAGTTCTCAAACTATGTTATTAAGTATTTTTGAAATTTTTGTTTATTTTTTTCCACCAAAACTATGAGCTTTAGACCCCATGTTACATAAGGTTTTTTTGTTTCTTTTGTCGCTCCCTGTCACCAGTTTCTTTAGACGTCATGAAACTAAAAACACCCTGTATAAATTTAAAAATAGCTATTCAGGCTAATTAACAACAATGAAATGTAAATGTTTGAACATTAGTTTCTATAAGTTAAAAATGTCTTGGGTGTTTCATATGAAGTAAATATGTTTCAAAATTATATAGTTCAAATATTAGCCAAAAATAGGTATTAACTATTGACCAAAATGCTAAAGATATCTCTAATTCAGTTGGACGAAAATTAACTTTTTTTTTAAATTAAACTTCCTTCAATTCTGATAAAAAAATTTGAAAATCGTCGAGAAAATCTATTTGTTGTCATCTGGTCTATAAATAAATGCCAAGAAAGTAGCCAAAATGGCTCCAAAATAATTTTCTTTAATGCTATCGGAAAGCTGGCGTGCAAAACTACATTTTGAAAAAATAATGATCCATTTTGGACTTAATAACACAAAATGGCGGACAGTTCAAATTTCAGATAACAAATTCATTTGTGTCCACAAGTTTCAATATTTGGGTACCAAAATTTCAAAGTGTTTTGTTTTCAACAAAAGGTATATTGTCTGAAAGTGTCAAGCCGATTAGAACTCTTGACGACCTGGGCGTTAAAATAAAAAAATCCAGATTTGTTGAAATTTTAATTGCGAAGGTTTTTGGTTTTTAGTTTGTCCCGATCAAACCTCTAGAACCTCGTTTATATGGTCTTTTTTTACTGTACATGTAATTTTATTGCTTGATGTAATTGGAAACATTCATCCAGAAAAATGTTTGTATATACTTGGTGGGTATGTCATATTTTACTGTTAGGCGTATCATAACTCTTCCTTGTAGTCCAAGGGCCATGACCTGCATCACAGAATATCTGCATAATATTTGTAAATTGTAATAGAAAATATGCTCGTAAACACTGAACCAATGGCTGACTTTTAAATATGGCGATCGAGGTATTTTTAATTATATTAATTCGGAGCTATAAGATGGCATAACAGGTGTTCCTTATAAAATACCACAATGCATTTGTCACAATTATAAAGAATTATATATTCTGTTCGATTCTCATGGTCTGCCTCGTCTTACTTCGACCGAAGTACTCGGCAGACATCTGTAAAGACGTACAATTAACATTGAAAAATATAATAATAATAAAGCGTAACACAAAAAACTCAAGTAAAGTACACCAAAAAATAGGTATTATAAATTTGAATTACAATATTATGAAATCATTTGTGTCAAATTCATTTATATTATCTGTTGATTTAAAATCACCGCAGTATTCCTCTTTTTCCAGAATTATATGCTCAACACGTAACGTGGTTGGTACTTTTTCATACCAATACGATATAAGTTTATTATTTTCATCTAATCCCCAGTCACACTCTTCTGGAAGATCATTACATTTGTAGTATAGCCACATAAAAATGACAATTGGCCTCAAAATTTTTTGTGTTGCCAAGAAATGTTAGTCATTACTAGTAGCAGCATAAAACTGTAGTTAAAGCAAGCGGTCTTCTAAAAGGCAAGTAACATATGAACACGCAGGAACGTTTTTAATGCGGTCTGCCGAGCACTTAAGACAAAGTAAGGTCAGGCAGATCATCAGATTCGTACAGAACATATAATTCGTTATAATACTGTTAAATTTCATCGTGATATTTTATGTCACCCGATTGCTTTGAATTAATTTAATTAAAAATACGATTTTACAGTTTGCCGCCGCTCGCAGCTTCAATATTCACGAGCTAATTTTGTACCTACCTTTTATGAAGGTATTTTGTGTGGCCAGTTTATGTGTCGTGGCCACTTGGTCTCTTACTGTTACTCCTCTTAACTGATATTGATTACATCATTAATGTGTTAGTTTAGAAAGCTGTACATATTTATTTTCTGTTGGGCACTGCACCACATAGCGACATAGTTGTTGGCTGTGTGTCTGGTATCACAAATGTAACAAAAGTAGTGGACGGTTTTTTTGAAGGAGTTTAACAATCTCAACGCTTAGACTGTTTTACTGACTGACTTTTTCACAGATCAATTAAAGGAGGAACCCATCTACCTTCCAATAAAAATCGAGCTGAAAGAGGAAAGCTCCGACACCATAAAGCCTTGGGTCACTTGGGCAGAGGAGTACGACAAACCGAAAAAGAAAACCACCCGGATTCGAGGGCACTTTGCTTGTAGTCAGTGTGAGCGAACCTACATAAGAAAGGATTCCCTGCAGAGACACTTAACTTACGAATGTGGCAAGGAACCGCAGTTTCAGTGCCCGTTTTGTCCACAGAAGTGTAAGCGCAAAGCGCACCAAATGAGGCACATTAAAAGACAACACAAGGACAAAATTGGAATACTCGAAGAAAATAATCCTGATTTGTTTATTTTTAAGAAGGGGTCTGCTGAGTGATTCTACTGTATTGTATTATTTAATTTGTATTTTAGACAGAACCGTATTAAGCAAGTGTTATGGTTGTTGGCATGGTTAGATTCTTCTATTTATGCTAAGGTATTACAATATTAATTTTGTTTGTTTATTATGTAGAATTAACAATTATTTTTGTTAGGGATATTTCCTACTCGTAGCGAAAAAGTATAAGCTGTATTTTCAGTAATGTCTTCGGTTATAGTATAGAAAGCACGTTCTCACTTATTTTTTAGCTAAATTGTTCTAAACATTTTTGGAAAGATGAGTTCAATGGATTAAAACTCGACTGGTCCTCCATATTTTCTTTCCTTACGATGTGCGGTGCTAAGGACTCTACCGCTTAAGCTTCACGTGCCTCATAGTCT
This sequence comes from Stenurella melanura, assembly GCA_963583905.1. Taxonomy (NCBI): domain Eukaryota; kingdom Metazoa; phylum Arthropoda; class Insecta; order Coleoptera; family Cerambycidae; genus Stenurella; species Stenurella melanura. The sequence goes on from OY757309.1 coordinate 7,870,329, forward strand.
CATTATTCCACTGGACACGTTCCTCTTATAAAGGCGATCATATGCCTTTGTAGTATATCGTCCATAGGAGCTTTGCTTAGTGTCGCAAATAGCACATAGAAGGCTGCTGCGTTCCAGCCACTAGGGTTGTTATGATGAGGGCTTTCTTCTTTTTAGCCACCCGCATTCCAGATTATCCTTCACCGTTAATTTTGTTAGGCGTTTATTTAGAGTAAAGATTTTCACTGCACATCTTAACTTTAGCACTTCGCTGATTTGTGAATGGTACGATGGCTTGCGAATGGATATGTCTGACTGTCTCATTCTGTAGAAGGTTTATATCTACGTCCATCTACATACATCATCATTAATTTTTAATAAAGTTTTAACATTCCCAGCCAACAGCGGAGCAATTATACTCTGTGTACAAATAAAATTGTTTTTTTAATGGAATCGTTTGGGGCACCCTAGGAAATGAAGCAGGAAAAAGGCCTAAACCCCAACATGAAACCCCGTCTCACTTAATTTTTATGAGAGACGATGCAGAATGTTCTTAAATATGTATAGAACAAAGTAAGGGTCATGGGAACTCGTGCTGTTTCGATTTCCAGTTAAAAAACCAATGAATTTTATATTTTGTTGGATGCTAGTATTATAATGAGAATGGGAGAAATTTATTTTAGGATTTTGATTTGCTAGCATAACCAGTCAGGTTATCGAAAGAATGCAGAGATTTCATTAATATTTTTTACACATAGTTCTTCTTTAAGTTTTCATAGATAGTTTTTTTCCGCTGTTTGTAAAATCTTATCAAGAATATGTTTCATAAGCGTTAAAAAAACGTGTGTTTAGGTTTTTTCTTCAGAAAACTAGTATTTACGATTATTTTTGGGCGTTTATTATGAACTAAAACATGTGGACTTTATATGTTATGTAATAAACGGAGATTTCTTCCCCATAATATACAACACTTGAATAAACGTTTTTTTATTAAGTCTGCTTAATGCTTACTGAAAAATATGTTATCAGCTCTTAGACTATTATACATTATGCGTTATAATTTTCAATTGACTTAAGTTTCTATACAGGTTGTAATTAGTTTCACGTCATTAAAAAAACTGGTAATAGGGACCGACTAGGCAAACAAAAACCTATATGACTTTTTCTCTAGGGGCACTTTGAAAAAAGCTGATCTGGGTTTACATTTTTAGTGTTAAGGTAGGAAACATTGAGAACCACTGTTTTCCAGGGTCAATGGATGTTATAGTTCTGAATATTAGAAATAATAAAAACTGTAATACCCGACTTTTTATACCAATAATTATGAAAATGTAAATAATCCCTTCTCTTTCGGCATAACGCAAGCATAGCATGGCCGCAGGGGTTTAAATAGGATTTTTTTACATGTTTTTTTTAATTTTGAACAAAGTTATTGTAGCTGTTATTGTCGTTTATAAGAATTTATAAAATTTAAAAGTGGTTTATTAACATTTGTAACATTGTGTTAAAAGCTTAAAAAATTAGTAATTATATTATGAAATTGGAAAACGAACAGTTAGACGTCCGAGATACGATAGCAGAAAATAGTTGTGTATTTTAAGTTAGGAAAAAATCTGATTTTTTTAACGAATTGAGCGTATGTTTTTTCCCAATTAGGTATTGAAAACTAAAAATCGAGTTTGGTCTATATGAAAATCAATGTAAACAATAACAAACAGATCAAAACAAGACAGCAAATACTAATAATAATAATAATAATAATAATCATGCCTTTAATGCCCAATAGGTAACACCCAATAACTGAGCAATTCTTTTGAATTTTTTACAAAAATTGTTCGAAATGACCTCCATCTCCACGTATACACATTTCGGCACATCGAACTAAGGACATACGCATTCTGTTCAACCAGTGGCGGCTCGTGATATTGCCTGCAGAGGAGGCTTGATATTCTGAAAGACAACTGATGTGCAATATGACTACAATTTGTACATTTCCCCACCACCCCTGAGGTATTACAACGGCGCGTTACATTTTTTTGTCGTGGGTTGTTCGCCAGGATACCGATTCACGACTTGAGAGAATAGAACTAATAAAAGAATAGAATAAAAAGGAAATAGAAAATATGATGAGATGAAAAAATCATTCTCATGAAATTGTCGTTCCTACGACTCGAGTATCGGTATCCAAAGGAGTCCTACTATCCCGCTTGTAATTAAATTATATAACTTTTAATAAAAATAAAAATAGTTTTGGTAAAAAAATTAAAGTGCTTTTCTACAAACAAAAAATTGTATTCATTATCACTGCCAGGCGTGTAAAATTATAAGTTTTAATAGAAATTAAAATAGTTTTGAGAAAGAAGTTATACAAAAAAAATATAACCGCGGAACTCTATATTATGGAGAATTATAAAAAATATTTCCTAAAAAATAAATAACACAAATAAATATTTTTTCTAAAATAACAACTACCTGTATTAATCTCTGCTTTAAAGCCTGAATATTTTTATAAATGAGTGGTAACCTGCGATTTTTGGAACTAGCAAAATGGTTGATTATTTCATCATAAAATGAATCGCGTTTCCTCAATTCTGACAAAAAACGTTTTTCTATTGAAATAAGCGATACATTTGAAAGGCGGTCTTGACTCATTTTGTTTCTAGTAAAAATGTTTTTATGCGTTTAAGTGCTGAAAACATTTCGAATTTAATGCAAGATGAAATGTGCTCCTGGGATTTTTCGTGCCTTTCTAAACCTCGCGACAAATTTTGCAAATTATTAAACCCGGCCCTGCCCCAAATTGAGGATTGATCATTAGTAAATAATAAACATCTCCAACAATATAATTTGTTTCTAACTGTTGATGCCGTTAACCACTCGACTTTTTTATAATTGTTATCACAAAACCCTCTGTTTTGTTTACCACTTTTAAAAACTAACGAAAGCATTGCTGGTGTAGGCCTGGCATTTCTTTTAATTCTTACCTTTTCGTCATAAATAAGAGTAGTCAATCCATTTAATAACAAATAATCCACCACGTCTGGACAACAAGACATGTTGTTGGGAATATTTTCACCTAGAGCACTTATTTCTAGCCCGCCTATCAAATGTTTTATGTATTTATACGTCAAGTTGTTCTTAACCGGCTCAACGCAACTGTCAGACGTCAGTTCGTTTTCTTTGTGAATCACCTGACTCTTGAATGACCTGTGCACATGCGCTATAAAGAACTGAGATCTGGAGGCTAGCCTCATACTTGGCTATTCCAAGTGTTGCTATTTTACACAGCGCAAAGAAATTCAAGGTCATTCATGTTATAAGTAAATGCGGTAAAGTTGGAAGCTATTTCGTATTAGCCTCCAGCGAACCACAGTGTTCATTCAGTAAAAGACCGGCCGACCGGGAAATATGCATACAAAGACTATCCGGACTGTAACGTTATAGGTATGTTTGTGGAAAGGAAATGCAAAAATGTTATATATAAACTGAAAATTAATTAATGAATAATAAACAATAAAAAATATTGAAAATTGAGATATACCTAATAGAAATTTCTTAAGATATTACTTTTGAAGATATGGTGGTTCTTCCAAGGGGAGGCTCAGCCTCCCCTGCCTCCCCTGACGAGCCGCCACTGTGTTCAACACATTTGGTAAACTAGGATCATTTTTTATGGTTTCTATGCACATTAAAATACGTTGCAATTGTTCTAAAGTGTCAGTTGGATCACGGCAAATATGAGATTTAAAATGCCCTCAAAAATAAAAGTCCGTCAGATTTAAGTCGGGCGATCTAGCAGGCCATGGTACTGGTCCGCCACGTCCAATCCATCCTCGTGGAAGCTTTCTGTTAAAAAAATTTCGAACAGCCAGACTAAAATGGACTGGCCCGCCATCGTGCAAATACCACATTCTTCAGCGCGTAGCCAAGGGTACATCTTCCAACAAATTTGGCGATGTTTGTTGCAAATAATTTAAGTATACATCATCATTTAATCTAGCGGGTAATTGTATAGGTCCAATTATTTCATTACCGCAAATTCCTGCCCACAAATTAACGCTGAACCGTCGTTGAAAATGCGCCCTTCTGATTACACGTGGATTTTCATCCGCCCAATAGTGCATATTTTTAAAATTAAACCATACTGTAAAATGGGATACTTCCACACGGTTCGCGATATCGCGGGTGCTTAAAGTTGGATCCTCTTCTATAAGTTCCAACATTTGAACCTCTGCGTCAATTACCCTCTCTTCATGTTGTGGACCTCGTTCTCCTCCATGTCCACCGAGACGACCTGTTTCTCGAAGACGCTGGTCAATATTAACAAATGTACGAGCACAAGGATGACGTCGGTTAGGGAACCTTAAACGATAAAGTTTTTCCGCACCAGCTGCATTTCCACCACTTTCTCTATACACCAAGTGCATATCCGTGAGCTCTGGATAAGTGTAATCTTCCATAATGTCCAAAATCTGCGTTTTAAAACACCACACTGAACTTTGAATTAACGTTATCAATAAAGAAAACAAAAAGAAAAACTTCCAAAATCCAAAAAGTAACACAAAAAGCACGAAAGAGAAGTAGTGTCTTACGTAACCAAGTACTAACGACTTGAACGATAAGTCAATAAAATAAATCTTAACATAAGTGGCACAAAATTCAAAAAGAACAAAAGCAACAGAGATACTTTGGCCGCGAAGAAACAAAAAACATGGCGGTGTCCTCTGTCGGTCGCTTTTAACTGCTTTGTCGGCATGTTTTTCGATGACCCTACCCCAATATGCCAGCAGTTCTCAAACTATGTTATTAAGTATTTTGGAAATTTTTCTCTATTTTTTTTTCTCCAAAACTATGAGCTTTAGACCCCGTGTTATATAAGGTTTTTTTGTTTGTCTTGTCATTCCCTACCACCAGTTTTTTGACAACATGAAACTAATTACACTCTGTATATGGTTTAAGTAAACAAATTGACAATTTGACAATATATAGGTCTTAAGATTGAGCCTTGTGGCATTATTGATGAATCAGTACTATTGTGTAAGTATTCTGGCTTCTGTTAATAATCCAGTGATGTGGATTAAAACAATCTTCGCGCATAATATTCATAGGTAACGCTTGTGATCATTGTTACTCTCATTTGTGGGCAATATATTTCTTGTTACATTTTCGATTAGATTGTTGAAAAAGTTCTTTTTAGTAATAATCGAATTCTTATGTTTTGCCACGAAACTTCGTTGTGAAAACGATTATGGATTTGAAAGTTATCATTTTCCGGAATCAATCGTAGTTTGAGCTTATGTAGTTTCAAAAGACTATTAAGGGTACTTATTTACTAAATTTTGAGCAGTTAAAGACAACATTGATGACTAAAGTGTACTCTGAAGGGCGTTGATTCGTTTGGTGTGATTGCAGTTTTCATAAACACCAAAACATTTGAACACTACATTCAAATATTGTTACTCGCGCATTTCGCCAACCATGATAGCATAATGTGGGGATGATTAAATTAATCGTCTCCATATCACCATGATAATGGTGTTTATAGAAACTCCCTCAGAGACGAAAGAGTAGCAATCTTACTAAACTTACTTTAGCAATGAAACATATTTTATAGGATTTTGCAAACAGCAGAAAAAACTATCAATGAGAACTAAAAGAAAAACTGTTTGTAAAATTATTGATTTACAATATTTGCATTCTTTCGATAACCTGAATTCTGGTTATGCTAGCAATTAAAATCCTGAATGAATTTGTCTTTCTTATTGGACGATTCTCATTCTAACACTAGTTTCCGCATAACCCCCTACGGCCATGAAGATTTAGTTAAAATAAGAACAAGGCCGAAAATGAATTTATTTACATACCTCGTCTTTTGGAAAATTTTTCATTCAAATGGATTACATTTTCATGAAATCTATCATTCTGTTTCTTGGAAATGCTTAGCCTTTGAAACGTTTTTCTTTTTGTTCTTATAGATAGTTTATTCTGCTGTTTGCAAAATCCTATAAAGAATATGTTTCATTAGAAGCAAACAAAAAATAATTTACTTTTAAACATGTATAGAGTATATAGGTTCCATTACCTTAGTGTTTTTTAAACCTTGTTGGCGGTACACGTCTTGTTTGAAACGAATTGCTAATAATTTCAACGACCGGTTTTCATGCTAAGTTTGCATCTGAAGAGTTGGCGATGTTCACTCGTCTAGGTACATTTTGCGAAGTGCATAAAGTTAAACATCAACCTTCATATAAAACTGGGAAAAGGGTCCCAAAAACGAGTATCCCAATTTCCATTTTATTTGCTAATTTTAGTTTAACTAGTCTATTTTGTTAATTTATAATATTAATTAATTACATCACATTTTCTTATTGTTTAATTTTTATAAGCTTTTTGTACCAAATCGGTGACGGCAAGCTTTTTAATAAAATAGTATTATTTATAATTCGTGTTTATTTTTTTTAATGGTTTCCATTGTTTTGTATTCTTCTCTTACTTCTGTTTATATAATTTTATCTTTAATCTCCAACCTTCCTTTATTAACTCCTTTAACTGATTATTAAAATCAAAATTTACCATGATAATGATGATTTTTTTTGTTACATTGACTTACCTACGTCGTTGGTGATGTTGCAAAAAAAAGAAAATAATGCTTTAAGCAATTATAGCTTTACAAGCTCACTAGATATCTACACTAATCTGAAAGCCAGAAACGGTGGTTTCTTGTGACAATTGCAGATGAACAGTAGATGAACTTATGTTGTAAATTCGTAAGGTCTTTGCGTAAGCTTCAGTAGTGAAAATGTCACAGAGAATAAAGTATGAAAACCTGCTACGTAATAAATTAATTAATTTCTATCTAAACTTTTAACTACGAATTTTTTATTATAAACTCTAAATGACGGTCCTCATATTTCGTACCTTTCAGCGTCTTTCACTCCTAATTATTCAGATAGTCAGTCAACAAAAAGTACTGGCGTTCATATGTAATTTAATGTTGACCTTTTCATCAATGGTAGCTTATAAGGAACATCAAAATCAAAAATATTATTACGGTTCTGGTACGTACGCTCTGGTTGAACTATTTCCATTCCTTTATTGAAAAATTTGTATTTGCACGAAAGGCTTCTATGTACTGTCTGACTACGGTTTCGATATTTTGCCATTCATTGCAACTGATGTATTCTAGCCGAATGAAATTGATACTGTAAAATCAACATTAGACGCTTTCAGACTTTTCATTCAATAGACTGTACGACTCTAAAGATGGCCGAACCCTCTGAAAATCGTCGAATGGAGCCATTTTGCTGTGTCTGCAGCTCTTTAGGTTACTCCAACAGACCCAGTGTAAATTCAATTATGTTCTTTCACCCATCAGAGTTGAATATTGTTTTGTGCGAGTCTATCTAAGGCCTTCCCAATATGTAGCACCAGTCTTGAATCTATTCTACAGTTATTAAGCAAGCAAAAACACTCTACTGTCTATTTATTCATGCATCATTTTAGTAAGTTTTATTACCATATTATCTTCATTGTTGAAGTTGTGAAGAATCTTTGATGTTCAACCATCCTGATGATTTCGAACGACTTTGATGTGAATGTGGAGACTTGCATGTCAGTTTCTAATATTTTTTTTTTTTAGTTTTTGTCTCTTTAATTTGCTTTTTAATAATTTATCTTCGGAGTTAACGCCCTGAGCATTACAGGTAGCCGCCATTTACATTAAAGATATCATTGCACAGCTTGAAAATACCTTAGCCAGGATTGGAACCTAGGAGCCCTTGGTCTCAAAAATATTTTTATCAGCATTGGGTTTCAAATGAGCGAAACCAAACTTCAAATAAAATCGCATTTTTTGTTTATTTTTGTTTTTTATTATTTCCCATTTTCTTTTCTCTTTTGTATATATTACTTTCCCCTTAATTTCTAACCGTCCTTTACTAACATACTTTCCTTTTCCAGCTGAAGATCTGAGAGTTTCCCGCCCGTGGGACTGGCCGTCTCATCTTGTGCTGCCGATGATGTTGATGCGAGAAAATATGAAGCATTCTATGCTTCAGTCTATCAATAGCTCAGCAAGCTCACTAGATCTCAGCAATAGCCAGAAATCGAGGAACAGGTCGAGTTTAGAGGGAGGCGGTTTCGTGTGCGGAGACTGTGGAAGAAATTATAAATTGAAGAGTTCTCTGCGTAACCATCAGAAGTGGGAATGTGGCAAAGAACCGCAGTTTAAATGTCCGTACTGTGTGTACAAAGCCAAGCAGAAAATGCACATGGCTAGGCATATGGAGAGAATGCATAGGGAGATAGATTATTCTGCCATCAAAACTGAGATAAAGAGTGAACCTCCTGAAAGCAAGACAGATTCTACAGAGGAGAGGGAAAATCTGCCAGCTGGGGGAAATATCGCGGACGCTGTCGCAGCACGTAATATTAGTTTAAATACGAACAGCAACAGCAACTAAAATTGTTTACAACGAGACCAGCGTTGGTCACTTATGATGAATAAGTCCTCTTCAAATTCTACTCGAGTTAAGTCAAGTGATAATAATACTTCTTGAACAGCAACCTCGTATTAATGTGTGATAGACTTAGTCGACCGCGAGGGGCCAACCTCCCCAAAACGTTGTATACTAGATTTCCTTTTTGATGAAGATTTCCTTGGATTTTCTTCACGTTTAATCGGATCTTTTGCAGCTTTCCTCAGATTTTCTCCAGCTTTTCTCGGATTTCCTTAAAATTTCCTCGGATCTCCTTCTGGTTGTACACCAAATCTCCTTCATGGTTTGCCCCTTGGCCGACAGATCGTAAACATTTAGTGACGCTGGTTTTCGTTAGAAATTAATAAATATACACAATAACCCTACTAGAAACACAAATAGAGGACCACGCACCATTAGCATTGGAAAAATCATTTCGGTGGAATTTTCTTCAAAGAACAGGTAGATCAAGGGCTTTCGAACAAAAAATGTCATATGAAAAAATTGATTTAATGCCATCCATGTAGAATAAGAGTGACTAGAAGTTAAAAACGTTTAAATTTTCAAAGATTTTTAACTTCCAGTCACTGCAATCATATTTTTAGTTTGAAGAAAATGGTTTTTCCAATACTAATGGTGCGGGGTTCTTTAATTGCTTGATTTTCACAATTTTATTTGATGATGCGAAATATAACAGTTGTTTCGTCGCACAGTGGTTTTTCTAGATGTGGAGTGCAATACAATTATCAAATGAATATATGGTTTTGAATTTATTAGGTAAAGGGTGCTTTTTTTTTTAGAGGAATAGAACTTTAAAATGAAATAAAACACATAAAAATCTTGCTAACCCCTGGTATTGAATTTATTGGATATATAATGTTATACCATGAGTGCCTGAATATGACTTGGGGCATATTTGCGCCGCGGCTGGCTCGAATGTAGCGCAATCTAGAAGTCCAATTTTCGATTGCAGGAAATATTCGAAGATTGCATAATTTTGCGTCCTGAACATGTGAATTGGCTTCCACTATCGTGTGTATCACACCTATAGATTATTCGAAACATTCGAAGATTGCATAACTTTGCGTCCTGAACATGTGAATGGCCTCCACTATCGTGTGTATCACACCTATAGATTATTTTCTGTGGGCATATGTGAAGTCGCTAGTGTACGCCGATAAACCAGAGACCTTGGATCATTTGGAAGACAATATTAGACGAGTTATTGACGACATACGGCCCTGCTCCAGCTACTCGAAAAATTGATCGAAGATTGGACTTCCAGATTGCGCTACCTTCGAGCCAGCCACGGCGCCTATATCCCCAAAGTCATAATTTTAGCACTAATGGTATAATATTACATTTCCAATAAATTCAATACCATGGGCGTTAGCTAGATTTGCATGTGTTTCATTTAATTTTAAAGTTCTATTCCCATAAAACAAACCCTTTAGAATGAAATATGAAAAAGCAATAAGTCAAGTGTTTTCAACTTTTGAAGAACAGGGTACTAAATATAAAACATTAACTTATATAGGGATACGGAAAGAATAGCTCATAGATTAAACAATATTAGAAAAGAAAGTAAAAGTGGAGGCTATGAGCTGACACGTAGTACATTCCCTAAAACATATATTGGACAGATGAGAGAGACATTTGATAAAAGATTAAAAGAGCATATAAGAAGTTATAATAATATAACACACAAGATTCTAGTTATGCTAATCACTAGATAGAAGAAAGCAATAGTTTTAATGACAGTTTCAAAATTTTACATCAAAGGACTGACATTGACACTATTAGTATCATTAGAAATTAATACATTAAAAAATACTAATATGTATTAAACGATCAGTGAGATATAAATCGTTCACCACTTGTAAACTTGTTTTAAATTACAACTTTCAACTATTTGCATAATATTGTTAATTTTTTCCTACCATACGATCAGATATTAATAATCCTTGTTTGTATTAAGTAAGTGTTGCACTCAATATCTGAGGAAGCTCCTGTGTGGAGACACAATTGTTATGTTTCGAAGTAGAAAATATAATTGTGAATCAATGGATTACTCTGATCTATTAAAACATATTGTACTTTGTTTTTTACTTTATTTCAAGTTACGATTCTCTGGTTTCTACTGTGGTCCTATATTATGTAGTATTATAGTTTAAAGCATGAGAGAGTTGGGAAAGCTCATTTAAATAAGTCTAACCAACAAACTGGAGTGGCGGGAATGTTGATCATTCTGGGAACATTTTAACAGCAATCACATGTTTGCTTGGTTTCAGATCGAGTGATCAAATCAGATAGCCTCATTATAGCTTACACTGGCACCAAAGTGGACCAAAACTTGAAATTTGGTTCATTTTTCGTAACTTACAGTACAGTACTATACACGCCAAATCAAACATTTTGCACTAGGTTTGGTCCGGTAACTAAACATTTTTTTTTAACTTGCGGATACCGCGCACCGACCGGAAGTTACGTCTGCCAGCGTGATTGGGGGTATATTAAGTTTTATAACAATTGTAGTTTTAAAGTGATTTATAAGTTATCCTAAACACTGATTTCCAGGACTACTTATAAACGTTAATAGTTTGAAAGGACTTTTATGAAACCGATGTAAAGCCTTTATAAGAGTACAGGGGTCCATCTAGAGACGGGCCTCGTTTTAAAACTACTATTAAAACTTTCAAGTTTTAATGAATTATCTAAAGCTTTACTCAGAGGTATCTGAAGAGTATTATAAAACCATACTTGGTTTAGGATAGGCACAATCAAAACTAAAAAGACACACACAAATGCTTTGAGCGGACTTATTGTATTTAATGAAGTAAAAATGAATGCAAATACACTATGGACCGCTATAGTTATATATAAGTTATAAAATGGACAACTGGTGACTACTAAGAACAGTTCAGAAAAACAATTAAAAATGGACTACTTGTAATGAATTGATGGGACTACTTATACTCAGCTAACATTTTCAACGAGGCTAAGTTTACTGCAAAACATGTATTAGATAGTTCTTAAAAATTCGTGCGTTCCTATCCCTAGAAACACAATTTTTAAAAAATATATAAATAATTATTTTTTTTGAGACTTAAAAAGTAAATAAAGCTTTAACATCTGCCCATTAAATGTACATGTAAATTGTTTTTATAAAACATTTCTGTTACATACAAATTACATTTTTTTGTTCAATCAGGGACATTTTCAATATGGATTACTGGAAATAAAATGGCGGCTATATGTATAAACCCTATAAGCTGTGAATAATTCTACTTCAAACAAGTTTTGTGTTAAAATGCCTATTACATTACCAGTTGCTCTTTAAATATGTTGATTTATTCTTGTAAAAGTATATTTTAAACCTTATTGGTCTTAATATATTTTTTAAAACTTGTAGGCTTATCTTAAAACCAATTTTAAACCATTTGAGCATATAACACAACCGCTTTAAAACCTGTAGAATTTATAGTGGTCGGAAAATCTAAAAGTTACTTGCCGAGACGCTATTTGGTATATGTCCACTAAATGCCACAAAATGCCGACGAATATGTATATATCTTATCACAATTTTAAAACTACCGATTTTAAAATATTATAGTCTTGGCAAAGGTAAACCAAATCCTTTTATGTTTAAGGCTAACTTATTTCAGATGTTTGTTTGCTTGATTAGAACTCTAACAACTGTTGTTTGTATGGAGATTCGACCTAAAACTTAGGGATTTCAAAGCATATTAAATTTATAGCCCAGCATTCATTTCAAGTTCATTTCATAAAGCAATGATAAAACCACAACATTTGCTTAATCTCTACAAAACTTGAACTTAACAGCTAGAAAATTTTATTGAAGGCATGACAAACAGTTTTATTGTAATGAATTTGGCATTTGATAAATCGGGAATAAATCAGTGGTCTCTGTGAGGTGGCTATTATAAAACACTGAAAAAACCTAAATAAATCTTAAAACCATGTAAATTGTTACTTGGGAGAACTTACCTATGCGGTAACCATTTGATAAAAAAGTCCCCCCCCCCCTCTCCATAGCCGCCTATCATACAAAAAATGTCTAGTCAGAATAAATTTCGCGGTTATATGCTTTCTTCGATTACCGGGCAGGCGGTAACTTTTCGTCGTCAGATTTGCACGCCATTTCCCTAATTATATAGGGAAAAACTGCATATCGAGGATTTTTAACATTAATTTTCGTAATTTAATCTTTCATAGTGCCTGTGTGCGCGCTATATTTAAATTATTCACTGCACTTCCGAATATCTTGTATGATTTACAATATCCGAGAAAACTCGTACCTACGTACGGAAGTGACGGACGTTGCTAAATACCGCTCCTCAAGTGCTTGCCAGAGAAACCAGTGAACACTAATAGGACCATTGAATAGATTTACAGTTCTGACTGTTTTAATTGCATTTCTGTTTATGACTGAAAAACTACTAAAACATTGAGACATGAAAAGCAATATGAAACAAATTAGTATTTTCTACTAATATACGATTGACCCCTCAATTTAACCGCGATTATCTCAGGAACGGAGGAGCGGAAAAAATTGAAAAAATATGTGGTCATTATGTGTCTATTTTAAATCATTTCCTGAAATTTGAATAATGTACATAATGGACAGTTTGGAAGTTCTGCTAAGTTATATTGAAAAATGTACTTTTTAAGGAAATTTGGACCATACCAATTTTAAATCCAATATATCTTGGAAAATGTGCCTACTATGCAAATAATATTTTAGATACCAATAAAGCACGGCGAGGTAGGAGGAACTTTTTTCATAATTTTTTATTTTAAATAATATAATAATAAACATTCTAAAATTTTGCAGTTATTCTAAGAATCGTGACCTCATGTTTATTCGGTTATTTATCAGTATGTTTAAAGGCACTTTGATAAAATAGTTAATTATGTAAAATGTAAGCATTTTCAGAAAAAATAATTGATGTATATCAAATATTAATTTAGTTATCAAGCGCAATAGATAATATTATTGCAAGCTTGCGATAATATTATCTATTGCGCTTGATAATTAAGTTAATATTTGATATATACCAAATTTAGCATAACATACACCATATACCAAATCTATATAATTAACTATTTTGTCAATTTAAAAAAAAAATGTTAATAAATAACCGAATAAACATGAGGTCACGAATTTGAGAATAACTACAAAATTTTAGAATAAAAAATTATGAAAAAATTTCCTCATACAAAGAATGCCGTGTTTTTATCGGTATCTGAAATATTGTTAACATAGTAGGCATATTTTCCTAGATATAATGGATTTAAAACTGGTATGGTCAAAATTCCCTTAAAAGTGGAACATTCTTTAATATAACTTAGCAGAACTTCAAAACGGCCCTACGAATATTATTCAAATTTCAGCGAATGATTTAGAATAGACTCATAATGAACACATAAGTTTTTCAATTTTTTCTGCTCCTCCGTTTCGGAGACATTCGCGGTTAAAGTGAGGGGTCAATACATTTGAATCGTATATTAGAAATGGAAGGAGTAGTAACGGCCAAAATCTGAATGGTGCTTTCAAGGTTAGTTGTGAGCTTTGAGGGCACCATTCTTCATACCTGTACTCATACTTAAACCTTAATTGACAAACACAACGGATTTTAAATCCTCGGCAGTAATAGCATTTATCCTTGAAGATGCAGAATGCACATTCCACTGAGAATCATAACCATCAATTTAACATTTTTGTTCCTTTTTTGCCATAATTAAAATTGCCCAGTGATATATACCGAACAACAGCTAGAAGACGCACTGTTTTCTAGCATCCACTAATTTTTTTTACAATTTTATGATAGTTAATTTTGACAAGTTTTATATTATCCAAATGTGATATTATTTCTCATTGCGTTTTAAAAGACAGCCAATAATACCAGTAGTATTATATTTACATAGATATTTTTCTAGCAATATACATGCCTTAAATTGGAGTGGGAACTTTTCTACCTACTTTTGCTTATATAGTAATAAGATCTCTGATACTGCCAATAACCCAGTTATTCATATCGTTTTCTACTAATTTTATATTTTAAAAATGCATACTTTGATTTGTCTGTTTAGAGTTAGTGTTTAGTTTATCTGTTAAATAATTAAGGTGACGATCAGCATAGTAAATGTCAATAAGGCTACACAAATATAATAAACGCCACAGGCAATACGTCTTCTGTGTCTCAGAATGCTTGAGTTTCAAGACAAAGGGCACACACCCAATATTCCATTTTCTGATACTCGCTTAGAATAACCTGCGAATGTGGCTTCATTTTGTGTTTCAACATTTCAATAGTCAGTTTACAATTATAGTATTGCCTTATTGACATTTAAATGCTCCTTACTTGCCCTCATGCATATTATTATATATATTAATATAATGTGAATTTATCCCAGTAGAGTTAGGGCTAACTCGAAAAAAATCAGTTGTAACTTTCCTTTGCTTAATAATATATAAGATTTGTACTCTTCTATCTTTTTTGGTGGCCACAAAATTGTCTTTTTTAATGTAACTCATTTTCAGTCTCTCCTGCGATAAAAGTAACAATTATGAAAACAAAATGTTCTCTGTAGGTTTTGAAAAACCATTGCCACAATTTTTCCAAAATGGCGACGCTAGTAACAAAGCTACGAGGCACAGTGGAAAGATAAGCCTTTTTTGGACAAAAATCTGCCTACAAGTCAAATCTTAATCAATTTTAATCTACCTTGGCTTAAAATGTAGGTTATTGGCTACACTTTCAGAGCATCCTCCCTAAATTGCAAGCCCCGATTTTCTAACCTCAAAAAATGTATCAATAATGAGCGTAATCACTTTTTTCTATTTCTACAAGTCAAATTGATACATTTTTTCAGTATCATCTTTAATTGATTTTCATCAAATTTAGATGTATCTCCAATGTTATTTAATATTAAATCTTTTTTTATGTATTTTTGTTTATCACCATTCCAAATAATTTCACAAAACTTTTTTTTTCTTGATTTTATATTTCATTTTTGTAACAATGTTTAATTAATATAAAACAATTTAAAATTGAAATTTAAAGGTTCTTTTCTTCAAATCTTTTTCTATAAATCAATACAATGTCAATATTAACAATTTAATAGATATATTTAATAATTACATTTAGTGAAAAAGCGAGAATAATATGGCATCCATAATTTTTGATGTTTGCACAAAATTAGAATATATTCACTTATAAAATACAATTATTCCGATCCCTGCTTAATGTGATAAAGCTTGCACTTTAATCTATAATAATAAATTTGGTAGACTGATGGTACTATCAATATCTAGTTAACCTCTCCAATATACCTTCAAGATAATTAATAATAAAATATTCATTGGATCTTTTAAATAGATATTAGATAGATATACTAATATTTAATTAGTGTCTTTGATATATGTCCACAATTATTGTTAATAAAAGATTCGAGTTTTGTTATTTATAGTATACATTTTTTTTTATTTTAAGCTCTCTTTTATTTGTAGGTAAAATTTTAATTCATTGACTCGAAAAAAATTTTTTTTTAGAACAAAGTATGGTAATAACTGAAAGTTATTTATAAAACACGTTAATAAAATTTCGAGTAGAGTAATTATGTTTTGTTGAATTTTTTGATATTAGGAAATCGGGGTTTGCAATTTAGGCAGCATACTCTGAAAGTGTAGCCTACATTTTAAGCCAAAGTAGATCAAAATTGATTAAGATTTGACTTGTAGAAATAGAAAAAAGTGATTACTCTCATATTTGATACATTTTTTGAGGTTAGAAAACCGGGGATTGTAATTTAGGCAGTATAGAATTATTTATTCATGTTAGTACATTATACAATGCTTACACAAGTCAGAAAATAGCTCAACAAGTCAGTAACATTTATCATAAAATCTATATATATATTTACACAACAGCAAATTTGAATTTAAAATGGGGATATTGCCACCGGGTAATAAATGCTCCTATTTGACATTACTCACATTTTACACACAATGTTAAAATATTTGTCACTAATACACAAAATTACACAAAATATAAAAATATTACCCAATTGTATACAAATGTGGATACTTCTCCGAGTTGGGATCACAGCCTCAAAAACGTTTCATCCTCAAGGAACTCGTTTATACTATAATAAGCTTTATTTAGTAATTCTTTTTTTATCCGTTTTAAATACATGTTAGATGACATATCACGAATGTGATTTGGTAATTTATTGTAGAATACAGGCCCATAATAATTTTCAGCATTTCTAGATTTTTGTAGCCTCAGGAATTTAAGAGAAATATTTTGTTTATGACGAGTTTCGTAGTTGTACCCCACTGCATTTGACTTATACTCTTCTATATTATTTTTTATCAATTTTAAGCACTCATAAATATAAAATGAAGGTACCGTTAATATTTGTAGTTCGATAAACTTTTGTTTAACATCAGCTCTATAATTTAATTTTAACATGTATCTTAGCGCTCTTCTCCGAATTGAGGAGACTCTGTCAACGTGACAGGAATGTCCCCAACACAGAATCGCGTAGGCAAAAGTTGACTGAAATAAGGCATAGTATGCCATCAGCACCACATTTATCGTTACATTATTGGCCAGGTTTTGTAATAGATATGTATGTTTACATAGCTTAGAGGATATGTATTCAATGTGGGCTTTCCAAGTTAAGGTTTTATCCAAGACCACTCCGAGAAATTTAACTGCTTCGCTGCTGTCCAGTTCATGCACCCTTAGACTAAAGATTATGTTTTCCGTTTTTGCGTCATTTAAACTTAGCCTGCTTGTTTCAAACCATTGTTTGGCTTTAGACTGTGTGTCCCACATTTTTTCTTGTAGAGACTTTGGATTTACATCAGAATTTATCATAGTGGTATAATCTGCAAAGAGTACAATATCACCGTCGGATATACATGAGGGTAAGTCATTTATGTAAGTTAAAAATAGCAAGGGGCCAAGCACCGAACCTTGTGGTACTCCATGTTCCATATAAGATGTACTGGAGTAATTATTGTTGAAATAGGTCATCTGTTTTCGGTTTGTTAAGTACGATGATAATAACTTTATAAAACAACTATTTATCCCATACATTTTTAATTTGCTCAATAGGATACTGTGTGACACACAGTCAAAAGCTTTTGTTAAGTCATACATGATGCAACCCTGTATGGAGTTCTGTTCAAATCCTTTATACTGTATACTCTGAAAGTGTAGCCAATAACCTACATTTTAAGCCAAGGTAGATAAAAATTGATTAAGATTTGATTTGTAGGCAGATTTTTGTCAAAAAAAAGGCATTTTTTTCCACTGTGCGAGGGTGGAAATGTAGAGTAATATTAACTTAACACAAATTCATTAAAAGACTCTCGTCCGCATTTAGAACAAGAGTAATTTTTGTAGCCCTATAACGGCTAGCTTAATTAATGTTAGTCTTATCAAAACACATTTTTTGATAGGATACAGTTTATCTGCATGAATTTTTGCTGCTCCACGAGTAGAAACCTGTCATGATTTAAGAGAATGCCCCCAAAAATCGCCCATCTCGCGATTCTCAAATGTGGACTCGAATATATGGTAATAAATAATAGTCTATCATGAGTACCTTAATTTTAGCGATTTCTACTGAAAAAATCGAATCAGTCTCTAAATGACTTTGACATGACCTCATTAAGGTAACGTTAAACTCACTATTATGTAGCCCTATATAACACCCTTATAAATTTTGTTTGGAACATTATATCGCCATCAGCCTCGGAGTGATTCGCGTGGAAAGTATGCAATGGCCTATAGTTTATCTCAGACATTCTGGGGTATAAAAAATGTCGGCGCCTTCGATAGAGCGGTAAAGAATAAAGATCCCGACATTTTTTATACCGATAGTAAGTTTGGGATAAAATATGCCTTCCGTTGATGCATAATGGTAACTTCCACCGCTCATATATCGACATCTCGCTTAGTATAAAATTCGAGTCCAAATTTGAGAACCGCGAAACGGGCGATTTTGGGCCAGTTTTTGGGGCCACCCTTTGCTCACTTCTGTTTTGACCGCACATTGGTGTTCAAGATTACTACAGATATTGGCAATAGAAATGATTCTGTGTTCGTTTTTTTAGTTTCGCTGACTTAACTGTCTCTCTGTCAATCTTTAAAACCATTTGCATACTCGCTATATTGTCTAGTTTCATCCGCTTTAGTCTGATCGGCCCATTGTGGACACCTAATATGGTTATAAATTATACCAATTGACGCTCTCTTTTTAACGGCTTTTTTACCATGGATTATAGGTTGTTGGCTGCAGCTTAGTACACTGGCATCGCTGTTTTAGTATGATGCGTGGTGAACACCACGTTGTTGATCGGCGCGCGTCGGAAATCGTCGTATCTGAATCGACTCCTGCCAATGGACGAAAGTCAATTGGACATATTATATCCGCGCACGTATTTAAATAATCGATCTGTATGTACTGTCAGCACAGGCCAGGTGGCACCCGAAATACTCATTTTATCTACAGCTGATTTTTTTCCGGGATGGGGCTAACTTTATTTAGATTTACTGAGTTAATGATATTGTGATGAAATGTAACTGAATATAATCATTAAATATTTAAGACTGTACATACATCACCATTTACATAGAATTAATAGTGACATAGATCGAACCACCAACTGAATTTGATGACGGAATTCTGCGGCATCAAGTTCATTGCAACACCTAACTTACCTCTTTAAACCAGATCAGTTATACATTCGTATTTTTATATTGTTCCTATTTTAGTGTTGAACGTTTTTTGTTTATTCAACGTTATTATGAAAATTGTTATTACCATTGTCAAATTGTGATAGTTTTTAGAAAAACGTTTAACGAATCAGTTGTAATTTTTTATATGAGTATTTTTACAGAAGTGCCTTCAAACGTCAAGGTGATTATCTAGTATTTAGCGTATGTTACCTAATTTTAGTGTTAGATTTTATATGTTATATAGTGCAGTGCCGTTATTTTTTATCTCGCCACCCAGTTATACTGAATGAATTTTCATTTTTTTTTTTTCATATAGTTTCTAATACTGAATACAAAAAGATACCCTTTTACCTGGGAGTGAATCCCACCCCTTCTGAAGAAGTGACTAAAATAACCACCGAATCTGATATAGAATCAAATTGTAGGAGATAAAGGTGGTATACAAATTTTCATGAAAATTTATGTTTTTCAAATTATAACGATTTGAACATTGCGATTTTAGCATTAAGAAATTGTTGTCTCGATAACTAAAAAAGTCTTACATTTACTTAAGTGGTATAGAATAAAATAACAAGATTATAAAATGATAAATATTTTTTTAATTCTTTGTCTGCGGTGAATAATTCTAAAAATGTGGTAGTTTAAAAATGGCACTCGATTGCTTATCAGTCGAGATATAATGTTTAAATCTAAAATATGCCTGAGACAATTACTATTTTTTAAAATATACCTTATTCCCAACGTCATCTAATTTTTTGAATTTGTAAAAATTAACTTTTACTGGAAAAATTCCTTTTTTGTAAATATCTCCCAAACCATCTCATTCCAAAAAATTACAATAATAAAAATAAAGCTTATATAGCGATATTTCATTTGTTTTTGTTTTTTTTTATTTAAACGTAAATTAAAACTCTTAAAATTAGATCACGTTAGCATACTAATAAAAGCCGATACAGAATTTAAAATTTTCGTTCCGTGGCCAAAGGTAGTAGGAGAATTCTATATTCTTTCTTTAAAATAATTTCGAAGTACTCAGTGTTTTGCACATAACTTCTTATTTTTCAAGTTGTAACGATAAAAAAAAACTTTTAACGGCAATTTAAAGATGCTTAATTTCTATCATATATGTATTTTCTACATCATACTTATTGTTTCTGAAATATTTGAGATTTAATCATTGTATCCCTCGTGCGATTAATTTAACTTTTGAGCGCCATTTTTCAGAAATACGTACCTTACAGAAATCAATAAAAGAACAAACTATTTGAGATTTCATAATCTTGATTCTTGTATTATATTAACTCCTAGGTAAATGTTAGACTTTTTCAGTTAGTTAGGAAAATCAGTTAAGGGGTACCAACTGTTTAATGCTAAAATCTCACATTTCAAATTGTTTCAACTTGGAAAACATACATTTTTATGAAATGTTGTACACCACCTTTTTCTTTCACAAATTCATTCCATGTCAGAATCGGTGGTTACTATTTTACTTTTGTCCACCTCTCCAGAAAAAAGGGAACCACCTCCAAGTAAAATGCGACAATTTTTAAAGGGTACGCTTTTTTTATAGTCCAATAAGCATAAAGATTTCCATAACAAAAAAAATATTATCTGAGATTTTCTTTCAGTAATTGTTAGTGGGGAGATTATACATCACAGAATTACAAAAATCAGTTCTGGGGGTACCGCGCAAACCCCCAAAAAACCACCCCTTCTGTGAAAAAAGCGTTATTTTATTGATAACTCGTTAACCGTTAACGATATAAAAAAATTGCTCATCATAGAAAAGGAGGCTTGACTAATTGCCTAAGAAAAGCCCTCTTGTAACTTTCTTGTATGTGCCATGGTTTTCAAGAAAATCGATATTGAAAGAAATTGCAAAATTTGTATTTTTCATGCGCACGAATTTTCGTTTATTTGAAATTTTTTGCACACGGCCTATAGAAAAAATTGAATTGCATGAAAACCAAACATGCTAGGAAGAAAAATCAAAATGGAAATATGAAATACTCTTTTGTGTTTCCATTTTTGATGGCTATTGATATCTATTAGTATATAAAATTAGCAATATAATATAGTTACCTCTTGATTTTTTGCACTATTAACTATTCACAGGCCCATAAAAAATAACTGACTTTAATATAAGTTATAAGTGCATTATCTTTTAGTTCAAAGTATTACTTCAATGCCGAAAAAGTTAGGAATAAGTATTCATAATTGGGAAGAAAACTATATTAGTTTTTGATTTTCACTTTATTTCTTGTCAACATGACAATTGTTTCGCCACACAGTGGCTTCTTCAGATATTGAGTACTGGTATACTAATTTTACAATGCACAAACTATACGGTTTTATACAATTTTGATGTAATCCTAATCTTAATTGCTAAGCGGAAAAGTACAATATAATTTTAATTACTAAATGGAAAGGTACATATAGTTCTAGGAAATTTATTGAATCTAATTTTAATAAGTAAATAAATTTAGTAAGGGAGATGAGTTTGTTTCAATTTGGTCATTTAATAAAATATCAGACGACTTTAGTTTATTTATTTCTAGAGATTCTAGATTTACTAGAATCTCTAGAAATAAATAAACTAAAGTCGTCTGATATTTTAGTTTATTTATTTCTAGAGATTCTAGATTTACTAGAATCTCTAGAAATAAATAAACTAAAGTCGTCTGATATTTTATTAAATGACCAAATTGAAACAAACTCATCTCCCTTACTAAATTTATTTACTTATTAAAATTAGATTCAATAAATTTCCTAGAACTATATGTACCTTTCCATTTAGTAATTAAAATTATATTGTACTTTTCCGCTTAGCAATTAAGATTAGGATTACATCAAAATTGTATAAAACCGTATAGTTTGTGCATTGTAAAATTAGTATACCAGTACTCAATATCTGAAGAAGCCACTGTGTGGCGAAACAATTGTCATGTTGACAAGAAATAAAGTGAAAATCAAAAACTAATATAGTTTTCTTCCCAATTATTATCATGGATTTTCATCAAGTAACGGCCCAATCTGTTCAATATTTAATAAGTATTCATATTTACAAATTTACCAGCATGTTGAAGTTAACCAAATTTTTGCCAATTTTTATTGTTTCCTAAAAATAAAAAAGACCCAAACATCTTGAAAATTCAGTTCAAAAAAATTTTTTGAGCTTATGTAACATAACTGTTGTTTCTAATTATTTAATAGTTAAAGAAGTGTATTAAAAAAATATCATCAAAAAATAGAATATGCTGCCCTTTTTGGATTTTTTTTGGCTAACTTTAATATGCTGCTAAATTTGTAACAGTAAATATATTTATTCCTAATATTTTTTGCATTGAGGTACTACCTTAAATTAAAAGATAATGCAATTATAACTTATATTATAGTCAGTTATTTTTTATGGGCCTGTAAATAGTTAGATGCACAAAAAATCAAGAGATAACTATATTATATTCTTATTTTTGTATACTAATAAATATCAATAGCCCTTAAAATTGGCAACACAAGAGAGTATTCTATATCCCCTTTAAAACCCATCTTGATTTTTCTTCCTAGCTTGTTTGGTTTTCGAGCAATTCAATTTTTTCTATAGGCCGTGCGCAAATAATTTCAAATACGCGAAAATTCGCGCGCATTAAAAATACAAATTTTGCAATTTTTGTCAATATCGATTTTCTCGAAAACCCTGGCATATACACGAAAATTACAACTGGATTGTTTTTTAGACAATTACTCAAACCTTCTTTTTTATGGTGAGCATTTTTTTTATATCTTCAACGGTTAACGAGTTATCAGTAGAATAAGACTTTTTTCACCGAAGGGGTGTTCTTTCGGGGGGTTGCGCGGCACCCCCGTAACTGCTTTTTGTGGTTTTGTGATGTATAATCCTCGCACTTACAGTTACATATGAAAAATCTCAGATAATATTTTTTGCAAGCTTCTGGTGTATTTTTTACTTTATCGACTGGACTGTTATTCAATATTAGAAACTCAATACAAAAAAAATCATGATAATTTATTCAGTATAACTGGGTTCTGAGATATTTGATTTTCCGTGTTTTAATTGCACTGGACTAATTAATAGGCTAAGGTAACATTATGCAGAATATCTTGGTCTTTTACTGTTAAGAATGTTAGTTTGTACGTTTATGATGTAGGTGCTTATTTTGCAATAATTGAACGAATTTTGAATTTAAAAATGTGTGCGCATTGTTAAATTCAAAACTGTTAATTTGCTTCATGTGACAAGGCGGCAGCTTTCAATATAAAATCTTAAAAGGTTCAGGAGTTATCGAAAAAGAAAAAACAAGAAAAAACATAATATTTATTTATCCAGGGAAATTAGGGTTTTCTGTTCTAAAAAAATCGCAAGCGTTTTGTTGTTGTTTAAATCGCTTTATTGGTCGTTATCAACAATATATAAAAAATTGAGAGTGAGATCGCGGCGGCACGGCTTTAAAAAGGGTTAAAGGCCAATGAGAGCAATCGTCTTTTTTGCGAATATATCACTTCCTATGGCTCAGAGGACAATTAAGGGTATTGTAAAAATTAGTGGTAATCAAATTTACAAGTAAGATTATACTCATTTTTTACGCACAATTTAGAAAGAAGCGTGCTACGAAGTTTCCGCGTAAGGCGTTTGCTCCATATAGTCTATAACGAAATCGAGTAAAACTCTACTATGTTTTTTACCACTATATTTGCACAAAACGTGACTGCAGTTTCAACCCTTTAGGTCGTTTTCCGGACGTAATTTTAGAACCAGATACCTCGATCATGATAGGTCCTTCAGACTACAAAAACAGATTCTGCTTTTTCTAATCACATATTACAGAGTGGACATAACTTCCCAGATATTAATAATATGGAAATCCTACACTATGCTAGCAAAGATTTAAAACTGTTAGAAGCATTGGAAATATACAAATACAATAATAAGGATGATTTAATTTTGTTAAATGATCCATTAGATATTATGTATTCGCCTCTTTTTACTACTACCAAAAAGTAATTAATATTTCTGAGAAACCCCACCTAGATAGTTAGGATATCATAAACTACTTGTGTACTTTCATAATTCTCTAATCTGTTTAATTCTAGAAACATATTTAAATAGGTACCAAATATTTTGTACTTCATTCTTAGTTGAATCGTCGTTTGAAAATGATCTAAAGGGTTGAAACTGCAGTAACGTTTTGTGCAAATATAGTGGTAAAAAACGTAGTAGTGTTTTACTCGATTTCGTTATAATTATGGATTACCACAGAGTAACAGTCTATGCTTAGAGTGTTCTAAACTGAAAATTCAAAATTATTTATTCATTAGCTGTTTGAAAGATGGCGAAAACATTGATCCTGTGGTCCTTAGATATGGTACAGTCATTGACAGTAGCAATTATTTTTCATTAAACCGTGCAAGGAAAAAGTAAAAACACAATTCTATATTTCTTCAAGCTTAAACAAATATCCTCATTGTAAACAACATATTTTATTTCTGGACGCCAGAACTGAATGTGGTACCACTTTTGCTCTACTTAATAAAGGAAAGCATAATACTATGAAAACATTTGAAAATCGCCCTGATTTAGATCTATTTGCACTAGTTCTCTAACAAGACTATGGTTATCAAAACAACTTATGTTTGAAAATGGAGTATATATAATTTTGGCAATGTATGAAGCCCCTAATGTTGGAAAATTTAGTTCTTAATCATCGATACTTAACTTTTGCGTAGATGCCTAGATTCAGTACAGCTGTAAAATTACCATATCTTCCACCTACAACTGCAGCCGAACAGCATGTGTATCGTGTGTTTGCCAGGTCCAAACAAGTTTGGACCTGGTAAATACAGCTAGAGCTGGAAAGACACTAGTTGAGGTGGATTTATAAACAGGGTTTTTTGGAGCCCGCCACGACCTTATTACCAACTGCGCCGGATAGTATTCTTAATATGTTTTTTGTAATTGCACAAAATGTTTCGAAGCAAACCAAGGATTCAGAAAAATCGGATTATCCTGCGATAATTGTTATGGACAACCATGTAATGCTGCACTCGAAGCTTCTGTCTTTGATTCTTCTGATCATTATTACACTGAGGATGATGAGAACAACTGCATTAATCTGTTGTTAGAAAATATAAGTGAAGATGATAAACATGACGATGATGAAGTAGGTACTCAAAAAGAATAAAGATGAAATATATGACATTGGAAAAGATAAAGACGAAACATAGTTTTTTTAGCACTAAGGATTAGGCCTACTGGGGAAACCATGTAAAAAACAAACTCGCCTTATCGCCTTATATTCTATCTCGAAGGTGGTGCGGAAAGAGATACAACGTATATATTAACACATTCCTCGCTCTGTATCTCGCGAACAGTTTGCTATACATAATTTTGTCGGAAACTTGCTTATCTTTCATTTTTGCCATAACCTTAATTTATCTTCGAGCCATAGGAAGTGGCATATTCGCAAAATACCGAATTTTGGTATATTGTTTAAGGCGACAGAATAAACTAATTAAAATACGAAATAAAAGATTGGGATATTCTTGGAACAGAAGCCACATATACCTATAATAACTGGATTACTAGTGTATATAAACAAAGCGATTTATATATTTGGCAAGGTGATCGTGCTTTACTACATTTAAGTTTAAATAAAATTTTATATAATTAGAGAAATAATCAGGTGTAGGGATATATTTTGAGAAGAATCAAGGAGAAATATGCCCCCACAAACAACCGTCAACCTTTAATACTCATTCAAAAAGATGTGATTTTTTTTACCATTACTGTAATAGATACATAGTTCCTCAAAATACATATCAGTCAATGATATTTTGTCAATAGATACCAGTTGATATATTTGTTTCCTATATTATATTTGCTTTTTTGTTGGTTTTTATAAGAACATATTCATAGCTTCAAGGTAGAGGTAGAATATTTTAATAAATATTTCTATAAATTTGGTTTTATTATTTACACCCATTGTGCCTAATTCGTAAGCCTTGATATAGGTAAGTCACTTACGACAATGACTTATGTTCGACACTGAGCGAACAAAACCCAGCGAGTAGTGTATAGTGATTATGTGCCGTGGAGCAGTTAAATGTGTATGCCGTCATTACGAATCAGAATGACGAATTTAGTGTACGCCAAGGTTAAACTTGAAAAAATCGTTTTTCATTTAGTATATTAACCTTGGAATAGTTTCACATAGACTACGAGACTGATTATTATCGTCGCATCAGGGTGACATTTGAAGGTGGGTAAACAAAATGTTCAAGATGGAGTCCAATTTTCTTATAAATCATTGCTTATTTTCTTATAGTAAAACCATGTCTGTTTTAGGATATCGGTGTAATAACTGCACGAGAAGTTACACTTCAAAAGGGAATTTGATGAGACATCGGCGCTATGAGTGCAACAGGGAGAAAAAGTTCCATTGCCCCTTTTGTGACTATAAGGCATTCCGCAATAATCACATTAAAATTCACATTAGGAGAATGCACAAAAATTCTACTAATTAGAATTTTTCTGTGTATCAATATATGATATTATTGGCGAAGCCACTATTACATAGTCTGGCTATAATAGAAAGAAAATGGGTTAATACAAATCGTTAACGATAAACAATTAAAATTTGCGTTGATGCCAAGATCAAAATATTGGTATAAGGAACTACCGCCTGCGCCAGAGCGTAAAATGTGGCAAATGGAAACACAGTTCTGTCCTCACCGTCAGTACACTTTTGATGAATTGTACTTCCTATTTAGTATTTTGTAATAAAGACACATTTCTAATTTTTTCAAATTATTTCATACATTCATTGTTCAATGTATAAAAATAATTACATTGGGTTTAGTTTTAGTGAGTTAATTCGCCCATCTGACGAGAAATAAATAAAACATTATTTTAAACAAATTAACATATAAATTTAAATAGCAACAAAAAATATATTTAAGAACGGCTCAAAATTGTTCTCCTTGTGATTCGCAGTAACCTAACCAACCACAACCGTAGAATTCTTATTATGTTGGCAGAAATATTTTGTAGGACTTCCACAGTTTTGACTTCTAGACACATTGACTTCCACAATTTGCCTACTAGAATAAAGTTCATTTGCTTCTACAAAACCACAAACAGCCACCTCTTGTAATGACCTTACCTCAGCAAACAGCCTTTCCTCAGGTTAGCCTGAGAAGCACTTTCTACATCTTGTGATACGCCGTAAATTTTCAGATTTGTGAAAATATTTAATACCGTTTTTACAGACGGTATTGGTCGATTTTCGAGTGTAAACGCAAATAGTTCAACAATTTCTTTAATGCATTAGGTACCGCTTAATTATTTGTACTCATTCTTCATCTGTAATGAAAAACATAATTGGGTTGTACTGGACAGCTTCGTCCCACCTCTCGACTCGAGCATATTAACGCTGCCTTTTTAAGGCAAAAAGTTCGTCTACATTGACGCTAAAAGAAAATACTTACTGGAACTTTTTCCTTGTACCGCATATTGTCAAAAATGTTATTGGTTAAATCGAAGCTGATTCTTTTCTCGAGAAATCATCCGGAGAAGTTTAAAATCTAAAATAATGTGAGACAAAATTTTTAAACATATCGGGTGTAACAGGATCATTGTATACCCCCCTTTTCTCCTTTGATTTTGAAAATAATTGATTGAAATTTAGGATATAATACGAAACGGAAAGTGAAAAAAAAATCAATTGTATGTCAAAAAGTGCCGCTTATTTTGTATGTACTATACCGGGTGAGTCACGAATTGCGCTCGCCCCGATATTTCCTAAAATATTTAGAATAGAAACTTGAAATTTGGAGGCCTTACTACATGACTAAAATGCCATCTTTTCAATAAAAAATCAAGTTTGGTCCACATCCGGTTTGACCGGAAATGCCCACAACTTTCGATTTTTAAATAAATAAATATTTTTACATTTTTGGAATCTAGAGCAAATTTTGAATACAATATATCATTTTGGTCACTTTTTGATAAACATTAAAAATTTTATTAAAAAATCTATTTCTGAATCCAGAGTGCTGTGGTGCCCAAAATATACTTTAGTTTGTGTGCTACGTTACTATAAAAATAAAAAGAGCAATATAATTGCATTACTTAATTCTCTAGAGGCGTTTAAAATTTTTAAATGTGATTTTTACCCACTAACTCGGTTTTTTTAAATGGGAATTTAATCGTTCACCACATTTTCATACGAATCTAATGATACCAAAATTTTGAAAATGCGCTCAGAAATATTTGAGATTTCAGCCAAAATACAATACAACCAAGCTTTTAGAAACATGCGGCTAATAGATAATAGATTAGTGGGCTTTGGAAACTAAAATGGCACATTTCTGTGTAAATCTGGTAACCTAATAACATTGGAAAAATCATAGTAGCCATTGAATGTAATAAAACAATATCAGCTGTCAGACAGATACAAAATAAAGCGTTGCGGAAATCTCTTTGAGTAAAAATTAAAGAAAATGAATAATTTTAGTAGAAATGAAAAGATCGATATGTTACTGATATATGGAGAGCGTCTCAAAAATTCAACTGCAGCTGCAGAACTGTATCAGCAACGATATCCCAACAGACGTCATCCCAGCAGACACTTGTTTGCCAGAGTGGAACAAGAATGAAGAAACGAACCCAATCAACAAGATGACCATCAAACATTTATTCTAAGTGAGGACAAAGAAATTCATTTATTAGGATTTGTGATGGTACACCCAACAATATCAACAAGGGAATTGTCAATGGAATGCGACATTAGTCAGTCTTCGGTTTGCAGAATTTTAAAGAAACATAAGTTTCCGTCTTATAAATATGAAATACACCAACATCTTTATGGAGATGATAACGACAGGAGGCTAGTATATTGCAACTGGTTCTTAAATGCAGTACAACAAAACCCAGGTTTTCCTTTTCATATTTTATATTCAGATGAAAGTAGATTTACGAACCAAGGTATGTTTAACAGAAATAATACTAGGTACTGGGCTCAAGAAAATCCGAGGTTGGTAGGGCGGGGGAATATTCAGGAAAGATTTGGGTTTAACTGTTGGCTTGGAGTACTTGGAGATCGAATAATTGGACCCATATTTTTTGATGGAACACTTACTGGCGAACGATATTTATTCTTTTTACAAAACCAGGCAGCAGAATTTCTTGACTTACTTCCTCTTGCCTATTTACAAAATCTGTTTTTCCAACAAGATGGTGCTCTCCCACATAATTCCAGAAGAGTGATGGAAGGTGGCCTCCTAGGTCACCTGACTTAACATCTCTCGACTATTATGTATAGGGCACTCTCAAACATAAAGTTTCTTCAAATACCCGTGAAGAGCTGCAAAATAAAGTTGTACGGGCTCTTAATGAAATAACGCCGGCTAAATTGCGTAGAGCCATTCAAGCAACTGTACGCAGAGCCGAATTGTGTAGAGAAAAAAATGGTGGACATTTTGAACAATATCTATAAATGTCAATTTATGGTTTAATTATATTGATTAATTTAAAGATACCTACTGTTACCTAGTTTAAGTTTAATTGTTCAAACGGAATTGATTTTTATTTATTTATAGGCCCGATATTTATGTTCATTTAAATAAAACTCTGAAAACCGAACTGATGTCGTATTCTACTGCAAATGTCCTTGTGGATGTAATTGCGTTTACCTCCACATACCTATGCTCAACTTAATTGTAACGTTCTTTGCGCTCACAATTATTAAATGTTTGATAGCTCAAGATTGCCTATAACTACACGAGTCTGTCTGACAGCTGATATTGTTTTATTATATTCAATGGCTACTATGATTTTTCCAATGTTATTAGGTTACCAGATTTACACAGAAATGTGCCATTTTAGTTTCCAAAGCCCACTAATCTGTTATCTATTAGCCGCATGTTTCTAAAAGCTTGGTTGCATTGTATTTTGGCTGAAATCTCAAATATTTCTGAGCGGATTTTCAAAATTTTGGTATCATTAGATTGGTATGAAAATGAGGTATTTAAAAATGTTGGTGAACGATTAAATTCCCATTTAAAAAGACCGAGTTAGTGGGTAAAAGTCACGTTTAAAAATTTTAAACGCCTCTAGAGAATTAAGTAATGCAATCATATTGCTCTTTTTATTTTTATAGCAACGTAGCACACAAACTAAAATATATTTTGGGCACCACAGCACTCAGGATTCAGAAATAGATGTTTTAATTAAATTTTTAATGTTTATCAAAAAGTGACCAAAATGGATGTATTGTATTCAAAATTTCCTCTAGATTCCAAAAATGTAAAAATATATATACATTTAAAAATCTAAAGTTGTGGGCATTTCCGGTCAAACCGGATGTGCACCAAACTTGACTTTTTATTGAAAAGATGTCATTTTAGTCGTGTAATAAGGCCTCCAAATTTCAATTTTCTATTCCAAATATTTTAGGAAATATCGGGGCGAGCGCAATTCGTGACTCACCCGGTATCCTAAATTTCAATCAATTATTTCCAAAATCAGAGGAGAAAAGAGGGGTATACCATGATCCTGTTACACCCAGTATATGTCGTTGTCTGATAATAAAGTGCCAACAATTGATAGATTTTTATGAAGTTTCGTTTTGCGTATTTATTTTTTTATTTACTCTGGTCACAAGTTCTATTATGCCAACACCTCCAAACTCATGCTGAAAACAGAAAAAAGTTTGTGGGCCGTATGGAAAGAAAATCATCGTTGGGAAGAAAAAATCTATAATTACAGATTAACAGACCGATATGAACAGTTAATGAGAAAATTTATTTGTAAAAATTATAATGCAAAGGACGAAATATTTCCCTTTAGTACATGTTCGACTTGTCAGACTTTAGCGGGACACGAAGAGAAAAGGAAGCCGGTCAAGCATATATGTCGAACATGTACTAAGAGGAAATCTTTCGTCTTTCGTATTATAATTTTTACAAGTAAATATTCTTATTAACTGTTCATGGCTGTCTGTTAATCTGAAATTATAGATTTTTTTCTTCCCAACGATGACTTTCTCTCCACGTGGCTCACAAACTCTTCTTCTATTTTCAACATGTGTAGATACATGATTTGGATGTGTTGGCATCATAGAATTTGTGAGCAGAATAAACAAAAAATGAATACACCAAACGGTACACATAAATATCTATTAATAATAGTTGACTTTATTATCAGAAAACGACAAAGAACAAACTGAAATGATTTTAAATAATTCGATGCACACTTTCTACTAATATTCTTAAATGATAAAAGTAACAACAGAAGAAAACGTTCGCTTTGCTGGTTAAAGAGAAACTCCAAGTCGTAAAAGTTAACAATATAAAAGTAAAGCAGCAGAAGATGTATTGATACAAATATATTGTATTAATATTGCGACGTGCTTTGTATTTGTTCTCGGGATGATTTCTCCAGAAAAGGATCAACTTTGATTTCGCCAAATACATTTTTGGGTATTGTGGGCATAATGAAGAAGTTCCCGTAAGTATTTTTTAGCGCCAATGCAGACGAACTTTTTTTGTCTTAAAAAGACAATGCCTCATGCGTTATAAACACTTTTGAATAGCACTGTATGATATACTTATAGATATTGTTTATTTGTGGCATATTCAGATTTTCTTACTTTTTATTGGGTATTTTGGCACTGAAAAATATTTAAAAATTTTAATGAAAAAACCTCTGCGCCAAACGGATCAGACAGAGGTTGGTTCTTGAGTACTTGACTGTTTCAAAAAATCTCACACCTAAAAATATATAAACTAGAACAATGTTATAAACTAAAAACTCAAAATCAAAGCTATAGGTAGTTAACGTTTCGGAAGAGAATCTACTTCCGTTCTCAAAACTTTTTTGGCCGTCAACCATGACAGTTCTTTGTTTATGTATTTCCATAGTCACGTGAGACATTAAATTATATTTATCTTATTTTAACTACCTATAGCTTTGATTTTGAGTTTTTAGTTTATAACATTGTTCTAGTTTATATATTTTTAGGTGTGAGACTTTTTGAAACAGTCAAGTACTCAAGAACCAACCTCTGTCTGATCCGTTTGGCGCAGAGGTTTTTTCATTAAAATTTTTAAATATTTTTCAGTGGCAAAATACCCAATAAAAAGTAAGAAAATACTCATAGATATAGTAAACTTATTATATCTGTCTGCTATTCGTACTACTAGAAAATTTTATTGTTGATGGCTTATCGAAAAATGAGTTCATTGTTGAAGTAAGGACCGTACTTACAATTTTCTGATACTTTTAAGGATTATAACTATTTGGGTAAGTGGAAAAATAATTTAGCAGACCTAAGTCAGAAAGACTTACTCAACATCAGTACTAGTAAAAACAAGCCATTATTTTCAGCGCCTACGTAGAAGGTATGCAATTTTAGGCAGAGATTGCATAGTAGATGTACTATCCTTTGGGGGGATGTGTAGGCAAGTATAAAATCCTTGAGAAGTGGTTTGTCAAAATTTCCACTTCGGACGTAGCTTATCACCACCTTCATCCTATATCCTGCACTCTTTGACAATAAGATACTCAAGATTACGTTTCTATAGTGAATGCTTACTAATACATTCTAATACTCTTTTTACAGGGACCGACAAAAAGCATAATTGTGAGTCATGCGGAAAATCCTATAGTCATCTAAAAAACTTAGGAAGACACAGAAAGTACGAATGTAACAAAAAGAAAAACTTTTTCTGTCCATACTGCCCCTATGCTGGGTACCAGAAAGTACATGTGTCGACACATATGATACGGAAGCATAGATAACATTAAAAGCGTTACTATGTATTATTTATCCCTGAATATGTCTGTTACGTTTGTTTTTAGTTTATAGCTGATAGTTTAATGTTTGTGTTATAGATTTTTAATAAATTATGATTGTTAGTATGTTATATGTCAATTAGTCAATCCCGTAACAACTTGTTAGTTAGTTGTTAAGTTCGCTGAGTGCACGAAATTCAACGAAAGGAAATGCTGTTTCAACGTTATTGCGCCTCTTCAGTGCAGAGTGGATTAAAAAGTGAGTAGTGAAATTAAATAGATAACAAATGAAACATTTGGTGGGCAGTACACTATACGTCCGTCAGTTAGGACAAGTAAGTCCCAATGAGTGTTGTCGATATATGTGTATTGCCCGTTTCCATAATTCTATTTATTTTGAAACATTTGTGGTACATCTTCGCATCGGCCTGGGAGACTTTTTATCTGTTTTTAAAATGCTTTTACGGCTAGTTTTTAGGCACACTTTTTTCAAAGCAATGTAAATTTTCAGGATTTGGCAGAAAAATATATAGGTGTGATAAATGTGGCAAGGGATACAGTCAGCAACCAAATTTGTGTAGACACAAAAAATATGAGTGCAACAAAGTGAGATCGTTTAACTGTCCCTATTGCTCGTATGCAGGATATCAAAAAGGCCATCTGAAAACACATATACTAAGGAAACATGAGGAACTGTCTGGCAACTTTAATACATTATCTAATTCAAATATCTAAAGTTTTTATATGCATAGTTTTATATTCTGGGATGCAATAAAAGTTTTATATTCTGGGATGCAATAAAATTTATAAAGTAGTCACGCTAACAAACATAATGGAATTTATTTATTTATATCAAGTTTTTTATTTTAATTACTTGATGACTTTGAGAAAATCTACTATTAGCAGTGTTCGTACGCCGCACAGTGGGGCCAAAAGTTACGTTTGTCGATAAAAATCGCCTGCCAGTTCAAATTTTGACCAAATTTAATAATTTTTATTTTAATTTTTATTTTCTGTCTTGAGATTCCCTTAAATAAAATTTTTTTGTGATAGTGGATTCATTTGATCTAGATAAAAATTTTGTATAAAAATTGTCTAATATTATTTTTGATTTTTTGGGTTATGTTTTATTTATTTCAAAATTGTAGCAGTCGGGCGTTATTCCTCATAAGCATTTAAAAAAATGTATTAAATTTGGTAAAATTTTAAACTGGCAGGCGATTTTTGTCCACAAATGTAACTTTTTGCCCTACTAATGAGTTATCATTTTCAAAATTCTAGCCCACGCTTAATTTTTGATCAAATTGGATGAAATTAGGCGTAAAATGTTCGAGAAAGCTGGTACTTTATGAGGTAATTGCTGGTTTGTAACGAGGTAAATTTTCCGTTGCCAAAAATGCAGTTTAAATTAATAACATACTTCGTTATTTGCTCCGCTTACCTTCGGACGTATGTATTGTAAATTATTATTATAGATTTCTCCTAACTTAGCTAGCTAAACCGTGAAACAGATTTCTACTTTAAATAGGTAATTTATTAAACCTGGCAGTGAGAGGGCTATCCGTAATATTAGTTTCATTAGACCACATTTGAAGATCACTTCTGTCCGATCCGCCAAGCAGCCCAGTCGGGTATTATTCCGTATATCCAACACATGTAAGTACACAGTTTTATCATCACCGCTGGTTTCTTGTCGACCTTTTTATATTAACACCGATAAGAATAATTCACTGAAATGTGTGTTTTAAAGCAATAATTTGAAACCGATTCCGTTTAAATGTATCAGAATATAATTATTATTTTCCGACTTAGCCGAAATTAAATAAATTTAAAGTTAAATTATTACAATATAGTAAGAGAGTCCGAGTTAGGATCTGTCAACTTCTCCGATTTTATCCAAATAGCTATGTTCGCAAGAATTTCCAAATGGGAAAAAGGACATAGATGATATTTCGAGAGAAAACTGTGTACCGTTTACCGTTTATATTATTTTAATCCAGACCATTTGTGATGGTACTGCGATTTGCTCTACCAAATGGGTAGAAGTTATAATTACCGTATATTTTATTTTAGCTAGTTCGTAGCAAAATAAAATCTGTCTTTGCAAAAATTATTTTTGTGAAATTTATTGTAGTGTTATTGTTAATTTACCGTTCATTTTGTACTCATACGAAATGGAACAAAATTCCTTACTTTGAAATAATTTGTCGAAATTTATTATAGTCCGGGAATTAAGAATAAAATCTAGGCTATCGTAAAGAAATTAACTAACATTATATTCTGATACATAGAACTTTTCCGATAACCGTTTTATTTTCCGATCCGAGTGTGACTTCAGTTACACACCGCACCGAATCCGAAGACAGTTTTATTTATTTGGTATCAGTTTTATTTAGTTTTGCCAAGTTCTTCACACCTACACTCTAATGCAACATGTAGGCATGATTATTGCTGTAGATAACCGCTTGCTTTTGCCTGGTATTTGCACGCTGTCCGTTTTTTTTTTAATTACTTGTGTAGTTTTTTTCCGTTTACTGTTTTTTTTATATACCGCTATACTACTGTTTTTTTCACCGCTTTCACCGTTTGCTTGCTTACCACCGCTTGCTTCCGCATTAATGAGTAGCTAACTAGCTTCTCACCGCCTGGTTATCCGTACGTCACAAAATGGCGCCCTACCTAATTCAAATTAGACTAAAATTACATATTTTAAGTTTTTCTATTTTATTTATGAGAAACTCCGTATTTTGGTACCTAACAGTTTTTTATTGTTTTGTAAAAATTTCATTGTATGTTAATAAACTTTGTTATTTACTGTTGAATGTGAGTGAGAAGTATAATCTGCCGTCCGGACCCCTGGACATACCGTGTCTCCACTGTAGCTATCCCAGCCCTACTGCAACAGGCTGCGTTTAGGAGGCTAATGTGGGACCTTTGCCCCACGTAAAAATTGCAAAGGTGGCGCTCGAGATTACCGAATTTAACCGAAATATAGCTCAGCGCCAAAGTGACGCTTCCACTTGCCTATGCGCTAGGCAACTGGAAAAAAGCACGCCACAGGTTTTACAATTAAAGTATTATATGCCAATTGACAGATGCCAAAATTCCGAGAAAATTTTAAAAAATTTAAAATGATTATAATGGCAATATTTTGAACTTGAACCACTTTAGACAAAAATGACCATTAGATTAGTAATCTGCGACCAAACCCATAAAACACTGTACGTTTCATTGATATATTTTTTATTAAAAATAAATCCATTATAGCCACTAGAAGTAAATGGCCAATATTTTGAACTTGGGCTACTTTAGATCAAAATGACCACAACTGGACCAATTTTAGCTAAAATAAATGTTGAATTCGTAATCGGCGGCCCAAAGAACATTTATTTCTAAACATCTGTTAGACAAAAACAAAATATTAAAATGTATTTTTTTTTAACTTTCGCGGGGTTTTGGCAGCTGTCAATTGGCTTATAATACTTTAATTGTGAAACCAGCATTACGTCATAAAGGACCAGCTTTCTTGAACATTTTGCGACTAATTTCATCCAATTTGATGAAAAATTGAGCGTGGGCTGGAATTTTAAAAATAACAACTCATTAATTTTACACTGTGCGCCGGAGCGCCAATTTACAATTTATGAGGGGGCAATTCAAGTACCCTTATCAGAATGATAAATCATACCTTGTCAATATACTAATGCTAAAACTTCGTGCAATATATACTATACAAGTATACAACACTTAGGATATCAAAACTATTCTATCGTGGTGGCAAAATAATAAAAGTTAATATGTTAGATATTGTCTATAATTGTTTATTTGTGGCATATTCGGTTTTCTTACTTTTTGCTGGGTATTTTGCCACTGAAAAATATTTAAAAATTTTAATGAAAAAACCTCTGCGCCAAACGGATCAGACAGAGGTTGGGTCTTAAATACTTGACTGTTTCGAAAAGTCTCACACCTTAAAAATATATAAACTAGGACAATGTTATAAACTAAAAAATGGAAATGAAAGCTATAGGCAGTTAACGTTTCGGAAGAGAATATACTTCCGTTCTCAAAACTTTAGCCGTCAAACATGACAGTCCTTTGTTTATGTATTTCCATAGTCACGTGAGACAATAAATTAAATTTATCTTATTTTTACTTACTTCGTCTCTAAGGATGGGCAACCAACTAGTACAAAAATCTATTGAATATTTTGAAACGCATCTATCCTCGTTTAATAAAATAATCGCGGATTCTTTACGGTTTCTTTTAGTTCCGTTGCTCTCTTTTTCCAAAATCTTCACCGAGTCCCATTTAATCCTGTGATTATTATCCCACGCGTGTTCACAAATTTTGGATTTTTCAAATTCTCCCCTTCTAGCGTAATTTCTATGTTCACCAAGCCTTACGTTGAAAAGTCTAGATGATTCACCTACGTAATGTTTTCCGCACTCACACGGAACACTATAAATACAATTTTTTGAACTTTGAACAATATTTAGAGGTTTGGGTTTTGATAAAACCGATCTTAGCGTGGAGCCCGTTTGAAAAACCGTTCGTACGGAAAACCTATTCCCAATTTTTCGTAACTTATCCGATAAGCCATATATATATGGAATTACTGCCATTGACCTGAATACCTCAGGTTGTGATAGTACATTCTCTCTACTAGCAATGCTCAATAACTGAGTATCAACAAAACTCTCAGGATATTGATTATTTAATAAGACAGTTCTTATACACTGGTTTTCGTTTCTTAATATTACATCATTTGAAGACATAATTTTGGCTCTGTCATACAGACACTTGACAACACCTTTTTTAACACTAATATGTTGATTTGAATTGAAATTTAAGTATCTGTTTGTGTGTGTTTGTTTTCTAAACACACTGGTTTTGTATGTGTTATCTAATTTTTTAATTAAAATCTCTAAGAAAGGTAATTCATTATTATTTTCTATTTCAATTGTAAATTTAATTGAAGGTTCTTTTTCGTTAATCTGATTCAAAAAATTACTTAAACATTCTTTACTATAAGGCCATATAGCAAAAATGTCATCTACATATCTCCACCATACAATAGGTTTATAAGCTAAATTATTAATATTACTTTCCTGAAAATTTTCCATGAGAATGTTACTTAATATTGGAGATAATGAAGAACCCATGGCCATCTCAAAGTCTTGTTGATAGAAGTCATTATTTAATTGAAAGTATGTTGTTTTAATGCAAAGTTTAAGTAATTCCATTATAGTTTCAATGCTTAACTTAGTTCTGTTCGCCAAATTCCCATCTTGTTGCAATTTGTTTTTAATTATTATTAATGTTTTATCTACAGGAACATTTGTAAATAGGCTTACTACATCAAAACTGACCATTCGATGATTATTTTGAAAATAATTTTTTGACAGCTTTTCCAAAAAATGTTTGCTATTTTTAATATAAGACTCAGAGGTACTACAATTAATATGTTAAGAGTTACTGTAATTGTTGAATACACCATTGCATACAGTTTATTCTTCTTGTCGATCCCGTAGGAATGCTAATGTTTTCATATTTCTTACGCATACAGTTTTGCACTAATTCCCTAAAAAGCGAATTGTTCAGTTCATTCGGTACATTCCGATGACGATTCAATTAGAAGAGGCAGTACAGGTTTTCGCGTCGGAAAAATTCCGGAAAGCGGTAACTTTTCAACTCTGAACATGTCAGAAACAACATATCAAAAGTTAGCAACAATAGCCCTTGAGCGTCTATTGTTATTAAACAAATTAGTTTTTGTCAAATATCTCTTAAAATAATTTTTTCTTAAAAAGACTAATGCGCCATTCAAAAGTACGGAAAATTTCCCATAAAAAATGTATATGAAGTTTTTTTGTACGATCAAAAATGTAACCTCCAGATTTTTGTGGTTAACGCACGAAAATGGAACGAGGCGACACGTGTACGTGTACGGCGCGCGAAGCGCACGCGGTCTCGAGTCACTAGGTACACTAAATTTGAACCAATTAATGAAATTGGGCTCAACAAAGCTTACATGAAAGAAGAAACATGTGGCTATTGGATTATTATATTTTCAAATATAAAAATAAATGTATGTAGGAATAGTACATATAAGAATTCGGAACATAATAAGATCTACTATTTCTACAATTTTTAAGAAAAGTAATTGAAGTAATGTATAAAAAGATCCGATGAGTGAAAAAAATTTCAAAATTTTGCGAAAGTGATAAAATTTGATATGTATAACTAATTTTAACCACCTATTACTTTGGTTTAAATGTTGAATAGAGACAAGTTTCTTAACTATGAACGTAGTACAGTCGGGGGAAGAAGTTTAAGTAAAAGGTGCTCTCTTATTCCCCAACAATCCGGGTATGTCATAGGAAAATTGATGTTTTCGATTGAACAACAGTTCTTTGTACACGTAACATTAATGTTTATAAGTAGATACTTCTAATAGTATAGTTTGTACGATGAATCTTTGCGTGTGCGTCATAAACAAGAACCGTATGAAGTAATCTGTTGAAAGTCACTGCTTCTCTTCAGCAGTGACGTGCATCAAAAAAATGAGAAATTTGTTTTTACTCTCAGTCATCATCCGACAAATTAGAAGCCATATTTTTTCGTAAATACTCATGAAATGACGATTAATTTTGTAGAATAATAACATGTATTATTTACCACTAAATATGGTTATAACAAACAATGAAGCTTAAAAATGTATTTTCATCAAAAACGCAAGAACGCCACTGTGTCTAAAATGACAGATATTATAGCCGTTGACAGCACTTCACTACGACAACTGTTCATATCGACGTCTCTTTTTAATTCCTCTTGAATTTATCATTCGGCTGTCTTAGCATGCTCGAGCGGTTAGAAGACATACGTAACTAAATATTTGCTCGTCTCAATGCGTTCAGCAACCGCACGTATGTCCTAGCTAATTTCATACTCGCGCAAACATTCATCGTACAGACTATACCTATATATTAAATATAAGTAATACACTACAAGCACTTTTGTCAAGACTGTACCGGTGTTTACACGAGGAAGGAACATAAACAAGTGAGCTCCGTAAAGGTGGGGCGGTTTCAACTACTGCGCATCCTAATCTCGTTGGCCATTCTAGGCTGGTCGACCTGTACTTTAAGATGCTTCAAGGGAATTTACCTTAAGAATTAAATTAACCCTCTTTATTTTACGAAAATTTAAAAAAAATCTCCAAAATTCGTTAAACTATGGGTAAAATAAGCGTTAATAATTTTTATAAAAATTTATTTAGCCTACCTATCCAACATATAATTATAGTATGGCCACAGAATAAGTAAATCTGAAAAAAAAAATTGGAATATACAATACTTTTAACGAACATTGAAATAATCAAATCTTCTCGGTAAATCGACTTGATGCTGATGTTTCTAAAATTTTTATCCTGTTTAAAGTATCGAAAACATATTCAGAATATTCACGTGGTCCAGGGCCATGAGTCAAATTATAATGCCTGAATAACAGAACGAGATAGAAAGCAAAAACAATATAATTTGAATATGTATTGTATTTAATAAAAATCTTTTGCTTTGGGTAACCATTTTTACTTTTTACATCGATATATTATCTTTTTGGAACCTCACCAATACCATATTGAATATGTTAATACGAGCGCAATTTGTTTAAAATTTATTGAGGTACGTCATTTCTAATGAAATTTTTATCCAAAAGTCGGCCATTTTGAATCAGCCATTTTGTATAATTACTTTTTGACATCATGATCTATTTCAGCGACCTAGAAACCACCCACACAGTCAATCCGAGCGAAATTTGTTTAAAATTTACCGAGTATTGGATCAGCCATTTTGAATAACCTTTTTTGACATTATAGTGCCAAAATGTATCAGCGACCTCGAAAGCCACTAATATGTCAATTGGAATTAAATTGTCTTAAAATGTCTCAACAAAAACGCTTTTGTTTAAATCCTTAATGAACAATTTTCTCGTAATGATATGTTTTTAACTTCTTATTTTAAGCCATGTAAAAGGGATATCAAAAGGTTTTAGGAAAATCGAAGCTTCCCGTAATTATTCCGAAATAATGCATGTTTTCAGCCACTATTGAGTCCACTAAATATATAGTATATTCCCAGACCGCTGACACCGCGTCAAAACAAATGCATGCGCTGTTCACGTGCGCTTAGTTCACCAGAGCCTTTCGTGCGTAAAATTATTAAGAATACACAAGGAG
Organism: Stenurella melanura; assembly: GCA_963583905.1. Taxonomy (NCBI): domain Eukaryota; kingdom Metazoa; phylum Arthropoda; class Insecta; order Coleoptera; family Cerambycidae; genus Stenurella; species Stenurella melanura. The sequence goes on from OY757309.1 coordinate 7,911,612, forward strand.
TTTTCTGATCGATTTTAGAACGATTGGATATTAGAATATTGTTCTTTTAAGCTTGATAATACACTACCATAAACTTCAAATGGATTCACTAAACCGTTTATGAGTTATAATAATTCAAATGTTCGAATAAATAAATACACTTTACGCAAATTACATACAAATTACATACAACTGAAGTCGAGAAAACCGCTGGCATTCTCTTGAAAAATGCAACCAATGGGGATGGAACACGAGGCAATCACGCATATTTGTTGGTCTCAGCCGTCCGTGAATATACTTTAGTATATCTAATATCCGTTCTAAATCTAATATGGCGGACGTCCTAAGATGGTGGATTACCTTCACAGCCCCGATGATATGGACATCAAATGAAAGAGTTTGACGATAAACTATGTGACGTCATTCTAAATTCAATATGGCGGATGTCCCAAAATGGCGGATTATCTTTTTCGTCAGAACTGCCTTGATCCATATCTCATGTATTAAATAAAAGGATTTGACGAATAAAATACGATAATCTATGTAACTTCATTTTAAATCCAATATTGCGGACGCCCTAGGATGACGGATTACGTTTTTCTTGACAACCCTTTTAACATGGGTATCAAATTAAAGAGTTTCGTCTGTCTGCCTATCTGTAAAATAAGTCAAAACTAAGAAGTACAAAATAAAATGATTTAAAAAAAGCTTTTAATTAAGAAAATGTACTAAAAAGTATTTTTTTTTAAATGTGTACATTTGGAAACCAAAAGCTTTGTGGATGGCGCATAACACTAATGCTCAGTTACTTAGCTGAATTGACCTCTTCCAAAGCTTTTAATTTCCGGATGTATGAATCTAAAAACAAAATTTCTTCCTTTATAGTGCAAATAAAAGAATTTTTTAAATATTTTCTTTTGTATAATTTCATTTCATCAATGATATATGTGTGAGGTGTATCTGCACCCCAAAATCTCAACATGATTGATATTTGCTGTTTCTAAAATTATTATGTTCATCAATGGATTTGAAAATAAATTGGTATCATCCTGATAAAAAATTGTACTTAGTAAAAAAGCAAATTGTAAACCTGTGATTTATCTTATGACAAATAAAGTGTATTTTGTACATTTATTTCCTAACTCTCCCGTACCTTGCTTTGTACTTACTTACTTTTATCAAGCACAAAAAAATGTACCCTTCTTAACGCACATTTTTGTAGGTACAAGGCCGGCACACACCAAACCGATGGTCAAGATATTGAAGGTGGAAGATCTGAAAAACGACGACATCGTAGCCAGGATTAAGAAGGAATTGAGCAGCCAACTGAGTTTCTCCAAAGGTGAAACCTTACCGACGTTTCAAACAGCTCACAAGTCTCTTTTAACCGAAATATCGTTGACAAAATGTGCAGAGACGGTGAAAATAGATCCAGAAGCTACTGGAGACCCCTTGGATAGTTCCGCGTCGACAGAAAAGAAACATAAGAACGGAAGTGGAGCTCCGAAGTTTATAGTCCTCGGCAAAAAGTTGTCCCAGGAGAGGATGAAGAGGTTCTTAAGCATGAGCCCTGAGGATATCAGACCAAAACCCAAGAAGAAGTTCAAGTGTGAAATGGACCTGAGCGAATTGAAGAAACCCGTGGACACAATCAGATGCGTCCAGTGTGGTGTACTTTACGAAAGGGATATCTATGTAGCCCATTCTAAGGTTTGCAAAGGTAACAAGATTCGAACCAAGTTCGGGTGTACCATTTGCAGTTTCACGGATTTTAATTTTAAGGAATTAGAGGCGCATGTTAGAACTCAGCATACCAGTAAATAGATCCTTATTTGGATGCTACAAAGAAGCTTTCTGATGCAGGTGTTCACTTTGAGCAGCCACGTCTCCTCGTATTTGGCGAATTGATTTTTTTCTAAATTGTAGAAGGCTAAAGAGAATATTGCTCTGTCTTTGTCTATTAATATTTTGTGTGTCCTGGTGAACACTCAGTGACTATAAGATCTATCAATATGGAATAATCGACTTGTATTCTCTTACCATTGTTTCGTAGTGAGTTAATGTTGCTTTTTGGCCATTTCTAAAATTAGATTGGGCCGTGTTTACTCAATAGATAACAAATTATCCCTCAGGGAAACAGACTTCGGAAATTAAAAAAGAATCAGTTAGTCCAAATATAATACAAACACAGTGTATCTGAATACCATAATATCATAAAAATTGTCGAAACCTTCATTTCGTGTTAGCTCAGTACAAAATATTGTTAAGCCTGTTTCACCAGTGGTTAGACTACTGCATAATAGAGCTTTCTTGCTTTTAAATGGTAGAATCTTATCAGGTGTACTAATATGAATTGAAATTTTCATTTGTGTGACGCAAATAGCCAAAAGGGTCTTTAGATATTGTCTTTATTGTGAAAAAATTCTACTATTTTAAATTTCAATTTTAATCATACTGACAAAATTTTTTAAAAATCTACCTGCAAGTATCTGTAAAATATGTCTGTAAATACGATTTAACATGATTGACTCAAAATCCAACGCCAACTTATCAAATTAATTCTTGTTAAGTTAAAAAACCGATTATTAAAACTTTTTTTAATTACTTTATTTGAAGAAGGTAGACATTATGCATATAATATTAAAAGTCTAATTAAATGTTGTACATAAAACTTCCATTTCAAAAATATATTATTATATTGTTTCAATTAGCTAAAAAAATAGTTTTCATTGAAAAAGTATTTTAATTTTTTTTAAATCAAAATAATATATGAGGGTTAAATCACATGTGATATTTTAATCAGCAGGATCTGAATAGTAATCATGTAAATATATAAGCTGACCGGATAAAGTTCAATTCACTAGTAACAATTATTTCTTTGTGTAGAAAATAGCATCTTGTGTATCTGACGAATAGTAACAATAGTCTAGTCGGTAAAATAAAAAATAAACCATAAGCTCGCAAAAAATGTTATCTGAGATTTTCCTTCCATAACTGTTAGTGTGCGAGGATTAAACATTACAAAACCCCAAAAATCAGTTCTGGGGGTGCCGCAACCCCCCATAAAACCACCCCTTCGGCGAAAATAGCCTTATTTTACTGATAACTCGTTAACCGTTGAAGGTATAAAAAAATTGCTCATCATAAAAAAGAAAGCTTGACTAATTGCCTAAAAAAGTCTTGTAATTTTCTTGTATATGCCATGGTCTTCGAGAAAATCGATATTGGAAAAAATTGCAACATTTGTATTTTTAATACGCGCGAATTTTCGTTTAATTGAAATTTATTGTGCGCGGCCTATAAAAAAAATTTAATTGCTCGTAAACCAAACAAGCTAGGAAGAAAAATCGAAATGGGTTGGTTTTAAAGAGGATATAAAATGCACTTTTGTGTTACCATTTTTGAGGGCTACTGATATTTATTAGTATATAAAAATAACAATATAATATAGTTATTTCTTGATTTTTTGTGCATCTAACTATTTACAGGCCCATAAAAAATAACTGACTATAATATAAGTTATAAATGCATTATCTTTTAGTTCAAGGTAGTAACTTCAATGCAGAAATGAATAAAAATACTCACATTTACAAATTTAGCTGTATGTTAAAGTTAGCAAAGAAACAATCCAAAAAGACCGCATATTCAATTCTTTTGTTATTAAATGATTAAAAACAATAGTTATGTGATATATAAACAAAAAAATTTTTTTGAGCTAAATTTTCAAGATGTTTGGGTCTTTTTTTATCTTCAGGAAACAATAAGAAATGAGCCTAAATTTGGCTAATTTCAACATGCTGGTAAATTTGCAAATGTGAATATTTTTATTCCTATCTATTTCTGCATTGAAGTACTACCTTGAACTAAAAGATAATGCATTTATAACTTATATTAAAGTCAGTTATTTTTTATGGGCCTGTGAATAGTTAAATGTGCAAAAAATCATGAGATAACTAACTATATTATATTATTTATATATACTAATAGATATCAATAGTCATCAAAAATGGAAACACAAAAGAGTATTTTATATCCCCTTTAAAACTCATTTTGATTTTTCTTCCTAACATGTTTGGTTTTCGAGCAATTCAATTTTTTCTATAGGCCGCCCTCAAAAAATTTCAAATAAACGAAAATTCGTGCGCATACAAAATTTCTTTTAATATGGATTTTCTCGAAAACCATTGCATATACACGAAAATTACGAGAGGACTTTTCCTTGGGCGATTAGTCAAGCTTTCTTTTTTATGATGAGCAATTTTTTATATCTTCAACGACTAACGAGTTATCAGTAAAATAAGGCTTTTTTTCATCGAAGGTGTGGTTCTTTGGGGGGTTGCGCGGTACCCCCAGAACTGATTTTTGTGGTTTTGTGATGTATAATCCCTCCACTAACAGTTACTGAAGGAAAATGTCTCGACTCCAGTTATTCACTTACGTTTCAATCATAAATTATTTAAATGTTTGTCGCTAAATAGTTACTGTTGCCTTAATCTTCATTACAAAAATACGGCATAATCTTTATTAATTAGCGAAATATACATAACTTTTAAGACGAACAGATCAGAAATTAGTAGAGTATTGTGTACTTTTTGACTCAATAGCTTGAACAGAAATCAACACGACCTGCAGATAAGGACAAATGCTGACAAACAATAGTTAGTGGATGCTATTACAGTTAAAGAAACCCGAGACAAATTGCGAATAGAATGGTCAGTATTGTGAACATGTTCAGAGAATTATTAGCAATGAGATAGTAGTTTTAAACAAACACTAGTAAGATGAAAAATATGAGGAAAATGAACAACCAGATATTTGATCTGTTTTCGAAAAACTATGAAAATTACATACTTAATTAAAATAGTTGCTTATGTTGTTGGAACAGGGTTTATGAGCCATTCTACACTTTTTTTGTTGTTGTGTGTGAACTTTTTATTCAACAGAAGAGGTGCAATGAGAGCAAGATATTTAATATCTCGGTCTCATGCACCTCTTTATTCTCTTCGGTGATAATCATTGTAGCATCTTATACGTACATGTTTTCATTTCAAAAGTATGCTTGGGTGGATTTCAGTCGATTGTTTGAAACTTTATACATACTTACCTTATATTGTGGTATCAGAATTACATATATTCAACAAGCATTACCATATACTTTTAAGCATTAGACATAAGCATTGCTTTAATAGCAGCTTCACTACTTAACTTAAGTTTAAGGATTTTAGGATTTAAAAAACAAAAATAAAAAAATTTAAAAAAATAAAAAAATAAAAAAAATAAAAATTCTGTAAAAAAAATACACATCGAAGTCATAAAAATCACATACAATATAATAATAGATTTAACAATAAAATATAAAAACAAAATTTGATTACAGCACTCAATTAAAAAACACATAATTAAATCGCAATTAAACTTAGTGTACTGTTGCTTTGGTGCTAGATTTGTTTCGTTTTATGGTCATTTTCATAGCCTAAGAGCTGACTACGAAAATTAAATTGATAAGGTGCAGTGAAAATTTTTATAAAAACCCTCCTTACTAGCTCTGAAATTTGGTGTAGTTACAGTTCTTAAATGTAGAAATTGCGTGAAATTATTGCTAGAAGTCTAGGGCGGGGATTAAACGTTGCCAAAAGTCGGTAAAGTTGTAAGAAAATTGTTCAAATTATTAAAATTTGACATTGGTCAAGGTGCAGTTCTGGCGATTTTGTTTTCATGTTTAAAATCTCCCCATTCTTCCGAGTTTTCCGGTTATTAACGTACCAGTGACATTAATGGAACAAAAGAAAAATCAAATTCACGAAATGTTAAAAAATGCTGTTTTTCGTTCACTTCAATCGTCTTGAATTTTCGATTACGCCCACGCAATTAACGATGCCGTGAAAATGCCAATTTCGATCTTTCGATATCGACATTAGGGAGCCTTCCTGCTGACGTATTTATTTAGTTATGAACATTTCAAAATTTCATGTTTTGCTTTTTCCGACGAGACTAATTGAAATTTCAAGTCCACCCCGATCGTAGTACATCGCGGTAAGCGACGAGCTATGTACTTTTCAGCTAGTAAGGAGGGTTTTTACATAAAAATTGTCACTACATCTTATCATTTCTAGTTTACGTAGCCAGCTCTTCGTCTATCACTTCTCTTACCTTTGTTGCAAACCGTAACTAACATAATCTTTCTATATAGCACTCTTCAAAGGGTGAAATATTTACCACCATTAAAGTTTTAGAATGACCGCCTAAGGATGATTGGAGTAAATAAGTCAGTTTGGAATTTCTATATGGAATATGTTGTTCCTTGTTATATAAATAGCTGGCATTACTCCTCCCAAAGCGGACGAGCTTTTATTAATAATCTTAGTTTCTACTAATATTTCGCTTGCACTAGTTTTTACACTTTGGGAACCAGCCAAGTCCACCATTTTAACTGGGCCAGTATAAGACATTGATGCTTGTTTATTCAGCCCTTGTAAATAAATTTTTGTAACAGCATGTGATCTCGAAATATGTCATTAAAATCCATTGGCAGCAACGGCTCTATTACCTTAAGCTTCTAACATCCATTTGTTCAACTCATCTGTAGTATATTTATCGACTGTATAGTTATAGTAACCATAGTTCGTCTACCTTCATTAAAATGTATTTCGAGGATTTGGGCAAAAGGGCGTAACAAATCGCGAACAGTGTCATTATATATTTCTAGGAAACTTGCCTTCATTTCATAAATCTATGCAGCCCTCCTTAAGTTTCCAATGGAGCTGAATATTAAATCTACTGCTCTGGGTATCATTCCAGCTTCATCTTGAGATTCGCCTCCCTGCATCGTATATGTTTACCTTGAACCCGTTTGCCCATACGCAAATACGCATATATCACAGCCGTCTAAGGCTGACTGCATAAGTTGAGCCAAGACTTCGAATATTTCCTCCTGGGAACTGTTAGGATCAAAAACTTTATCAAACGAAGATTTTGCTTTGAAGTCGGTGGGCTTTCCGCTCATTGTACTGATAATTTCACGACTCTAATTTCAAAGGTTTTCTCATCCAGATAATTAATAAGGGATTGCAGACGTTCATCCTCCTCTGAACCAACGGGAGGTCTCACGCGACAAAATACTCTTATGTTGCCTTTAAGATCTTGAACGAGGTTATGTAATTGTCGCCTTGAGACCTCTCCACTGTAAAAATCTTGTTCAAGGAGCACAATTTCATTTGATAAGTTCTTGTTGGTATTGATCTCTGCATTCAAGTCTCTAGACAGAGTCTCACAGTTAGAGTGAGCTTGTGAATGACTTTAAACAGAACATGGTAAGCTCGTGAGCTTACCATGTTCTGTTTTCAGTTAATTATATGATTATTAAATAAGAGAGGTAACATTAACCACAGTTTTATGTAGTTTTAAGGATAAATTGTAGAAATAGGTATAAAATCTACTTTCATTAGGGTTATCTAGCAACGCAACTGATTTTTTCTTAATTAATTTTGTAAATGTAAGGGCCATTACTTTCGGTCTTCATTAACCCATTTATAGCCCAGTCGTCAGAGGTTTTAAGGTGTCATTAAATATTATATGGCTGAATTTTTCAGAATGAGTAGTTTTGTTGGTGTAGAATACGATAAAAAAGTCCAACTCTCAGGTGCCGGTGCGGTGACCCCTAAAAAAATCGAATGTATTGGCCGAAATTCGAGTTTTGGCCAATAACTCGAAAAATAAATAGAAAAACTAATAGCGCTAGGCGATAGAGGGGGAAATTTTACATCAAAAACGTATAAAAGTATAGCTCGTGAAGCGTGCGCGGTCACGGGCGCGCTACACTAAATTTGTTGTAACTTTTGAACTAATTAATGAAATTGTGCTCAACAAAGCTTAAGTGAAAGGAGAAACATGTGGCTATTGGATTATCATATTTTCAAATATAAAAATGAATGTATGTGGGAATAGTGCATATATGAATTCGGAACATATAGAGATTTTCGATGAAATCGGTGAAAGCTCTACCATTTCTACAATTTCTAAGATAAAAATCTGAAACGTTCACATAGTACTCCTAAAGTAATGTATAAAAAGATCCGATGAGTGAACAAAATCTCAAAAATTTGTTTTTGAAAATGTACACTTCCAAAATTTCCAAATCTTGAGAAGCTGATAAAATTTGATATGTATAACTATAACCACCGATTAATTTAGTTTAAATCTCGTTATTAGATTTCTGTAGGTGCATTTTTTTTGCTCCAAAATTCGGTAAACTAGGGGTAAAATAAACGTTAATAACTTTTATTACAAAAATTATTTGGCATACCTATCCAACGGTCTTTTTATACATTACTTCAAGAGTAATATGTGAAAGTTTCAGATTTTTATCTTAAAAATTGTAGAAATGGTAGGGCTTTTTCCGATTTCATCGGAAATCTCTTTATGTTTCGACTTCATATATGTACTATTCCTAAATACATTCATTCCTATCTTTAAAAATATGATAATCCAATAGCCATTCGTTTCATTTAATCTTTGTTAAGCTCAATTTTATTAATTAATATACAATTCAAATGTATTGACTCCTCAATTTAACCGCGAATATTTCAGAAACGGAGGTGCCGAAAAAATAGAAAAAAATATGTGTTTATTATGAGTCTATTCTAAATCAGTCACTGAAATTTGAATGATGTACATTGGACGCTTTTGAAGTTCTGCTAAGTTATATTGAAAAATGTTCTACTTTTTAAGGACATTTTGACCATACCAGTTTTAAATCCATTGTATCTTCGAAAGCGTGCATACTATGTAAATAATATTTTAGACACCGATAAATCACGGCATTTTTTTCTACAAGGAAATTTTTTCATAATTTTTTATTCTAAAATCAAAAACGTGACGTCATGTTTATTCGGTTATTTATCAATGCATTAAAAATTTTTTTGTTAAAATAATTAATTATGTGAAATTGAGAGAAAAAATAATTGGTATATATCAAACATTAATTTAGTTATGAAACGTAATAGATAATATTAGTGCAAACTTGGAATGATATCCTTTACGCTTGATACCTAAATTAATATTCGATATATACCAGTTATTTTTTTCTGAAAATGCTTACATTTTACATAATTAACTATTTTAACAAGAAAAATTTCAATACATTGATAAATAACCGAATAAACATGACGTCACGTTTTTGAGAATAACTGCAAAATTTTAGAATAAAAAATTATGAAAAAATTTCCTCGTACAAAAAATGCCGTGCCTTATTGATGTCTAAAATATTACTTACATAGTGTGCATATTTTCCAAGATATAATGGATTTAAAACTGGCATGGTCAAAATTTCCTTAAAAAGTAGGACATTTTTCAATATAATTTAGTAGAACTTCAAAAGTGTCCAATGTACATTATTCAAATTTCAGTGACTGGTTTAGGATAGACTCATAATAAACACATAATTTGTAAAATTTTTTCTACTCTTCCGCTTCTGAGATATTCGCGGTGAAAGTGAGCGGTTAATACATTTGAATCGTATATTAGTTCAAAAGTTACAATAAATTTAGTGTAGCGCGTCCGTGACCGCGCACGCTTCGCGAGCCATTCTTATGTGTCGCCACGTTCCATTCTCGTGTGTTAAGGAACATTTTTGATCGTACAAATAGATTTCATATACGTTTTTAATGTGAAATTTCCCCCTCTATCGCCTAGTGCTATTAGGTTTTATATTTTTCAAGTTATTGGCCAAAAACCGAATTTCGGCCAATATTTTCGATTTTTTAAGGGTCGCCGGCACCTTACAGCTGTAATTTTTATCGTATTTTACACCAACAAAACTACTAATTCTGAAAAATTCAGCCATATAACATTTAGTGACCGGTTTTTATCAATATCTGTCTCTGACATCCGCTTGCGTCTGCCAAATCACTGAAAGTTACAATTGTTTCCATGGTAACTGAATCAGTTTGACCCATGGTTTATGTTTAACGGAGACCTAAAATAATGGCTCTAAATGTATATAAGTTAGCGTCGGAATTTTCTTCATTTGACGACTATGTTGGCACTTATTGTGGTTATTCTCGAACTCGAACGTAACTAATAATTTTGTAATTTGCATTTTCAGATGCAATACTCAAACTTCAAAGTTGATGTAATTTCAACTTAGTACTTTACTTATTTTCTGTGACAAAATGGAGAAATTTCTGTTTGTTTTTTATTTTAATTAAATACAGTTAGCTATATGTTAGGTTGCTTGAGATTAGATAGTTTTAAAGTTATGTTTCGACATAGAGATGTTAGTAACTGAATCGTCTCTGCAATAGAAAGAGAAAGAAAACCAAGCGTTATCTTTGTCTAGTGTTTTAACGCCATTAGCGCATGCGCAGTGAGGTTCTGGTGCGGGTTTACACCAAAAACCTACTTCATATTCACGATGTCGTTGCCACATTAAACGAGGACAAGACGTACACTCAGTTTTCTCTTTCTTTTATTCAGTGGACACTCTTGCGGCCGATTTATCTGCTGTAGCTTAACATTTTCTGTTTGTCTATAAGTTTATTTATAGTCCAGTTTTTCGCAAATACTAATATTACTAGTTACTATAAGATGATAGTTTATTATTTATATTTGTTGGGTGTGTATTAGAATATCCTTTCGGATGTTTCTTGCAATATGTGTTTTGTGAATGCTTTCTATTTTATTATACATAAAGCGATATGCCTACGACGCTGTATATTTTATTATCTTAAATTATATTAATAAAATTGAATGTGGAATGATCTGCTTTTTATTGAATATTCTCTTTAAGGTCTCATTTTAGGAAGGAAGACATCATCTGGATATGCGTAAAAAAATTGTAATCGGTGTATTGATCCAATAACATTTTTTTCTAGTGCTGCCTGTGCTGTTATTGAACACTATAGATATCGTTATCTTCAGTAATTGTGAGACTTACAGCCGGTTTTACAATCGCAAGTTAACTTTCATGTTAGTTGACTCTTACTTGCAGGTTAACTACAACTTTACCGACACTTGCGTTTTTCAATATAAAGTTAAGTGATGATTTGTAAACGAGAGATTATGAATAAAATTTATAATGTTGGTACTGGAAAATGGGTAATATACATAAAATGCAGGAATTTTTGTCAAAGTCAAGTTACCTGCTATCAAATATAAATGTCAGAAGCAATTTATGAGTTAGTGGTCTATTATTAAGTAAGTAGGTAGTATTTAATCTCGATATATTTAAAAAATCTCTTCCATCGTATTCTTCAAAAAAGTTAGGTCTATACCGGATTACCTTGGTTTCTCATCACTGCTATATGCATTTACTTCGCACATATCCATTTTTAAGCGAAATATCAAAAAATCATTTTGTGTCAGTTATTTTATAGATTATAAATTGCCAGTAAACTGCCAACTTCTAGTTAACCCACACCTCATCTGCTAGTAAAGTTAACTGCTAGATAACTACAACATTGAAAATGACCAGCTATTGTAAAACCCAATTTCTATAATAACCTGAAAGTTAACTCTGACTGGAAGTTAACCAGCGATTGTAAAACCGGCTGTTAGAAATTATTCTATACCATATAATCTTTTTTAATGTTAAGTCACCAATTTTCTTTTATTGTCAATACGCTTTTATAGCGGGTGGATCTACGACAATAAATTTGGTAAGTTTTACCAATTTTATTGCGAATACACTCAATCATGGTGGTCAATATAGACCTGTCAAAAGCGTTTGACAGTCATAGTCATGGGTTTCTATTCCAAATATTATGCAAATTCTAATTTACCTTAGATGTACTAAGCTTTCTTGAATCCTATAGATACTAGCAAGTGAAAATTAAATATGTGCAGTATCACGGCTTTTCATCTATTGATACGTTCGTAACATCGGTACCTCCACAGAGTTCCGTTCTGGGACCACTTATATTTATTTTGTTTATCAATTATATTTTCAGGAATACTCAAAGTAATGTTCTTCTGTACGCAGATTGTCGTCATTTACAAGATATGTAAAAAATTAACGGTGTAATAAGTTTAACAATGTGGTTGTACTATGTCCTGCGCGAATACCAGACTGGTGCATGGGAAGTAACATATTTGACTATGATACGTAGAATGTAGGTAGAGTTATGATTTGTTAGAAGTATTTAGGGATTCTGATTAGTTTACAATTTAGGACGGAGGGTATTCAAGAGGTTAGTTGTGATTTATTTTCCTTTGTTATTTATGTTTAATGCATGTAAAATAAAGTTTCAGATATCCTGTCTAGTGAATGCACGGGAAAAGAAAACCGCGAAATGAAGAAAAAGAAACCTAAAAAGAACACCGGCGATCCCACTGATATATCTGCGTTATCTGAGCTGTTTATGTGCACAAAATGTACCAAGACCTATCGTCTGCGCCATTCTCTAACTCGTCACATGAAGTTCGAATGCGGAAAAGAACCAAAATATGCCTGTGACTTGTGCCCTCGTAGATTTAAGCACAAGTATGATCTCAACGTGCACGAAAGAGGAAAGCATTCTTTGATGAAGGAGCTCAAGAAGCACAATATTGAGGATCTTTTAATGCTTAATAAGACTGTTTAGATATAGGCTCTTAGTTGCCAATATTAATTAAGGAATCGTTGATATAGTATTTTAATTTTCAAGTCTGAAGAAAGAGCAATTTTTGTTTCTACCTAACTTTTTAAAAGGATTTTAGCAAATTAGACAATTTTTGCGGGTTCAGTAAGTTCCTGATATTTGATCCGGTTTTTATCTCTGAAATTAGAAAATATTTTGAATGCGTCGATAAATTTGTTATATTTAGTTATTAGATTCCAAAATCGTAACATACTTTATATAGATTGCATACAGTTTTACGACTATAGACAGGTAACGTCAAAGTTACCCGAGTTGTAGTTTTCTCTTTTACTTATTGTTATGACATTAGAAACTTGAACGTCTGTGTTTCATTTACAAAAATTGTTTTACATTGTTATCGAATTTAACGTTGTTTCATTGAAAATGTGTCCCTTCTAGAATCAGTATTAGCGTTATTAACGTTTATTAATCAGTATTAACGTTTATTTATTAGTATTAGATTTAATGAGGTTATGTGACTTGTCATAAGTTTTTACCGGTTCTCAAAAGGAAATAAATGTTCCACTTGCATAGTCATTACATGTACTAATTTTAACGTGGAGTTTTAAGCCATATCTACCCTTTTATAACGTTATCATTTGCTTTTGATACGGTGAACATTTTAGTTTCTAAGTTTATCCTAGTTAGCACTAAATGACTGATTTTAAGTGATACTTAGTGAAATTATTTACACAGATACCTTGAATGCCTTATAGTATTAGGTTGACACTTTACCTGTTACAAGCTAAAATATCAAAGACTGTAGTTAGTTCAAGTTTTGTTATAATTATATCTAAGGTCGCCACTTTTTATAAATATACTACCTTGGTGAAAATGTTTGTTTTAATTTACTGCTATTTCCTAAAAACAATAATTAGTTGAAATAGATAAGGGAATAACCCTCCTACAAAAAATCGTAACGATTTCATCAGTAGTAGTTGTTAGCCCTTAACCTTACACAAGTATTTTCCAAGAAAATTTGATACGTTTTGAGTAACGACAATAATTGTAAGTAGCATATCATGTGAAATTATGAACATTTTTTTATATTTACTTGTTGCTTGGATACAATTTTTATAAATAATCACATTGTGTAAACATTTGCCTTTTTAACCATTTCTACAAAATGTTAATACGCCTAGTATGCCTCAGATAGGATAGTGATATATCATTAAATACGTGAGTGGAAGTAACTAGTGATAAGTTAGTGATATATTTTGTGCTAACGAATGTTGATAAAACTGAAACTGTAGCGTTCAGATGATGAATTTATATGACATAGATTATACATTCTTTATTTTTATTTATGAAGTATTGACAGTGTTTTTATGACTCATACATGATCTAGTCGCCCCTTTTATTGTATGGCAAGCATAGCAGTTCTAAATTGTCTTCTCTTCGATTGATGCTGCCGAAAAATGAGGAAAGGCGGGAAAATTGTTAAAGTTGTTTCGTGAGAGAACACCACGCACCTTATATTATTACTACTATTATTTATTAAAATTACTATAGTCACGAGATAGACGTTTGAGATGTTGATAAACAAAATAACTGGGATAACCTTTCATTGAGAATATATTACGTGAACACCGCAGACGAAGATGAACTTTAAGAAACAGAAATCGTAAGGAGTGCAAAAAATAGTGCAAGAAGTACTTCTGTGCTTCTAAGCTTCGCCTTGTTTTTCTGTTTCAAGCAATATTTATCATATGCATAAACTTTTATAAACACTTTTTTCAGTAAGTTCATTTCAGAGGAGTGAAGTCCAAGGCAAGAATCAGACAATGCGTCAGGCGACCAACTCAATTTATTGCGTACTTTTCATTATATGCTACTGTCAGGCTACTGAAAAATGCCTCTCTTATACGGACTAGAATGATATCGTAATATCGTATTTCCTAGCGAGAACCACTCCCACTGTTTTATTTCCGTGTGGCTGTCTATGAGGTTGAAATAGAAAATAGAATAGAAACTTTTATAACACTAAATTGTCTTATTTTTTCCATCACTGTTAATTGATCAATTAGCTTGAAATTCAAAACCATGTTTTATACTATTAAGACAATAAAGAAATTAGGAGCTATCTGCGTCTATTGCAATCTCAATTGAAATATAAAAAAGATATTTGTATCTTCTTAATGGGAACTATCTACGCTAGTACAGCCATTATATTCTAATAAAATATGCTTTAATGAGTTAACTTTAACGTGCCCAAATTGTATTTAATATGTTGTGGTGGAATAGATTGAAAACAAATTCATGGTGTCTACTAATTATATAAAATATTTATGTACTTTTCTTTATTGTCTTCGTCAATAGTTGGAATAGACAAGGACACTCTCTTCTCGCTCAGGGCCCGGTCAGGTCATTTTATAAGGACACACACAAACAGTAAGATCACGGGAAGGCAGGAATATATACAATATGATAAAAACAAGGGATGAGATATCTAACCCAAGCTAACCTAACCTATTCTAAATATTGAATTTGATGGCTTTGAGGAATTCTAGAATCACGTCATAGATGGGTTTTTTATTCTGCGCTAATCGATGACAAATATTATTAGGATAGTAAATATTTTGATCAGTTAAATGTATCGCAATTCGTTTTCCAATTAACTTAGCTGCAAAGATCTGCCTATAATTAATATAGTGCATTTTTTCAGTGACATGTCCATGTCACGAAGAGAACTTTTTGACATTTGGCGTCAAGAAGATGACATGAATTGTTTTCTGTAGCTTTAGTCTAAAAGCAAAACTCTAATATTTCAAGTTCTCGTCGAGCAGATGAACGTCATGTCTTTATTATATCTAGCGCTTCTCTATTTTACGACTTAAGGTGCTATAAATTTGAGACGGACTGTACCCCTATTTAAGGAGAATTGTACATTGAGATCACCTATCTTCATTATGATGATTAACTATAATAATATTCAACAATAATTTAATATGTTTGGTAATACGTCTCAATCGTTATTTAGAATAAAATTGAAAAATAGATTGTACGAAGTCTCAAACAACACTGATATTTATCATTAACACTAAGGTAGGTAGGTAATATATTAGTAAGGTAGGTAATATATTAGTAAGTATATGTACTGCCTCTACAATTTCCGATTTGATTCTGGCATTAGATAAATAGCAATATGGAAGCAATTGCCAGCTATTCTGGTTCCATTCTAGTTCCAGTTTCGTATGTGCAGAGGCACGTGTTCAGTTATGGTAACGTATTTTTCACAACATTTTGTGTGTAAAATTGTTGTTGTAAGAACAGTGTTTAATCGATCTACTTAAACATTTTTAAAACTTGCCACCTGCGCATCATGTCCTAGCAGCACAAAATATTGGATCAACTTATAGCCCATGTGGGTTCAACATATAAATAATGGCCCTATTGGGACCACACATCAGCCCAATAATTCGTGCTGTTGGGTTATCTTTACCCACCGTTAGCCAGACACAAAATTTTGTTTTAGGTATTTATTCAGATAAATCTAGTGAACAACATGCGTTGCACCTTTCTCTTTGTTATCTTTCTTTAAAAGTGAAAATGGCGATTAGATATGTGAGAAACAGGGAGCAATACACCAAAATGAAGACAAATTTTCCCAATAAGCTTTTAGTTAAAAATAAATATGACCTCAATTTTAGATAAATTTGTACGTAGTATACAGGGTGTCCCCGAATTGAGTGCCCGGACGGGAACCTGTGAGTTTATATTGGACACATATAGATCAACTTACCTTAGTCCAAAACTGCATCCTTGAGGAAGTACATTCTCTTTAAGTGAGACAGAAGAAATTTTTTTTCCACTAGTTTCCGTTGCATTTTGATGGGAGCCGTACCTCTATAAGTACTCTATGTAAACTTGGCAACAACCACATATCTTTTGTTTCTCAATTCTTTTTCATAATTATTAATATTTGACTGGCTGTAATTGTTTAATCACCCTGTAAAATTACTGAATACTTGAACATTTTTACAGAGCATTGGAAGGACTTCAAAAGAGGTACTCTCAAAAATGTTGTAATAAGAAAAAGTAGAGTATTTTAAAAAAATGCATAAATAACAAATGCTTTACATGTCTAACTGTTTCAGTACACAAATTATTACTTTTTAAAATTTTGTGTAATATCAACCAAAAATCAAGAATTACCGTTTTTCCTCTGTAGGTCATAGATGCTTGTGAAACAGGAAACCTGTCGCGTTTGAGAAACAAAAGATATTTAGTTGTTATCAAGTTTACATAGAGTACTTATAGAGGTACAGGTCCCATCAAAGTTCGAAAATATTATCTTGGATATAACTGAAATTATTGTAACATTTTTCTGCCTGACTTTAAAGGGGTGTAATTCCTTAGAGATGCATTTTTGGACTAAGGTAAGTTGGGTTAAATGGTTCTCGTCCAGGAACTCAATTCTGGACACCCTGTATATAAGGAGAATTCGTGGCAGGAATTTTTACTTGCATTTCTCGATATTTCTGTTGTTTCTTAATCTGTGAGTATGTGTCCTAATTCACAATTTTGTTTTTAGAATCGTTTCCCTGTCCACAATGTGAAAAAAATTACAAAAGGTTGGATTCGCTGCGGCGTCACCTACGGCTAGAATGTAACAAACCTGGACAGTATTCGTGTAAGATGTGCCACAAGGTGTTTAAACACAACTTTTATTTGAAAGTACACCAAGAGCGCCACTGTAAAATAGGACCTTTCGATAAATTTTAATTTCAATATTTTCTTGTTCTCAGTATCCCGCATTTTTACAGTAGATGTACTAGTCATGTCTGGGTTTTGTTCTATTTGGAATTAAAATAGATTTTTTTGGTTGTAAAATTTATTTGCTCTGCTCCAGAAAGCTTACTGTTCACAACAGAAATGTTGGTATTCACGTCACCAATTTATTTATGTAAGCACAAAAGACACGTTGACTTTCTATCTTCTACGAAAACATAAGGGTATGTCTTCTGGGACTACAGAAATGCCAATACTTCGTTCAAAGCACGCGGAAGTGTGCAGGAAAAAGCACCTGCCTGAAACTACTTTAACTACCTATACGTTTTTTGGGTGACTAATTATGAAAATCGGGGTCCCACAATCGTAACAGTTGGGGAGCACCCCCCAAAAACGCAAAAATCATCATTTTTAGAGGGTGGGTAGAGCGTCTAATCATATAATGTGACTATGTTTGGTATAAATCAACTACCTTTGTAAATTAATATTAAACAAATTCGATTTCATAGGGTTTTCATTGAAATTATCGCAATAAACCCTCTAAAAGGGGAGTTTCTCGCATTTGTAGGGATGTACCTCAACTTTGAGGACTGCGGGACCTCGATTTTTGCAATCAGCGACCCGAGAAACGTCTAGCCAAAGTAGTTTCAAACCAACCGGTGTTCTCTTTGCAACCCCCGCCCCCCCCACCGTTTTTTTTAATGGAGTGCAATCGCAACAATGCGTTACCCAAATTGCCAATACTACGGCAATATTACGGCATACCTTAAAACAACACGATGATGTGTACGTCAACATTCTTTCTATCCAGTGTCATTGACATTCGTGTGGTATTGCATCTACACATCTAGCTAGTAAAGCTAAACTAAATGGAAAGTTTACACTGCGGCAGGTAATAATATACATCCTTTAATGTTTAAATTAGTTGAAGATGGTCTAAGAATGTATCAGAAACGAATGACAGCCAACATAGTTGATGCTAGATGTACATGAAAATTGGTCATCACGTTTCGAATTCGTCTGAAGATGCTGATTGTCAAAAATGCGTGAAATACATGATGTATAAAAATAGAGGGAAACATTTCGAAGCCTAATTCTGTTTGCAAAAATATGAAAAACATTCCTATAGACAAGAAACTGGTTTACATTTAATGTATCAGCAATCCTTTGAGATATAGCTATGAGACAATAGTTATTCACCATTAACCAAGACTTGGGTACGCCCTTTATACTTTCCAAATATAATAACATTAGATTGTCAAAACACTATGGTGTAGTTACTTCTTGACTAATGCATTTATTATTATTATTATTATTATACTCTTCGCAAATACAAAGCGAAGAGTATATTGCATTCGATCGGCACATTTCTAAAACCGGTAATATCGCTCGTAGAGTTAAAATTTTCATATCACTGTGTTGGTGATCGAACTCTGAACCACTTTCAAAATGTCCGTCCATCTGTCTGTCCGTCTATTACAAATGCGATAAGATTATGGACCAGACTTCGGCGGCTTTTTCATCTCATCTCACAGTTAAACAAGGCCGTCACTCAACTCCAAAGGGTATCCTATAGAATGTGAAACAATTGTTTAAAAAATGCCGTAAATCGGTGAAGGGTATATTGGTTAGTTTGTTACTTGATGGAAAGACGAATCTTGCAAGAAAATTTATATGGGCAACTATATTCCTACAAGCCTGTTCAATCTCATTGATAGTATAAGAAGATAAGATGAAAATAATGAATTATTTCTTTTTAAATTAAATCTCTATAAGACAAAAATCTGGCTAAGTAATAATTTGAACAGAGAAAAAGTCGCAAATAAAAAGAAAAAATGTCAAGAATAGTTTTTCTTCAAGAATACTTTTTTCATTGTTGGGACCCTGGATAAAAGGGTGTTGTGGGGGTTTAATTCAAAAAGAGTTTATTAATTCTAATTCTCTGAACAATTCAAAGGAGGGAACTGGTGTGTTATTTTTATTCTACTACATTTTCATGGTTTTGTCGCTTTAGGAAAAAATATTTTCCTCATTAGCAACACATGACCAAGCTCATAGCCTCGGAGAAACGTATTAATATTAACCTCTTTTGCTCAAAGTAGAAGAGAATTTCTTTAGGATTTGGAATAAATTTGGGGAATAAAACAAAAAAATGGAAACTTGAGCACTTTTGGTTTAATATTGAATTGAATTTTAATAGATAATCGAAGTTAAAAAGAACTCTGATATACTTAAAGAAATAGTTAAGTATTTATTTTTCCCAGACCTTCCTTATCTTCCTTCCGACTAATTATCTCTCCCTGTGGTTCTAAAGAGACCTTCTGCTGGAAGGTGGTCCTTGGGTACCACCTGGTGGAAAGCTTTTAATACTCTCATGCTGGAAGCTACAAAGAAGAAGAAAAATAACACTTTCTCAATATTGAGGATACTATTAATTTCCTTTTTCGAAATAATCCTAGTTCCTCAACCAGGAATCGAACCCGAGATGTCGTTACTTAGAAGCCTCTTCTACTTGTGTTTCAAGCAACTTTGTCGTTCCCCTGGGTTAGAAGCCTAGCTTGGGTCGATACCAGAGGCAGAATGGACCAGTATTGTGTATTTTTTAAGCGTTACTCCTCTCGACGCAGACTTCCAGGATATTAGCGAGTTCACGAGTATGGCTCTGTAAGTAGGTACATATAATTTTTTTAACTATTTTGTTTTTCCTTGTTTCTTTCTTGTGGTTAAGTGGGCAACCGTGGAGAAAATAAACGCACACAACTTCCATGTTATGTAAATATCTATTTTAAATTTAACGATTTCACTTTATTATTATTACTTAGAAATGCGATGCACTTTTATTTTTCAGAACACGCTTTCCGATGCTCGCAGTGCTTGAAAATTTATCAAAGGGAAGATTCGCTAAAAAGACATATCAGGATGGAATGTGGTAAGGAAGGTCGCTTTTCCTGTGACTATTGCTACAAGACTTACAAACATAGATTTATTCTCACTAAACACATTGACAGATGTCCATACAAGCCATCAAAGAGTTAACTATGGTTGCGCAATAATTGTTTTTTTATTTGAGGTAGGAACCATTCTTAAATTTTATTTTACTCTCTCGTTTATATATTCTTCCTTAGTTTTCAAATATGCTGACCAAATTTTCAAATCATCGCGCACGATGGAGAACAAAGAAGTGTACATTTTTCTTATAATAGAGCCCATACATTTTGATGCTGAGACTCTCACAAAGCTCATGAGTTGTGACTTATTGCGTATTGACTTTGACGAATGCTTGACTAACCGTCTTGCCGTTGTCGTCTTCTGAAACGAAGAAATACCGCCAGCTACCTATCAACCACGTACAATGTGACAAAGAGATTAATACCTTCCCCATTTTGGATTATATTTGGGAATGAAAATTGAAAAGTAACATAATTTGTGAGACGTCCCTTGCACTTCGTAAGTGAAAAATTATCCTTCCGATGTAACCCCAAGTGGTATCAAATGTCGATTTTTAAATAGCACCCTGCATACAGGGTGGCCACAGTGGTAGATTCTTTGAGTCAAAATATGAGGATATACCCAAACATGCTTTAGTAAAATGCTGCTGTGGAAAAAGATACAGGGTGTCAAAGTTCAAATTATGTTTTTTTTTTTTTTTCAATAACTCAACAGCCTCTTGACTGATCTTCGCCAAATTTGCTAGAGGAACTTTTTTTATTCTAAGAAACAATAGTTTATTGGTCCAGGAGGCGACTGCAAATTTGTGCGGGGAATGAGTGGACGGGATTTAGCAGTTTAGAATACTGCAATAGTATGCCCTAAACTCGTAACCGCTGGCCGGCCGATCACGGTCCCTGGCGGTAATGAGTAATTACGGTAATTGTTTATTGGGGCAATGGGGCGATTGTGGTGACAAAGTGGACGGTTTTTTTTCAAACTAATTTGTTAATTATGATCCAAAGAATGTAAAATGCTCGGTCGGCCGATCCCCACCCCTGGCGATAGCCTTGGCCGACCATTAACAACAATGCAATTTTTAATGCCTAGCCTCCCCCAAGGAGTGACCAGGTCGGCCTTGGTCTATTCGAAAGAACAAAATTTTTCCTTTCATAAAACCCTGGTCGGCCGATCTCGGTCCCTGGCTTTAATGAGTGATTACACTAATTGTCGTGGGGGACACAGGGGGTATTGTGGTGACAGAGTGGACGATTTTTTGTTTAAACTTTTTTTATTGTAATCTTGAGTCTAAAATGCTCGGTCGGCAGACCCCCACCCCTGGTGATGTCCTTGGTTGTAAAAGAGTTTAATTTAAAAGTACGAACTAGGAAAATTGGCATAATTTTTAAATTTAAATCTAACTATTTTGCAATCCACTGAAATTATTGAGTGAAAATTAATAGTAATATTCTTGTTAAGGTTCTACTTAGGTAGTCTATAATTTTTTAAAATATACGTACTAAGAGAAAAAAGTTATGGCCAAAAATAGTAAATATTTCCCTATCGGATGTCTCTTTCTAGGGAATGGCCACCTTAAGGGGGTATTATTCCAACAACAGAATAAAACAGGGGATTTTAAAAATGTTTTACTCAAAATATGTATAATTTGTTTTCTACAGAATTTCGAAACGAATAATATCTACGTTTATGAGATTATAATAAGGAAGCACGTTTTCCTTCGGTGTGTTGTTGGTGTCCAGATTTTACCAAATGTGGCCTTGACTGGCCCCTGGTTAGTGCCATAACATGTCCCTTTATAAACAAAAAAAAAAATAATAGGACAAGTTTTTCCTCGGTGAGAATCGTAAAAGTCACTAATGCGGTTTCTTAAAAAACCAAAGTTGGTGGCCATATCTTACATAGGGTGGCCTTAGTAGGCCCTTGATAACTGTCAGCATATGTGCCCTTCCAAAACAAACAACTTACATTCGAACAATTTTTTTCTTCGTTTCAAATTTAAAGTTATTCCAAGTGTAACTTCAAAATGAAACACGTATATTTATTTCAATAAATGGTATATGCATTTTTTTTAATTAACATCGTAGATATTTTTTTTTAAATGTAATTTTATAAAAGCAAAATGCCATCATAAACAGGCGATGAATTCCGATCATACAGTCAGAAAAAATTTACTAGTTTTAAGTAAATCTGTATTTGAATCAGATTTTATTGAATCAAAGTTTTTTTTCCTCTAAAACAAACAATTCTTTATTTACTTCAAGAAAATTGATTTATTTGATATTACGTAATTTAATATCTTAAAAACAATTTAAAAAATCATAAAATGAAATAAATAATTTACTTGAATTAAGTAAAATTTTATACAATTAAATAAATGATTTACTTAAAACAAAGAAACATTTCATAGGTTCGTATTTAAATTAGAACTTTTTCTTAAAACTATAGAAATTTACCAAAAGTAGTACACTTTTTCTCTGAGTGCAGCTGCTTCAACATTTTTCACCCCCCCCCCCTCAAGGAGGGGGGGGAAAGTTATAAAAGTGAAAACAGCGAGGTAATAACAATTCTTTTGATAATTCACCCTTTCGAATATTCCAAGACCGATCTGCTAAATTCGTGAGTGAGAAAAGGCATTTACAATGTTGCAAATGGTCGGCCAATGACATCACCAGGGGTGGGGGTCGGCCGACCGAGCATTTTAGACTCGAAATTACAATAAAAAAAAAGTTTAAACAAAAAATCGTCCACTCTGCCACCACAATCCCCCCTGTGCCCCCACGACAATTAGTGTAATTACTCATTAAAGCCAGGGACCGAGATCGGCCGACCAGGGTTTTATGAAAGGAAAAATTTTGTTCTTTCGAATAGACCAAGGCCGACCTGGTCACTCCTTGGGGGAGGCTAGGCATTAAAAATTGCATTGTTGTTAACGGTCGGCCAAGGTTATCGCCAGGTATGGGGATCGGCCGACCGAGCATTTTACATTCTTTGGATCATAATTAACAAATTAGTTTAAAAAAAACCGTCCACTTTGTCACCACAATCGCCCCATTGCCCCAATAAACAATTACCGTAATTACATATTACAGCAAGGGACCGTGATCGGCCGACCAGCGGTTATGAGTTTAGGGCATACTATTGCAGTATTCTAAACTGCTAAATCCCGTCCACTCGTTCCCCGCACAAATTTGCAGTCGCCTCCTGGACCATATGTATTTCATCACGTTTGATCATAGAGGACGCCGCAGAACCTGTATCTGATTATGAAGTTTTTTCATATTTTTTTTTGGACCAAACGTTGTGGTATTTCTGACCAGAAAATCTGATAAGGGCATCATTTCCACGTATAAAAGGTACACTTGCTAGAACTTGATAACTCCAACCGTTTTCGAGGAAATTGCCGTTAAACATTCGAAAGATAAATTCAAATTTAATGACACAAAGTGTATTTATTGAAAAGTGTGCTTTGGTTGCGTTTTAGTCATGTCATGAAAGTCATTTAATCATTTTATTTTGTTCTTGTGTTCCTCGAGCTAATTTCTTTAACTTCATTATTTAAAATGCCTCAACATAATAATTTTTCAAATAGGGAAATGAGGGATATGATGTGTTTACGTTCCAAAAAAATTTTAGCGGACGTGCCGCAGCAAAGAGTTACTCATTTCAATATCCAAATAGAATACAGCCAGACCATGAGATTTTCGAAGATCTGTTTCGTCGTTTGAGAGAAATGGCTTTATTTCGCCATAAAAATGATGTAGGACGACCGAAACGAATTACTCCAGATCAAGAACTGGAAATTTTAGTTGGTGTGGATGAAGATTCTCAAGTCAGCTCAAGTCGTTTATCAGCAGTAACAGGGGTGAGTAAACAATCTGTTCTAAGAATCTTCTACGTTTCTACCCATATTACTTCACTTCTGTACAAAAATTACTTCGAAGGGATCTTCCACAAAGGCTACAATTTTGTCAATTTGTTCTAAATAAACACAACAGGGATCGAAATTTAGTTAAGAACATTTTATTGACCGACGAAGCAACTTTTACTCGCTGAGGAGTTTTTAACTGGAGAAATACACATTACTGGGAAGTAGAAAATCCTCATGCCGTTAAGGAAAGGCATTTTCAACACGAATTTAAGATTAAAGTTTGGTGTTGTATTATCGGCGATCAGTTATTGGGACCGTTTGTCCTTCCTCCAAATTTAAATGGACAGTCTTTTTTTTTAACCCACTGCGGCATCGACAACGAGGGTCATTAGCCGCACCCTCCTCCATCATTATACAATTTGTGTTATAGGTCAATTATATTATTAAGAGATAGAGTTTGGTGGTATATAAGATGGATATAGACATGGGACACACGCTTCTTGTCTAGGGACCCATAAGGACATTTATGAAATAACAAAGACTGGGTAAGTGAAGGCCTCGGATGGTATTGGTGGTAAACATGGGTAAGAAACATAAGGTAAACTTGAGCAGAGATATGTCATAATTTTTTCAGCAAGTTTGCCCTTTTACAGAAATTGAGGATTTTTTGTATTGTCATTCTTTCGATGCCTAAAGCTAATGATATATCCCTCGGTATTTCTAATGCCGCGAGGATAACATGGTAATGTGTCCTCAATTATATGTTTAACCGTTAATTGGTCATTGCATGTCTCGCACAAGGGGGGTTCTTCACCTAAAAGTAGATAACTTGATGTAAGGCATGTATGGCCTATTCGAAGTCTAGTTAGCATTACTTCTTTTCTTCTATTCGATTTTGGTGAGGTCCATTTGCTAGTGGTTGGTTTAACTATTCTTAATTTTGCGTCTGTGTTATTCCACATCCGTTTCCATTTCTCTATTTTTTTTTTATTAATTAATATTTTTAACTCATCAGGTCTTAAAGCTACTCCTTCGTCACCCTGTTCAGTTATGGCAGCACGGCTCCTTTGTCGGCTTCTTCATTGCCCTGAAGGTCTACGTCTTCCTCCAAATTTAAATGGATAGTCCTTTTTTTCCAAAATATTCTTGCTGAAATGTATTTTTCAATGTAAGAACATCATTTATGAAAAGAATTAGAAAAGGCAAAAAAGTAGGTGGAAATAATATCGAAAATTTACTCTAAGTTGCAGCAATGGGATTTTGGCATGAGGGGAAAGTTTATACAATAAATACTAATATCTTTAAGTCAACTTTTATGTTATTTTTTGGTTTTCTAATAAGATTAGATCCTTATTTTACACAATCTTTTGATTTATTTATTAATCTCAATTCCATGAAAATACTCAATTAGTTCATAAGAAAGTGAAAAAGAGTTTACGCTGTTATTACGATTTTGTTTTCCCTTACGTTTTGTACTTTGTTTCATTAAATTTGAATCTGTCTTTCAAAAAATTATTCAAATGTTTAATGGCAATTTCCTCAAAAACGGTTGGATTTATCAAGTTCTACCAGGTGTACCTTTTATACGTAGAAATGCCGCCCTCATCGGATTTTCTGGTCAGAAGTACCACAACGTTTCGTCCAAAAAATAAATGAAAAAAAATCATCAACAGATACAGGTCCTGCGACGCCTTCTATGATCTAACGTGATGCAATACATAAATTATTGTTTCTTAGAATAAAAAAAAATCCTCTGGCAATTTTGGCGAAGGTCAGTCAAGAGGCTGTTGAGTTATTGAAAAAAAAAAAACATAATTTGAACTTTGACACTCTGTATCTTTTTCCACAGCAACATTTTACTAATAGTACAGGCAAATGAGTCGTTTAGGGTAACAAAAATTAACAAAAGAATGATCTTCGGGATTCAAGTAGAATGATATGATGTATTCTTTGCACTTACAAGTTCCGGGAAAACTAAAAAAAAATTGGAAAAACTCTTTGATTTTCGTTTTCTTTGCTCTAGCGGCCAAAATAATGAAAATAGAGAAAAAAGTTTCAACGAAAGTTGTAGCTCGTCTCTTTCTCTACAAAAAAGGTCTTTACAAATTTTTTTCTTACTTAAGCCGTTTAGAAGATAAATCGAACTTTCCACTTATGGTTTTGAGCCGCTTCGAAATGCTCGAAAAATGAGAATTCTCCGAGAGTTTCGTACGACCGAACCCATCGATCGATAATTCTTACTACTCAGAGCCCCTAAAAAAAAATGAAAATAACACAAAATGTAGTGAAAAGTCTCAGCTTTAATGTGAAACTAATCACAAAATTAATAAAAAAATTTATCATAGAGAAAAAGTGTTAGAAGATGGCTTAGTAAACTTTGTACAATTGATCCACAGATTTATTCATATCTTTGCCGGGAGTCGTTAGATTCATTCATTTTGCTAATATATTCTTATATGATGTTATATTAATCCAATTAACATATTATTGCAATTACTTTTGTTGGAAAAACATGCCTTGCGATCAAAGAAGAGGGTATATTTCTCATCGATCAGTCACAGTTTTCTCTATGATAAAAATGTGTATGTATTTTGTGATTAGGTCCACATTAAAGCTGAGACTTTTCTCTACATATTGTGTTATTTTCATTTTTTTTTAGCGTCTCTGAATAGTAAGAATTATTGATCGATGTGTCCGGTCGTACGAATCTCCCGGAGAATTCTCATTTTCCGCGCATTTCGGAGCGTCTACAAAACTGTAAGTGGAAAACTGGATTTATCTCAAAAACGGCTTCAGTAAGGCAAAAATTTGTAGAAACCTTTTTTGAGAGAAAGAGACGAGCTACAATTTTTGTTGAAATTTTTTTAAAAATTTTTATTATTAGCCGCTAGAGCAAAAAAACCGCAAATCAAAAAGTTTTTCCAATTTTTTTTTATTTTCCCAGAACATGGAAGTGCAAAGAATGCATCATTTCATTCTACAGGGTATTACCTACTTAATTCCCGGAGGTAATCTTTTTATTAATTTTTGCGAGGTTTTTAAAAAATTTTACCTTCAATGCCTGTACAATAAAGCATATTTGGTTATATCCTCATATTTTGACCCAAAAAATCTACTCCTGCACTATGGCCTATTATTAATGTATATTTGAATTCTTCATGAAATGCTTGTTACGATATTACAAATAGGTATTTGTTTTTTAAATGTTTGTTTAATGTGACCATAGTTTCGCAAAAGTGAAAAGCTAAGTTGTCTACTGCAAAGGAATGAATAATATTTTGGGTTTGAATTAAATTAATTAATTTTTTGTTTTCTTAAAAAATATTTCTTTTTATAATGACGGTTCATATGTATATGCTGCAATGAAAATAATATCCAAAACGTACTGATTATGTACGTACTGAATGTTTCGAAATTATGACTCATTTGAAATACAAATGCTTACATCTAATGCGATTTCTAAATATGAAAAAATACATGCTGAGAGCTATTTAAAAAGCAAAAGTTGGTACCACTAGAGGGTCTGATATATTTTCTGATTAGATACAAAATTTATACATATTTTCACGTACAAACTGTTATCCACAAGCCATTATAATGCAAAAATATTTTAAATGTAATTTGTTTATTTAAATCTGAATATATACTTAACGACATATATTTAGTGTACATAAAAAAGACCAGAAAAGCCGGCCATAAATATGTCTCGTTACGTGGGATAATGATATCCCGCAGAGCCGTACTAAAATTTGTTTTGCACAATAACAGTAGAAATTTAAAAGTATTGTCTTCGGTAAATAGATAGTTATTTGGTACGGTGATAAATTTAAAAAATTTACTTTGTTTTGCTTGTGTCAAGATATGAATAATATTTAAACAATTTGTGAAGTGTTGACGAATTCGATATCCCATGCTACACTAACAATGTTAAGTTGGACTCGATCGGTAGGGTTTACATACGTGCTGTAAACCGTTACGTTGTGAAATATTTTCGGTTGGAGGGAGTGGAGTAATTATATCAAAATAAATTGAAATTATAATTGAAACAGGTGTGTTTCCGTTAATATCTTATTTTAATCATGCCATAACATACTTTACATGAGAATAATGATGTTCTAGGTATTAAGTAATACATTATACTTATTATTGAACTTTCTCTAGAAAAACAAGGCATGCCCAGCTCTCCCCTCTATGCGTAACACGCAAAGCTTGAGGTTTTTTTATGTGCATTAAATATATGTAATGAACTATAAAAATGCTGTTAGGCAAGTTTTAAATAAAGATTAGTAAATATTCCACCCTTCCAGGGATATGGGTGTTTTATTTTAATATTAATTAGGATAAAAATAACTATTAGCTGTACAGGCGATTTAGATCTTATCCGAAAAGTTTCAAGAAGAGTTGCCTCCTTAAAATAAGTAAACTTCTAACACAATGTACAGTGTGACCCATTATGAATGGAAACGCCTCTGTAAAAAATGTGTCTATTATTTGATTTTAACGGGGGCTTTTTTTAAAAGATAGGCCATCGAAAGCTCTACTTTATGACAAAAATTTAGAGATAAATTTCAATTTTCAAGGCCCACTATGATTTTTTTTTTTATAAAATATAACTATACCACTGGATTCAGAAACATCTCAAATGGGTAAATCCAAAATTTCGTGAAAAAACATTAAATAATGACAGATTTATGACAAAATTAATATAGTTAATATTTTATAATAACTTTTACATGATTTTTTCTAAAAATCGAAGTAGCCCATGAAAAATGAACAATAGAAAGATAAATTGAGTGGATAGTTTAAAAATATATTGTCTTTTAAATAAACTTAATCATATTTGACTTAAAAACATGTATGAACAATTGAAAATAATAATAATTAGGTATTCAATAAACAAAATAACAACACATTGCAACATTACACTAAAACTAAAATACGATAATACAATTCATCTTAAATTTTTGTAGCCTCTACAAGACCGCCGTTTATTTCGATGTTTCGAATCGTTTTTTAATATTCTTTACGACATTCTGTAATTGTTGCCGTGTAACTTCTGCACAAGCTTGTCTTATTCTTTCACACAGATGTTCTCTATTACTCGGGCGTGACCTGTAAACTTTAGATGTTATTAAACCCCATAAAAAGAAGTCCATCGGTGTTAAATCCGGGGATCGGGGTGGCCATCCAATTGACGGGCTACTTCGACCTATCCATCGATTAGGAAAGTTAGCATTAAGCCATCTGGTAACCACTCTGTCTGGCATTATGGACAGTGCTGCCATCTAATTAAAAGTGTAGATTTATTCTTTATTGTATTGAAAGTTCATGTAGCATATTCTAAAATTCGTTTCTTAGGAACTGTAAAAACTGCATGCTATTTATATTACCTTAAAAAAAGAAAGGACCAATGATTGTTTCATTGAGTAGCCCACACCAAACATTAACTTTTTGGGAATATTGTCTTTTACAATTAATAACCCACTCTGGCTTTTCTGTAGCCCAAAACCTACAGTTTTATGACGATACCACCCCATTTGTGGTAAAAATTGCCTCATCGCTGAATAAAGTAATTTTCAAAAAATTTCTGTCATTAAGATACTCTCCTTGAGCCCACAAGCAAAAATTCCATCCGTGTTTCATCATCACCAGGTTCCAACGTATGTAAAAACTTGGGTTTGCATGCTTTTACCTTATTCTTTTTAAGGCATCGGCGAATATTTTTTCTAGGTATATTCAAATCTAAGCTAGCTACTCTTACACTGGCGCGGCGTTTGGATTGTTGTTAAAATAATTTAAAACGGTCTGCTCGGGTCTGCTCAAAGTTCGGTCATTATCTCCTCTAAGGCGTACAAGTTCAATTTTTTCTACTACATTTAGAGTATCGAACATTTTAACTTTAAACTAATAAACTAATATTTCGTAATATTCAATTTTATAATTTCAATAATAATATAGGTATTCGTATTTTAAAGATTTGACGTCTGACTTTAAAATTTGTTTTCCATGGCACCCTATTATTATCTGTCATTACTCAATAAAAAGACAATATTTATTAAAACTATCCACTTAATTTATCTTTCTATTGTTTATTTTTCATGGTCTACTTCGATTTTTAGAAGAAATCATGTAAAAGTTATTATAAAATATTACCTACATTAATTTTGTCATAAGTCTGTCATTATTTAAAATTTTTTCACGAAATTTTGGATTTGCCCATTTCAGGTGTTTCTGAATCCAGTGGTATAGTTAGATTTAAAAAAAAATCGCTAATCAAATTTGTTCATTTTTGACATTGAAAAAAAAATCATAGTAGGCTTGAAAATAGAAATTTATCTCCCCAATTTAAAATGGTGGTTAAGAGACCTCAACACAAAAATTAATATATATTTTGAAATTTTGGGTTCACCATTTTGGATTTTTAAATCCAGACTCTAATAGTATTACTCTTATGTCCTCTGTGTCTCGGCTTACATAGTCATACTACATTTCATGGTTATATACATTGTGTGCAAAAGAGTCGAAGTTGGTACTGTTCGATATCGTTCGATATATTTTAGTGGTAACTTCAAACTTCCAGACTATTTTCAAAATGGCACTCTTGTACAGTAACTAGTTGATGGGCATACTTTTAATTTGTTATGAAGCAATGTAAAAGCATTAGTATCTTCTCACTTATATGCAGAACGATTAGATACGTATCAAGTCATACAACTGTTACAACACTGGTTCAGCAGGAATGTGATGACGGCAAGTTTGTGTTAATTTAAAATTTTAATGTGATATAAATTGAAATCAGCTACTTTAGTCGGTAAGATCTGAATTACTGTGTATTGCAGAATGCTCTGAATGGCGAATTGTAATATTCGATGTTGTACTAACACTCAAAGTGTTTGAACAAACACCAAAACAATAAAATTGGAATACTCTTTTCTATGTAATTTGAGATTTCATTTGGAATTTGGAAATCTTAAGGATGCAACGCGGAATATGTTGCAAATATCTACTTATAAATTGTTTTGATCATGTAGATAAATAGTTGGTTACATGTGTACGCGAAGTATATTATTAATTTAAGTTTTTTCAGTGCGCCCATATAAGTGCCCTCAGTGTGACAAGTCTTACAGACGATATGACTCATTGAAGCGTCATCTAAGATGTGAATGTAATAGAGTTGGAAAGTGGACGTGTCCAGTGTGTAATAACATATTTAAGCATAGGTTCAATATGACTAGTCACATGAAAACACATTTAAACGATTCTAATCAGCATTGACTGCATTGTATATTTCTTAGAGTGTGGTGATTTTGTTATGATTTATTACTGTTAATATAAATTACTCGTATGGCTAAATGATTTAATATATCAGGGCGACGAACCTCTCCACAATTCCTCTACAGTAAAATTCCAGTGTTTGGCGCAGCCGATGGGAACGTAGAAACATTTATTTACTTTTTTAGAGACTAA
Source organism: Stenurella melanura (assembly GCA_963583905.1). Taxonomy (NCBI): domain Eukaryota; kingdom Metazoa; phylum Arthropoda; class Insecta; order Coleoptera; family Cerambycidae; genus Stenurella; species Stenurella melanura. Next base: position 7,943,220 of record OY757309.1, read on the forward strand.
GTAGGACGTCTCACATTTATTGGTTCATCCTCTCATTGCTTAAAAGTTTTTGCATAATCATTACTATATGCGTGTGTGTGTGCAACGAAAAAGAGCTAGGTAATTTCCTTAAATTTGTCTGAAAATGCCAATGGCGTTATAGATGTAGGAGATACGTAGTTTTAATGCGTGTTTGATCTTCCTATTAAAGTATACGTTATCTTTAGAACTAAAAATGCATGGTAAATAACTCACAAAAAGTAACGGTAAAAATAACATTTATGTTTCTTTATGTAATGGTGTACGTGTACTTCTGAGGGTTGAAAACGGCTGCTATACTGGCATTGAAATAGTTTTCACTACACTCGACACGTGTTTAGACAACCAAATCAGCATTCTCAGAAGGCGATGGAAACTCAATTTTAACGAGTTTGTGAAAATTGTTTCAGTGTCACACTTTTATCTTTAACTTTTGTAGTGTAAAGGTGTTTCATAGTTGCTTTTATTAGACAGGCCGAGGAAGTTGTAATGGATATGTTTTTACGTTTATGACATTCAAAATTCATTTTTTAGACTGTATAATTTACGAACACGAGAAGCCTTTTCAGTGCCCATGTTGCAAAAAAATGTACAAATACAAGAGAAATCTTCAGGTTCACATGAAGAACGAGTGCGGAAAACTGCCAAAATGGGGTTGTCCTTATTGCGATCATCGGTCACATCGTAAATTTAACATAAATTTACATATCAAACACATACATAATGTCGACACTTGTATAAATTAATAAACGAATGTTGAAAGGTAGTTAATTTTAAAGGTGAATTATTTATTATTTGTTTGCTTTCTCTAGTAATGAAACATATTCTTTATAGGATTTTGCAAACAGCTCAGAATAAGGGCGAAAAACGTTTCAAAGGTTAAGCATTTCCAAGAAACTGAATGAGAGATATTATGAAAATGTAATTCATTAGAATGAAAAATAATTTAAGACAAGGTAGGTAAATAAATTCATTTTAGGCCTTTGTTCTCATTTTTAACTGAATCTTCATATCGTAGGGGGTCATGTAGATACTAGTTTAATCTGCTTAGCCTTAGGGAACTATGTCAAATAAGAAATTGGACAAATTTATTATAGAATTTTAAATTGCTAGCATAACCAGAAGTTAGGTAATCGAAAGAATGCAAAGATTTCTTTAATATTTTTACATATAGTTTTTCTCTTAGTTCTCATAGATATTTTTTTCCTCTGTTTGCAAAATCCTATAAGGAATATGTTTCGTAGTTAATTTTCCTTCACATTTAAAGATCTTTTCAACTTAATTATGTTCTGTTTTTAGCAACCTAGTTTTAGGATGTCTTTTGTTTTAGAGAGCGGCACGATATGTCCGAATTGTAAGAAAGTGTATAAAAATAATAAGACCCTCACAGCCCACATGTATCAAGATTGTGGGAAGGAAAAGAAACATAGCTGCTCTTTTTGTGGCCTAGGTTTTAAAAGAAGACATAATCTGAAAACACATTTCTACAGGAAACATCAAACCCAGGATTTGTTAAATTACATTGATAAACTTTAACCCACCTTGTTATACTCGTCTGTCTGTATTTATAATAGGTATACGCTTTTGCTAACTGATAAGATTCGTGCGCGTGTGTAATAATCTTATCTAATAATAACGATTATACCTAGAATTATGACTCCTCCAACTGCAGTGGTTAGATGACGATGTGCATGTTGCTTTATTACCCCTCTCCTCCACCCCCCCTCTTACAATACTAAAGAAAGAACTTTGAAAACACCGATATGATCCGTTATATACCGAGTGTCAACGAGATGACCTTCCGATTGCCATTTGTATATTTTTTAAACGGATTTAGATGAAACCTGTCAAGTTTCTACTATTTCCGTCATAGTTCGTTTGTCTTGATATAGTCTGCCAAGGCACACTTGATAATAATAATAATAATAATTTATTTATCCTTTCGATCATAGTATAATGATATAGGACATGTCAATACATAAACAAAAAGCAATAATAATAAATAAAATATATAAAATATAGTACATGACGATAATTGCACCAACATACATAAATAACATCGAAATAAATAGACAGTCAAATATATCGTAAAATACTTATTTTTCTTAAGTAGTTAAAAGTACCTAATTATTATTTAAAAATTCGTCGACTGAATAATAACAACCATTTATTAAATAGTTTCGCAATTCCTTTTTAAAAGAATATAAGGAGGCTTTTTCTTTAATTTCGGGAGGTAGGGAATTGGAAAATTTTACTCCGGCCAGCAGTGAAGACTTCTCGTACAGTGCTGTTCTGCGTTTCTGCATTTTCAGTAGATTGCCATGTCTAGTAGGGTAATTATGTAGTTGAGAAGTTGTTTCATACTTGCTAATATTCTTTTTTGTATATATGAGACAATTGTATATATACACGCAAGGAAACATCAATATAGCATGTTGTTTAAAAAATACTCTACATGACTGAGTTTTCTGTAAGTCAAAAATTAATCGAATGACTCGTTTTTGAGCAATTAGAATCCTCTCACTCTCAGAAGCGCCACCCCACAAAATGACGTTATACGACAGTACCGAATTAATGAGTGCATAATAAACATTTAATAGTGAGTTTTGGTCTAAAACATTTTTTAGGTGCAAGATTGCATAGTAGCCACCACTTATTTTTCGACAAACATTGCTAATATGGTATTTCCAGCTCATATCACTGACAATGTGTATACCAAGAAATTTTGTTGTTGAACTTGAGACAAGTGTTAATTGGTTAAATGTTACATTTATGTCGGTGTGAAATTTCTTTCTGCAAAAAAATTGCATTAAGACAGTTTTCTTCGTGTTTACAATTAATTTATTAATACCGCACCAATTTGTAAATTGTTCAAAGAGAGTATTGAGCTTTTCCTGCAGTTGCTCAGGGGTGTCTGCCTCTTCTGCCATGGAGACATCGTCGGCGAACAGCACAACGCACTCAGTACTAATATGAGATGGTAAGTCATTTATAAACAAAAAAGGAAAATAAGTGGTCCCAGAACAGAGCCCTGAGGAACTCCAAGATTAACATCATACTTCTCTGAACTAGTTTCTTCCAATTTTACAACAAGTTTTCTAAAGCTGAGATATGATACTATCCACGAAAGAAAGTTACCCCTAATTCCTATCGCAAAAAGTTTTTCTGCCACAAATGTTGGTTCTATTGAATCAAATGTCTTGGAAAGGTCAAAGAAAAGGGCAGCAATGTTACTGTTACTGTTATCCATACGATTGTACACAAATTCCAAGAAATCCGTCGCCGCACTCTCGGTTGACCTGCCAGGGCAAAATCCATTTTGACATTTTGAAATTATTTGGTATTTTGTTAAATAGGGAAGTATTTTATCATATATAGCGAATTCAATTATTTTACATATGACGCTAACTCCAGTGATAGGCCTGTAATTCTCTATTAAATATGGGTCATTATTTTTGTAGATTGGAATTACTTTTCCTATTTTCAATTCTTCCGGGAATTTCCCCAGTTCTACAGACAGGTTAACAATATGAGCTAGCGGTTCGGCAATAAAGTGGGCAACAAATTTAATAATTTTTGTAGATACTCAGTCTACGCCTACAGAGTTAGTATGTTTTAATTGACTTATTATGTTTATTATATCCTCACTAGTGACTGGCGTAAAGAAAAATTACATTTTCTTATTTTGAATTTACCATTAATTTCAAAGGAAAATGTGGTTGAATATTATGTTGGGATGCATCGTCCCATTCGTATTCAGATATTACATTTAGATGTACTAAAGGGGCTCACTTGCATTTGAAAATTTTGAAATCGTTGGGACAAAAGTAATTTTAGTAACTATGTAGCTTTCTGTAACACAAACAACAATTATTTATGCGAATTAGAACCATTTCAAACTGAAATGGTTGAGTCATGGCACACTGGATTGAAAATTATAATTAAGTAAAAATTTAAAATGAGCGTAGATGACTATGAAATTAGTAAAATAATTTGTAGAATGACCAGATTCCAAGTATACAAAAATATATAGTGTTCAAAAAATCATTAGTTTGGATCACTTCTGGTGAAACCAGAAGTCGTAGAACCTTAGCAGATATAATCAATGTCGCCTTGGTAACATATATGACGCGTGTCCAGTTTAATCTCCTTTGATTGAAAAATAAAGAAATGGCGACGGAAAAAGTGATCTCGATGACATCCGGTATTTTGAACTAATTTTGCGTGGTCGAGATCCGAATTTTTTTCCGAGTTTTATCTTATATTTAATCCCAATAGACCAAGATCCCAGAGCCGCCAAACCTACGTCATTTTAGCAAAGCTAATATTTTCACAATAAATAGTGTGATATGTAGTTAAGAGGTACAAAATGTACAAAAAAACCTTACTAATTTACGTTAAAGTGTGATAGCTGGTTTTCATATATGTTTGACAGAATACTATTAAAACCCAACATTCATTATTGCCAGACACTTTCTATGGGCCCTAACTTCCGCCAGACGCTTTGAAGCTCGGAAAAACCCAACCTAACCTAACATAATAAATTTTCTGTTTTGTTTCGTTTTTTACATAGTTGGTAATAGATATGATTCCCCAGTTATGTTAGGTTAGGTTGAGTTTTTTCAAGCTTTAAAGCGTCTGACGGAAAGTGTCTGGCAATAATGAGTGTTAGTTTTTAACGAGGCGGTAATTGCAGAAACACAATCCATTTTCACGCATGCGCCGTCCCTCGTACTTTAAACTGTCGTCATGCCTCATGCCAAATCAAATGATCCATGATGTAAAGTAATCTGTGCATATAACCTCAAACTAGAATCTAGAGTAAATATTATGTGAATATAAAGCAAATTCTTTCTCTTTTGAGTCGAAAAAGAGTGTGTACTGTTTTCACTGCAATAAGGCTTTTTCTAGCCAAAACAATCTCAATAAAAACCTGTAGAGCATACAATTAATAAGAAATAAAATCATTAAAAAAATTACCTAATAATAATAAGTAAGTATAGGGAGAGATTATTCATACAAATCCCAGTTGCTCCAGGTTAAAAGTTTAAAAACTCTGTATATAGTTAATTCAATTTAGGTTGGTTTTCTTTTTGTTTCTAATGAAATAATCGCAAATATTCCCATTGACTGGTGACTGTAAAGAATAATTCTATGAAGGTGAATTTATACGAATCCAGAGCTGGCGATTATAATAGTCACTTTGACGAAAAAAAAAAACATATTTTTAATATAATTTAATAAAAACATTGTTATTTTTACAATAATAATGAAAATGATGTTTATTCATATAATAAATTGGTAAATCTTAAGAACACCGACATTTTTTGCAATGATGTGTTCACAGACATTACAGTAATCATTTTCTATACCTGAAATTTTGTGCTTATGAAAATAATTTTTAGGGCAAGGACAATGTAGGTACTACTTTGACAAAATCGGTGAGTCCTTGCCATAAAAATAATTGCCAAAATTTCATCTATCGGAAACAATTACTGTAAGGTCTGTGAACACATCTAAGCAAAACATGTATTGCAAAATTTATTTATTTTGAATGTGCCTTGATTTTTTGCATTTCCCTTTTGTGTGTTATCGGGTTTAATTCTCGACTTTCCTAAAATAATCAGCTAAGTTAAGTATTGCAATTATTTAAACTTGTTTATTATCTCTTTGGTTTCGTCCTGTAGATTTCACATATCGTACATCATTATCTTTCTCTTCAACTTTTAGCCATATCTCAAATTCCATAAAAAAAAAAATTAACAATAAATTCAGTTATTAACATTGGGTGCATAGGTACCATTATACATGTGTAGCAAACGTTTTTTTCTCCACTTCCATGTGAAATTCATGTCTCTGCTGTAGATGCTTTCTTATCATATTGTATTTGAAGGATACATTGCACCCTTCCATGCACTTAAATATGCATAAATCTCCTTTATATTCTATTGCACTCATATTGTTAATTTTATGCATCACACATGTATGTTTATTGAGATTACTTTGGTTTGAAAAAGTGAATAGTGCCCACTCCTTTTCAATAGTTGTACACAAACAAAGAATTTATTTTAATTATTATATAGCAATAATTATTCGAGTTTGAGGTTATAATGATTGATTTAAAAAACAAGATAGAGAGAGTAGAGCAGCGCATGCGCGAGCAATGGATTGTGTTCCTGCAATTACCGCCTCCTAGTTTTTACCAGTATTCTGTCAAACATATATGAAAATCAGCTACCATACTAGGTTAGTAGGGTTTTTAATACCTTTTGTACCTGCTATCTGCAAAAGGGCTCCGCTTTCAAGCTAGCAAATATGCATATGTTCTTAACTACATATCACACAATTTATGGTCAAAATATTAGCTTTGCTAAAAGACGCAGGTCCGGCGGCTCTGGTTTTCATACCAGTAAACCTGAATTAAAAGATATTTTTTGATTTCAGTTTGTTTTGACCCCCATTAATAACTAATTTTGTTATCTGACTTAATGTATTTTCACACTTTACATGTACAGGTACATGTAGAATAAAAGACTGAACCGTTTTTAAAATCTTTTTATTCCTTCTACCATTCCCTTCACATATCCTGAACGTTATAAGATGCGCGTTTCGTCAACCAAGTTGGCATCATCTAGAGGCGGATAAAAAGGTGTATTCACCTTCCTCATTCTTGGTTGTATTTACATTAGGTTAGCTTTTCATGAGTCCTGTAATAACTTATTTGTGATTAGGACCGATCTCCCAACAAATGTATTCGGTAGACAAACCTATGTAGTACCACACTACAGGTAGTACGACCAGCTTGTGCGGAAAGGGCTACACGTTTAGGGACAAGAGACATACACCCATTATACAGATTCGAAAAATGCAGTTTAGGTTATAGGTATAACGATGTAATTGACCACGCCCCGCTAGTTCCATAAATCGTGAAAGCAGAGACACACAATGAATTGAATTTAGCACGGCATGAACTAAGGATGATGCGGGCGTAGGTAATAATTCCTATACGAAACGGGAAAATATCTCTTCGTCAAAAGCGAAGAAGTTATTTGTCACATTTTTGACAAATAATTTCTTCTATTGAAAGCATTTCTGCAGTTTCTTTTTTAGCCGTAAATGCTATGGGAATAAAATAATAATTCTTATTAAAACCGAAATGAAAATAAAACATTAAAATAAAATTAAATAACTCGGAAACTAAAATCAACTGATAATTATCAAAAAATTAATTATTCTTGTTAAATTATAAAAATTGAACATTAAAATAAAATTAAATAACCCTCAGAAACTAAAATCAACTAATACTTATCAAACAATAAATTAATGAAGGATTCAAACAAACCACCTTCTTGCGCCAAACAATAGCCAAACCGATTATACAATGAACCTCTCATATCATTGAGTTGATTTGGAGTAATGATTGCACAAAGTTGGATAAGTTTTTCCCGTAATTCAACTAAATTATTGGCTCGTTCAAACGCATGTTTGTACTCGGTTTCCTTTAAAAAGCCCCACAGAAAGAAATCATGGGGTGCTAGATCAGGTGACCTGGGGGGCCATTTTATCATTCCCCTCGTAGCTATTAAAGGGCTGGGAAATGTTTTTTCCAGAAAATTAATAACTGTTAAGGTATTGTGACTTGGGCAGCCGTCTTGTTGAAACCAAATGTCGTCAAAGTTGACAGGAAGATTTTGAACTGCAGGAATTATTTGGTTTTGTAAAACCTCTAAATATGTATTACCATTTAAATTGCCATCGATTAGCAGTGGACCTAAAATATGATTGTTTAAAATTCCCGTCCAAACGTTCAACTTTTGAGGATACTGAGTTCGCACAGCAACACTTAAATGTTTATTTTTTCGAGACCAATATCGTACTACGGATGGATTGTGTTTCCTATGTACTGAAAAGGATGATTCATCTGTAAACAATATATTCTTTAAGAAGTTTTCATTCTTATTCACTTTATTTATCATGATTTCACAAAATTCCATCCGCTTGAAATTGTTCTCGAAAAATAATTCTTGCGTTGTTTGAACTTTAAAACAACTGTACCCATTTCTTTTCAAAATATTTCTTACAGTTCTTTCCTTCATGTCAACTTCATCAGCAATTTGTCTGCTAAAACAAGGTTCACTAGTTTCAACAAGTGCACAGACATTAGTTTCGCGAATTTCACGTTCTTCGCTCATTTGTTGATGACGGGGTTCGGGTTGACAGCAATTTTTACAATAATTCACGACACACCCGAAATTCTCAAATTTTTTAATAATGTATTAAATTATGCTAGCTGAGGGGATTGGTCTGTCTTGATATGCCATAGTAAATAAATTTATTGTGTTATCAGTGGAATGGCCCCCGAGTACCTTCACAATTTGCACTTTTTCTGCAGTTGTATAAACAAACGGCATTTTAATAACGAAATTGAGATTAATTTATTTTATTCCCGCACGTCTAGTCAGCTACGCTATTAAAAGCAGAATGGGTGCGCTGTTCTCAACTCGTCGCGGTGAAGCGATTGACCAATGCCCTGCATTGTTCTACGACAAGGCGTGGTTTATCTGCGCAGAAACAAGTTTACGTACCTAAAACTAAATTTGCTGAATCTGTAAGAGTATACTGGGAATAATTTCTTCTCGTGAAAAAATCTTTGAACTCAAGACTCCGGAGTGAGGGCTAAGCGTATTTGTCTTTCAACAAAGCCGTCATACTTATTGATACCATTGTATTGAAGAAAATGGTCTCTCGAATTAATTTAATGGAAGATACGGAGACCAACGAAGTTGTTAACGTATATCATGTAAAGAAGTGGTCCTAGGATAGACCCTTGTGGTGGATCTACCATGAGTTCCATTTGTCTGGATTTGATATCATCTATCTGTACATAGTGTTTTCTACCACAAGTAACTATTGAACCATTGTAGTGATACACCTCGGATGTCATAGATCTCTCATTTTTGCAAGAGTGAATTGTGATCAAGTTTTACTGAGATACAGAAACATCCCTATACACTTTTATTATCCAAGTTGTCACACAGTTTCGTCAAAAATTTGGTGACAGTTGTAGTAGTAAAACGGCCTCTCCGAAAATCGAATTGATATTAGATTTATTGCATTTGTCAAAAAAATTTAATAAACGAAGTGCTCCAAATATAGTAATGTCGGCGCACTATATGCTAAAATGGTTTCTATTCTACCCTACATACATTGTATGTCTCTGTGGAATTATCTGCTCCTCTAAGCAGTTATTGCTATTGTGGCAATCAAATCTAATGACATAAATATTTGCAGGACCTTCGTTACCTTGCCCAAGGTGTTTCAAGCCATACAAGACCAAGAACTCTTTGGCTGTGCATATGTCGAGAGATTGTGGCCAAAGAACGCTTTTTATATGCAACGTGTGTAGAAAAGTGTTCAAACGAAGAGAATACCTTAAGCACCATGTTCTTGCAAATCCAATGTGTAAAATGGAAAATTTTGAATCGAACTTTTCGAAAATTTCACAGCCAAATGACACGAAATCATATGTATAATTGGTATGCCCAGGATCTCTTTAAATTTAATTTATGGCCAGATCTAAACTCGATAAGTAAATTATTAAGTTTTATTAAATATACTGTATGTGATAAACATTAATACGTTGATAATTGTAGTTCTTGAGTCCATAACCTTAAGAGGCATAGTATGAGTTTTCAAAGTCTAGATATATTTCGACATTTACGCATTATTATTACAAAGACTCTATTGATTTCTTGTGACGCATCCCAGGTAATAATGTTGTAGCTAAGTCTTGAGTAGACTAAGGAGTAATAAGCTGTGAATAAACAATGTTCATCTAGTTCTTTTTTTAAATTTATTAACGCGTATGTACTCTTAGCTGGTTTCGAACACATATTTTCTATATGACTACAGTCTGGAATTGTTCCTAGAAATTTAAAGAAGTAGAGAAATGGACGAAAATTGCCTTGCAATTATTAACTATAAGTGAATTTTTCTGACATCAGTTCTCACCCCCACCGAGCGCTTAGGACCGCCAGTGGACCGCCACCTTCTTTTAAAGAAAAATTGAGGTCAGTTAAAAAGTGGCAGCGACTTTCCAAAAATTTTTGCAGAAATATTTGTATTGAGAGAGTTTTATTATAACAATTATATTATAACAATTATTACAACAATAAAATCAACATAACAGTAGTGTCTTCCTAACTTTCTTCCATTTGTAATTTGCAGAACGACTAATTTGAAAAATGCCAATCTTTCTTGCCTTATCTCATCGATTCATCAAGGTTCGTCACGATTTCTATTATCATTAATTATATTGCATAATAATAATCAGTTTTGAACTGACAACAGTATCTGGTTAAAAACGAATTCGTTTTACCCAGTCCGACTCCATCTCTTGTGGGGGAATATGTACATATTTGCAAACAACGGATATACGCCCAGTATTCGAGTAAAATCACATCAATACCGTCAGCTGCAACTAATATGAAGCTAGATATGTTAGTTTTTAACAAATGTTTGTTATGAATATCTACCAGTAAATTGTATAATTTTACGTATTTAACTTCTAGATATCCGAAAAATAAAGTGTCCTCGCTGTTCCAAGTTGTACAAAAATAAAAATTCCCTGTCAAGTCATTTGTCTAGAGACTGCGGCCGAGGAAAGGACCACAACTGCTACCTTTGCACGGAGGACTTTAGAAGAAAGGAGCATTTAAGGTACCACTTAATCCGAAGACATGGTGTCCTTCCTAGTCAGGTGGATGCGAAGTTACCACATTAACCAATGTAATTAAAAACTTAATATACGTATTTAAATGACTGTTTCTGTGACCCTATTTGCATATATTTAACAAGTTTAATATCTAATGTAATTTTGTGATCTTTAATATTCTACATATATCATTATATAAATGATTGTTTTTTAAATTAAGATGTGTTTCTCTTCCCTTTTCGGCTCAACTTCGATTAGAAAAAGTGTTCAGCTAAAGCTTGTTTTATTTGGTACTGTTTCTAACTTAACTGTTCAACGTCTTTGGTGGTTTTCACCTCCATACTTATGCTTCCAGTGATTTTCTGCCTGAGGATGGCCAACTTAAAAAAAAACGTTCGCAGTATTGGCACCAAACTTCAATTATCTGATCTCTGTCAGTTCTCAGTGTATCAGTGGAGTCCTTAATTGGCAACGCTTTAGGTTTAAGTCTGTGTATGTGATCATATTTAGGGCTTTTTTATGCACGAAACAGAAAATAGAATGCCATGAAACGTGGAAATTTTAAATTTGAACAAAGAAAAAAATTTTTCATCCATTTTAGTGGTAAAATTTTTTTCAGAAATGGTGAAAAAAATTGTTATATATTATTATAAAGATAACCTGATAACTTTTGATCAAAACAATATACAGAGTGCTCATCCAACAGCAGAAGTTCAATACTAAATAACAGATGCCAAATATGGAAGGCTCGCGCAAATACCTTTACAAATGTCCACCATGACTGAATTATTTCTTGGGATGACCACCCTGTACATTCTTCAATAAAAGTATAATAGGTACATATGCCAAATATTATTGCCATCTGTGTCACATATTCAATTCCACATTCACGTAGTAGAGTGGAAGTATAGTGGTGGTTAAAAAATTTCTTTTTTTTTTATTTTTCCAAAACCTTGGTAAAAAAATTTTCAATTTTTTTTTCTTCGGAAATAGGTTTTGAATGTCATGAAACGTGGAAATTTTAAATTCGAGCAAAAAGGAAAGTTTCCTTCAATTCTATAGTAGCTGTATTATTTTTTTTTTTTTGAAATAGGTTTAAAATGCGATGAAACGTGAAAATTTTAAACTTGAGCAAAGAAAAAAAAATTGCATCTATTTTAGTGGTATTTGGAAATGCTTTCCAAGAAACAGAATGATAGATTTCATGAAAATGTAATCCATTAGAATGAAAATTTTTTAAGACAAGGTAGATAAATAAATTAATTTCAGGCCTTTGTTCTCATTTTTAACAGAATCTTCATGATCGTAGGGGGTTATGTAGATGTTAGTTTAATCTGCATGGTCGTAGGGGACTGTGTGGATGCTAGTGTTAGAATGAGAATTGTCAAATAAGAAATTAGACAAATTCATTTTAGGATTTTAATTTGCTAGCATAACCAGAAATAGGGTTATCGAAAGAGTGCAAAGATTTCATTAATATTTTTACACAAAGTTTTTCCTTTAGTCATAGTTATTTTTTCTGTTGTTTGCAAACTCCTGTAAAGAATATGTTTCAATACAATTATAAGCAAACAAATAATTCGTTATTAAACGTCCTCACTATTGTTCGGCCTATTAAAATAAACTTTGAATTTAAGGTAACCCCATAAAAAATAATCCAATGGGGTTGGGTCCGAAGATCTAGCTGGCTATTCTATTGATCCGCGTCCACCAATCCATCTGCATGGGAAAATTTCGTTTAAATAATTACGCACTATTATCGAATAATGTGACGGTGCGCCATCCTGTTGAAACCATATGGAGTTTTCCGGTACATTAGGGTTTTCACCATTTGGATACAGTGCGACAAGTTCTGGAATTATGTTTTGTTGGAGGAGCTCCAAATATTTTTCGCCATCTAATGAACCTTGAATAAAAAATGGACCCAATATTGCAGTCCCAACAATTCTAGCACACACGTTAACTTTCTGTGGATACTGAGTATGGGCCACCACCATCCAATGTGGATTTTCACGTGAGTAATATCGACAATTTTGCCTATTCACAGTGCCATTTAAATAGAGGGTGGCCTCGTCAGTGAAAAGTACTCGACTTAAGAAATGTGGATTGATACATCGTTCCATCAAAATCTACTCTGCGGGCGAAATCATCTTCGTTAAGCTCTTGGACTAAATTCACTTTATATGGGTGCCATTTATTCTTCTTCCAATATTTTAAAACAGTGGACTGACTAATTGACTGTTCTGCTGCGACTTCGTGACTTGGTTTGTAAGGATTCTCCTCCATTGTCGGTAAAACATCTAACTGTTTATTTTCTGAAATTGTAGGACGACCTTTCGTGAAATTATCTCTTACATGACCACAATCTCGGAACTTCTTTTCTATTTTGCTAACAGTTGATTGTGTAATAGGTCGATTAGGGTATTTACCATTAAATAATTCACAAACCATAGTTTGTGTTCGGGACTTGTCTCCATAGTCAATCATTATCATAATTTCAATTCGTTCGGTCTCACTTAAACGTTGCATTATCAGCACTTTCAATACGATATCACAAGTAAATACTAATGAATGGGCCTACCCCTTTCAGCGTGGTGAGGATAATATAATTTAGTGAACTGTATTTAGGTATAATAAATAAAAGAATGTGTCGGAAACTTACACAGTAGGTTTGATGGATTCTCCGTCGTCGATGTCGGCTCAGGCAATAGGAGGGAGAAAGGGGGGGCAAAAGGAAAAGGAACAAATCTCCGACACACACACAACTAACAACAATTATTAAATTAATTTAAGTAAGGACAATTATAATTCATTTATCACTGATAAATAACTATAGGGTTCTGCGGTGTAAGTGACTATTGTCTTACTTACTATCATACTACTGTCCCTATACGGGTCGCGCTCGACCCACACGGCGTTAAAAAAACTAGCTAAAAAAGCTTCTTAGCATTTCCATAAAGAATTCAAAACATATATTTTTCTAGGTATAATACTACAAGGCGCGTAACCAACTAATGTGTTAGAGCCAGGTCCGCGTTGCTAGTATGTAGTAAAGTAAATGAAAAAAAGCGTAAACATAAAAAAGTGTAAGTTGTAAAGAGGTTCAACGATAAGTAATGAATGTGTTATATTAAAGTTAAATGTTTCTTTCTTGATAATTTCGTCATACAATACTCCCTAGAATTTAACGTACTGTATGCAGAAAATGTGCTCTTTCAAATGACATATTAAAAAATGGGGGTTGCCATTTAAAAAAATGGCGATGATTTGATAACTAAAAAAAAATTTGCTGCACTTTTTTTTAAAATGAACAGATTGAGAAATGTATTTAAAAATCGCCGGGTCTGAGCGAATTTTTGTCATTTGTTTTGTAACTATTTTAATGAATTTATTCCAACCTTTACGTGCTCACTGTATGTCATAACAAGTGTATAGAGCAGACAAGGCTACAAATAATATACAAAAATAGAACAAAGTCTTGGAACACTCTGTATGAAAAGTTAAGTTTTGACACCTGTATCATCTGTTTTGCCTAACTATCTACCGCTCTATATCGTCCTTTCTCCGCTTAATGTGGCTAAAAAGTGAGAACATTTGGAAGAATATGGTATTGGAGAGTCGTTTTGTGGGACTTTTTTTTTGGAAAACCAGGCTGATGTGTAGAGGCTGTCCAGAGAATTGGTAATAAGCGTCTCCAGATCTACATCTTGAAAGTAATAATACTCCTGTCTGCCTACATCCATAACGGTCTATGTATCAGAGGAATAAAGGCAAATGGAGGAACTAGAGCATTATGAAGTCTGATCCTTATGAGTTTTCGTGATAGTTCTGTACGTTTTACTCAACTGACAAGTTGTCTGATGATAGGCAGTGATTTTTGTCAGGTTGCACTTGGTTACAGCAAATCATAACCTGACAGTTAATACTTTATATGTTGTAACAGGTTCGCTTACTTAGTCATTTATTTCTTCGTAGAATTACTAAATATACATATTATAATTTCTTATAACTTCTAGGGGAAAACGATAAAATAAGGTGTCCGCGATGCTCCAAGCTGTACAAAAATAAAAACTCTTTAGCTACTCACTTGTCAAGAGATTGTGGTCGTGGAAAGGAGCATACTTGCCATTTGTGTATGGAGGACTTCAAGCGAAAGGAGCATCTGAGAAGTCATTTAATAAGGAAGCACGGCATTGGTGGACTGCCTGGACAATCGGAAATCAATTATCATCAATAGTTGCTGTGAAGTTGACAAAAGTGTACAGAAACAGTTTTTTAAATTGTAACGTCTATTAATTCGTTAATTAAATTAAAACATTTCTATTGAAAGACATGATGTTTTTGATAAATAAATGTATTAAGTGTAGTGATAAAAGGCAAAAAAAGATGAAGCTTATGGTCGACTTTTACTAAAGAAAAGGGTGCAATAGTTCATCTGATATAAGCTTTCAGAGTTTACTATATTGACTTTAAATAAACCAAATCGGACGTGATACTTGGGTGGTTAATAGGAGACCTTTAGAAAACCTTAACGTCAGAAACTCGGCTTCGTTCGGAAACCGGAAGTACCCGATATAGACGTTTCAAGTTTTTCGGGAAAAATTGAATAACTCGGATCGAGGTATTTCAAAAAAGAAAGCCGCTCGCAACGCTCTACAAACAAGTATACCAGAGACTATGTCGAAAAACAATTGAAAATTGATTTTTTTTGCAAAAAACTGTTTTTTTCGATCGGGCTAGGGAGCACGATAACTGTCCAGGATATTGATCGATTTCGATGAGACTTGGTGAGATCAAAGGTACACGGCCAGAAATGTAGCCTATTGCTGGCGGTCCGAATCCGTTGACAGCAAGTATTTTTTCCAGGGCCGAGTATGATTTTCCAATGAAATTAATAATTCCCGAACCGAAGGTTCAGATTTTGATTTTTAAAAATGGCGATTGTAATGCTCAATTAGATCTATTATAAATTCTACAAATAAACGAGTTATTTGCGAAGATGCATTCCATAGAATTATTTTAAAAAATATTACAAATGGATAAATTCTCCGTGCGATATAGGGGCAAAAAAATAATGTAATGTTATATTTAAAATACCATCATTCATTTCCTTATTTGGTTAAGTAATGGCGTAAAATTTTTGGGGTGGTGCGAAGTAGGCTTTAAGCTTCAATCATTGTAGCTAAAATAATTCCAACTTTATAAAGTAGAAAAACTGATTATGATAAATTTTAAATTTATTAATTTAAATTTTGATATTTTAAATAAGTTTAATAAAAAAAAATCAATTCCTGCATTGTACGCATTGTAAAAGAAACATACGAATGAAAAACAAAGCAGGTTTTATTACGAAACAGATTTTAATATCGTGCCTTCTCGAAAGTCTCTATTTTAGTTATACACGAAATTATCTAAAGGTGTCCAAATCAAAAATAATACATATATTAAATAATAAATCATTCCGGAGAAAATTCTATCTCTATACATATTTGACCGATTTTCATTTACTAAATAAAAATAGAACCGATGCCATTTCTGTGTTTCAAAATGTTGTTAGCCTTTACTTTAGTCAATGCAAAAATAAAACGTGTGTCAAAATGTCATCTTACGACTCTCTGCTGAAAATGTACTGAATAATCCCAACAGGGATAAGCATATCAAAATGTAGTTTTTTTAGCTTGTTATATCTAATACAGTGTCATTTTTTATTTATTTTTTTCAGCAGATCCAATTCAGTGCCCAAAATGTAACAAATTTTATAAAAATGCTCACAGTTTACACGCTCACACATACCAAGATCACAGTGGAAAGGCGAGACAATTTAGTTGTGCGCATTGTCCTGTGACTTTTAAAAGAAGACAGCATCTACTACGTCATCTGCATTGTAAACATACTGAATATTTACGATAAATAATAAACTAATGAAATGCTGTTTTACTTTTATTCGATTTTTTATTCCTCTAATAACAATTTCGTTTTTCTTTTTGGAATTTTCTACCACATATATTTTCTTCTGAAAACTAATGTTCCTGGATTCCACGGTCAAAGACGTATATTCTACAACAAGTTCTGGAATAGCCCATATTCCACACGAGTGAAAAGTTTGTAGTCCCAGCCGATGGCGAGGATTACGGTTCGCGAGTGTGAGATATGCCATTCCAAAAGTGGTGTAGACTATACTTTCTCTAACAACACTTTAGAAATTATGCAAAAAAACTTCAAAATGGTGTAAAACGTCAAATATGAACTTCCCTCTCTATTTATGCATGGCGGCCTAAAAAATTATTAATTACGAAATGACATTGAGAATAATAATCGAAATACAGTTATAACTATTATTACAAAAAAAACCTGATAACTTTTGGTCAAAAAAATATACAGAGTGATCATCCGACAGCAAAAATTCAGTACTAAATAACAGGTGCCAAATATGGAAGGTTTGCGCAAATACCTTTACAAATGCCCTCCATGGTCGAATTATTTCTTGGGATGACCACCCTGTACATTTTTCAATAAAACTATAATAGGTGCACTCGTAGGTATGCATATGCCAAATATTATTGCCATCTGTCACATTTTCAGTTCCACATTCACGCAATGGAGTGGAAGTATAGCAGTGGTTAAAAAATTCCATTTTTACTTCCCTCGCATACCGAAGGGAAGTATTGTATTCGAGAAAAAATCACCCTCCGAGATTTTTACGGATTCTGACGTTTCAGATCACGGAGATTACGAAAATATAGGTTTTTCAATTCCGTCAGTCTGTCTGTCTGTCTGTCGGTCTGTCTGTCTGTCTGTCTGTCTGTCTGTCTGTCTGTCTGTTGGTGCATTTACTAAAAAACTACTTGACGGAGAGCAGTCAAATTTGGTAGGTAGTTGACGCTACTGTCAGCGCAGAAATGGTAGAAATTTCACTTGAAAATATACAGGGTGGACCGTCTAAACGGAATAAATAGTGAAAAAAAAATTTTTTCGCTCAAATTTAAAATTTCCACGTTTCATGACGCGCTAATCCTATTTCGAGAAAAAAAATTTTTGGAAATTTTTTTCACCAACATTTAAAAAATTTTTACCAAGATGAAAAAAAAATTTTTTGCTAAAATTTAAAATTTCCACGTTTCATGACACGCTAAACTTATTTCTGAAAAAAAAAAAATTTTTGAAAATTTTTTTCACCATTTTTGAACAAAATTTTACCACCAAAAAAAAATTTTTTCTTTGTTCAAATTTAAATTTTCACGTTTCATGGCATTCTAAACCTATTTCGAAAAACAAATATTTAAAAAATTTTTACCAACATTTTTGAAAAAAATTTTACCACTAAAATAGATGGAATTTTTTTTCTTAAAATTTTAAATTTCCACGTTTCATAGCGGTCTAAATCTATTTAAAAAAAAAATTATTTTTTTTTTTTAATTTCAAAAAAAAATTTACCACTAAAATAGATGGAATTTTTTTTTCTTTGTTCAGATTTAAAATTTCCACGTTTCCATGGCATTCTAAAATTATTCAAACAAATTTTAAAATGTTTTTGAAAAATTTTACAAAAAATTTGAAAGCATGTTTAGGTAATCTATTTATCACTATTATAGAATAGCCGAAATATTTATTTTTTTTCAAATTTAAAATTTCCACGTTTCATGACATTTAAAACCTATTTCGGAAAAAAAAATTTGCCACATCCTTTCACCATTTTGGAAAAAAATTTAACACTGGAATAGAGCGAAAAATTTTGTTTTGATCAAATTTAAAATGTTCGCGTTTCGTGACATTCTAAACCTATTCAAAAAAAAAGTTTTGAAAATGTTTTATATTTTTTAACTACCACTATACTTCCACTCCATTACGTGAATGTGGAATTGAAAATGTGACAGATGGCAATAATATTAGGCATATGCACATATTATATACTTTTATTGAATAATGGCATAAAAAGAAATAATTCAGTCATGGTAGACATATGTAAAGGTATTTGCGCAAGCCTTCCATATTTGGCACCTGTTATTTAGTATTGAACTTTTGCTGTTGGATGAGCACTCTGTATATTTTTTTGACCAAATGTTATCAGGTTTTTTTGTAATAATAGCAATAACTATATTCTGATCTGTATTCTCAATGTCATTTCGTAATTAATAATTTTTTAGAGTGACCGCCATGCACAAATAACGAGGGAAGTTCTGTGTAAATAACTTTACCGATTTTTTTTATAGGTTTAGAATGTCATGAAACGTGGAAATTTTAAATTTGAGCAAAAACAGTTTTTTTCCGTCATCTATTTTGTATTTTGTAGCGGGCAAAAATGTGCAATTTTTTTTTTTTTGATTTTCAAAAGTTTTTGGAATGGGCTAATGAAACGTGGAAATATTAAATTTGTTTCCATCAATGCTATAGTAGTGGTAAAAAAAAATAGATTTAAAAAAATACATATAATTTTTTTTTAATTTACCTGTAGGTTTAGAATGTCATGAAACGTAGAAATTTTAAATTCGAGCAAAATTATTTTTTCCATCTATTCTAGTGGTAAAAATTATTCCAAAAATGTCGGAAAAAAAAATTTCTAGAATTTTTTTTCTGAAATAAGCTTAGAATGTCACGAAAATGTGGAAATTTTAAATATGAGAAACAAATGTTTTTCCATCTATTCTGTGGTAATCTATGGTAAGAATTTTTTTTGAAATAGGTTTAGAATGCCATGAAACGTGAACATTTTAAATTTGAGCAAAAAACATTTTTTTCCTTCTATTCGTGGTAAAAAATATTCAAAAATGTTGGTAAAAAAAAAATTTCAATTTTTGTTTTTTTTCTGAATTATTTATTCCCTGTATATTTTCTAGTGAAATTTTACTTCGCTGACAGTAGCATCAGCTACCTACCATATTTGACTGTTCTCCGTCAAGTAGTTTTTTAGTTAATGCACCAACAGACAGACAGACACACAGACAGACTAACGAAATTGAAAAACCTATATTTTCGTAATCTACATGATCTGAAACGTGAAAATCCGAAAAAATCACGGAGGGTGATTTTTTTCTCAAATACAGTACTTTCCTTCGGTAGGCGAGGGAAGTAAAAAACAATAATAATAATAATGTTAATAAAGCATTTTTAACAATTTTGGTTGGTTTTGAAAGGCATGATTTTTAAATTTGAATTGATACATATGTTGAAAACCAATGGAGTTCAGTGGCAATTGTGTTATAGTGTAATAGTTTTTGAATAAGTCGAATGACACGTCAAGAGAAGATTGTTATTTTTAATTTTCTACCAAATGTAGTTAATTCTTAAGACCATGTTTAAATTAAAAACTCGCATATTCTTTGAAAATCGGTAAAGGTATTTACACAGAACTTCCCTCGCTATTTGTGCATGGCGGTCACTCTAAAGAATTATTTATTACGAAATGACATTGAAAATAATAATCGGAATACAGTTATTGCTATTATTACAAAGAAAACTTGATAAGTTATATGGCAGGCTTGCGCAAATACCTTTACAAATGTCCACCATGACCGAATTATTTCTTGGGATGACCACCCTGTACATTTTTCAATAAAAGTATAATAGGTCCATATGCCAGATATTATTGCCATCTGTCACATTTTCAATCTAACATTCACGTAATGGAGTGGAAGTATAGTGGTGGTTAAAAAATTTCATTTTTTTTTAATTTTTCAAAAATGCTGGTAAAAAAATTTTCAAAATTTTTTCTTCTGAAATAGGTTTAAAATATCAAACGTAGAAATTTTAAATTTGAGCAGAAAGGAAAGTTTCCTTCTATTTTGTAGTAGTGGTAAAGAAAAGTTTAAAAGTTAAAAATTATGTATTTTTTTAAATAGATTTAGAATGCTATGAGACGTGAACATTTTAAATTTTAGCAAATAAAAAAAAATCGATCTATTTTGGTAGTAAAATCTTTTTGAAAAATGTTGGTGAAAAAAATTTTCAAAATTTTTTTTCTGAAATAGGTTTAGAATGTCATGAAACGTGAAACTTTTAAATTTGAGCAAAAAAAAAATTGTTTCGTCTATTCTACAGTAGTGATAAATAGATTAAAATTGTTTAAAATTTTTTGTTTAAATTTTTCAAAAACATTTTTAAATTTGTTTGAATAGTTTTAGAATGCCACGGAAACGTGGATAGTTTAAATCTGTACAAAGAAAAAAAAATCTATCTAGTGGTAAATGTTTTAAAAATAGTAAACAAAAATTCTAATGTTTCTTTTAAATAGATTTAGAACGCTATGAAACGTGGAAATTTTAAATTTGAAGAAATAAAAAAAAATCCGTCTATTTTAGTGGTAAAAATTTTTTCAAAAATGTTGGTAAAAAAAATTTTCAAAAAAATTTTTTTTTGAATCAGGCGTAGAATGCCAAGAAACGTGGAAATATTAAATTTGAAGAAAGAAAAAAATGTTTTTCATCCATTTTAGTAGTAAAAATTTTTTCAAAAATGTTGGTAAAAAAAAATCATTTTTTTTTTTTAATTAGGCTTAGAATGACATGAAACGTGAAAATTTTAAATTTGAGAAAAACATTTTTTTTTCAACTATTTTAGTAGTCAAAAATTTTTCAAAAAATGTTTTTTTCCGAAATAGGATTAGCGTGTCAACGTGGAAGTTTTAAATTTGAGCAAAAAAAAATGTTTCCACTATTTATTCCGCTTAGACGGTCCACCCTGTATATTTTCTAGTGAAAATTCTACCATTTCTTCGCCGTCAGTAGGGTCAACTACCTACCAAATTTGACTGCTCTCCGTCAAGCAGTTTTTTAGTTAATGCACCAACAGACAGACAGACAGACAGACTGACGGAATTGAAAAACCTATATTTTCGTAATCTCCGCGATCTGAAAGGTCAGAATCCGAAAAAATCTCGGAGGGTGATTTTTTTTCGAATACAATACTTCCCTTCAGTATGCGAGGGAAGTAAAAACTGTATTCAATTTGACAGCTAAATCTAGTAGCACTATTTACATATAAAACCACTGATCTCATGCGACCATCTGCGTTATGAGTTTTTATTAATTCGTATAATTTGGAATGTTGCGGATTCATGTCGATTTTTGTTATTGTTTGGTAGCGTCTCTGTTTTTGTGAGTGATATCTTCTAATTCGAACACATTAGATAGTAGAACATTGTTTTATCTCTACTCATGTACCTCACATGTCGTTAAATACAGTGTTATTTTTAATTTATTATTTCTAGGCGCAGTGCAGTGCCATAAATGTAACAAACGTTATAAAAATATGAGCAGTTTGTATGCTCACATCCACCTAGACTGCGGGAAGGCCAAAGCATTTAGTTGTGCCTATTGTGAATTGACTTTTAGAAGAAGACAACATCTTGTAGGTCATATGCGACGTAAACATAGTGAATATTTGTAAAAAATAATAATGATAATAATTGACTTGTAATCATCATAAAATAACAAAAAATATTTGTTTATAATTCTTAATATGATGACAACAAAAGTTCATTTTCAATATTTAATATTGCAAATATGGTCTTCCCCTCAAAGTATGTATGATAATAAATTATATTTTCCACTTTGGTTGTTTAGAATGTTTGCCTAAGCAGTCTTCTGAGTTTAATAAAATATCTGAAAGCAGTCGGGCTTCACATAGGTCGCAATTGTGTGACTGCGGTGCTTCTTGATATGAGACAATACCCTATCGACCTTGGTTTTTATCTAGTCAACAAGTGCCATTTTGGTGAATACCTCGTAGCCTGTAGCGAAAATTATGATTTAGCGCTCATTCGATTCTGAATGACTTCTAGAAACTTTTTAGGAAATTTGAAGTTGAGCCAGTAAAAATTACATAAGTTTATAACTTTTATAACAATTTAGTAAAAAGGTTTCTGCAAATATCTCGGAAATTATTAAAGATACCCGAAATAAAAAAAAAAATTCTTAAAGACTAGGAAATTTCGTAAACTACCTTCCAGAACTCTACCACCAATATTTATAATTTTAATTTAGAGGTGAAAATAGGGCTAAAAACGGGTGATGTGACTTCCGCGCGCGCCGTCCGATTCGGACACTTTAACAATAAAAATTATTTAAATCCATTAAATATAAATATTAAGAAATAAAAAAAAATCACATACCTTTTGGATACTTGAATAAACGAAAATCCATTGGAAAAACATTCTTACCGTAATTTTTTTATTAGATATGCTTTTGTTAATGAACTTATTTTGTACAATATTGTTTGAATGTTATTTGAGGCATTATCTTCTTTTTTCCTTCTTCAATTCTTTGGGACTTTGTACCTGCCACATGTATGTTTTCTTTTTAAGCAGTGCTCGGGAATCTACAAAATATCACAATAAACCGGCATATTACTGGTAAATAACCTCTACGCCTGTGACTTTTACGTCAAAGGATCAGTTAAAGGCTGCTTTTTTAAATAAACGACACAAATAAGTATAAAAACTTGAAATTAAATATTTCGCCGACGTTTCGAAAATCTATTCTGTTTCCTTTTTCAAGGCTTTTTTTGAAAAATCTTTTTTGCTATGCATGATAAATGTTTGTTATATTCAATATCATAGATACTTACTATTTACATAGAACTGTTGATATAGTTAAAAGTTTTTTTAGTTTTCATACAATGTTAAGTTTGTGAAGTTCTTCTTTTAACATTGGCAACCAAGTTGTACAGACATCTACGGAACAATTTGACACGCATCTATCCTCATTCAATAATATTATCGCGGATTCTTTAATTTTTCTTTTTTGCTATCGGCCTCTTTTGTTGAAATTTTTGCCGAGTCCCAGTTTATTCTGTGACCATTCTCCCAAGCGTGTTCGCAGATCTTGGACCTCTGAATTTCATTTTTCTTATATACTTTTGATGTTCGCCCAATCTTACACTAAAAGGTCTGGATGATTCATCCATGTATTGTTTGTTGCACTCACAAAAAAAAGAAAAATTAAAGAATCCGCGATAATATTATTGAATGAGGATAGATGCGTGTCGAATTGTTCCGTAGATATCTGTACAACTTGGTTGCCAATGTTAAAAGAAGAACTTCACAAACTTAATGTTGTACAAAATCTAAAAAAACTGTTAACTATGTCAACAGTTCTATGTAAATAGTAAGTATCTATGGATACTGAATATAACAAACATTCTTAGAGCTGTGTATTTATCATATACAGCAAAAAGGTTTTTCAAAAAAAGCCTTGAAAAAGGAAAGAGAATAGATTTCCGAAACGTCGGCGAAATATTTAATTTCAACTTTTTATAATAATTCGTGTCGTTTATTTAAAAAAAGCAACCTTTAACTGATCCTTTGACGTAAAAGTCACAGGCGTAGAGGTTATTTACCAGTAACATACTGGTTAATTGTGATATTTTGTAGATTCCCCGAGCACCGCTTAAAAAGAAAACATACATGTGGCAGGAAGTCCCAGAGAATTGAAGAAAAAAAAAATTTTGTACAAGTTTTAAATTAACATAAAAACCCTGATAATTGTCGAACCATAAACCTCAGATTTTTTTCATTTCTTGAAGCTATTCTCGAACGGCTTTAGAAAAGATCCCCGTTGGAAGAATTAAAAAAATTTGATTTTCCACTTTGTTATTAACAATCGAAGGCATTAAATAATGGAAAACGTAAATAAAGCAATGAAATAAAAACATTTTTTTAAATACTCCGATAAGTTCGTTTTCCTATTACTGGAAGATAGAATAAAATGATTTTTTATCATTTATTAGTTCTATTGTTTCTTGTTAGAAACAAATTCATTGTTTATAAGATAATCCAATATTTTTTTTTAGATTCTAATCATCAATAAATATAATGGGAAAAATTTGTAGTGGCAATTGTAGTGTAGTGTGTATGTCTGTTAAAATTAAAGTATAAAAGTGGTATTAACACAACAGTAATAAAATCAAATTATACTCAGTGTTGTAAAGCAAGAACAGAATACTTTGTATATATAATATGTATGGTACGTATGTACATTAGTGTTTTTTAAATTGAAAAGTAATATACACATTCATATAACCACAAAGTATCAAACACAACCCATAAGGCTTACAATTGAATACGCAAGGACTAGATTAGAGTAGATTCTACAAAAAGTTTCTTGCTAGATTTCTTGAAGACAGTTCAGATAAGAAGTTATTTTTTGTGAGTAATATATCTAAATAAATTAGTATGGGTGATGAACTGACAAACACTGAACTTTATAGTAAGCTGCTGGAAGCTATTCAAGTAGGTAGTAAATCAGTTAAAGACGAAATAAAGTCGGAAATTAAAATTGAAAATCAAAAAGTATTAGATATATTAGAGGATCAAACAGGAAAGATAAATGAACTGGAAAGTAAATGCAAAAATCTAGAACTAAGGTGCATACATTTGGAAAGGAACTGTCGAAAAAATAATTGTGTTATATTTGGCCTCGTTGTTCCTAAAGATAGTAATCTCATAGAATATGTTGCTAGTACACTAAACGAGTTACTTGATATCAATATTATTATAACTGATATAAATAACATATACCAAATTAATAAAGAAGAGGTACCACCAATAAAAATAGAGTTCATATCCTATTTGAAAAAGTCCGAGATATTTAAAAACACCCATAAATTAAAAGGGAAAAAGATATTTATAGCGCATGATCTTTGCCCGGAAGATCGCGAGGAAAATAAGATTTTAAATCACCACCTTAAATTAGCCAAATCTCAAAACTATTCAGCGAAGATCAAAGGACATAAATTAATAGTTGGAGAAGAAGTGTATACCGTAAACCAACTAAAGCAAATGAATTTAGAACAAGACTCTGATGATAAAAGTTACTCAGTAGAAAAAGTAATACCACCATTGTCAAATAGTGCCCCTTCGACACCTACAACAGCAGCACCAACACCGTTTGAGGAGTACATAAATAACACTACTGCCAGCAACAGAGAAGAGGATCAAACAGCAAAGAAAAGAAAAATCTCAGAAAGAATTGCTGCTCAAGTTAACCCAAAAACACTGGAACAAAATATTAAATTAACTTTGAAGCCGCATCAAACTGAATCCTCGAAATCAAGTTATAGGAAGACGACTAGAACTTAGATTACTTTTGATATAACGTTTTCTATATTTTGTATTTTCTTGTCTATTTTGATATTACTTATTTTAATTACTTGTATCTTTTAAATATTTTATAATTTACTTAAAAAATAGTATTTAAAAAAAATGGATCCATTTATTAGAGATTTTCAGTACTTTAAAGCAGAAACAAAAATCGCCAACACAGTCCAAGAATGTAAAAAACTCGGTTTAAAAAATTCACTTATTACTATTTTTCATAACAATATTCGCAGTGTGGCAAAAAACTTTAATGAACTTCAAATATACCTAGACAGTTTAGATGAATTTGGATGTATATGTTTAACAGAAACGTTTAAAATAGAAAATGTCAATGATTTCAACCTGCCTGGATATAATGTATATTACAATCGCGGAAACATAAACCAAAATGATGGAGTTTTAATGTATGTCAATAGTAAAATAAAACATGAAGTTAAAATAACTAATATAGGTGTCATAAAAATTATACAAGTGAAGCTTGAAATCGAAAATAAATCTGTAATCATTATTGGCATGTACAGGTCACCCTCCTTGTGTGTATATGAATTTTTAAACAGCCTAAGAACGTACTTAGATAACTTAGATTTAGCCGATTATATAATTATTACTGGTGATATAAATATAGATATAATGTCAAATGATCTCTTTGTAAATGAATATCTAGATATGCTATATGAAGCTGGCTTCATTTCACTTATAAATAACTATACAAGAGTCCAAAACCTGAGCAAAAGTTGTATAGATCACATCTTTTTAAAAACAAAGACAATAACAATAACTAATGAAACTGTAATATCTATAATATTAACATCTACTTTAACAGATCACTATGCAACATTATCATATATAGCTTCTAACTCAATGCCTGAATTCGATAAAAAATTAAAAAATACTCATTTAATGGAAAAAATCAATTATGATCTATTAAGACGCACTATTTCAAATGAAAATTGGGATGACTTCTTTTATACAAATGATTGTGAGATAGCTACTAACATAATTATAGATAAAATCAAAGCAGCCATACAGACTGCCACTACTAAACATAAAATATGTAACAAAAAAAGAAAAAAATGGATTACGGGCGGTTTGGTCAAATCTATTCAAATAAGAGATAAAATGTATCAACAAATGTTAAAAGAGCCCTTAAATGCAGAGTTAAAGCAAAGATATAAAAGCTATAGAAACAAATTAAACGGGCTTCTAAAAAAAAACTAGAATTGAATATTATAGTAAACAAATACAAAAAAACAATAGTTGCAACAAAACATTATGGAAAATTACCAAACAAATCACAAATTGTAAGGAACGCAGAAACGAAATAAAAGAAATAAAATTGCGCAGTGGGACGATAACAAATAACAAAAATGAAATAGCAAACGAATTCAACGATCATTACATAGAAGTCGGACAAAACATGGCAAAAGAAATTATAAAGCCCCCAACAAATTTTCGTAGAAACTCAACAAGCCACTCATTTGCTCTCTTACCCGTAGACAATAAGGAAGTAACTGGTTATATCCTAGAATTAAAGAATAATAAAGCACCGGGATTGGACGGTATTACAGCAGAAATACTAAAAGAAACAGTATGTACTGTTTCACCACTTTTGGTACACTTAATTAATATGATTTATGAAAGAGGCGCATGGCCAAGTTCTCTAAAATGTGCAATTATTAAACCGTTACATAAAAAAGGAGACAAATGCATAATTGAAAACTATCGCCCAATCTCGCTTACGTCATCCATAGCAAAAATTCTGGAAAAATCAATAAAATCCAGATTAGTAAAATATCTTGAAAAATATAATCTGTTATCAAACAAACAATTTGGCTTTAGGCAAAACACTTCGACAAACGACGCTATAGCAGAATTAACAAATAAGATCTACCAGTCCATGGATTCCAGTAAACCGTCAATCTGCGTTTTCATAGACCTTGCAAAGGCCTTTGACACCATCAGTCACAAAAGGATACTAGAGAAACTAAACGATTTTGGTGTCAGAGGAATTTGCAACAAGTTATTCGAAGATTATTTAAAAAATCGGACGCAACATGTCAATATAGATAATTATTTTAGTGAACCCAAGACCGTTAGATGCGGACTACCTCAAGGTACTGTACTTGCTCCAATCATGTTTATTATTTATTTAAATGATATACTAACTCTTGATATAAAAGGCTCAATAGTATCATTCGCTGATGATACAGCAATCTATTTTACTGGAGACTCCTGGGATGAAGTACGTCAGACCGTTGAATTGGACCTAAAAATTATTAAAGACTGGTTTGACGAAAACTTGCTTACAATTAATATAAATAAAACAACATATTTGCCATTCTGCTCATACATAAATAATTTACCTAACTTTAATGAAATTTTCATAAATGACACCAATTTAAAGATAGAAAGCTCACAAAAAGTTAAATATCTCGGAATAATAATAGATCGTCATTTAAAATGGGACTTCCATATTTTTGACCTTGTAAAAAAACTTAGATCGTTACTATACAAATTTACTGAGATAAGAAACATCATAAAATCAAAAAAACATTTAAAGATACTTTATTATGGTATGATAGAATCTCTATTAAAATACGGCATTATTGGGTGGGGCGGAGCAAATAAATTCAACATCAAACCTTTAATACAAGTCCAAAAACGATTTTTAAAAATTATGTATGAGAAAAGTTACCGATATCCTACAGATTTATTATACAATGAATCAGAGGTATTGCATATAAGGCAAATCTACAGCGAAATAATATTAAATTATCATTATAAACATTTTGACAGAGATCAAATTATAGACCACAGATATGACACAAGACATCGTGCCCAACAAAACATCAAGGTAAATGTCGCACAAAAGACTATTGGAATGAAAAATTATGTATACTTGGCACCCCGAATATTTAACATTCTTCCAGATGATGTAAAAAATATAAATTACTTCAAAAGATTTAAATATGAAGTTAAAAAATGGCTACTTAAACAGGACTATAAACAAATTGAAAGGCTAATTGATACTGGACAACTCTAATAAAAATAGGATCATATTAAGAGAACATATATTAAAAAAAAAAAAAAAAAAAAAAAAAAAAAAAGAATAAAAAAAAAAAAATTTATAAAACATAAGTAGGTGCATGAAATTATTATGTGGGTTGTATGTGCATGTGCACAGGGGTGTGTTGTGTGTGTGATATATGTGAAATGGTATACGGATGTGTGTATGCATGTTAATTTAAAAAATATATTTGCTAAATTCCATTATGTATCTAAGAAATTTGTTATTTGAAGATAATTTAAAAAAAAAAAAAAAAAATGGGTCAGAACAGTTTGTATGATTGCCAAAATTAATACAAGGGGAAGTGTTACACACAAGTCAAAATTTCGTTGACTTTTGTAATATCGAACTTGTACACTATATAATGGAAATTTTCCCTCGTTTCAAGCTCTTGGAGCTTACACGAGGTACCTATTATTTATTTATAATACAGATTATACTCTACTATACTACTACTAATACCACTACTACTGTATATAAATATGCCTGTTTTGTATCATTACTTTGTATTTATAAATAAATAAATTATTATTATTATTATTATAATGATTTTTAAGAAAAAAATCGTTTCTTAAAAAATTTTTTTATTGATTAAAAGCGCATTTGTTAATTAACATTTTTTTTTGTTGCTAAATATTAATATTATGGAACCACTTTTTTTTGAATCATCATTTCTATTGCTCTTCCATATTCTGAAAAAATAAAAATGTTTTGTTTATATTTTGTTTGTTTATTTAATAAACAATTTGTTATAAATAGATTAATTTTCGCGTTATAATTTTTTTTTATGTTACAAACAATAATAAAAACAAGCATGTGTCGTATGTTATATGAAACATTTTTTCTCTATTTTTTATATAATTATAAGCATGTTTGTATTTTTATGTTTGTCTCTTTCAATTTTTCATCATTGTTATTAGAATAACTTCTCAACTATTGGAGATAGAAAAAAGACACTTCAAGTCTTTTTTATCCTCCGTTAGACAATAAACAAATTGAGCCTTTAACCAAAGCTCTAACTCAATTATTTATTAACCTTTTTAAGTTATTTATAGAAATATCTCGAATAAAATCTTTCTTACGGCTCTAAAGTTTAAATAACTATTGGAGATAGGACAAAGATACTTTAAGTGTTTTCTATCCTCCGTTAAATAATAAACAAATTAAGCTTTTAACCGGAGCTCTAACTCAATTATTTATATATTTTTTGGCTATTATGTTTCAAAATTTCTCTTAAAAATTTGTTTTAGCTCGAAATGTATATTCTTTGTAATAATCAGATTATTTAATTTTTTCAGAACATACATTTCGAGCTTAAACAAATTTTTAAGAGAAGTTTTGAAAAATAATAGCCAAAATATAAATAAATAATTGAGTTAGAGCTCCGGTTAAAAGCTTAATTTGTTTATTGTTTAACGGAGGAAAACATGTTTGTCCTATCTCCAATAGTTTATAAGTTATTTAAACTTTAAAGCCGTAAAAAAATTGTTTGGAGATATTTTTATAAATAATTTAAAAAAGCTAATAAATAATTGAGTTAGAGCTTCGCTTAAAAGCTCTTTGTCCTATCTCCAATAGTTTAAAGTTATTCTAATAACAATTATGAAAAATTGAAAGAAAGTAACAAACGCAAAAACACAAAAATGCTTAAAATTATATAATAAATAGAGAAACATTTTTTCACGTAACATGCGAAACATGGTTGTTTTATTATTTTTCTAGCATTAAAAAAAATTACAGCGCAAAAATTTATTTGTTTATGACAAATTGTTTATTAAATAAACGAATAAAATATAAATAGAATATTTTGATTTTTTCAGAATATGGAAGAGCAATAGAAATGATAATTTTTTTAAAAAAGTGGTTCCTTGTTATTAATATTTAGCAACAAAAAAAAATTGTTAATTAACAAATGCACTTTTAAGAAACAATTTTTTTTGAAAAAACGATTGTTTTCTTAAAAGTCATTATATTTATTGAAGATTAGAATCCAAACAAAAAAAAATTATCTTATAAACAATGTATTTGCTTATAACAATTATTTAAACAATAGGAGTAGAAAATTATAAAAAACCATTTTTATGTAGCTTTCAGTAATAAGAAAACGAACTATTCGAAGTATTTGAAAGAAATTTTTTTCTTCATTGCTTTATTTACGTTTTCCATTTTTTAGTGCCTTCGCGACCTTGCTGTAGTGACTGATTGAATAAATACAACAATGGTTGCAAAATTAGATAAAAAAAACCGAAAATTGTAACCAAGGACAGTTCATGGGTTCCTGATGAGTCTTTGTTGTTCATTTTATCTAAGGTATCAATAATGTCAAGTTCAGTGATGGGACCTATATACAGATTCGGGGTATTGTTGTACAAGGGAGTGCTAAATTTTGTCCAAAATGATTTAATGCGTTCTGTTCGGCTGCACTAGAGAAGTGGCTGGCGAAAAGATCGGCTACTTCATTGGGATTATCTATACTATCATCATGCTAATTAAGAACAAAAGTATTCATATCACATTTTGTCTTGACTAATTTAAAATTTACTATATTCCAAGTCTTCTTAGTTTTATTGGATGCGTTATTAATTTTTTTGTTGTAGTAGTTAGATTTGATATTACGTTTGTGTTCCCTTTTTTATTTTTATATAAGATTTTCAATTCAAGGAGACCTGTATTTGTCATTAGCCAGAACAGTCTCTTCGATTCGTCACTTTCTTTGACTGTGTCATTAGTTACCCAGTTATTGTACTTACACTGGCATCTGCGTAGTTTTTTTAAAGGACAGGACACATTGAAGCCCCAAGTAAAACAATCAACAAATAATCTAAAACTAGCGTTGATATCAAAATCAAACAAGTAGGTCCAATTTATGTTAAGCAGTCTAGTTCTAAATTCATTTATATTATCTGGAAAAAGTTGCCTTGCAAAGATAGGAACTTCAGTATTAGACGATTGCTTGGTGATTTGCAAATTCAGCGTAAGAATATGCGTAAAGTGATCAGCTATGTGCGGATTTACTAAATTGCAATAGAACAACGTGTGTTCGAAGTTGATAACCATGTAGTCTATACAAGAAGAACTAGTATGGCCATGTCTATTGGTAAAAATTATGATACTGCTAGTGGAGCACATGTTCAACTCAATTGAATTAAATACAGTTTGGTGTTCATACAATTAGGCTGGTTAAAGTCGATGTTAAAATCGCCACAAAGAACAGTGTATTTAGATTTACCTGAGGCGATGCTGAGGGCTTGAGACAATTAGATTTGTGAGGTTCATCGAAATTACACTTTTGTTTAAATTGTAACCTTGATCATTAATTTCATAGAACTTTATGTAACCCTCAGTTACACGGTTTAATTGTGTAATAAAGTCAAACAGTTTAACGCTATATTTATAAATACGATTTCCATTTTTAGTGTAAGGTACCGAAGAGACTATGATGTACGCATTAAAAATACAACTTTTGCAATTTTCTTCAATATCGATTTTCTCGAAAATCATGGCACACACAGGAAAATTACAAGAGGACTTTTTTTAGGAAAATAGTCCAGCTTTCTTTTTTATGATGAGCAATTTTTTATATCTTCAACGATTAACGAGTTAACTGTAAAATAAGGCTTTTTTCACCGAACGAGTGGTTTTTTGGGGGGATTGCGCGGCATATCCATGACAGGCATGACTTTTGTGGTTTTGTGATGTATAATCCCTGCACTAACAGTTACTGAAGGAAAAATTTCAGATAACACTTTTTGTTATGGAAATCTTTATAAATATTGGACTAAAAGCAATAATTAAAAGGTTAAAGCATAGCGTCAGTGCATTTTTCATATGCTAAACCGGCTAGAACCTTTGAAGCGTTTGTAAACTTCTATGGTAGAATATTCCACATTAAAATTGGACCATATCTGTCAAACAGAGCCATCCTTAGAGATTCATAAACTCTAATGTTTATATAAATGCGTTTTATTATCAATTGAGAAGAAACTATTAAGGTTTTTAATTAAGCACACAAAAATATGATGAGATACAGGATATTTGAACTGCTATATACAGTGTCTCCCAGATTCGAAGGAATGTTATAGTTTATACGATATCAATTGGCACAGCATAAAAAGGAAAACTCGGAGTCCACGTGGACTTGATCCGCCTGTCACATTATGTCACACTGTGTTGACAAATCAAACTAGCTAGGCATCTATCCAGCCCATATTTTTATGTGTCAGGCGGATCAAGTCCACGTGGACTCCGAGTTTTAGTTTTTATGTTGTCCCAATTGAGATCGTATGAAGTATACGTATGTTGGATCATGTATCAGTTTTACTTTAAAATCGTCTTAGAACTTATTTTTAATAACACTATTACGAAATAACTTCGAGTTACAGTGAGGCGTCGTCGTCTGTGAATATCTATTTGAACAAGAAATATAAAAAATAGTGGATGGGTCCTTAATCTCAGCGACATCACCTAGAATTGAATTGTATCGCATTCGAGCCAAATGTTAATCAAATCGGTATTCACAGTGGGCTACTCCCGACTACAACTTCTACTCGTTCTACTTCTATTCGTTGCTTTCATATAATCAAATACAGTGTTGTTTATAATTTATTGTTTCAGCAGATCAAATTCAGTGCCCGAGATGTAAGAAACTTTATAAAAATACAAATAGTATGCACGCTCACATGTACCAAGACTGTGGGAAGGCGAAAAATTTTTACTGTGGCTACTGTGACTCGACTTTTAGGAGAAAGCAACATCTTATAGGTCATATGGAACGTAGGCATAGAAAACATATGTAGGTGTGTAATAAACTATATTTTACCCCTTTGGTCGTTTAGAATGTTTAATACATGAAATATTCCAAGAGCCAGTAACATCCAAAAGTTTGATGCATATAAACTGAAAGTCATTCTTATAGGCTGATTCAGAAAGGTATCGAGATACTTTGTTGAAAATTATAAAGTGTTACCTATTAGTAGCATTTCCTTGTAGTGGGGACTATTTAAAAGTCTGCTTTTTATTGAAACCTCAACTGATAGGCATTTGTGGCAGATACTGCTATTAGTCCTGTGCACTGTTGTTGTGTATCATTCAGTAGTGCTGTTAGTAATTAATAAACAATAAAAGAAGCAAAATTTAAAACCGTTCGCAGTATTGTGGCATGAAGCTATGTCTGGTCGCAAAAAAGAAGATCTTGTTAGCACTTTCCATGCCTATCTGTTACATGTAAGAAGTCATAGGATAACTATGCAGGCCAAAATAAAAGCTGGTGCCTCATAACATACCTTGTATATATTATAAATTCAGAAGAAATATCAGCAAAAAAAAAATATTAAAGGTATTTGAGGCCGGCCATACATTTATGGCAGCCGACAGTTTTCACCACCAGGTCGAATTGTCAATAAAACAGAGAAAGAATATCTATGACTTTATGAATTTTGTAAATTGTGTACGATCAGCAAATTCAGGGAAAGTGAGAGTGAAGGAATTGAATATTAATGACTTTTTTGTGGCCAGATTGAACATCAATGTGCAAAATTCTACACATGAATCCTAGGCCATACCTTAAAGATATGGTTGAAATTATTGCGGAATGAGGAAAAAATACCATCACTTACAGAAAAAGTTTTATTTCTACCACATCTTATGAATTAAACTTTTTGCGAGTCAAATTTAAAAAAAAAAAATGGGTTAAGGAAGCCAAATAATGTTATACAGCCAAGAGGAGGAAAGAAAAAGTCCGTTTTAAAACACGTCTTCTCTAATGCCAAAAAACCGCTTACATTTTTGGCAAAATTACGTAAATAGAACTCTTGGTTTTATTATACGCAATGGGCATGATTTCTCAAATATCTCAACGTTAAAACTATTATATTTTTCTTTTTTGCCATCTAAACTAGAGTATGCTATAATACTCATAGTCTTAAATTAGAAAACGTGCAACGCCACTTTCTACATGCCAATTTCTACATCTAAAATCTCGTGGTATATATCCACCAATTGGTTTTCCACAAAGCGATTTACTCCAAATGTTTTCAATGCGTAGCCTATCTGAAAGACGCAACGACTTTGCCATAAATTTATTAAAAAAGGTAATTCATTATGATACTGACTGTAGTGAGATACTCCAGAGACTTAATTTCCCTATTCTGCGAATAAATTCAAAATAAAACCAAACTTTCTACGTTGCTATAGCCCGGACTAATACGTAATAAGTAGCAATAAGTTTTCACCAATCTACAGCATGTGCTCTAGCTATAACCATAGCCAGCGTGATATCGATATCTTTAATAAATAGGAGATTCTCTCTAAATCATCTATGTATTTTTTTTGTTCTCTCTTTTTATTGTAAATAAATTCAACTCTTTATTCTCTAATATTTATATTTTCTTTTGATGGATATCTTTACTGAAATGTACGTTAGTAAATTTAAGTAATTTTTGTATGATGTATGTGTTGTTTCCCATCTTGGAAATTGTCTAGTACTGTTAGATGGTGTATGAATAAAATAAAATAAAAATAAATAAAATAAAATTTGCCTGTAAATAACGTGTCGCCTAACTTGATTAATGAAATAGGAGATACCTAAAATGTATTATTTTGTTGCCTTTCTTAATAAAATTTAAAACACTTATTCAGTGTTCTTAATTAAATTTATTAAGCCAGTGATGATTCAAGTTTTCAACTTCCTACTTAAGTGTTTTTGAATAATTAGATTAGCAGATACAACTCTAAAAGGCAGTATGTGTATTTTTTTCTGTTTTTTTTTTTTAATTAGAATTGATGTTAGGGTATAATTATATAGCTATAACAAAATTCTAACCTTTTGGGAAAAGCAAAGACATGTTCTTTCAATTTTTCTCGTTTCAAATAAAATGGAGATACTGCAGTTTAACTTAGCAGGTCAGTAAACAGGAGTGATTCCATGTAAAAGCCGAAAGAAAAAAGTTAAAAATTATGTCTCACCCCAATCACTTGAAATTGGTGTCATTTTGTTTATTTATTCAACATATGCGATGAAAAAGGAGTTTTATGTGTTGAATAAATAAACAAAGAGTTAACCGAT
The DNA here is from genome assembly GCA_963583905.1 of Stenurella melanura. Lineage (NCBI taxonomy): Eukaryota > Metazoa > Arthropoda > Insecta > Coleoptera > Cerambycidae > Stenurella > Stenurella melanura. Next base: position 7,979,173 of record OY757309.1, read on the forward strand.
CCAGCAGGCGCTTGATCTGGCGTAAGAGGATAACGAATCCGACAAAATGACCAATTTCCAGTGGTTGGAAGTATGACATAATTTTTAACTTTTTTCTTTCGGCTCTTACATGGAATCACTCCTGAATAGAAAGTAGGAAATTTTACCGAAATTTTTATATTTCCTTACTTGAAGATAATTAACAAATGTCTATCAGTTGGGCGCCAATATTCTTGATTTTTGTGGACGGTTTCGGTTGAACTTCTTGGCCCAATCATCGCTGGACCTGGACCGGCCTGTAAGGGGTGGGCCCGTTGTTTTCTCCTACCCCCCCCCTCCCCGATAGCAGTTGAGGTTTGTTAAGAAGTAGACTTTCAACTAATCCCCACTACAAGGAAACGCTGATAGGCAACACTTTACAATTTTTAACAGAATATCTCGATACCTTTCCGAATCGGTCTATAAGAACGACTCTCAGTGTATTATATGCACAGATAAAAATAATACTTTAAATTAAAAATTGTTTAATATAATTGGGATCATTGTTTACGACATCCATTTATTAACTAGCAAAAAACTAACAATACTCACACATTATACACTATGTCTCTACCAATTCGCCACTTATAAATTGCCAGAACTGCACCTTGTTATTTAAATTTTAAAGAATTGCTTTTCGTTTTACTTTTGGCGATATTATCATTTTTCATATACTTAGCCATCATATTGCCCTCTGGCAATTGATATCCAACTTTTTTAAGCCACGAATAATGTAAAAACAAAATCGTCAGAACTGCACCTTTACATTAAAGTTTAAACAATGTTTTTGTAAATTTACCGACTTCTGGCAATGTTTAATCCTCGACCTAGACTTCCGTCAATAATTTTACGAAATTTTTACTCTTAAGGTGGCCATTCCCTAGAAAGAGACGTCCAATAGAGAAATATTTATTATTTTAGCCCATAATTTTTTTTTCTTAGTAGGTGTATTTAAAAAAACGATACGAGTACCTAAGTAGAATCATAGCAAGGCTATTTCTATGAATCTCAATCAATAATTTCAGTGATTTGCGAAATAGCTAGATTTATAACTATGAAATAGGAAGATTAACAAAGTTTTTAAATTTAAATCTAGCTATTTTGCAAACCACTGAAATTATTGAGTGAAAATTCATAGTACTAGCCTTGTTATGGTTCTACTTAGGTACTCTTATAGTACATATACGTACTAAAAAAAAAAGAGTTATGGCCAAAAGTAATAAATATTTCCATATCGGATGTCTCTTTCTAGGGAATGGCCACCTTAAACACTATAACTACATAAAATGTCAGAGCTGTCTCAAATATTTTATTTTGATTAAAAATTAACGCGTTTAACCGGCCACCCACGCTTTCCTCCCCAGGAGAGACTTCTTGTTGCAGGGCTACGTGCTGGTCAGTTAGTAAGGAGTGTTTTTATTTATATACAATTTTTTATGAATTCTCAGTGCACCTCATCATTTTTTATTTTCGTAGTCGGCTCTTATACTAATAATGTAAATTGGAATTTCTGTTGCTCCAAATGAGGGTGTGGTTCGTGTTAACCACAGATTTAATAAAATAAAATTAAATATCTTGAATTATCATATATTGTAAATGTATAATACAATAATATAATATTGTTTCAAGTTAAAACAAACAGTAAATTAAAAATTATTAATTTTTTTGTCAGAATATTATTCTTGAAGTATTTCTCTATTTTCTTTCTTGGTTACCGCTTTTCATTTCTTTTTGGGGAGTTCTATATGAAATGTACATGTAGCTTCTATCTTAAAATGAGTACGCTACAGAGGGCAATCAAACATATTATATATAATTTTGTAAGGAAGAACTATTGAGTGTATTATTTTATACTTTGTATATTTGACATAGTAAGTTCCACCGGCATAACATCTTGGGAATATCCAGTTATCTCATAGATACCGGCTTCAATAAAACATAAGTATTAAACCAAACAACGCTGAATATACTCAACATTGCTTATGTGAATAATGTATCCAGGGTACCATATGAGGAGCAGTATTCGAATTTTGATCGTACAAATAAATAGTACAGCCACTTCATAATATCAGTATTGCTGCACCCTTTGCAGTTTTATATTGCAAGGCTTTTTAATACTGTTGCTATGATAAAATCAATATTCTCCTTAAAACTCATATGATTATCAAAGATAGCTGCAGCATCTTTTACTGTATCAGGTTTCTGCAACATTTGAACGTTTATATGGTAATTGTACTCGATAGGGCTACGCATTTAGAAAAAGTAAATGTCTTATTTTTAAATATGTTGAGATGCAAGCGTTAGGAACTAATGAAACATTTTCTTTATAGGATTTTGCAAACAGTGGAAAGAAAAGCTATCTATGAGAACTAAAGGAAAAACTATATATAAAAATATTAATGAAATCTTTGCATTCTTTCGATAACCTGACTTCTGGTTATACTAACAAGTAAAAATTCTGATTTCCCATTCTCATTTTAACACTAGCATCCAACCTAGTCCCCTACGGCTAAGCAGGCTAAACTAGTGTCTACATGATCCCCTACGATATGTAAATTCGATATGTAAAAATGAGAACAAAGGCCTTTGTTCTCATTTTTAACTGAATTTACATATCGTAGGGGATCATGTAGATACTAGTTTAGCCTGCTTAGCCGTAGGGGACTAGGTTGGATGCTAGTGTTAAAATGAGAATGGCAAATCAGAATTTTTACTTGTTAACATAACCAGAAGTCAGGTTATCGAAAGAATGCAAAGATTTCATTAATATTTTTATATATAGTTTTACTTCCACATCCACGTAATGGATTGGAAGTATAGTAATCGCAAAAAAATTTTCAAAAATTTTTATTCGCGAAATAGGTTTAGAATGTCATGAAACGTCGAGATTTTAAAATTGAGCGAAAAAAATTTTCTGTCTGTCTGTCGGTCTGTCTGTCTGTAACTTTTTTGTCCGCACGCTTTCTCCGGAACGGTTTAAGATATTGACCTGAAATTTTGTACACGTATATATTATAACGAGATCTGGAACTGGATTGTTTTTTGAGGAAATCCGGTGAAGGGTTGGGGGTTAAATAGGGGTAAATAGGGGGAAATACGTAAAGCAAGCTTGTAAGAGTGCAGAAACTTGAAATTCGGTGTATGTACTAGAAGTTAAGGCCTCAGATTTTTTTATAATATTTTTCAACCCCCCACCACCCCTACCCCATTAATGGGGTTGATAAAATAAAGTTGAGTTATTCATTTGAAATTTCGTACACGTATGTATTATAACGATGTCTAGAATTAGATTATATTTTGGGATGATTCCGTTGAAGGGTTGGGGGTTAATTTGGGGTAAATAGAGGAATATAAGTTAAACAAGTTGGTAAGAGTACAGAAACTTGAAATTCGGTGTATGTACTAGCCAAAGCGTCAGATTTTTTAATAATATTTTTCAACCTCCACCACCCCTACTCCAATTTGAAAAGGGTTGGTAAAATAAAATTGAGATATTCATTTGAAATTTTCTACACGTATGTATTATAACGACATCTGGAACTAGATTATATTTTGAGATAATTCCGTTGAAGGGTTGGGGGTTAAATAGGGGTAAATAGGGGAAAATAAGTAAAGCAAGCTGGTATGAGTACTGAAACTTGAAATTCGGTGTATGTACAAGAAGTTAAGGCCTCAGATTTTTTTATAATATTTTTCAACCCCCGCACTACCCCTACCCCATTAATGGGGTTGACAAAATAAAGTTGAGATATTTATTTGAAATTTCGTACACGTATGTATTATAACGACGTCTGGAATTAGTTTATATTTTGAGATGATTCCGTTGAAGGGTTGGGGGTTAATTTGGGGTAAATAGAGGAATATAAGTAAAACGTTGGTAAGACTAGAGAAACTTGAAATTCGGTGTATGTACTAGAAGCCACAGCGTCAGATTTTCTTATAATATTTTTCAACCCAACCACCCCTACTCCAATATGAAAAGGGTTGATAAAATAAAATTGTGATATTCATTTGAAATTTGGTACACGTATGTATTATAACGACGTCTGAAACTAGATCATAATTTGAGATGATGCCGTTGAAGGGTTGGGGGTTAAATAGGGGCAAATAGGGGAAAATAAGTAAAGCAAGCTGGTAAGACTACAGAAATTTGGGATTCGGTGTATATACTAGAAACCAAGGCCTCAGATTTCTTTCTAATATTTTTCAAACTCTACCATCTCCGCTTCATTATTAATGGGATTGATAACATCAAATTGAGATATTCACTTGAAAGTTAGTACACGTATGTATTGTAGTGACATCTGATTGAGATGACTCCATTGAGGTGGTAGGTTGTAAATAGTGGAAAATAAGTACGGTAAACTAGAAACTTCATTTTTAACGTATATGGTAGAAATCAACTCCTCAAACTTTTCTATGACATCTACCCCAAATATTATTAAAATTCTATGACCAATAATTTCCACATACTAGAGTGCAAATATAGTCAAGATGTTTCCTTTAAAGTGACTTGGACGAATAATCTGGATGTGGAAGTAGTGATTCCTTAGGCAGCGGTTTTTCCTTTAGTTCTCATAGATAGCTTTTCTTTCCACTGTTTGCAAAATCCTATAAAGAAACTGTTTCATTACTATAAGCAAACAAATAATAAATAATTCACTTTTAAACGTTAGGAACTAGTCATTAAGTGTAAATTATTTTGAAATTTTTCACACTCGTTTTTTATAACACAAATTTTCAAATCATCAGCATATAAGAAGCTACAGTATTATTTATATAAACAGCAAACGTTAGCGGGCTCCGTATGGATCCCTGAGGAATGCAAGATGTCCTCAGGACAACAAACGACCTGAACCCATGATATTGCATATACTGACGCCTATCCTGTAGATACGAATATATAATTATAATTGATTTACTCTCTCTGTTATTCTAGGACAAAGATTAGTGTGTCCAGTTTGCAGAAAGAGCTACAAAAATAAAAATAGCCTTAGAGTTCATCGAAAGCAAGACTGTGGTAAAGAAAATTCATTTAAATGTGTTTATTCCGAGGCCTCAGTTGGAAGGAATCTTCGTCTTAAAAGACATATAGAGAAATTACATAGCAACTATGATTAGATATATTTCTTCATTGTTAATTCATACAGTATTGTGATATTTTTTTCGAATTGTTGTTAGTTATGATTATGACGAATTAGAATTACCCAATTGTTATTTTTATGGTGTTGATTGTGTTAATAAAGTACAACTTTTTTATCTCCTTATGTTATATTTTCAAATCTCACAGTAAACAATCTTTTAAGTTGTGTTCAAACATAAAAACCGTTTCTGTTCATACATACTTCTGTTTTCAGACAAGCTACAATGTTAAGATTGTTGGAGGTCTTACTAATATAACGCATCTTTGAGAGTTCATCGGGTACTAGATTTTATCTTTACTTGCCATAACGCTTCATGCGAGGCCCACTTTAAACGAAACTAATATTATTAAATATATATACTGAACGATTTTACACGTCATTAATAAAAGTGACAAAATACTGCAGTCGATTTAGGCGATAAAAACGCTCAATCCACGATTTAGTTGGAGAACAAGAATTTTTCACGAAAATTTTTGTAGTGAGTTTCTTAATCATTTTCCATAACTTTGACTTGCGCTGTATTGGTCGCTAATTGTTATAAACAGTGGTTTTGGTGTTAATTTGTTAACTTATTAAATTTCGGTCAAAGTTAATAAAAATGATTTTTATGTAATTGAAGAGAAATCAATATTGCCAAGAAAAAATATGAAATAATTCAGGTAAGTTTATTTTTTAATACCTTTTTTATCGGCTTTTCCATAAAATGAGAATCTGCAAAGTTTTCTCGGAAAAACCTATAAAAATAGGAAAATCTGGAACAGAAGTCTTGATTGAATCCTATCAGCAGAGAAACAAAGTACCAATAAAGATATAAAAAAATACAGTATGGCAAAGCTGCCTTGGGAATATTCAGTTATCTGATAGATATCGTCATCAGTAAAACATTAGTGTATTATTATATTGATCGTTCAAATGAATAGTATAGCAGCATCATAATATCAGTATTGCTGGATCCTTTGCAGTTTCATATTACCAAACCTTTGGCTTTTTAATGCTGTTGCTATGATTAAATCAATATTCTCCTTAAGGCTCAGGTATTTATCAAAGATATTGCAGGATCTTTTACCGAATCAGGTCTCTGCAACATTTGAACGTTTATATGGTAATTGTACTCGATAGGGCTACACATTTTAGAGAAAGTAAATGTATTACTTTTTAAAATGTTGAGATGCAAGCACTTAGATAGGTACTAGTCCTTAAGTGTTTAAACCACTTTGAAGTTTTTCACAGTCGCTTTCTATTATACAATAGATTTTCAAACCATCAGCATATAATAGACTGCAGTATCATTTATATAAACAACAAATTTTAGCGGGTTCAGTCTGGATCCCTGGGAAACGCCAGATGTGCTCAGGACATCAAACGACTTGAAACCACGATATTCCATGTACTGACGCCTATCCTCTAGATACGAATAGATAATTTTAATTGATTTATTTTCTCTGTTATTCTAGGGGAAAGACCAGTGTGTCCAGTTTGCAGAAGGAACTACAAAAATAAGGAAAGCCTTAGAGTTCATCGAAAGCTAGATTGTGGTAGAGAAAATTCATTGAAATGTCCGTATTGCAATGCCTCATTTACAAGAAATTTTTGTCTTAAAAAACATCTGGAGAAATTGCATAGTATATATGACTAGATATTTTTCTTTATTATAAACTTTCATAGTTTAGGCAGGTCATAGAGGGAAAATTAGTAAGTATTGTACGTAATTAAAATAATACCTATTAAAATTTAATTAATGTAAAATTGTACATAAATATAGCGTCGTAAAATTGCAATCTTAAATGTTAATAAAGTGAACTGAAACTGAAAAAAAAAATTGTTTATTCATATAGTATTCTGATATTTTTTTCTAATTTTTGTTGTATGATTATGACGAATTAGAATTATTAAATTATATTTATGGTGTTGACTGCCTTAATAAATATTACAACTTTAGATTACAACTTTTTTATCTACTTATGTTATGTTTTCAAATCTCACAGTAAACAATCCTTTAAGTTATATTCAAAGATAGAAACCGTTTCTGTTCATACATACTTCTGTTTTTAGCCAGGCTGCAATGTTAAGATTAATGGAGGTCTTACAAAAATAGCTAGCTCATAATAATAAAAATAGTAATACTAAAAATATGTACTGAACGGTTTTACATGTCATGTGACAAAATACTATAGTCGATTTAGACGATAAAAAGGCTTAATCCATGATTTGTTTGAAGAACCAGGAATTTTCACGAAAATGACTTTCTGTTATTGTCTATGTCACTTTCCATAACGTTTGATTACGCGGTATTGTCCGGAAATTGCTATAAATAATATTTTTGGTGTTGATTTGTTAACTTATTAAATTTCGGGCAAAGTTAATATTTTTTTTATGTAATTTGATGGAAAATAACAACCCTTTACTTTTGTTAATTTTTTTTAAAAGCACGTATATTCCGAAATACAGATGTTTGAAATTTTCCAAGAGGAGGGAAGGAAAATCAAAATTGCTAAGAGAAAATCTGAAAAAATTCAGGTAATTTATTTCTTTAATGCGAATCTTTTTTTTTTCTTATCGACTTTTCCAGGAAATTCGAATCTGCAAAGTTTTCTCGGAAAAACCTATAGAAATAGGACAGAGGACCTGATAGGATCGTATCAGCAGAAAAACAGAGTATAAATAAAGATATTATATAAGTATTTAACAACACGGCGCTGAACATTTTCAACATTGCTTAGGTAAATAGACAGGGGACCATATGGGCGAGCAGTGTTCAAATTTTGATCGTACAGATGAATAGTACAGCAACTTTATAATATCAGTATTGCTGGACCCTTGCAATTTTATTTTACAAATCCTAGGCTTTTTAATGCTGTAACTATGATAGAATTAATATTCTCCTGAAAATTCAGATGACTGCAGGATCTTTAACTGTATCAGGCCTCTGCAACATTTGACCCCTTACATGATGATGATAGTCGATAAGGCTACGCATTTTAGAAAAAGTAAATGTATTGTGTTTAGATATGTTGAGATATAAGCGATTAGATAGGTACCAGTCAGTGTTTAAGTTTCGTTTTCTAAAATCGCTATTTATTACGCAGTAGATTTTCAAATCACCAGCATGTAAAAGACTACAGTATTATTTATATAAACAACAAACTTAAGTGGGCTCCGTATGAATCCCTGGGGAATGCCAGGTGTGCTCAGGACATCAAACGTTCTGAAACCACGATATTCCATATATTGATGCTTATCATCTAGATACGAATAGATAATTATAATTGATTTGCTTTCTCTGTTATTCTAGGACAAAGATTAGTGTGTCCAGTTTGCAGAAAGAGCTACAAAAATAAAGAAAGCCTTAGAGTCCATCGAAAGCAAGACTGTGGTAAAGAAAATTCATTTAAATGTGTTTATTGCGAGGCCTCATTTGGAAGAAATTTTTGTCTTAAAAAACATATGAAGAAAGTGCATAGCATCCATGATTAGATATTTTTCTTAAATGTTTATTCATAAAGTATTGTGATATTTTGTTCTAATTTTTATAATGTTATGATTATGACGAAAATATGTTTTAGAAATACTCTAATATTTTTATGGTGTTGACTGCCTTAATAAAGATTACAACTTTTTATTTACTTATGTTATATTTTCAAACCTCACAGTAACTAGTCTTTTATGTTGTATTCAAGTGACCGAAAATAAAAACTGTTTCTGTTCATACACACTTTTGTTTTCAGCCAGATTACGGTGCCATGATTGTTGGCATCCTTGAGTTCGACGGGTACTAGATTGCAATAAATTTGTCTTTACTCGCCTTAACGCTTCATGCGAAGCCCACTTCAGATGAAAATACTATTTGAAAAAGCATTTGCAAAAATGTCATAAGAAAATAAATAAAAAGGCGAAATGCACGATGTCTTCGGAAAACCAGGAATTTTTACGAAAATAGTCAATATCATTTTCATTATTAAATTTAGGTCAAAGTTGAAGAAAGATTTTTATCTAATTTGATGGAAAATAGCAACTTTTTACTATTATAAATAAAAGGAGCGTATTTTTTGAGATACAGATGTTTGAAATTTTCCTAACAGGAGGGAATGGTAAATCAAAATTGCTAAGAAAAGGTCTAAAAATTCAAGTGAGTCTATTTTTTTAATACAAACCTTTTTTACTCGTCGACTTTTCCATGAAATGCAAATCTGCAAAGTTTTCTCCGAAAAGACTATTAAAATAGGAGAAACTTTGACGAGAAAAATCATGGATAAAAAGTTCACAGATTTCACAATCCTTGCAGCTGATAACTTGACCCCTTGTGATATATGCAACCCATATTACATTTGCATATATCAGCCGTTGCACATACGACAGTCTCACTCGACCGCGACACCGCTGTGTTTTGACCTTGAACGAAAACTGGTAACTCGACCACCAGATACGAACATAAACATTTCCAATGTTGAAAACATTGTTAAAAATCTGGAGAAAATCAGACAAGGAAAACAAAGTTTTCTTAACATCTTAATACTCATATTGTGCTCATATTGTACTCCATGAAAATGCATATTTTCCGAGTTATGAGGGTTTTATTTTTAAAGGAATAACTATATTTCTACACGACACAATGAGAATATTAAAGTGCTGAGAAAATTTTGTTTTCCTCGTCAGATTCTCTTTTCATATTTTTAATAACATCTTTTTTGTATGATTTTCCCCCTCAAGGTTTTTGCTGTTGGTTGTCCGAGAAAACTTTGCAGATTTGCATTTCATGGAAGAGTCGATAAGGAAAAAAAACATATATATTAAAATAATAAACTTACCTGAATTTTTTCAGATCCTTTTTAACAATTTTAATCTCCCCTCCTCCTCACCCCTTTTGGAAAATTTCAAACATTTGCGTCTCGAAAAATATGCGTTTTTAAAAAAAATTTACAAGAGTAAAAGTTGTTACTTTTCATCAAATTACCTGAAACTATATTTCTTTAAACTTTAGCCGAAATTTAATAGGTTAATAAATTAACATAACAATTGCTGGTCAATACCGCGCAATCAAGAGTTAAATTAGTTAAATTAGTCATTTTCCGAAAAAATCGTGGTTCAAAAGCTAGACCGGCCATATTCATATAGCCACCTGGGCATGAAACCTTGCCAAGTACATGGTTTTATAAACTCATAAATAATTCAATCATATACGGGCAATACTGACCCGTACTTCTGTTACTTACTGTATAATCAAGGGAAACATATACGATTTATTAGAAATATGTCAATAATACAATGTGTCTTACTTGCATTTTCCTCTGCTATTTCTAACAAGCCCTTCCTTCCTTCAGGTGACGCTTACGCTTCTTTGGGTATGTGGTTTTTCATAAATTAGTGAAATATTGTAAAAAAATTAATTTGGTGAGCCTGATATCAATAACGCAGCTACTTTTAAAATTATGTGTAAATTTTGGTTCTAAGGCTTTCACCCAGCTGACGATTTCTCAGTTGATCATATTGATTACCTGACATTTTGGCCATATTGTCGCGTACAATAATGTACAAAAACATCAAGCATTAAGTTCATTGACTCGGAAAAAGTGTGGAAGCTATTGTATATGTCAGGAAGAAAGTCTTTATAAAGTCAATTGTCATATTGATATTAGACTTTTGTGTGTTTAATATGTCTGTTTTTGTTTTATCTAAGAAATAGTCTTGGACCTTATTAAGTATACATGCTTGGAAATCATTTAATGTTTTGATTAACCATTTACCAGTGTTTTTGTTATTATTTCTGCTATATTTTAGCTAATTCAAAGTATAATCCTGTGCGTTGTCCTCAGTGTACTAAAGTATATAAAAACGCAAATTCTCTAAGGTCACACCTTACTCAGGATTGCCAACTGGAAAGCAAGTATGAATGTCAGTACTGTTTGAAGAGGTTCAAGAAACGCAGCAATTTGAAGAGACATGTGTTGACGCTACATTCTTAGTACCTGTTTCAGTCTACAAATAAATTAATACATAAAGACGAGTTGTCAATCAATAATGTTTACCCCTTGACCACAAGTTATCTCAACTTTGAAATCTTCAAATTGAATATCTTGATTAAGTCTTATTTGACATGAGTGTGAACTATGCACTGCAAAATTTTACGACGCATCTAAGGCATTTGATACCTTAACCAAGGTGTTAATTCAAGCATTGGAATGCCACGGGATCAGAGGAAAAGCCTTAAATTTATTTACCTCTTATCTTGCGGACCGTCAAAAATGTGTTAGGTTTAATGGTAGAGTATTAAAACTATCTAGTGTTGATTATGGAGTGCCACAGGGGTCTTTTCTGGGTCCTGTGCTGTTCATAATTTACATTAATGATGTACCTTTCAATTGTGCTGCTGAAGTCCTATCAAAAATGTGTGCTGATGACATGACATTTTTACTCAGAAGTCTTCATATATTAACACTACCATAATGTTATACAAATTCATATTATATAACATTATGGCAGTGTTAATAGCTTGTGTTATATGAAGTAATTAAAAAATGATAACAAAGTTACCAAGCAGGAGGACATACATAACAATGTCACTAGGACAAAAACAAATGTAAGATTGCCCAAATATAAATTGAGTAAATCTCAAAATTCTTATTCATATCTATCCACAAATTTTTTTAATGTGTTACCTAGAGATTCACAAAATTTTGAAATGGTCATAAACACGTTTAAACTTAGAATAAATATATTCTTTTATAGCATGCCTTTTATTCACATGATCAATATTTTTATTATTTTCCCTCCTTACTCCTCCTTCTCTTATTCCCTTGTATATGTAGACAAACATAGATCAAACATTTGTGCATGGTTAATAAGTGATCTGACAACATATTTAATAAAAGTTTAAGCTTGGCTCAGATTTGTTGCAACTCAGTATACTTCTGAATACGTAGATAAACATAGTCACGCAGATGTCATATATACCGATTTTTCCAAATCTTCTGACAGACTTGAACATCAGACACTGTTAAATATTGGTATCTCGTATTCTTTACGCATATTGTTTAAATATTATCTAATAAGTAGTACGCTATTCTTGATTACTTCAAGTCGAAGTTCCACATGGTTCCATTTTGGGGCCCTTCTTTTTAACGTATTTATAATATCATAACAAACGAAATTGACAGTTATAAATGCTTAATGGTGAGTTGTGTTTCCTTTTCCTGTTCTGTAATTGGATACCTTACCAGATGAACAGTGTATGTAAAATGCAAATAATTTATTCATTCGCTTAATTACATTTGTTTTTATTTAGGTATTGTTCGTTCATGTGAGATATTTAGATTCGACTTTAAATAAATACGCTGTAATCCTAATATACAGTATTTAAAAGTTTTAGATTCTAATTATGGCCCAGTAACCTGCCCAAAATGCAACAAGCTATTTAAAAACAAATGGTCGCTATCAACACATTTGATACAACAGTGTGGTGTGGAACCAAAATTTGAATGTCAATATTGTTGTAGGAAATTTAGGAGGATCGACAGTATGCGAAGACATATTTTACACGTCCATAATAAACAACAAATTAACTACTTAACAGACATTTAGTTTTAATGTATAACGAAGTCTTATAATCTAGTCAGTTTTATTACTAGTTAAGCGCATTTAGGAAAATTAATACTGTGGCATATTTATTATGTAGATTATTTAAACTATTTAGCAAACACAAATGTTATCTTAAAGGGTTTAGCAGAAAATAGAAAAGAAAAATATGCAAAAATTTTTTGTTCTATAGTATATGTATGTATAGAGCAACCATCATTTTGCATGGGTTTAGTTCTCGTTAAACTTTCATCGAAAGGTACATTTTTTTATGAAAACTACGTTTGTTTCTGTTGCTAACTTGCTAATAATAAACATTTATTGAAATGGTATGTCGTTTCAATCATACATAAAAAGCGTACAGCATAGAGGCAAACTTTCAAAGAGCTAACCACATCCTGAATTATCTCCGAAGTTTATTTATACTCGATACGAATCTTTGGATACCAAAACCAGAAGGATACGAGCTCTTGACTTCGCGTTTGATAATACTAAAAATTCTTTTCTTTACAATGGTGCTCACTTGTTAATATGACAATGATATTTCGACAGTTTCTTGTGGTTATCTTCCTAAGACATCGACTAAATCCAATATCGTACACCATCAACAACCAAATGATGAATTATGATTCAAGTTTCAAAATAGCGGATTCAATATAATACAAATTCATTACAAGAAATTAAGTACAAAAAATTAATTTATAAAAGTAAAATGTTGGTTATTCTAGTTATGATGTCAAAAGTTCAAAAATAAAAGTGGCAGTTTGAGTATGATGGGTGATGTAAAATTACAAGTTGTCCCGAATTTCCCACATTGCCCTTTATGTGCTGACTCTACATTTAAAATATAAATAGTTGGAAAACTTCCTATTAGCATTTGTCTGGAAATTCTTCCTAAAGGAGCTACGGTCCAGCTGAAGCTACGGTCCCTCTGAAGATGGTGCCCCAATTAACTGATTATCTCGGATACAATTTGGAACTAGTTGTTTAAAAGTAATAAAAAAGTTCCGGTACACATGTGTCATTTAAATTAACACCTCGAAAAATCAGGAAGCATGTTACTAAACAAATCGTCAATATTTCCGCTTTTCCTCGAAAACGGTTGATTGCGATCAACCGTAGCATTGCGATGCTAATTACTACTGAAAATATACACTAGAAGAAACAAATATGCAGAATCAAAAGGTAGTGTCCTTCGTTTCTCCACTCATAAATGTATTTTATAAGTGAAGAAAAAAAATGTTTGTATATTCATACTTATATATTAGGCGGGGCAAAAAGAGGTGATTTTATATGGTCAAATAATTGTATAAACAATTTTTTTTCGTTTCTATTTAATAAAATGAAAACGGTTTGACGGATTCGAAAAAATCTTGATTCAATCGAAAGATATTTTGTTTTTTGTCGGTAGTTTTTTTTATTACTTTTTGTGAAAGACAAGGCTTGTTTTACTCTATTTGAGGGGGGTGCCTGTCGAAAAATGCCCAAAAATAAAATAATAATGCCATTAAAATAGTTAAATCTTTTGATTATTTCTCATTTACAAATAACAAAGTGTGAACTTTTTTCATGATAAGAAAAAAGTGAAAAATAAATTTGTTCCCTTTTTATTTTTGGTCTTTTTTCAACAGGCACCCCCCTCAAATAAAGTAAAACAAGCCTTCTCTTTCACGAAAAGTAGTAAAAAAAATAAAAACTACCGACAAACCCTCGTTGGACAAGAACAATCATATGTTTGTTGCAAGAAAGCCATTTATTTAATGAAAATTGCAAAAAAAATTATTTACGACGTTTTAAAAATTTCCCAGAAAGTAAAAACATTTATTATCGTAAAAAATACTTGATCAAAAACGCGTATAACTCTTCAGGGATTGAATATTTTTTGTGAAACTTTTTGTGGTTGATGGAAAAACTTGTTAGCTTTCATTTGCACCGAATCTCGTGTCCAAAAAGTTGTTAATAAACAAATTAGAGCCTCTCACGCAATATCACTTTTATTTCCGGTTCCGGTTATCCGATCAAGTTCTTTCTGGTCCCAAAATTTTCGTTTTTCTAAGCACTTTTATATGCACAAAACCACATTTCGATACGCTTACTCAGAGCCGAGCTATTCCATTTGTTAATTTGCAAAATTAATTTAAACTTTAAATAAACAAAAGCAAGAAGTTGCATTCATGCAGACTTCTATGGAGGTTATGCCCTACATCAATATTTGTCGTTTAAAGTTGGTTTGAAGTCGATCAAACTTTCGAAAAAGAAGTTATTTGCTAATTAACAAATTATGCCAATTGTTTAAACAATCAGAAAGTATTGAAGATGTCTGTCCAAAAAAAAATTGTATATTCTTTGGTATAAACGGCATGTATTTTGAAAAAACAATATCCTGACCCGATTAGTTTCGGAGTAATCAATTTGTTAAATAAGAAATTTATTTTGGCTATAACAAATGAACGGGTTGATAAAATGAGTTGTGCCTGGCATCAAACGACGCGCATTGAAAATATCTTTCGATTGACAAGATTTTTTCGGATCGGTCATACCGTTTTCATTATATTAAATAAAAACGAAACAAATTTTGCTTAAACAATTATTTGACCATGAAGCTCGCGGTTTAGGAACATTTTTCATAAGAAAATTGTGTTCAGCAGAATTTTTCCAAGAATCCGTGGCTAACTCAAATGATATAGAATATTTTTGGGAAAAATCCCAGGCAGACTCGCCTGCCTATATAACTTTTGTTAATACTATACAAAAATTAGTCTTAATAATCGTGAGTGTAGTCTCATAAAGTTATCCCAGATTTACGGGATAAACAATAAAAACATGTATTTCGGCGTCATATTGAGAGGGCCGTAGCTCCCTTTGAAACCACTTACGGACTCACATTTATACGAACTTTTCTATTTTTACACTCAAAGAAAATGCGGAACCCTGTATATATTTTAATTCTTAGTTTTAATTACAGGAGGCCGTAATTTGGTCAAAATTGTTAAAAATAAACCTGCAGGCACCTGTCAAAGTATACCTCTTCTTACCGTGCGTATTTCGAGAAACGAACTTTTAATTTATTTAGATTTAATTTAAACAGTTGTAAATATGTGAAAAATTAATTTCTTACTATATCTTGTTTTTGACATAAAAAATCTAATCCAACTCCACTATTAGCAGTAAATGAATAACGGGTCCTCTCATCTCGGATACCTTAAAAGGACCATAAAATGATGATGTGGAGGCAGAACCGGTATTCTTTCACTACTGCCATTGTGACTTATTTTACTATAAATACTAATCACGTATGTTGTCCGTGACGTCATCATGTTTTAATTTCCGAATTCCGTATTATTCATCTCTAAAACGCATAGTTACGCTTGGAAACTTCTGTCGTAGCCCCATCAGCCGTTAGTTTTTGTTATTTACATTCTAATGCGATAGTATTCAAGCTGAGAGAAAAATCTCATGACTGAAAAAAATATAAATTGACGACGTGGATGATAACATTCATAATTAGTTTAGTGTATTATGTTCACACGATTTAATGAGTTCTGTACCTAGAATTGAATGAATAAATTTGTTATAGAATTAATCTATAATATTTAACAGTTTTAGATTCAAATTATGATCCAGTAACGTGTCCAAAATGCACCAAGGTATTTAAAAATAAGTGGTCCTTATCGACTCATCTTATACAACAATGTGGCGTGGAACCAAAATTTCAATGTCAGTATTGTAATAAGAAATTTAAGAGAAACGACAACCTGCGGAGGCACATTATTCACGTGCATAATAAACAACTTTTTCACATGTAACGAATTTCATGTCTAGGTTGTGGTTTGATAATTTATTAAATTGCCATATTTGTTGCCATTGTAAGCAATAAACAATTTTTACACAGACATGTAGTAAGAATGTTGTTTTAATTTCCTCGCTTTTTCTTTATGACTAATAGGTAAGTATTTGGAGAAGTATCTAATATGCACGATGGCTTTCTGGAGTGTTTTCTAAATGTTTGCTTCTGGCAATGTCGCCCATCTAGGTCAGTGTTATACCAGCCCATGTCATATCTCCTTTTGATTGACAGCAAAAGACATACAATTACAACCTTTATTTAATTTAAATTTATGTTGTCTAAAGACCTATATCTTATTTACAATCTGATTTATTTCATAAAAGTAAAATGATGAAGAGAAAGTTGTAGCACGTCGTAATACGTTTATTTTCGAATAGATGACTATTCGTTGAGGCAACTGAAAAATAATAAAAATCGTAACATTTACTTCTGCAGAATAACCAGGATAACCATGCAAACAGCAGAAATAATGTTGCAACGAAAATCGCCGTTTATCTTGTGATATTAATATTTGATGTCCGTATACTTAAAAGTTGACAGAAATACATGGAAGTCTCCCAGTAGTGATATGCATGTAAAGATAATTACATTTAGTTTGGGATGTCAACTGATCTCGGCATTTCCATGATTTGATGCCTCGTCGTTGGAATTGCAAATTGGTGATAAGAAATCAATTTATCTCTGTTAGTCGTCCAGTAGATAGTAATTTCGTGGACAAAATGACAATCAACAAAATATTGAACAGATTGGGCCATTACTTGATGAAAATCCATGATAATAATTGAAAAGAAAACTATATTAGTTTTTGATTTTCACTTTATTTCTTGTCAACATGACAATTGTTTCGCCACACAGTGGCTTCTTCGGATGTTGAGTACTGGTATACTAATTTTACAATGCACAAACTATAAGGTTTTATACAATTTCGACTTAATCCTAATCTTAATTGTTAAGCGGAAAAGTACAATATAATTTTAATTATTAAATGGAAAGGTACATATATTTCTAGGTAATTTATTGAATCTAATTTTAACAGTCTAAGTAAGTAGTAAGGGAGATGAGTTTGTTTCAATTTGGCCATTTAGTAAAATATCAGACGACTTCAGTTTATTTATTACTAGAGATTATAGTAAATCGAGTTTTAACCATATTTTCTCGGTGTGTAAAATTGTAAACTTTTCATTGAACACGTGACCTACTTCTATTAGGTGGTTAGCATAAGTTTTTAGTTTTATTACTGGTGTAACTTCTTTTGTGTTTTGATAACCGTTTACCAAAATTTCTTCCTGTTTGTCCAATATATACCTTAGGACAAGCACCACAAGTCAACTTATAGACCCCTGATTTATTTTTTGATGAAGTTTTGTCTTTTGCATTTTTTAAATGTTTTCCTATTGTGTTATTAGTTTTAAAAGCAACATTAATATTACGTTAAAAAAAAGAGCAAGTTTATTCTGTTGGATAGATGTAAGTGAGGACTTTGGTTTGGTTTTCGGCAATATCCGCAACATGTCTAGTAGCAAAAACGAGCTGTGTTCAAATATTATCGTAGGTATAGTCCAGGAAAGTTAGACGGAATAAGGAGATACATTTTTAAACCCACATAGCAGAAGGGGACAAATTTGTTTTAGGATTTAACCTGCTAGCATAACCAGAAGTCAGGTTATCAAAAGATTACAAAGTTTTCATTAATATTTTTACATATACTTTTTCTTTTAGTTCTCATAGATAGTTTTTTTTTTCGCTGTTTGCAAAATCCTATAAAGAATATGTTTCATTACTATAAGCAAACAAATAATAAATAATTCTGAAATATAATTAAATGCAAATGCAAATTGCCTACAATGTAAGAGTAATGTAATTGAGGAAATGAATATATTACTAGCAAAAAATACTCGTAATTATTTCAAACTCGTACTAAAGACTTATCATAGATAAGTACAAAAACATATATCTTTCTAAACAAAATACTTTGTTGGTTATATACCACGAACAACATTGAATTAAAAGAATGAAATATGCACTTACGTACAGGTAACTGTCACAATAATGTTAATTTTAATTTTAAGTTATCCTGTTCAACAAATCCAAACGTTTCTAAAGTTTTTTGGTAAGTGTTTTTGTCTTTAGTTGTTTTTTGGTTTTGTTAAGCATGATGATTTAAAATTAAAATTAATGTTATTGTGACAGTTACCTGTACGTAACGTGCATATTTCTTTCCTTTTGTTACAGTCTATTTTCGTATCTGTACCTTTAAATTTGAATATCGTAATATGTTACCGTTTTAGTCGAGGCTATATATAGTATAACTGGTTGCCTACCGTTCATGCTCCATCTGAGCCACGCACAGTGATGCTGGCAACGCATTGCTGGCAACGCATTGCTAGCAACGCACCGTAACTGTACCTAATTTCTTAGGAAGCGAGTTTCGAACGTCTCGATTATAACCTTTTCAAGACCGTTATTGTCAATTAAACTTATTGTTTTGTTAATGGAATTACGAAATACTGTATTATGTGTGAAATATAGACGTCATTAAGGGAGATTTATCAGATTTGTGGGTTATGTTGTATAGTGTTCATTCGGAACGTACCCATGGACAAAGTTTTAGTCATTCTCGGATTTTGACAGAGGTTTCCGTCTTTGCCATTTTTGGGGATTTTTTCCCTTTGCCTGCCAAAGGGAAGTTGTGTCACTGAGCACGTGGATAGCATTTTGTGAATTTGCTCCTTTAATGGGATATGGTGCTGTAGTGACAAATTTAGCAGTATTTTATTTTGATATTTTTATTGTTTTCTGTTGGGAAGTACTGCTACGGAATTTTCCGGATAAATCAACTTGCTGGAAGCACATGGCAAAGGAATTCTGAAAGCCCACTCAACATCTAAGGTATGCCTCTGAAATTTCTTTAGAAAATAGATTTGTAATATTCGTTATTTCTTTAGTGCAGGGCTTTTTGGTTTTTTTTTGTTCTTTTTGTACCTTTTATTCCTTTGGTTTCATTTTATCTTGGACTTTTACTGGCATCGCATCATGTATGTTTGACCCCACATCTTACCTGTTGGATTTGTACATCTGTATGTGAACTTTGGGTTTGCTGAAACTTGGTTGGCAAGATATTTGGCGAATTTGGAATCCTGAGTGTACCGGTGAGACTCTCCTGCCTGGTTCCATTGGAAGCTACGCTCCCCTGGTAGGCCTAGTAGTTACATTGTGAAATCTGCTGGAGGTAAGCGTCTTTGAATAGTCTAACGAGGGACCTTATACCACATTCCACCTTCTACTGAGGCATAGAGAGCTCGTCAGTTTTATTACGGTACTAATTACACGTTAAAGGTAAATTGTCAGTAAATATTTTGCATATGACCAATTAAATTGTAGTAGTTTTGAACACTACTCTTATAAATTTTTCACAGTCAATTTAACCTATCGTCACTAAATAGTTCACATTATTTTGTTCATTTTATGCTATTATTCAGTATTTTATGTAGTCATATTTTGCCTATTATTAGTTAAGATTTTATTAGTTTTAAGTTATCATATGTTCTGTGTTAGGTTAAGTGTGGGCCACACATCTAAGTATATCGATTGTGTGTAATGTTATTTCTGTGGGATTTGGCTGTAAGCGTACCTAAATATAATTATTAAATGTGTTATAGTAAGAAGCGTATTTGTTTTCACCAGCATACATTAAAGCCCCAATTTGTAGAATCCACTCCCCAGGTACTTGTCTAGTCGGCCGTGTGAGCCTCTTTCGCCACCAGTTAAATGCAGAGAGGGGACTGCACGTAAAACATAAAAATTTTGTTCAGGGCACAGGGTGACCACCCTACCCTGCTGTATTGCTGATACATTAGCCTCTAAAGTTAATTTTTTTACATATTCCCCTTTTATCTGGGAGCCCTGCAACATTTTAATTCAATGTTGTTCGTGCCATATAGCCAGCAAAGTATTTTGTTTAGAAAGATATATGTTTTTGTACTTATCTATGATAAGTCTTTAGTAAGAGTTTGAAAAAATTACGAGTATTTTTTGCTAGTAACATATTCATTTCCTCAATTCTGTAATAAATAATTCACTTTTAAACATGCTGTGACAAGTATATTAAGTATGAACATTTTATATGAATGGTAACGGCTTGGTCGGTAATAAGTGCCTCCCCTATATACTGAATTATGCCAACCAGTGTCGTAACCTATCAGCAAAAATCTGCCATGCCGGTTAAACCAAATTCAGGATTTACGTATTTATAAGGGACACTCAAATAATTATAAAAGTTACATTGTGATAGTCCTTTAAACCACGACATATTTGTTAGCCTTTTTATGAATGAGATAAATCTTATTTTGGTTTATTAATTGAAAAATGTCAACTGCTGTTGGCGCCGAAGAAAATCTAATATTTAATTCTAATGATCCGTAATGAATGTTGTGATATGTAAATGATTGTGTGGGTATCCTTCAGATTAAAATTTATGAAACGAAGAAATTTTGAAAAAATTATGAAAAGCTATTTTTGATTTGGCAATTAGTTGATAGTAATGTCAAGGAACCTAATATAATTCTGCAGTCTTCTTCTTATGTAAGGGTCAGCTTTTAACATTTTTTAAATAAATTTGAAGATTACTGAAATGATCAATTTCAGGTAAACGTTTTAGTCCAGCAACTTGCCCCAAATGTAACAGGGTCTACAAGAACACGAGCTGTTTAAAAGTTCACATATCCCAAGATTGTGGAAAAGATCGCAAATTTCCATGTCCCTCATGTGGACTCCTATTTAAAAGGAAGCACAACTTAAAGCAGCATCGTGTTTTAAAACATAATTGTAAATTGCCATTATAGAATGTTTGCCATTGCCTTATTTGTTTTTGAGTATATTATCTCCTTATAACCAAATGTTTTTACACCTCATTTATACTTAGTATAGTAACATATTATCTCTATACAGTGTGGACCTATATCCATAACCCATATCTTTGGTATGTGTCATTTGTCAAAAAAATCCTCGAACAGGTCGATGTTAGTTTTGTAAATGCTACATTTTGTCACTATAACAAAATTTATGACGTCATTGGTTTTTGAGTTATGACGCCATCATAATTTTATTTTAACAGAAACAGACATTTTTGTTTACTGTTTTTGGTGGTATATTCCTTTAGCTTTCTGGTGATATAAAAAAATGACATTACCTAAGCCATTCTTTTGGAAAAATGACATTTCATGCAAAAATAGCTTACCTTTCGCAAATTAACGAGTAGTGTTCCACTTTCTTATGGACTGATAAATCTTGTTGCCTACATTTTTGTTTTAACTAGCATGAAAACATTTAACATAAAAACAAAACAAAGAAAATAATAAAAAACAATCACCTTGACAACTGAGAGATATAGGCCTTTTTGTGTAAAGTATCGATAACTTATTTATTCCTGGCACGTGTGGAACCTCAGTTTTGTGACACTTCTGAGACCACTGTCTCAGAAGTGTCACAAAACTGAGGTTTTACACTTAAAACTAGTGAATGCAATGACACGTTTAAATGAAAGAGAACGCGTAGAACTTTTGATGATGGTTGGATATGGTTATAGGCTGAGAACTCATCAGGAAGCATGTGATGTTTTCAATGCTTCAAGTATCCCGAAATGTAAATTTCTAGATCCACTTAAGTAGATTGCTGGCTAGATATGATGAATCTGGCAGTGTAGCTGACCTCCCTCGATCTGGTCGCCCTAGCACAAGCAACGAAACCAAATTAAATATTCTTCTAGAAAGTGAGGAAAACCACCATCTTTCGACAAGGCAGCTGGCTTTAAATCATAACGCGAGTCAAACTTCTGTTGTACGTCTATTGAAAAAAGAAAAATACCATCCATACAAAGTGCAGTTAATCCACGAATTGAATGAGGACTACTCAAATCGGCGCTTACAGTTTTGTGAACAGTTGATGACCTTGTGCGATGAAAACCCATTTTTACTTATCTCGCATACCGAAGGGAAGTATTGTATTCGAGAAAAAATCACCCTCCGAGATTTTTTCGGATTTTGACGTTTCAGAACACGTAGATTACGAAAATATAGGTTTTTCAATTCCGCCAGTCTGTCTGTCTGTCTGTCTGTCTGTCTGTGTCTGTCTGTCTGTTGGTGCATTTACTAAAAAACTACTTGAAGGAGAGCAGTTAAATATGGTAGGTAGTTGACCCTACTGTCAGCGAAGAAATGGTAAAACTCTCACTGGAGAATATACAGGGTGGACCGTCTAAACGGAATAAATAATGAAAAAAAATTTTTTTAGCTCAAATTTAAAATTTCCACGTTTCATGACACGCTAAACCTATTTCAGAAAAAAAAAATCTTGAAAATTTTTTTCACCAACATTTTTGAAATTTTTTTTATCGCTTCATGACATTCCAAAAAAGTTTGTAACATTTTTTTACCATTTTGAAAAAAAAAAAAATTACCACTAGAATAGATGGAAACATTTTTTTTTGCTCAAATTTAAAATTTACACGTTTCATGACATTCTAAACCTAATTCAGATGAAAAAAAAATTTGAAATTTTTACTTCCCTCGCATACCGAAGGAAAGTATTGTATTCGAGAAAAAATCACCCTCCGAGATTTTTTCGGATTCTGACGTTTCAGAACACGTAGATTCCGAAAATATAGGTTTTTCAATTCCGTCAGTCTGTCTGTCTGTCTGTCTGTTGGTGCATTAACTAAAAAACTACTCGACGGAGAGCAGTCAAATTTGGTAGGTAGTTAACCCTACTGTCAGCGAAGAACTGGTAGAATTTTCAATGAAAAATATACAGGGTGGACCGTCTAAACGGAATAAATAGTGAAAAAAATTTTTTTTTGCTCAAATTTAAAATTTCCTCGTTTCATGACGCGCTAAACCTATTTCAGGAAAAAAAATTTTTGAAAAAATTTTTACCACTGGATAAAATTTTTTTCTTTGTTCAAATTTAAAATTTCCACGTTTCATGTCATTCTAAACCTATTTAAAAGAAAAAAAAAATTTGAAAATTTTTTACCAACATTTTTGAAAAAATTTTTACCACCAAAATAGATGAATTTTTTTTTCTCAAAATTTAAAATTTCCAAGTTTCATAGCGTTCTAAATCTATTTAAAGAAAAATAAAAAAAAATTTTAAAGTTTTTGAAAAAATTTTACCACAAATGGAATTTTTTTTTCAGATTTAAAATTTCCACGTTTCCATGGCATTCCAAATTTATTAAAACAAATTTAAAAATGTTTTAGAAAATTTTTTAAAAAATGGAAACATGTTTATGTAATCTATTTATCACCATTATAGAATAGACGAAATATTTTTTTTGCTCAAATTTAAAATTTCCACGTTTCATAACATTCTAAACTTATTTCGGAAAAAAAAATTGCAACATATTTTCACCAATTTGGGAAAAAATTTAACACTAGAATAGACAGAAAACATTTTTGAAAATTTGTTCTATATTTTAATCACCACTCCATTACGTGAATGTGGGATTGAGAATGTGAGAGATGTCAATAATATTTGGCATATCCTATTATATACTTTTATTGAATAATGGCATCCCAAGAAATAATTGAGTCATGGTGGACATTTATAAAGGTATTTGCGCAAGCGTTCCATATTTGGCACCTGTTATTTAGTATATTGAACTTTTGCTGTTGGATGAACACTCTGTATATTTTTTTGACCTAAAGTTATTAGGTTTTCTTTCTAATAATACCAATAATTATATTCCGATTATTATTCCCAATGTCATTTCGTAATTAATAATTTTTTTAGTGACTGTCATGCACAAATAACGAGGGAAGTTCTGTGTAAATAACTTTACCGATTTTTTTAACCATTTTTGAAAAATAAAAAAAAAATAATTTTTTTTCTTTGTTCAAATTTAAAATTTCCACGTTTCCATGGCATTCTAAACCTATTCAAACAAATTAAAAAAAAATTGAAAAAATCTATTTCACTACCTTCTATAGAATAAATGAAAATTTCTTTTGCTCAAATTTAGAATTTCCACGTTTCATGACATTCCAAACCTATTTCGGAAAAAAAATTGAATCATTTTTTTTACCATTTTGGAAAATAATTTTACCACTAGAATAGATGGAAACATTTTTTTTTGCTGAAATTTAAAATTTTCGCGTTTCACAACATTCTAAACCTGCTTCAGAAGAAAAAAGATTTTGAAAATTTTTAACCAATATTTTGGAAAAATTTTAAAAAATGAATTTTTTTAACCACCATTATACTTCCACTCCACTACGTGAATGTGGAATTGGAAATGTCTCAGATGGCAATAACATTTGACATATGCTATTATACTTTTATTGAAAAATATACAGGGTGGTGATCCCAAGAAATAATTCATGGTGGACATTTATTAAGGTATTTTCGCAAGCCATCCATATTTGGCACCTATTATTTAGTATTGAACTTTTGCTGTTGGATGAGTACTCTGTATATTTTTTTGACGAAAACTTACCAGGTCTTCTTTGTAATAATAGTGATAACTATATTCCGATTATTATTTTCAATGTCATTTCGTAATTATTAATCATTTAGAGTGACCCGCGCACAAATAAAGAGGGAAGTTCTGTGTAAATTCCTTTACTGATTTTTTTGAAAGAAAATTGTTTTACCTGATGAAGCTACATTTTCTTTAAAGGGGACTGTACATCGGCATAACTGTAGGTATTGGTCATGCGAACATCCTCATTGAACTCAAGAAGCCCATACACAGCGACCAGGCAAAGTAAACGTCTGGGCAGGTATGATTGGTGATCGTTTATTGGGACCTTTTTTTTAAATAAAATCTTACGGCCGCAAGATATTTACAGTTTTTGCGAGTTGAGTTGGTGCCAGCCTTAGCAGTATGTGTCCGAACAATGAAGATGAAGATATTCCTACTGCAAAGTGGAGAGGTCGCCGAGGTACGATTGAATGGCCCCCGCGTTCACCGGATTTAACTCCCTTAGAATTTTTTTCATTGGGGTTACTTAAAGTCAAGGGTGTATTTTAACAGACCGGATACCATAGAAGAATTGAAATACAGAATTGGCTCGGACATGAGACGAATTGCCCATGAGATGATTCACAACAGTGTGCAAAGTATCTACACCCGTCTTGGTCAATTCCAAATTTGAGCAATGGAGATGATTTTTTTCTCACAATTACTTATGTAAGGTATCAATCAATAAAAATATATTTTTCCAAAAGAATGGCTTAGATAATATCATTTTTTTTCATATCACCAGAAAGCTAAAGGAATATACAGTAAACAAAAATGTCTGTTTAAATAAAAAAAATGTATCATGACGTCATAACTCAAAAACCAATGACGCCATAAATTTTGGTATAGTGTCAAAATGTAGATTTACAAAACTAAAATCAACCCATTCGAGGATTTTTTTGACAAATGACACATACCAAAGATATGAATTTTGTGCGTTTTGTTAGGTTCAGACTGTATAATTAGGCATGTCTAAGAAAATTAAATATTAAGGACTTGAGAGTATATATGGCACTGATTTGGATACCCTCACGACGTCCTTAAGCCACATCCCCTTTTACTGTTGGAAAAATCAACATCTCAACGCCGCCGTATCAGTAAAGGTACGGTTTTTCTACGGATGGGTATTCTACGGGGACAGATTCTATACAGGTTTATATTTCACAGACTTCTGTGCAGATCTGTATCTTACGGGTACTGCTTTTTGCCTATCCAAACTTTTACAGTTAGAACTTCTGAGCAGGTCTGTATTTTGACTGGAACAGCTGCGCCGAGGTTTTGATTTTTCACCAGGGGAAGGGAGCGTGGTTAAAGGGGGATTCCTGTAATTCAGATTCAATAATTCGTAAGAATTTGTTTACGGAAACTATTACATGAATTCCTCCTTATATGTAGGACGATGGGGATCAGAGCCGGCGTCATACCTACTATCAAGAGTTAATTTTTGTTATATTTAAGACCAATTAAGTGTTCTGCTTATTGTTACTAGTTTTTGTTTTTATGTATGTAAACATGCATTGGCTTTTTAAACGTAGATACCTATAAATTATAATATAATACTTTATGAAATTGTTAATATAATCCTATGAATAAAGTACATTTTCTAGTCCTTGATTAGTTAAAAATTTGTTGTTACAACTTGAAGCGTACTTTACATTTGCATCGAAAGCTCGGTCTTGAAATTCGCAATGAATGATATACTGTAATGCAAAAACTTCTATAATACTTTAAACATTTGATATTTGTGTCAAGGGTAGCCTTATGTACACACTCTCACGTCTAGACGCCGTGCCGCGAGCCGTCTGTATTTTAATACATCACAAGTACTTTTACATATAATAAGACTTCTTAGAGTCGACTCCAGTTTAAAAAGACCGATGTATGAATAAATATTGCACATACGTTTTCACTATCTCTTGCACACAAACTTAAAGCCATAGCCTAAAGACATTGTCAATGTATGTCTACCAAGATTCTTTCCCACTTCTTCTGAGACGGAAATATGAAAGGTACACAAAGGAGTGAGAAACATAGTCATAAGCTCAGCGATTCTCAAACTGTGTGTGATTTGACGACGAATATTATTTATTTCCGTGAACTAACACCACTCTAAATATGAAAAACGTCTTTATATGAAATATTTCAGTTATTCTTAGTGGTAAATATTGGATATTCATCCGTCAAACGAACAATGTCAAACCACTAAGTCTTACGATTTTCTGTTATGTACATATTACACGTTTTAGAACAATAAACAGGAACAGGTAGCTCAATCGGTAAGATGCTCGAACAGCAATGAATATAAATTCTACCAAAACTTCTAACTATCATACACTTTTCACCACCATACCTTTTATTCTATATCTATCTCTTTCCTCTCTCCTGTTTGTCATATGTTTGTACTTGTAATTTGTTATTCTGTCCCCTTTTTGTTAAAAATTGAATTTAGACCGATAAACTTTGTGAAAATTCTAACTATTTTAAACTCAATTTTCCTTTCCTGAAAACCACAAATTCCCAACGGCGAGCAGACTGTTGAGACACAAAATTAAAAATCAGTGCCTCTCCCAAATATAGATTAAGTGTTTTATGCATTATTTAGAATTAAGTTTTAATATGATAAATCTTACCGACAATCTTAAGCCGCCACAGGCGGCAGGAGTTTTATCTTTAAATTTAATCATATCGAGCCAAACCGGTCATGATCCATCCAACCGCACTAACACCACGGCGCTGCGCGACGTGGTTGTACGGTTGGCTCCGGATCATGATCCGGAGAAGCAATTTTACTGTAAAAAGATGAATAAATATGTTGATGATGATGATGATGAATATAAATGGGGTTGTTGCGAGATCGATCCCCAAACACTTCTACTTTTTTTTAATTTGATTAAGCTCTAGTAAAAGTTAATAATTTCCCTTCTAAAATTTTTATTTTATCAAACTGCGCCGCGAGTTTTGTTAAAACTTTATTTTCCCCAAAAAATGTGTGTTTTATTACTACTAGCGCGTGTTTATCTAATCAAAACTACTTATACGTTATATATTAATACACGAATGGTGAAACGTGCGTCGAGTAGATAAATTGTAGTGTTTTAGTGTTTATGAAAGCGTGTCAATGCGTTGTTCTTTCAGAATTGTTTTAATTTATTTGTCTTAAAATTATTGTTAATTTTTTTAATATCTCCTTTGCCAACTAGAATTTTTATTTATTACCGCTAAAAAAAATAATTTATTTTCGTTATTCTCATAGAGATTTCAGATTTTTTTTTTGTTATATGAAATATTTTATTTTTACTGACATCGTTTCCCCTACTAATACTACTATCCTATCCTTTCCTGGCAAGAAATGCCCAAACCTTCCCATGTTTCTTGCTGGACTGTAGCAATATTAGTCTTCGATTTCTTTTTCTGATCACTCATTGTTGAATTGGGCAATTTATTTTTTGTTATCAGTTTCATTTGTGCCCGAACCTATATACCTACAGTGTCCGTCATAATGTTGGCTACAAATGGGAAAAATTTGCATTATTGAGATTTCTAAAATTACTATATTGGGGGTTCGTTTCTTTTTTTTTACATGCAAATACCTTTATTCAACTAAAATACATACAATTTTTGTCGAAACTAATCAAATATTTGTGAAATAAACACAAGAGTTTATGATTTTTTATATAGTAATTAATGGTATGGGTAAAATTTGCACTCTTTTAATTTCCTCATATCTGCTTCAAAATTGATATATGGGGTCCTTGTTCTATTCTATATGCACTTTTTCTTCATAAAATTTTTCGATATCTTAACAATTTGACCCAGTTTTCGGTACCACCATCAACTATTTTTTACAGTTCTGCCAAACCGGCGATCACATGGCATGTGTCAAAATGTAATTTTTTGTTGTTGGACATGCATTAACGAACCACCAATAGAGTTTTTTTAGAAATGTCAAAAATACAATTTTTTCCCATATGTAGCCAACTCTATGGCGGACACTGTATAATCAGAATTCCATTAAAATTATGAAGTTACTAAATTAATAATCTTAACATTTTATGATAATATCTTTCCTATTTTTTTAAAATTATTTAGCGACGTCATTACTGAGAACTGTTTGAGAACTACTGGCATTTCTTATGCATCAAATAAAATCTTACTTCAGACGTTTTAACGGTCATGACAAAAGTCAGTTTAAATTGTACCCGGCTCTAGTTGAGTGGCAATTAGAGCAAAATACATTACATTACTGTGTTTACTTAAGCGTTCGTAGGTAACATCCACGTTCCTATCTTAGACGATAATTTATCACATTATTTCGAATTTCTTCCCAGTTTGAAGATTTAAAAATAACATTTTTCATACATTTGGAAGTACTGAAGTTGTAAATTTCAGGTTACTTCGGTCCTCCAGCAACTTGTCCCAAATGTAATCGGATTTACAAGAATATGACTTGTTTAAGAGTGCACACATATCAGGATTGTGGACAAGATCGCCGATTCCCATGTCCGTCATGTGGACTACAGTTCAAGAGAAAGCATAATTTAAAGCAACATCGTGTCCTAAAACATAATTATCGATTACCTTTATAAAATATTGTTTTGTGATTTAAATTTTGACCCAGACATAATCCAACAATTTAATTATACGTTGGGCATTCCGTACTATTATTATTTAAGTTACTCATTATTATTCTAGAATTTACTTTAAGTTCACAAAAATGTATGGCTGATAATAAATTTTTGTTATGTTTTTAAATTAATTCTGCTTAATGAATTTATTATTTTTTAAAGTTAACTTTGTACACAGTCAGGCTTTTATGTCTATTATCCTTAAGTCGGAAATAAGTTTAATGGCATGTCGAATTTGAGTTGGTAACGAATAGGCACTAGGTTTGCATAGTGGGCGTGGAGAATCTTACGATTTTTCGTTTGCGTCTTGAAGAGGGAAAACGCTGCATTCACCTCAAAACGCCCGGCTGTGACTACATAATGAAGTCACACTTCAAAAATATTTATATACGTTTATACATTTGATTTTGTTATTTCTTCGTTTCTGCACCGACTGCGACTTTAAGCGGATTTAATTCCCATTAGTTCCGCCTGTAGTATGTGCCCAATGGCCTTATTGATTATAAATCTTCGTCTTTTAAGTAGACCTTAGTTTCTGATCCATAGTATAGTTTTTGGATCGTCGACGTAGACTAGTAGATGACAGAAGGATAGTTTGAATAATCTCCAGATGATCCCAACATCGTTGTCGGAACACTTATCGAGAAATAGTATTCGAGAGTAGTGTTAAGTGTTTCGATGTTTGTGGAAACTACTTCAGAGGTATGTTGACATGTCGGGCGTGTTGTTTCCTGACGTACTCAATTTTACTGAAATAGAAGGCCTACGATCAACTCATTCCTTGAAAATGAATTAGTGTTGCCACGCCTCTTTCACCGCACTAGTAACAGAGGCACACTAATCTTCAAAAATGCTATAGTATAGATGCTGATGTTTTTTTTAATTCAGAACCACCAGATTAGGTTAGGTTGATGTGATCAACTATTCCACTACAACCATCAGATCAACTGTGGCTCATTACATTTAGCCCAACAAGTTCAGCTCTTTAATAGAGTAGATAATCTTGTTGGATGAGGAACAGTCCAGGTCCTCTGACACCAGCTGCGCTTTGCGAAATAGTGAAAACCAGATTCATGCTGCAGTAGAATAGTTACATAAAACATGCTCTACTATTTCATCATCCTTTAGACACAGACGCCATTCAGAGTTTCCTGTTACTCCGACTTTGTGCAGGTAATGATTCAGTCTGCAGTGGCCAGTATGCATGCCAAATCACATTATCGTCCAGGCTTGAAATTATCCTTGTCCCTGGGTTGCGATTATCATCCAGTTCCTTTAGGGATTTTGGAACCAACAGCTATATGCCCTTTGTAGGTCGGTTTTCTTCCGATCCTACTCATTTCTCTTGGAATCAAATTGCCTTTCTCTCCAGGTAAATGTGGAGGAAGTTAAATTCAGAAGAATTTCGGGAGTAGTTGACGGTGTGATGTTTATTGCATCATACACACACTTGTCTCTGCATCCAGAGAGTTTGGCTTTGGTGATTTGTTGTAGCCCTTTCGACCACCTAACTATGGAAGCACACGCTACCTTATAAACTGTAACATTTAACCATGGGACCAATATGTCATGATTTTCCAAAATTCTTCAATATGCCCACAAGGACAGTCTTGCCTTATGGGTTACCTTTTCCGAAGTAGGAGTTCCAGGTAAGTGTAAAATATTGGTCAGACACTGGTGTAGTGCCATAGAAACAGCCTGGGTGAAAAACCTCAGGACCTAACTACTCCGATGCTGCCCTGCCAGAAAGCTGCACATGCCGTGTTTGCTTTTACTTCTAGCAGCAAGCCAAAAAAAAAAATCAAAATAGCTTGTGTGCTCTCGACTTTTTTCCCTAATTGTTTCTTTGTTTATTTTTCAAATTTTGTCAGTGACTTAGTAGTACCTGAAGTAGTAACTTGTAGAGAACTATGGTTATATCTTCTAGAGAGCTCTCTCAGCGTATAATTATAAGACTGATTTACCACAACACGATCTTTTAGGAAGAAATGTGCAATGCCCAAAGTGTGAAAGAAGGTACAGAAACACAAAGTGCTTAAGTACTCACTTGTCGCAGGATTGTGGCAAGATGACCAAGTTTAAATGTAATCAGTGCATTGCGTCCTATACAAGAAAGTTTGACTTAAAAAAGCATGTACGTGCAAAGCATGCTGGTATAGAATTTTCATAAATAAACGTTAACAATTTTCTTATGGGTTTTATTTCATTTATATTACATTGATATGAAGATTATTTTCTTACTTTTAGAATTAGTGTAGTTTGTTTTATTTTTTTAGTACTTGGACCTGTATCGTGTCAAAAATGTGGAAAGCCTTACAAAAACAGACGCACGCTACAGTCTCACTTAAGTCAAGACTGTGGAAAGGATGGAAAGCATAACTGTCCCGTGTGTAACATGACATTCAAGCGAAAACAAAGCTTAAAACTACATTTTGTTTTGGTGCATGAATTAAGAAAATAGTTCACCGCCAGTTGTTGGCTATTTATATTTCCATATCTCTCGCAATATGTAAAACTTCCGTAGTATCGTAATATACAGATGTAGTTTATTTTTGTTTGTAATTTTTTATGGGCGGATGTGATTTGTTGGAGGCTATAGCCTAAACAGAGAGAGACTATAGCCTAAGAACCAGTGACTAAACTGGTATCACAACTAATCGTTGGGCAGTTAAAAGGGTGTTAACTGAAATATGTCGGAAAAATGTGTCAAAGTGGCAGTAAATAAGTGGCAGAAGGCTCTTATTGGGCTGGATTTATGACGATTTCGAAAGTAACTTGACGATTCGAGTTTATAGTCAGAAATGGCCATATTTAATTAAAGACAGCTTTGATTCGTCAATATTTGTATATTTAATATATAGATATGATACTTAGACATCGAAACCATGAATATTTCATACCGGGGACATATTTGGGGTGAAGCGCATGTAGAAACTGGGCAGTTATATTCGTTGTTTATTTCATTTGTAAATTCAAAACTCGTGCTTCTTTTATTTAGTAAGCTATGAAAATAAAAGTTATTGCAAGTCGTTTATTTAAATAAAAAAATATTATTATATTATTCTTTTAATTTTGGTTGTGTAATTTTTATAGTTTAAATCTAGTTAAATTTAGTTCTTGTGGATATGTTGTGTATCTTGACACTTGGTAAAAGATAATGAATTTACGAGGTACTTGTCCTTACAAATGTAATGCAAGCATTGTAAAGAAGTCATCGAACAATTATTGGAGTCGTAAGTAGACCGACTCGATTTCCTGGCGTTGCCTTGTAGAGAATTGCTTTGATCAAGTGATCAAGCTGAGAAGTTTGCTGACATCGATGAAAATCAGGAATTCACTGACACTTTTCAGTGTTTCAGTATAAATTTGTTATATTGAATCAGTTTAGGGTACCATTAAAGAACCCTAAAATCAACTGGCTTACTGCAATGTGTTGAAATCACTCCGGCTGAGATTAGAAAAGTTATGTGCTATATAAGAAAATGGATTGAGCAATGTATTTGGAATGATGGTGGTTAGAATACATTTGATACTACTTAATAAAATGTGCGCTTATGGTATAAGAGGAGTATTTAACTCTTTGATTAGGTCCTACCTATGTCAACATACTCAGTCATACTTAAAATCGGTAGCATATCGTATCAATCAGATGCTAAGCTGGTGCCGTCGGAAGTTCCTCAAGGTAGCGCCTTAGGACCCCTTCTCTTTCTTATTTTTATACGTGATCTACAAAGCCACTTAATAGCAATGCTGAAATCATTACGATTCCATTCTCTTTAGTACTGGGTTTGGTCTTCAACATTCCTCATCACTGGTTTGTGCGTTTACCTCATAGTTATAATTCATGGGATTTCAATTATCTCAGAAATATGACAATTGATATTATGACCAGTTTTAAATTAGTTTTAATCCGAAATTGAAGTTAACTCATACTTCAGAATTATCTTAATCTCGATTGATCTCAGGGTTTCAATTTAACTTGCATTTGACATATGCCACATAACCCTTAGCCTGAAATTAGGAGTTCACTCGCGATTGAAACACTAGCTCTAAAAGTCACTACAGAAGATTTCATGTCGATTTATTCAATGGACGAGAATCTGAAGTCGTGTCATTAGCAGAATCTCAGCCACACCATACATTTTGATTTCCAGCTCTTATATTAGAAGTTGTTAAACACTCATTAATACTCCACGAGGAAAAATCCCAGAAGCCGATATACTGGTCAGTATAATTACAAAAGTATCTAATATTATGGTATTGCGTTACTAACAACTTTCTGATATACCGATTTGAAAATAATTGCCGTTAATTTTATGTTTAAGACTAAGTCTTGGATTCAGTCTGCTTTTCACATTCAATTTCTTCTAATCAGTTCTAGGTAGTAGACAGGATGGGCCTATACATTGCCACAAATGCGGCAAGCTTTACAAAAATAAGCACACCCTTAGCTCCCATATTAGTCAAGACTGTGGGAAAGAACGCCAGCATAAGTGCTCGTATTGTCACATGAAATTTAGAAGAAGGCAGAGTTGCAAGGAACATATTTATGGAGTGCATTTGAGAGGAAGGATGTAACGCTTTCTATAGTCAAAGTCCTGATATCCCCTTAATATAGTTTTGTTGATTATATTTACCTAGAGAATTGAAAAAAACGATCGTTTTTTTTAACGTCCTGACGTTATGCAAAAGATAACAAAGAAGCGTAGAAGAAAAAGTAACAGGAAAGGGATTTGGACTATCAGCTTGGAAAATTAGTACTTACAACATACTTTTTTTTGTATATTTTCATTTTGTTAATCATATGTTATCAGTATTGTTGACTCCGTCTTATTTTGGAAATTAACTTAAGAGTGAACAGGGCGACTATATCAGTAATGTCGTAGATTCTGTGCCTATACGTAGGATATCATGAGGTGCCTGTAGGGCATCCATACCTAAAACTCGGTTCAACGGTTCAATGAGCCGGGACTCAAAAATTAATAAAGCGGACTATTTAGAATCGGTTCTTTGCCACTATTCGTACTATTTGTACAATTTTTGCATGTCTAATCCACCATAAGTTACCTATATATAGTCTATGGTTGTTATCAGAAGCTGTTGGACAACTCTAGACTTTTTAATTCTTCTACATTTGAGATGAATCAAATGTTCTTTGAACCTTGTTATAATTGGAAGTTTATTTCCCGATGTATGAATACCTGTCATACAAAATTACAGGTGGGCCACCCTAGAATGGCAGATGACATTAATATGCGCAGTGGTAGAAACCAGCCCACCTCTACGAAGCTCATTTGTTTATGTTCCTTCCCTGTGTAAGGATTGGTATAGTCTTGAGAAAAGTGCTTGTGGTGTATAAGTTATATTTAGTACATTGGTACCTATTAGAAGTTTATTTGAAAATTAAATATTATCATTAATACATATTTCAAATATAAAAACAGTGAACTGTTCGCTCGAAAACACCAATTGGCCTGTGTCATATCGGGATTATCGCACTTTTTAGAGGAACTTTTTCCTTCGACTGTACTGTAGTTTCATAATTAAGAAGCTTGTCTCTGTCCAACAGTGACGATATTTTTTCTCTCTCTGCGTAGTTACCTGCCTCTCTAGAAAATTGTTCACTTGTAGTTATAACTATTTTAATTTGAAGTATGTTGGACAAACGAAACTTTCAATTATAACACGATTCAAGGAGCATATGGCTCGTCGCAAATATGGGAGAACTGAAAAGTATAGTGTCCATTATGCTTTTGATAATAATCATAGAACAACAGTTTATGGTTAACTTATGGTTAATTAGAAATGTAACAATCCATAGACAACCGGATGCCTTTGAATGCTTAGAAACTGAAAGGTGCATAGTAGCAGTGGTCTGGACAGCTGCGGAGTGGCAGAACTTGTCTAATTGCTGTTATTTCTCCTGG
Organism: Stenurella melanura; assembly: GCA_963583905.1. Lineage (NCBI taxonomy): Eukaryota > Metazoa > Arthropoda > Insecta > Coleoptera > Cerambycidae > Stenurella > Stenurella melanura. Next base: position 8,014,821 of record OY757309.1, read on the forward strand.
GTTCGAGTTCGAGCTCAGCGGTACATGGAAATATCGCAGAGAATGCTTGTTGTGATGATGTCTATGAAAGGAAAGTCTATAAGTAAAGCGTTAACAGATAATAGAAATTGTATCACAAATGAATTTGAACACGAAAATATGACAGTAGCCTGTTTTTTAGATTTATCTAAGGCGTTTGACTGCATTTCTTTGGAAATTCTGCTGATAAAACTAGAATGTTATGGCATCCGAGGATCTGCCATTTCTTTTGTCAAAACTTATGTCACTAATAGATATCAATGTGTAGTTCAAAATAACGTTACGTCATCGATAAGGCCTCTCAAGTATGGAGTTCTGCAAGGATCGATCTTGGGACCGGTACTGTTCATACTCTATATAAACGATATTTGAAATCAAATAAACTACAAAAACTTTTTATATGGTGATGACACCACTCTACGTTCAATTAAAAATGTTTACAAGACAATGCTTCAAAATTTCTACTGTTGTTATGCACACAAGTTATGGGGGATATCACGCACACTAACGAAACAGATCTAAGGTCGATTTTTATGGCTCTTTTAATGTTCATTAAATATGTGTAGTGAACGACTGCCGAAAAAATTTTTAGGTAAGATTTACTTATTAGTAAGATCTCATTTGGTGCATTGCTTCACTCTCCCCTTTGATCCAGTCGATCTGTTCACTCTCACTTCACAAAAAATTAGTTGTTTCATAGTCTAAAGGATAATGTTATTATAGACCAGAATATGAGCAAATATATTAATTGAAACATGTTTCATTGTAAATTTGTTTATTGTTTGTGGCATGCAATTTCGTGAAATTGATTCGTCTGCATAATGCTGGTGCAGATTTTGCAATTACCAAAACTTGCCCATTTCATCAAACAGTTTGGCAGTGTCGAGAAATGAATTTGAAATTTGTCGTGTGTTTCAATTTGTTTATAATGATACACGTTCCTTTGGATGCTGAGAGCAAAAAACACAAATCTGATGGCACTATTATACAGGTAAGCCGTTGTTTTATATTTGGGGAAGTGGATTAGAGGAAGTGATGTTACAACTTAGTATTGGCAAAAGTTGTATACTTTCATAGCGGCATTTTAATAAACATTGAACGGATACCATTTATTTATAGAGTGGCCGGGTACAAATAAACACACTACACATAATAGATAACCTCCAAATCCAATACCTAGTCTGTCTGGAAGAGTGTTGACATTTGAAAGAACGCTGACAACGTCTATTACCTACCGACATTGCTAGTGTCGAAGCTGGTGACCGATACCAGTAACCGATAGACGGTCTGGCGAAGTACGCTTAAATACTCTAACTATGAATACTCACATAATCTTGATATACGCAAAAAGTATTTATGTAGCTATTTATGTTGTCAAAATACGCACTGATCGTTAGGTGTATGTATTACACTCAAACATTGTGTGTACAAACATTGCCGTTTGTTATGGCGCGGCAGGGGAAACTGTGTGTCAGGTTCATTTGTCGTGAAGGATTTCCTATTGAATGAACAAACTTTTATGTAGGTTGTGCGACATTTTCATTTGGACATTTTCAACCAAGAACTGTCATTCGCTGGAGTTTCTTATTATGTATCTTAAAGGTCTGAAGCAATAAAAATTTAGAATATTGTTGCAATAAGTAAATAAAAGCCTTTGACCGAAACACCTATATCTTAGTAGACATAATCGAAAATAAATAAAGTTTTATTACTGAACATCATGAGGTTCATTTCCTTACGTTTGTTTGTAGCTCACAAATTATTTATGTTCTATATATATTTTGTATATTTAATCAATCTTCAATGCGTCTAATATTATAATTTCATATCGTCTGCATACAATAAAAAATTAATCTTTAGATTAAAGATGATGCTGTCAATGTGATATTCAAAACAAAAGGCTCCGTATTACATCCTTGAGAAGCTCCTACGCTAAGATTCCAGCAGACTGATACTCTTAGCAACGTTATATACTGAAAAATCATCAACTTGATGTTTAAAGATAAGATTTTTGTCATCTGGTCTGTCAAAAATCTTCACATTTTTCTGTATAAGTGTTCCAATTCTGTGTGTAGTAAGCCGGGGTAAGAATGTTGTAGTTTTTACATACTTTAACAATTTATTTCCAGAGAGAAAAAAGAAAGAGGTGAAGAAGGTGAACTGTGAAAACTGCCTGAAAACTTATAGCCAACATACCATCTGGCACCACCAAAAGATATGTCTTACTAAGACCTGGTATAAGTGCTTAGAGAACAATTGCGTATACCACAGTAAAGTTAGATCGAACTGGTATAGACATATGAGACTTATTCATAAAGTTCCCAAGGATTTCGACTTAACCGATAGCATTAGTAAATGTATGGTCCAAGAAGAAGATATTTAATTATTTGGGAGGTTATTAAATGTATGTAGAGTAGTTGGACTCATTGGATTTAGACCCTGTTATGTTAACCTATATATGGTTTATTGATTTATTAGTTATTTGATTATTTTTTTACCACCAAAATATTCTCCAATACATGTCAAACAGTAAATTATTTGTATTTTAATTTTTCTTAAATTCTCTATACAGCTTTCCATAATCAAAAAACCTTCAATTCCCCTTTAATTTGTAAAGAGTCCTCATCGATCCGATACCTGGAAAAAAAAATTTACGCGGGGTCAAAGGTCACAAAAATGGGTCTTTCGCGATTTTCAACAAAACGGTACTTAAGTTTTATCATTAAATTAGCTCAGACGAAAATTGTAGATCAGATAATTATCTGTGAAGAAATGTCTCAATACTTTTTTCCTCAGAGCCATCGTTTCTGAGATATTGCGGTTCAAAAAGTTGGAAGAGTTGTAATCGTCATAATATGCACACGTTTCCACGCCACCTTTGAGGTAGTGTACTCAGCGCTTTTTTTTAACGTGGTTTCCCCGGTAGGTCTATTCCACGGGTCTGTTGGGATTTTGTTTAATTTGAAACTATTGAATAATAGAAGATATTAGCAAGGGTTGAAAATGATAAAAGCGGTGTAAATTTAAAAAAAATAGGGAAATTTATTCGTCTGATTCATAATTCTCTAATACTTCTGCTTCCTCTTATTCTTGTTCTTCTTGTTTTTCTTCTTGTTCTTCTTCATCCTGGGTGCAAGTAAAATGCCTCGATAATGATGCATCGCATGTCTCCTCGTTGCTCTCAAGCGAATCCTCTACTGTTGCTGATTCAACATTGGAGCACGACCGACCTTGACAATTTGTACATGCTAGAGAACAAAACAGTTCAACTTTTTTGCAACCACATGTAGTACTACGTCCCTTTTTACAGTTGCAAGAAATTGTGTTTAGCAGTTTTTCTGGCGCAGGTGGGAGTAAAGTCTGAACTGGTTCTAATGTATTGTTGACCAACTTCCAACCCCAGTCTTTTGGGTCTAGCTGATAACCAAGCCACACTTGAACTTGGTAATATACCCGAAAAAGATGTTGATGAGCAGCCACTGAGGTTGGAGGAAGACAAGCTAATTGCCCTTGTTTTTTATTTCGAGTATTTTTAACGAAACGTGCATATCGAAACTTATCTAAGCAGGTAGTTTTTTTAGGAGCTCCGTGCATAGAAAGAAGAAAGCGAATTCCGTTGGTGATAAGTTCTTGTGGACTTGAATTACTCTTTTTAAAAACTTCTGCACATTGAACTAAATCTTGTTTTTCAAACATTTTAAAAACTGTTGTTTTACCCCTTCTGAAAAATGCAGATGTCGTATCGCAGCCAGTGATTGCGTGTAAAAATAGTACATGATTTTGACACTTTGCAAAAGTAGATAAACTTTTCGATGAATGTATTTCCGATTGTTGTTGAGCTTTTCCAGGTTTAAAAAAAAATAGTTTTTTTCTGTTGGAGTTCGAGCAGTGAGTAATACGAGTAAGTCTACGTCTTCACCAACAACAATAGTTGCATTTGTTAAATTGAATTGCTCTATTGCTGTTTCAGTTATCAGTACATCGGCATCATTACTAGCTTGTTTTACCAATATATTTTCAGCAGTAAACTTTTCTTTGAACATTGAAATGACCCGAGATTTGTTGTGAGTATTTGCAAGAAATTTCTGTTTACTAGTAGCAACTGTCATAGATTGATGAAATAAAATATCAGAAGATGAAGATGTTGCTGGAGTTCGACGACGTTGGTCTGCGGCTTTAATATTTCTCGTACAATCATTATATGATGTATATACGTGGCGTACTTATACATATTATGACGATTACAACTCTTCCAACTTTTTGAATCGTCATATCTCAGAAACGGTGGCTCTTAAGAAAAAAATAATTCAGACAATTTTTATACGTAATTATCTGATCTACAATTTTCGTCTGAGCTAATTTTATGATAAATCTTACCGTTTTACTGATAATCGCGAAAAACCCATTTTTGTGACCTTTGAACCCGCGTAAATTTTATTCCAGTTATCGGATCGATGAGGACTTTTTTGAGTTCATTTATAATGGAGTTTTGAACCCTACCAACTTTCAGCTGGGTGTAAATTTTTGTACCTTCCGATGTCTAAATATACCGCACTATGAGCAATTTGACGGCAAATGTCTGAGGAAGAAAATAAGAGTGGCCCCACTATAGAACCTTGAGGTACTCCAGACTTAATTAATTTAGCTTCAGATTGGTACGCATTATTTGGTGTCTATTATACAAATAAGATGTGAAAAATAAGACTGCATTTTCATTAAAACCATAATATTTCAATTTAGCACACATTATTTCACGACTTACACAGTGGAATGCTGTCGAGTAGTCTAACAAGATAAGCACGCTTGCCCGATTTTTATCTAAATGTTTCACCAGGTGGCTAAATGTGTTTACACTAGCACACTACTAGCGCAGTAGTACAACTGTATTCAGTTCTAAAATATAATAAATATTCTTTGTAATTATAAATATATTAATTTATTTATTTTAATTACCAACTAGGTATGCCCGATACGGATTACGAAAAAATACAGGAAATACTGAAACAGGAACCACCACTGCAAAGTTTTCAATATGTTGAAGAGATAGACACTAAAGATGAAATGTTGAAATATATACTCAAATCGGAGGATTCTGATGTCAAGAAGGAAAAGAAAATAATAAGACCATCATTGCTCGTGTACTCTTGCGAGTGTGGAAAGGGATTCAAAAGATACCAGACACTAGTTACACATCGAAACTTTACCTGTGGAAAAGCAGATGAGTTCAAACGTTCCAAACAGTTATCTGGAGCTGAGCCATGGTTACAGTATATCTGCAAGTGTGGAAAACGATTTAAGAATAATCAGTCTTTAATTACACATCGCAATTTTAGCTGTGTAAAAGTAAAATCCTTCAGTTGCACACGTTGCAAACTCTTATTTTGGACTAAGCTGCAGTTAACCAACCACGAGGATAAATGTAAAATTAAAGTCGGAAATAGTTAAAAACTTCAAAAATTGTAATATTGGCATTTAAATACTGTTGATATGTATTAATTTCATAACCATGATAAAGGGGAACTAAGAAATATTCTCTCACTAACACGCTACTACAAGTTTCTCCAATAGTTTGAAACTGGTTTATTTTCTTGAGAACCATACGTTTCAGAGAAGAATGCTTCGTATAAAAGTTCTCAGTTTTTGAAAATCTACTGGATGAAGTTATCAAATTTTCATTAGGTGGTTACTTCTAAGGTAATTCAAAGGTCAGCTGGTGTCTTTTACATGGAATGGTGTAATTTTCATTCCTTCAACTGAAAACCCATGAAATTATGTGTATAAATATTTTAAACATTAGATTTCTAAAGAGGATAGTTGAGAAAATATTCTACGTTATCTAATTTAAATTCGATAATTTTAATTGTAAACTAGACTCATGAATGCAATTCGAATTAATAAAATATTGATAAATAGTAATTATAATTATTATTATAAGCTATTCAAAAATTAATAAAATCGTTAGTATGGCAACCCGTTACCAAAAACCCCCATCAAAGCAGTGAGCTTTATCGCAGGAAAACTCTATAGATGATGAAATTCTAAGACACTTTTTCATACGACAAAAGTTCCAAAAACGATATGGGTGGCTGGCAAACGACTTTCCCTCGTTTTCCGTTGGCCGCAGCTGCGCGAAATCGATTGAAGTCACATATTGGTACAGGCAATGAAGGCAAAATGTTGTAAAAACCTCGGAAAAATTAATAAAAGAATCATCTCTGGGATTTAAGTAGTTAACAACCTGTAGAATGGAATGATGCATTCTTTGCACTTCCAAGTTCAGGGAAAATTCAGAAACATTTTGAAAAACTTTTTCATTTTCGGTTTTTTTGCTCTAACGGCTAAAATAATGAAAATACAGAAAACAGTTTTCAACATAATTTGTAGCTCGTCTCTTTCTCTACAAAATAGGTCTTTACAAATTTTTGTCTTACTTAAGCCGTTTAGGAGATAAATCCAGTTTTCCACTTATAGTTTTGAGCCGCTCCGAAATGCGCGGAAAATGAGAATTCTCTGGAAGTTCCGTACGACCGGACATATCGATCGATAATTATTACTATTCAGAGCCGCTAAAAAAATGAGAACAACGTAAAATGTAGAGAAAAGTCTCAGCTTTAATGTGGAACTAATCACAAAATTCATACAAATTTTTATCATAGAGAAAAAAGTGTTAGAAGATGGCTTAGTAAACTTTATACAGTTGATTTATTCACATCTTTGAGTTTTATGCATCCTGCCTATTTCTCCTGTAACAATGGGTGCTTTTTCACTGCATGGATTCGATTCCACGCACTTTAATCTATATTTTGTGAAAATTTCATCGAAGAATGTTAAGAAACAAATAAGTTGTATATTATGTTTTACTGTATAATTGTGCATTTTCTGAACGTGTATGAATAATGTAGACAAATTCAAAAAGTACTGCGCGCATTTAAATAACTGTAAAATCATTCGAAAGAATATGTTTTGTTGTACTTACAATCCAAAAATTAAGACTGTGCTATTGTTATTACATTAAGATATAACGAATTGAACTCCAAAATTTGGAGGTGATTGATCGATGGGAAATATACCCTCTACTTTGATCGCAAGACATATTTTTTCAACAAAAGTAATTGCAATAAAATGTTAATTGGATTAATATATCGTTATATAAGAATATATAAACAAAATGAATTACCATTGTAACGACTCCCGGCAAAGATATGAATAAATCTGTGGGTCAGCTGTACAAAGTTTACTAAGCCATCATTTCACACTTTCTCTCTTTGATAATTTTTTTTATGAATTTTGTGATTAGTTCCACATTAAAGCTGAGACTTTTCTCTACATTTTGTTATTTTATTTTTTTTAGGGACTTATCGATCGATGACTTATCGATCGATGAGCTCGGTCGTACGAAACTCCTGGAGAATTCTCATTTTTCGCGCATTTCGAAGCGGCTTAAAACTATAAGTGGAAAACTCGATTTATCTTCTAAACGGCTTAAGTAAGACAAAAATTTGTAAAGGCCTTTTTTGTAGAGAAAAAGACGAGCTACAACTTCTGTTGGGAACTTCTTTCTCTATTTTCTTTATTTTGGCCGCTAGAGCGAAAATCAGAAAGTTTTTCCAAATTTTTTTGAATTTTCCCTGAACTTGGAAGTGCAAAGAATGCATAATTTCATTCTCCAGGTTATTACCTACTTAAATCCCAGAGATGATCCTTTTATTAATTTTTGTTACCCTAAATTGTTAATTTGCCTGTACTAATGTGCTGAATTAAAAATCAACATCATAGCAACCATTCCGTGACCTTCCCATTTACAATGTTTGCAAATTTAAAAATTAATTTGTTAAATGAACGTTAAATTAAAAAAAATATGTTTCAGATAAAATTTTTGTCATTATTTCGATCTTTGTGACTCGGCGCATCAGTCCAAAGGGCAGTTCTCAATTTTTCTCCATCCTATTTACTTCCCTCACTGCGAAGATCGATATGATTGGTTTTTCAAATGTTCAAAGCTTGATTTGAACCCTTTAGGACAAGTAAAAGTTCAACCACGCTGAACTTTTCTTCTCAGCCCTCCCAGAACTGATGAGAAACGCTAGAATTATCTTCGCTAAAGTAACTGGAGAATCTTGGTAGCGGGCTGCCGTACTATATCTTGAACTCTGTTTCAATAACGTTTTGTTGCAAATGCAATAGTAGCAAAATTTATTAAATCAAACATAGTTATCATGCATTTAGTGCAAGGGCTAGTGGAGGATGACTTTGACAGAACGACGTAGTTTTCAAATCAAAACTTCTTTAGTTTATGATTTTCTTCGAAGAGGCATCATTCACTGTAAAGGAGAACATTTATTGTTATAACTGTACGTATTGGCCTGTTCAATATCGCCATTGTATGAGAGAAAGGCGTTCACAGCGTCCTCAGGAATTCAGTGTTTGGGCTGAGATTTGGGGTTACCTATCAATCGGAATTCACCACCTGTTGCATGATCAAATCATCCCTTGCATGACATTTACTTGGTCCAGACCTTCACAGCATTTTGTTCCAGTAAGGTGAAGCTGCTCCACACTTTGGTATTATTCGTGAATTTCTAAGCAGCAGGTGCCATAGAGTGGCCTCTCAGGTCGCCAGATCTTACCCCCTTGGTCTTCTTCTTTTGGGGACATTTAAAAAGTAATGTTTACGCGACAAACCTGATAATCGTATCATTGAGATGGCTGAATAAATCATCAACGTTGTATACAGTGTCAAACTGTTGAGGGACGTCAGTTTGAACACTTACTGAATCAAGTCACGTTTCTACTTTCATCAAAGTGTGCATTTCGGTAGAGAGGATCTGGAGTTTTTAAACACCGCGCAAGTGACTAGCCACGGGATCCTAATTTGTATTTATGAAAAACACTCACCACGCATAAACTGATAGTTAATCTTCCCCATTCCATTAGAAAAAGAAATAACAGTTGACCTTCACATGACCTTGAAACTAATCACATAATGAATATTTGATATATCTAGTAGATTTTCAAAAGCTGCGAAACCTTTCTACCAACCATTCTTTTCTGAAACATACAGTCTTCGAGAAAATCGGCATTTACCAGACTATTGGAGAACTCTGTATAGTAATTACCTTTACTAACAGATTTATTGCGCTGAGCTACATTGAATTAAGTAAATGGTGTATTTCGTATATGTAATCGCATTACTCTCTTGTAGCTTTCAGAACATACTGTAATCTCAGCTCCTAAGACTCTCTTTGTTCTAGGGGACGGTACCTCGGTTAGTGTGCTTAGCCTGCAAATCGGGATATCTAGGCAGGCCAATTCGAACCCTGCTTACTCCGAAATAGTTTTAATTATAAAATTACTCCCAAAAAGTGGTTTGGGGTAGGTTTAAAATATCATTTCTCTTACCTATCACGAACTTCTGAATTTTCAAGAAGCTATCTCGGCGATTTAAGAGGCGATTAAAAAAGTAAAGTTACCACAATGGTCTTTCCTGGATCTTCGGATAGCATTTCCTGAGTGTATCATTTGTCTACCATCTTGTCCCTTCCGGTGCAGTGTCTTCGAATTCTCTTACAGTGATATCATTTGCATAACCTTGAGTATGTATTCCTTGCTGTTCTAACTGTGTTAGGAAATCGTCTATTACTAAGCTGCGTAGGAAGAGTGTCAACACCATCCCGCCCGTGAACATAATCTGGTAACTTGCACCTCCTTTGACGTAGATCGTAGCATGAAATGAATTTGTCTACTAAATATTGAGTCGAATTATCTCGTTATTGATTCATCTACTTCGCGCCTCTGCATTGCATTGTTTAAGAAACCAAGTGAGTTGTTATAAAGAACTTTCTCAATGACTAAAAGGTTCCAATGTCAGTTGTTTTACTGTCTCTCTCTATTTTGTGAGTTAAATATCGCTGACAAAGTTTCCCTGTATAGCAGACATATTGTTTTCGATGCAGAGGTTTTGCACTTATATTCTCCCCATATCATTTAATTCCTCAAGAGCTTTCAGGACATCCGGTGTTAGGCCAATAGGTCGGCAGAATGTGACTTGATCGTTGGTATGACGTCCTGGCACATATCCCAAGGCTTAACTAGCCCTGAATAGTGTTGAAGTGTTGCAAGTTTCTGTTGGAGTAGTGCTGGAAATATTCTCTATAATAGCGTAAACATATTTCAGCAGGCAGTTTCACAACTGCCAGTCTTTCTCACTTGGTTTAGGATCTCCGATCTTCTGTTCTAGAAGAGATTCTACTAAAGCATGTCCTTCTTTTGGAGGATAGTTTAGAAAGCTGTTATTATAACCGATGCTTGAAGGATGTGCCTGTAATTTGATTCTGAAGGTTTCACAACTGCCAGTCTTTCTCACTTGGTTTAGGATCTCCGATCCTCTGTTCTAGAAGAGATTCTACCAAAGCATGTCCTTCTTTTGGAGGATAGTTTAGAAAGCTGTTATTATAACTGATGCTTGAAGGATGTGCCTGTAATGTGATTCTGAAGGTTTCAGCATCATCATCTATGCAAAGATTCATTGATTGTTTAACGCTTTGCTTTATATTTCAAAGAGACTTTTTTACTGCATTTTACAGGATATAATTAGTTTCTTATCATAAAAAAATGAACAAAAAGAACAACCCGACAAATAAAAAATCTTATACGACATGGGATCTAAGACCCATAGTTCTGAAAAATAATTTTATGTATAAAATAAATTGAAAACTTTTAGAATTTTGGAGTAGGCTTCATTCGTTACTGAGCTTACATCGACATATTTTGCATCAAGTAACTGTCACACTAATCGTTATAATTCAGTAGTATCGTAGTTTAGACACGACATGTGTAGAGTACCATAAAATTATCTATCCGACAGCATCGTTCTGAGCTCTTCTCCTCTGATTCTTCATCCCTATTGTTGTAAATTTACCAGTGCCCAACATCAGGAATCTTCTTCAAACGTTGGCGCATAATTTAATGTTTGTGTGATATTGGACATACTATATACGCATAGAAGAGTTCTTAGGTATAACCTATTTGACTTTAACAATGTTTTAGTTCTTGACTTTAAACGTTATGTAATTAATTCTTTCGAGTGAATTGATCCTGGTGGTTCCTGCCATTACTGGAGTAGTTTCTTCTCAGCTCAGGCTACGATAACTGCCTTGGCAGAATTTGCGAATATGCCAAGTGCTGGTCCTAGACCTAAAAATTTAAATACCGCTCTTTCTCTCGCAAAAGAGTCGGTTATTTCGTTACCCATCCTCTGCGTTAGAGTGACCAGATGTCCAGGCGAGAGTTTCATGGCTTCTGCCCAGCCGAGTGTTTTGGTAACGTGAAGCCGTTTTAGAATTACAGCAGAAGAATGAAAGAGCTTTAACAATTGACTGTTTCAAAAGATTTTTATTGATTGAGTCTGGGCTGCGTCTGTTCCAGTCTCTGTACACACACAGTCGCATAACTCTTTGCATGAAAAATATTCGCATTATCATCCAGGCTCGAGATTATTCTTACTTTTTTATGTCGGTTATATACTTAGGATCTAGGTCCCTCAGACGTTGTCGAGCCGTCTGTAAACCAAGAGTTATCTACCCTTCGCAGGCTGTTTTTGTTTTGTTCAAGAAACACTTTAGTTCGAGTCGGTTACTCGGGCGTTAGAAATATCCTCAAATTGGTAATGTACAGGAAAAACTGCTGTCTAACTAATCACTACTTCTACATCCAGATTTCCCAAGTTTTTTTAAAGAAAAACATATTAACTATGCTTGCACTCTAGTATGTGGAAATAATTGGTCAAAGAATTCGCCCTACGTTCGCTCTATTTATATGACGTATCTTTCTGTATATTTTTAGTTAGAATTATTTTAATGATTTAAAGACAGTTTAGAGTTTATTGTGATGTTCAACCCCGTGGTTCGGTTTTAGAGGTTCTCACAACCTCTCTCTTTTTGTGTTTCTTTGTTTATGACAATTTGATTTCCTGCCTTAGAAATTCAAATTTCAAGTAATCCACTTGCTTTAGAGTAACTGTCATGTTAAATTTATTTGTAATTTATTATTATTTACATGATACATTTCTTGTTGTTTGTAACTTTGGCTTCCTAATAAATCTATTAAGTACATAATGGTAAGATTATTGTTTATAATGTTTATATTTGTGAATTCGGCCTCGTTCCCACCCAGCCCTTCAGCGGCCATGGAGCCTTGGTTAGCTGATGCCCGGCTTTATACGGGAGCGAGTGCCGAAAACAAATACTATACTTTAATGTGTAATAATTTTTTTTAATTCTGTTTGATTTTATTGGGCAATCCATAAAAAATAATTCTAGAATACTTTTTTATTTTATTTTTTCCCACTTATTGGTGGATAAAGGTCTAACAAACCATGTAATTTACCTAATATTAATTTTCTCTGTAATTTAAAAAAAATAATGTATTTTTTTAATCACCAACTAGGTATGCAGGATTACGAAAGGGTCCAGGCAATGCTAAAGCAGGAACCACCAATGCAATCTTTTCAATACCCCGAAAATATAGACCCTAAGGATGAATTGTTGAAATCTCTGCCTAAAACGAACGAATCTGACAGCAAGAGAGGAAAGAGAATCATAACGCCACCGGTAGATTACATTTGTAAGTGTGGAAAGAGGTTTAAGAAAAACCAGTCACTAGTTACACATCGCAATTTTAGTTGTGGAAAAGTGAAACAATTCAATTGTACACGGTGCAAACACTTATTTTGGACTAAGCATCAGTTGGTTATTCACGAAGACAAATGTAAAAATAAATATCACAAATAGTGGAAAATTATTTTTTATCGCCTTGCCTTGCTATGTACCAGCATGGCACTGCTCAAGAAATATGTTTTCTACTGCCGTGCGTAAAGTTACATTTTACGCACTAGGGCGTACAGTAGCTAGCTTATATTTTAATTAATACACGTATTGTTGGTTTATTTCGGTAGTAGAAAAAACATGGTGCCCACCTTGTGTGTAATTTCTGTGCCTTTTTTCCCTATGGGATTGACGTACTTGTCTACGGCTCGTGAGACAAAATTCCCATTCGTGAAAAAAGTATCACTTTGCACACTGTTACTATTTTTTTGTTGATTGACCGCCGCGGTAGTTAGGTATACATTAATAATTCTTTTTAATGATAGATTTGTTGTGCTAACCTACTTATTGTATTAATTAATTATATTTTGAATATATATTAGCTTCAAAATAAATAGATATTTATAAACATGGGTGTTTCGGTTTTCAATAGATTTATATAATTATAAGTAATTTTTCAATACATTCCTTGGTAATTATCTCCTTCCATTTACTATTTTCTTGTGACTTTATTTGTCTAGTAACAAATTTTTTAGGACCTCAATTGGAAGATGTGTTTATAAACAGATATCTGTGTAATTTGTAATACAAAATTCTGTAGAATTAGGACATAAAAAATATCCTCAAATTGGCAACGTACAGCAAAAAACAGGGGAACAGTGAAACTTGGGAAAATGGGTTTTTGCAAATGTTTCGAAAAATAAGTATTTAGCAAAAAATATCAACAAAAATATTTATTCAAATGTATGAAATTTTCGTTAGTTTGAAACTTGTCTTGCCTATTTTCGGTATATATTAATCAAGATTTGAATTTATGATCTTTACCCCTTGTCCCTGGTATTTTTCTGAAAAGAAAAATTGTTGGTTTAACGGTGTTTGACAAATGTTTGACAAGCTAAATATTTCACTGTTTTCAAAGCCACGTTATTTACTTCTTAACATTTAATTAAAATAAAATTGTGATTTCTTATTTTCTTTTAACTGTAATTTTGCTTGCACTTTCACACGACATATGAATAAATTCCTTATTAATAGTACAAATAAATGATACCATGGTACCGATATGGTTCCATTTGAAAAAAATTGAGTTTTGCCCCAAAAACAATTTTGGTGAATTTTATTTGCTCATAAATCACGTAATTTAGCGTTTTTAACGGGATTTCGATTTTTGTACCATTACACGAGTCATTTAGAATAAATTGGAACCGCCATGGCACACTTAAATGGAAAACTAAAAATTATTTTATAAAAAAATTGGATGTTTGAAATGTCACTTATTTGGCATCGTTGGATTCAGAATTATGCAGAATTCAAAAATGCAATAATATATAGGGTGTTCCATTTAAAAATTAGTGTCACTTTCGGCGAAATCGGAAGTGAAAAAAAATCAGTTGTAGGTATGTCAAAAAGTGCCTCTTATTATGTATGTAGTATATCCTAAATTTCAATCAGTTATCTTCGAAACTAAAGGATAAAAGGGGGTATACTATGATCCTGTTACACCCGGTATGGCCTGCCCCCTTAGATACTACTTTTATATTAGAGAGATAGTATTTTACAAGTACCGATTTTTAACTATTTTAGCCCTGTATAATTAAAACTTAAAATGAAATAATATACATTTTTTGAGACACAAAATAATATGAGTAGCTTCGGCTAGACTTCGCCCTTGGTATTATGTATGTATTAATACTAAATAAAGGCAATTTATTATTATTATTATTAAGTATATTTATTTTGGCCAGCAGGGTCTAAATATAAAAATATACAGGTTTTCTTATTTAATAATTTGATTTTCATAATTTTGAATTTTTTGTATATTATACAAAGTGTCCAGAGAAAGCTAGGTATATTAGTATTTTGCAACTTTATATTTAAGTGACTACTCTAAAGGTGTATTTGAGACAAATAAACGTCATATAAGTAACTCTTGAAAGAAAAGTTAATTAATTTTCAATACATCATGAAGATTTTGAACACTCTATTTCAACAACCGGAATTGTTTGAGACAAATTATTTTCCACCAATAATTATTTATTTAAATGAAAAATCCTTTCAAAAACTGCATGTGCCGCGACGCTTCTCGCTGAAAAAATAACCAAAAAGGTAATTTTTTTGAGTTATAGAATTATAAAGAGAAATTACTTAACACCACTGAATTTTTATAGGTGTTCGCTTTTTGGGAACTTTCGGTCATACTGGATCAATTCCTAAGCAATTCCGAAGCATGTCTCGAGTTAAAGGGAGCCAAATAAGATTAAATTTTACGAGAAATATGGTTGAATAAAATGAACGCTCATTTCAAACTTAAACAAATCCCTTGATATTTTCCGCTGATAGTTTATTTTTCTAAATATTTGCAAAAATTTGTAAACTAGAGTTAAGGAAGAGGGAAATAATATTGGATGCTTATTTTCGCTTCACCTGTATTTAACAATATTGTACGCCAATAATAAAACACATTGTATGTACTAATATTTCTATTCTAAACTATGTTGTTTTTAGTTCAAAAGGCTGCAGTAATACGATGCACGAACTGCAATAAAACCTATAAATACAACACCTCCTTATACAACCATCTCAAGTATGAATGCGGGAAGACCAAATCTTTCGCGTGCTGCTATTGCCAGAAGAGATTTTGGCACAAACAAGCCTTAAAGAACCACATCAACTTCAAGAGGTGTAAAGCTCAAACTGTGCCTGACGTCTTCGAAATGCTGGAGCAAAAGAATCTAATAAACGTCAAACTTGAAATGCCTTTACCTGATCCTAATTGCGGCTATCCCTCGAATGTATAAAACAGCTTTTAGTACAGGCATTGAAGGCAAAGTTTTGTAAAAACCTCGCAAAAACTAATAAAAGGATCATCTCTATGATTTGAGTAAGTAATAACCTGCAAAATGATATGATGCATTCTTTGCGCTTCCAAGTTCCGGGAAAATTTAAAAAAATTTTGAATAACTTTTTGATTTTCGGTTTTTTTGCTCTAACGGCTAAAATAATCAAAATAGAGAAAACAGTTTTCAACAAAAGTTGTAGCTCGTCCTTTTCTCTACAAAAATGATTTGAACAGATTTTTCGATTTCTCACACCATTTCGAGGTTATGTACCATAAACCTGTTCCAACTATTAGACAGTGTCAAAATTTCGAACATTTTGGAATGTAACACATGTAATTTGACTTACTGATACTGAAAATATACTTGATTGCCTTATTGGAATCAATATTGGGTCAGAATTGTGTGAAAAACTCCGGTTTCCGCACTGGATTGGACAATGGCGTTATACTTTATTTTTTTAGGGGCACAGTCTGATGAAATCGATAAAGTAAGGTTAGGTTTGAGGTTTGGGGTCTAGTCATACAGACATACTTACTTTATCAGACGTAGACCGGTCACCGTGGAAAAAAAAATTGAAAAAATCTGAAAGTAACTCGTGATAATGTTTTTGGTTACGTGTTACATTATTATACGGAAAGGTTACAAAAATAAAATATACAACAGAATTTTCAATGAAAAATATAATAAAATATTACTTTATTTATTAAGTCACATTCTGAATTATTCGAATGATCAGGAATATAATCAGAGAAAATACTGTTACGTATTTCCACCTCTTAGGAAACACGGTGTATGAATCCGTGGGTTCTAAATCATTTTAAGAAGGGGTAAACCACTAACACTTTATTTAATAATTTACTGATTATACAAAACTTCTTAATAACCTCTACACTTTGTTTACTTGATATTTAACCTCACTTTTTCCGCTACCAAACTTCGCTTTTATAAACTTCTTCCTCTTCCTCCGGTAATTGCGCCTTATATACTCTGAAACCGCCTCCAGAGTCATCCAGAATAGAATCGAGAATCTTCTCCCACCAGACTCTAGAAAAGTCTGTCTCGCTCTACAAGTTTCCAGTCACTATTAGGCATAGGCGTATCATAGGGGGGTGTAATGCATAACAATACTTTCTTCGACGTTACTTTCTCCAGGATTAGAAATGTCTTCTTCCATTTCGTCTTCGTCACCCGAGAGTACAAAGTTCTCTCTCTAAAATTTGTGCAACTTCCGTCTTGGCAGGATCCGCACGTGAAAGTGCAAGATGGGATTTTCTATAACCGTAAGCTTTCTTGCATCCGGTTTTGTAGATAAGCATCTCGATATACTCTAATGTGAAAACTTCGACCACGCGCAAAACGTGATATCATTTGCCTGACTATTTATTCCTTGCTCTAGTGTTTACTGTCAGCCTGAAGGTTGGCGCATGGGTAATGATCTCGTTTACCGTTATGTTTTTAATTAATTGAAACCGATTGTTTCCAGAAAACGACATACAGGGTGAGCAAACTATCCCTTCGGACCTTTTTTTTCATAACGCGCAAAAAAAAATTGTTGAGATAGCAACTCCACCGTAGATGGATATTTACTTGTGGAGCGGTTAATGAATATAAAAAAAGGGGGGGAAGGGAAAAATATACAAAAATGAAAGCTGCCAGATTCAGAGACACAAGAAGCAGAAAACTTTGAAGAAAAATAAGGAGATGACGGTAGATGGAAACTTAAAAGAAGCATAGAAACTGAAAAGAAGCATGTCGCAAACAACTGCACCACACCCCGGCCGATGATGACAAATGGAAACTTAATAGAAGCATGGAAACTTAAAAGAAGCATCTCTCAAACACCTACACTTCCCATCCTATATTCCCACCCCATGCGTCATGCGGCTCTCGCTGCTGACAACAAGCATGTCCAATGTCCAACCCGGCGTATGCAGCTGGTCCGGCGGTATATAAAACATCCGAGATTTGGTTCCGGCACGCAGTTTGTCCATCCGTTGGGCATGTTCGACGGAGGACCAAGCTGCGTGTTGGAACGAACCTCCATGGATGCCCGGAATTGGCAGCAATGCCCACCATACGCTGGAAAATCAATCAATCAATGAATCAATCAATCAAGGGGTTGGTGTTTATTAATAATTTTTTGTAATCCTACCTGATCTCACTCCGTCCAGCTTTACAATTACTTACTATGACACTTCTCGCTGTAGATGTTTGGCTGGCTCCGGACATAGGTGTTCGGGTGGGACAGATTGTTGTTCTTTAATTTTCAATAAATATGTTTTTGATTTGATTTGATCTCGTTTACCATGCGAAAGGTCCCAGGTTCAAACTCTTACGCCCGCTCATTTTTTTTCTTTAATTTTGTAATGATTAATATATTATTTCACAAATTCTTTTCTGATTTCTTTAGGTTTCTTTTTCTTATAATAATTTCATTCTTTCGTGTGATTTCTTTGGGTTATGTTAGTAGGTTTTTATTCTTTTTATCGCAAAATAACACGAATTTATTACACATTTACAAGGTAATGTGCCTTCTCGAAGCTTTCGCATATCTGTGTACCCAGACGCTTGTGTTTTGTAGATGCAGAAAATCATGTCCAATATTTCTTGCGGAGCAGTGGCTTTTGTCATGGTTATTGGTATAAGGGTGTTTTTCTCGATAGCCAACTCTACGTATGTATGTATGTACTACGTATGCGCCCGATGTTTTTAGAAAAGTATGTAGGTTCGGCTGCGTGGCACCACCGCAAGGCTGACGCATCACACACCTTGATTTTTTTCCTGACTTTTATGCATCTTCCATATTTCTCCCATAACAATAGGTGTTTTTTACTGCATGGATTCGATGCCACGTACTTTAATTTACATTTCGTGAAAATCCCATTGAAACATGTTAAACAAATAAGTTGTATATGTTTTACTGTATAATTGTGCATTTTTTGAACATGTGTGAATAATGTAGACAGATTCAAAAAGTACTGCACGCATTTAAAAAATTTCAAAGCCATTTGAAAGAATATATTTTATTTTACTTATAATCTAAAAATTAAGACTATGCTATTATTATTAATTAAGATATAGTGAATTGAACTCCAATATTTGGAGGTTACTAATCGATGAGAAATATATCTTCTACTTTGATCGTAAGGCATATTTTTCCAACAGAAGTAATTGCAATAATAGGTACATTAATTGGATTAGTATCATTATATAAGAATATGTTAGCAAAAGCAATTGTCATTCTAACGACTCCCGGCAAAGATGTGAATAAATCTGTGGATCAACTGTATAAAGTTTACTAAGCCATTTTTTATGAATTTTATGTTTAGATCCACATTAAAGAGACTTTTCTCTACATTTTATGTTGGTTTCATTTTTTTTATAGCGGCTCTGAATAATAAGAATTATCGATCGATGAGTCTGATTGTACGAAACTCCGGAGAATTCTCATTTTCCGCATATTTCGGAGCGGCTCAAAATTGTAAGTGGAAAACTGGATTTATCTTTTAAACGGCTAGCGCAAGACAAAAATTTGTAAAGACCTTGTGTATAGAGCAAGAGACGAGTTACAACTTGTTGAAAACTTTTTTCTCTATTATCATCATTTTATCCGTTAGAGCAAAAATACCGATAATCAAAAAACATTTTTTTGAATTTTCCCGGAACTTGGAATGCATCATTTTATTCTACATGTTATTACCTGCTTAAATCCTGGAGATGATCCATTTATTAATTTTGTTACCCTAAATGGCTAATTTGCCTGTACTATTTAACCACTTTTAGGTTGAGAATGAGAAAAGCACAATACTCCTCCGCTCTTTGTACTCCCACCCCTTATTCTCTCTCACTCATCTGATTGCCGATTGGCGGAGGATAATTTTACATTGATGCCATGGAGGAGTATTTTATTTTTCTTATTATCAGTCTACCCTTTTCTTATATTTATCACTTTATGTAATAAATGGAAGGTTGTAATATTTATATTTAAACTAATATAATTTGCTTCATATGCAGCCACTTATAATTTTCTTTCTCTTATTGCGTATATTGCCAATAAAAAAATATTTAATAATCTGATGAAAGATACCTCTGCTCCTAATTTATCAGATCGAGATTGAGTTGGATTATTTCTGTCGCACACCTAGAAATATTTGAAGTAAAGTTATAAAACTAAAATTGAAAATTGTTAATGCTTCGGAAAATAATGTATCTCCATTGGAAAATATTTTGTAAGTTATCAAAAATGACAATTTGTTATTCATGTATTTCTATAGTCACGTGAGACATTAAATTATGTTTAGTTTATTTTTACTTATTTTCTCTCAGAGGTTGGGCAATCAACTCGCACAAGAATCTATGGAATAATTTGAGACGTATTTTTCCTCGTTTAGTAAAATAATAGCAGATTCCTTAAATTTTCTTTTATTCTCATTTTCCCAAAATCTTCGCCTAGTCCCATTACATCCTATGATTGCTACTACGCGCGTTTGCAAATTTTAGATTTGTTCAATTCTCCCCTTCTATATTGCGTCTGCCTATATTGTCGTCGGAAAATAGATTTTGGGCAGTTGATATCTTGACAGCAAAGCATGAATTTAATTAAAAATTAATTTTTTGGGACTAGTTCCTTGTTAAACTTGGAATAGAAGCCTCTTTAAAATATCATTTGCTGAGCTGAGTTACCCCTTCCAAATCTGATTCATCTTGTGAATTTGAGATCTAGAAGGCTTGAAGCTATTTCCAATACTTTTACGCTCCTTAGAAATACATTAATATTTTTATTATAAAGGATTCAGGCTCTTATAAAATGTAGCAGTCTGGTAGAAGGGCTCCAATCCCCTGTCGATAGCTGGAAGCTCCCCATTACCCACTGCTTACTTCAACCAACTTGTTTGTACTAAAATATTTCTGAACTATTGTACTTCATTTTTAAAAATACTAGTAAACTATTAGAGCTGACTAATTGATTTTGATCTCCACGATCCCTGTGGATGTGTTGTGACCCTTGCTATCCTAGTTTTCCTAAGAGCTTCTTATTCGGCGTTGTCCTTTGTGCCAAACTCCACTGCCTTGATACGGGCCTCTTAGTCTAACTATCTCTCAGCCTTTGGTCAAGTAGTTGGAATCTCAGCCAAGCTAGGACTGCACAATAGCACTAAGGTTTCTTCTGCCTCCTGACACAATCTGCATGTTGTATCATCTGCCACACCCATGAGTATTAAGCTGATGGTGTCCGTTTAGGAGACCTACTATTATTCCAGCGGCCTGGCCTCTCCATTTTAGCATAACAGGTACTCCGTACTCGTTTTTTAGTGTACTCTTTGGTTTGTCTCTGTCACAAGAAAGTTTTCCGCCATTCCATAAATTTATCAATATGCTCGTATGCACAGCTTAGTCATACCGCGAAAGGGTTCGAGTCCTACAAGGGGTTTAGAAGAGTCTTCCTTGGCCAGCTCATCAGCTTTTTAATAATTTCCCGTGTGTCTGATATTCTGATACTCACGCTGCGGTTACTTTATTCAGACTTCCTGGGCTATTTATGCAGTAAATTATTAAGAAACCACTGTGAAGCACTTCTACAAAAGAACTTAAAATATCCTAGAAGTGTCCAAAAGGCTAAAGCACATTCTTCATTAAAGCTTCAGACCAATTGTGAGAACTTGAAACATCTTTAAAGACCTTCAAATACTTTCAGGGGGCTTAAACCATTTACAATTATTGAATGAGCCTTAAATTCCTTTTGATACGCATTTCAGTTCCTTGAAATCACTTTAATTAGGGCTTGTGAGTTAAAACAACTATCAATTTGAAATTTTGTTTGGGCAGATTCACTGTAATTTGCCCAACTCTCCTTTGTGCTACTCACAAAGTTCTCTTTCAACCTCAGCTTCATCATAATTTGTTGACTAGAACAAAGTCCAGTACTTTCAAGTGTCAACATTCAATTATTTCTTTTCTCTTCCTTCTACCGAGACATTAGAAGAACTAGAGATTTGTAATAAATAGACGATTTTACAATTTCAGCATCAAAATCATCCTTTGAGTCTAGAGAATTGACCGGTCTTAAAGTTCACTATCAATAGTGGTTTGTCACAACAATATTGTTAAGTACCCACTACTCATAATTAATTTCTATAACAAGACGTTCGTCTTCGTAGTCTATATAGGCCGAACTAAGCTAATTTCGAAATTTGCGTAATCCGCGAAAGAGTGTAAACTGTATTGTATGGGGATGAAGAAATGTTCCCGCGCTTATCAAATTTTCTCACACCAGAATTCATCTGTGTCTAGTAGGGCTCTAATGTAGCCAATTGTTTTCGTTGTCTCATTGTCATGTTCATAGCAGTTTAATGATTTTGATAAGGTTATAACAATAATCCACGTAAACAATGATTCTACTAATTATAACTGGTTGTAGATGGAGCTTCAATTATATTTTTCTTGGATCATCAGCACTGATATTAGAGAACGCACTACCTTGAACTGATTTTTTTTTATAAAGCACAATTGCATTGACCATTACAGTTGTAGTTTATTTGTTCTAGTTACACTTATAATGCAACCCAGAACAAAAATCCCGGTAGTATTAATATGTCCTTTGGTGATATATTACATTGTCTAACGTGAACTAAAACGACTTTTTTGTGTGGCTTGGTATTAGAGGTCAATAAGTGATCAGAAACATTTTTTAGAATTTACGAGGTAGTGAACATCTCATTGGTATAAACTTTGTTAAGTGCATATTTTAAAAAGTATTCGTTTTATTTTCTTTTATTATTATCTATAAATAAATATTATTTTCGGTAGGATTATCAGATGAAGCATTTTTTTTGGAATTGAAGGGCATTCCCATCAAATAGATCCGTTTCTTCGTGACACACATGAGGTCTTTATCATTTGCAAGATACTGAACTCAATTATCACCAGATGATGCCCACTTGATAGACGATAGATACGCCTAAAATAATGTTGGGCAGTTTGGGATTCGTGCAATTGTTTAACGTCATCGTGACATTACCGGTTTCATACTGATATTTTTTCTCATCTTTATATTTACACGAAAACAATAATGGTAGTCTTCTATTAGGAAGACATAAATATTATATATGATTCGTGATTATAATTTGTTCTAACACCCTTATGAAAATTTTGAAATAAATATATTATAGAGCATAGTGGGGCATTTTTGAAAAAAGAATAGCGATAGTGTCTCTCAGTATACTTGAAATTTCGAATATTTTCGTTAATTACTTGTTGGAAATATTCAATAATTTTTTTGTTACGTTATCAAAGAGAAAAGAGATATTTTTCGAAATTCTATTAATTGATCTATTTTAAAACAAGAGGCGGCAGGGGTGTAATATCTTGTAAAATAGTATGTGATGTCACGGTAAAAATATCAGTCCAATTTCCCGAGGGGCATCTGGCCCATGCTTACCCTGCTACACTCTAGTTAAATTGTCAATACAGTCACTTGTTTTGGACAAAAGGAATATAAAAATATCTTTAGATTAAGTAATGTGGGTATTTAATAGGCAATATAAACTTAAACATGATTATCATGACCACTAAGTAATTATATAAAGTTCCAATTTCAAGGTCATTTATGATTCGATTTTGATTTTGTATTTGAAATAGTTTTTTGGGTCCAGTTCTTTCAATACATGCATTATTGTGTCAAATATTCAGTACCATAACCATAAACTTCTATCTTTAAATATGATGAAAAAAATGAGAGTGTACCTGGTCTCGTCAGCACTCGGTATACAGAGGAACTCATAATAGATCGTGTACAACATTCTGAGACAAAACTTAATACAATTATGTCGAGTCTCCAACCATTTTCGGGCTATGCTCTATGGATAAAAATTCAACATTATAAATTAGAAAACATATATCAGTTTCATAAAAATTGCTTCATCCAAATCTGATTAAGTAATCCTTCAATTACTTGCAATTTAGTGCAATTTGTTTTTAACTTACTAATTTTAAATCCGATTCACTCACGTGTGTACGGCAATAAACGAAACCAGATAAACATTAATGAACTGATATGGTTTGCGTGGCAACACTGCACGCTACAAAAGTGTAAATTGAGCTTTACATATATTTTACACATGAGTTAACTAAAACAACTTATATGTAAGTAATTAGTTTAAGTAGATTTATATAAAAGTATTCTTTATTAGTTACATTCTGCTTGTTGTATATGCATAGCCTTGGTATTTTTATTTATGTACACTTAAATAAAGCATATATTATTTACATTGATTTTCATTGCAGTATACTTTGGTTCTTTTATTAGCGTATTGTTAGTAAATAAAATCGATTTTTTTGTATTAACGGTGAAGGGTGTAGCGCTTATCATTGACATCTTTACTGTAATGCTTAATTTTTAGATTTCGTGGAGCACAACGGCATATTCAGCTGTGTTAGATGTTACAAGAGCTACAAATTCAAGGGAAATATAAGAAGACATCTGAAATATGAATGTGGCAAGGAGGCCACTTTTGCTTGTCACCTGTGTGAATTTAAATGTAAAAGGGCCGACTATTTACGGTTTCATTTGAACTCAAAAAAACACCAAGTCGGCTGGGGAGGTCAAACCAAATTTTTCTTCGACTGAGCTTTACGTTGGTCGGTTTTCCATTGTTTTCTACAGGGTTAGTTAACGTCCACATTCAAAGTATTAGGATCGTTAATTGTATTTTCCGTTAATACATTTCCAGGCAAAACATGCAAGCATCGCATAGTATTGATGAAGTTCTAAATTAGTTCATAGAAATTATCACGTGTTTTATAATTTTCAAAAAATAATTAAATTGTATTTTATTTATTTATTTAATCGACAGAATGTCCCTTATGTATCTGTCAGTATTTATAGCTCCTCTGGCAAGAATTACAAATTCTGACATCTGCAGCAAAGACAAAATTTTCACAGCCATCTGAATAAAGCAGTTATAGTAAGAATACTCTACAATTGTCAATATATAATTTGAAAACTGTATCTCCTACTAGGCCGGTCGTCGTAACTTTTCTTTGGTCAGAAATTTAAAACAGCAGTTCTGTAGACTATTCTTATAGGAAAAATTGCTCTGAACACGATGGTGAGACTAAAAAATTGTATATAACACAGGCTTCATTGTTAAATACAATGTTTTTTAGAGAAGATTTCATTTTTTGATGTTTTTTGACTTTTTAACGATCGCGTCGTTTTATCTTTGGTGGTTCAATTGTTATAAACAAATTAAGGGTGTTAAAAAAAGAAGAAAGGGGCCAAACCACACAGAAATGGTAGTTTTCATCAATATTTATCGATTGCCATGGGTGGAGAGTGCAAGATATGCCATGGAAAGTTGCAAATTCTTAACAAAGAAATTAGTTTATTTGTTTAAACAGTTGCAAAATACAAGAGATATCGACACAAACAAAAAACTATAAATTTTAACATTTTGACCATAATAAAGTACCCGTATGGCCTTTTGCCGAACAAAAAAAAATGCTAATTTAGAACCCTTAATTTGTTTATAACAATTGCAATTGCCTAAATTCTCTACAGAGTATTTTAACTTAGTGGATAAAAAGCGTTTCGCCTGGTATAATATAACATCAATAATTGTTCTCTTCATTTTATAAAACACGTGATATTCTCTACGAGTTTGCTAAAAAATACCATTAAAATTAGTACAACGTGAAAAAATTTTTCAACGTTAACTTTTTTGCTGGAGTGTATTATACGTTTGCAATATTATTTAATTATCACATTACTGACAATATTAAATTAGGTTTAGATATATAAAAGTGCACTTAATGTTGCAAATCACTAAAATTAAGGCAAAACATAAAATGGAATATTGTTTTCAAGCATCTCGTATTGACAGTATTGACAAAAACATTATTTATGTTATTAAGTATGTAGTAGATATTTTGTGTAATCTCATTTTTATAATTAAATAAGGGGGATAATAGGCAAGATAATAATTGTGGTTATTCAACAAATATTTTCTCTTTTAGAGGGACAGGGGATTACTTAAAATGTGATAAAATTGACGATGGGGTAAGGGCCCCCATTCCTATTTGTGAAAACTTTTTATGACCCCCCCCCCCCGGTCATACTGTTAAATAAATAAATAAATAAAAAGTTTTCACAAATAGGAATGGTTGGAGGATAGTTATATTTAACAATTTGAGTTTGTTCTCTTGTGGCTAAACAACATAATATTTTCTAAAAATGCGTGTTTCTTAAATTTTAAATGTGGGGGGAGGAGGAAAGTTTGCAAAGTTAACAAATATTTCAAGATGTTACAGAGGAGGGGGAAAAATAGCCCATTTTTGAGAACGTGTTTTTTTTAAGGGCCCCATATCGACGGCCTTTTACTGAGAATAATGACTGCTATAAGATTTTTGAGCCATACTGTTGCCACCTAGCGGTTAAAAATCACACCGGCGAAATGTAGTGGTATAATTATTGGGATAGAAAATCACCTGGGCGTAGTAGGATTAGCTGTATTCAAAATACCTACATTATTTGTAATGCAGATTGGAATCTAGAGGGCCCAACACTATCAAATGCCACATAGCATATTTTCAAAAAATGTGTTCGTCTCTAAAAATTATATTAGATTTTGTTTGCAACCTAATTCTAAATTAAATTTAAACAGTTTTGCTTTTCTCTATTTATTGGATGGTTATAATTTCTACATGAAATGACATTAACATTTACCGTAGAATCTGTGAACGTAAACATATCTTTGCAGGATATTTCATTTAAAATAATGAAGTTGGTTGCCATTAGAGGTATAACCTTAAGCAGCAGACAACTGAACATGTCTTGGTTAGATGGAAAACCTATACAAGAAAAAACATTCCAGCTGCTACTATTTCGCTTTTTTTTCACAGATCGAAACAAATTCTGCATTTTTGGTCTCCGGAGGCTATTCTACATATTATAATTTCATTACTGCTTATTCCAAAAATATACAAGGCGTCACATTTAAAAATCAAAACGTGGAGTCACATGTTTATTAGCCTAGGCTGCAGGAAGGTTTTCCGTATGTTATTGTGACAAGATGATCTACCTCGCTGATTTTTTGCATACGTTTTAAGCCCCCCTAAGTATCCCAGATGCACAAACTTCTATATTTTTAAATGGGCCGAAATACGACAAAAGTCAAGGGAAGCAAAGTTTTAGTGCTCGAAGCACCATCTACGCTGGTGTCTTCGCTTTTCTCATAGCTTCAATAGAAGCCGAGATAATTGAGTTACAAAGTTTTTGCGTCTATTAGCCCCCCCCCCTCTCCCCGCGGAACTTGAAAAATATAGAATTTTGTGCATTTGTTTTACTTACAGGAGGCTTCAAACGTATGCAAGAAATCAGCGAGGCAGGTGATCTTGTCACAATAATTTACCTTCCGCTTGGATTATATATTTTCAATAATTTCGTCACTACCATCATCGGTAAGTTTTTGAAGAAATCGGAAAATGTTCTGTGCTTTGTGACTATAACTGCCCATAACAATTTCAATGCCGAAATTTACACTATGCACTGAGCCCACATATTGTTGGGAACTGAAATTAAATTTGTAATTGAAACAAAATTAAATTTTTTTGAGACGACAAAATTTTTGGAAAATATTATTTACGAATTTTTGTATTTCTGGGTGGCATCGACATCGCGAATTACATTAGCTTACTACAACGCGATATAGACGAACATAGCCAGTACTTGTGTTGCCAGTTAGATTCTTGACCGCTAGTGGACGACTGTCGCCAAATTCGATTCAATCAAACTCACATTTTATTTTCCATTAGGCACGTTCGAAGCTAATTTTTATATAAATTGGTGTTGATAGTCATAAAACTTTATTAATGTTAAGCAATACAAGTTGTTGACAAATACTCCATTGATTATTATTAAACATGGTTACATCATAATTATCTTTTGCTCTCTCGTAAGATCCGTCACCTCAAAATTTGATCTGTGATAAACGTTTAATATGTAATGGTATGTTGTGTTAACTGATATTATTCCATTTATTGCTATTATGTTTATTAAATTAGGGACTTTATATTGTTTTCAGAAATGTTTTTGTAATTTTTTAGATTTTTACTTAGCATAAAATAATAAAAACTCAAAAAATACATAGTGTTTGTTTTGTACTTTTACATCGCCACAGAATTCAACGTTTAATTCCGTTTTACAGCATTGTGCAAGAAAGTTTTTCAAAAAAATTAAACCGCCTAGCAGTCCTATTGATTCGCCACTTTGAATGTTTAACATCAAATTCCTAACTACCAAATGTAGTACATTTTCTTCCTGGATTCTTTGCCACATTCTAGAATAGAAAATATTTTTTTCCTATTTTTGCTCAGTGTAATTAATAGGGGATCACCGCAAAACCATATTCTAGAGTTTCCGAAAAAAGATCGCTTAAGACACTCCAGAGAAATGTTGAAACAAACATAAAAAAACTTGCTGTTAAAAATCAACTGCAACTGTTAGGAAAACGCATTAAGAAGAAAACAATAATAAAGATAATAATAGTTATCTTAATAACCCTAAAATCGAGGATTGGCCGATGAGTAAAACTTTCTGTTTTTTTTCTAAATATTTTCAGCATCTCACATTTTTACGTTTATTAACATAGTTATTATTATTATTAACACTATTTGTATATGGCTAAAGGACAAGTTTCCAAGGCCAAAAAGTTAGAGAAAAAAAAACTATTTGTATATCTAGTGCACTTTTTTCAGTTGGTTATTAAGCGTGTTTTTTATTTAATTATTTAAATTTTTTTATTTATTTTCTTCCTTTACCTCCACGAGTGAAAGTACCTGTATATCCAGTAATCGTAATTTTTTTTTTAATTTCTTGTTGAAATAGGTTTAAAATGTTATGAAACGATTGAGATTTTAAATTTAAGCTAAATAGTGGAGCGAAATTGAGCATAAAAGTCTCTCCGTTCTCGAGAAAAAAAAAGTCAGCGTAGAACCAGTTCAGACCTTATAGGTTTTATAAAGTGAACAATTTTACATAAGAAATAGCTATTTACGATATTTTTTGTGGTACTGACATTTTTTATTTCGAAAAAACTTCAGAAATTGGTTGTTTAGAAGATTCGTGTTTTTTAAAATTAACATCCTCATATCTTCAAATCTAATTGGGCTATCGATCTGATTTTTTTTTTAAATTCAAGTACACATCCAAGCGCTTCCAACGGTGTTTTTGTTTATATCAATTATTGTTTATTATTTTCTTTAAATAACAATGAACTTATTACTTCGCAAAGAATGCACTCATATTTTCACTAAGCGACAAACTTTTTTATTTTTGCAAATTATCATATACATGCAGCGGTGCAATTGAAGCCAAGATATGGGACAAGTTTTTGAAAAAAAAAAAATTTCATCTAGGACTTATAGTTTTTTATTTATGAATATTTTTGTAACGCAGTAGCCATGTACACCGGCAGGCGTATGACTACCGGTATCCAGTACTGCGTAAGCACGAGCGGAGCGCTAAATATGATTGTGCTGTCGTAATAAAATAATGTGAATTCGTATACATCGTGGATGTTGTTGGGTGTAATACAATTTTCTGAAGTTACTTTTAAAAAAGTTATTATTTATTCTTAATGGAGTGTATTATGTTATCATTGATATCTAGTGCCGAGAAAAACAAGATGACAAATTCTACTTCAAAGCGCTGGTATTTTGAGTGGGGAAATTAAAGTGAAATATCACGTAGATTGTCGCCAAAGTTATACAAGTCAACAAAATATGACTGCCCAGTCGACTAGTGGTCGAACATCTCAAAGTGTAAAACCTATTTCTGTAACACGTCACTCTAATTCTCTTCTACAAAGAACAAATGACAATTAGTATCAGTACAAGCAGGTAAATCCATTAAATCTCATGTAAAAATCTGTTATAAGTATTGTCTGTAATTGTTTATTTGTGGCATATTCAGATTTTCTTACTTTTTATTGGGTATTTTGCCACTGAAAAATATTTAAAAAATTTATGAAAAAACCTCTGCGCCAAACGGATCAGACAGTTGGTTCTTGAGCACTTGACTGTTTCAAAAAGTCTCACACCTAAAAATATATAAACTAGAACAATGTTATAAACTAAAAACTGAAAATCAAAGCTAGAGGTAGTTAACGTTTCGGAAGAGAATCTACTTCCGTTCTCAAAACTTTTTTGACGGCCAAAATGCTAGAAATTCTGTCATGTAATTCCAATAATGATAAAGTATTCATACCTAACTAATTAGTATATTACCGAGACCAGTTTAGGCACCAATATTATACAGAAAATAGGTAATTTCATATTAAACAGAAAAGTGTATAAGTTGTAATTTGCTTAATACCTAAATAATATTTTCTAATGATTAAAGTAAATAAATAAAAAATAATTACTTTCTACTTGTTTCCAAATTTTTGTCTATATTAGTCGTAATATTTCATATTGCAGTGACAATCACGCGCCTTCCGAGTGTATGCCATATGTCAGTGCGTCACAAAAATATTTATAAATAAAAAACTATCAGTCCTAGATGAAATTTTATTTTTTCAAAAACTTCTCCCATATCTTGGCTTCAATTGCTCCACTGCATGTATATGAAAATTTTCAAAAATAAAAAAGTTTGTCGCTTAGTGAAAATATGAGTGCATTCTTTGCAAAGTAATAAGTTCATTGTTATTTAAAGAAAATAATAAACAATAATCGATATAAACAAAAACACCGTTGGAAGCGCTTGGGTGTGTACTAGAATTAAAAAAAAAAAAAATCAGATCGATAGCTCAATTAGATTTGAAGATATGAGCATGTTAATTTTAAAAAACACGGATCTTCTAAGCAATCAATTTCTGAAGTTTTTTCGAAATAAAAAATATCTGTACTACAGAAATATATCGTAATTGCCCATTACAGGTCCCAAATAACCTACTCTACAAAATTTACAGACTTTCATCTGGTTCTACGCCAAAAAAAATAAACGACACATTCCTGGCTCGATTTCGCTCCTCTAAAAGAAAAAATTCTGTCTGTCTGTCTGTCTGTTTGTGACTTGTTTTTGAGCGCCCGTTTTCTCTGGAACGGTTTAAGACTTGAAACTTTGTACACGTATCATGACGAGATCTGGAACTAGGTTATATTTTGCGCCAATTTCGGTGAGGAGTTGGGTGCTAAATAGGGGTAAATATGGGAAAATAAGTAAAGCAAGCTGGTAGAGTACAGAAATTTGGGACTTGTTGTATATATTAGAAGTCATGGCCTCAGATTTTTTTATAATATTTTTCAACTCCCCCCACTATCCCCACTTTATTTTTAAAAGGGTTGATAATGTAAAATTAATATTTTTACTCGAAACTTGGTAGACGGATAACGACATCTCTAATTATATTATATTTTGAGATGATTTCGTTGAAAGGTTGGGGGTTAAATAAGGGTATATAGGGAAAAATAAATAAATGAAGCCGATAAGAGTACAATAACTTGGGATTTGGTGTATGTACTAGAAGCCAAGGACTCATATTTTTTTATAACATTTTTCAACCCCTCCACCACCCGTCCACTCTATTATTAAAGGGGCTGATAAAATGAGACAAAGATATTTACTCTGAAAGGTACGGGTATGTACCATGTTGGTATGTACGTAATGATATCTGGAACTGGATAATATTCTAGCAAGTAGAGGTAAATAAGAGAAAATTAGTAATGCAAGCTGCTAAGAGTACAGAAACTTAAGATTTGATGTATATACTAGAAGGCAAGGCCTCAGACTTTTTTAAAATTTTTTGCACCCAGTAAGAATCACAAACAACAACATGTATTTTCCCGACATTTCAAATTGTGGCAGGTCATTGTTTAAAACCGAATAAACATGTGATTTTAAAGTCATTTTTGCGTATTTCGCTTATGTCTGTTCCCTTTGATCCCACAGAAAAATGAATAATACTTCTTTGTTTGTTTTTAACAGATCTACAAAACAAAACCAACCGCGTTTAAAAATATTAACTCGATGAAGAGCAATTTGCAAAAAACTTTTGCGTTATCATTATTTCGTTAATTTTCCAATAAATCATGTACAAGTAAGCTATTATTAATATAACGTCTTCTTATTACGTTGAATTATTGTTTGCTACAGGCAAATTATGCATGCCAAAGCTGGAATGTATAGGTGAAATAGTTTACCACTTATAGCCTTAAAAACAAATTAGCCTAGTGGTTTTTTTTTCAATCGGTTTGTACAAGCCGGACCCTTATCTAAACTGGAACAAATTTTTTTGTAGATATATTTTACACCTCCATATTCCACCATTTTTTAAGCAAAAAAGTAAATTTTGCAAGTAAGGGAATTTTTCGAAAATCTTTATTTATAAACATTATTTTTATCGCTGCTCGCTTAAACTGTTGAACAACAAGCGGTCAACCTTGGCAGCCTGTTTCTCTGTTCTTTTCCAACGAATCTCAACTTTTGTTTCGTCAAGTTGGAGATCCTTTTACGAACTATTGAATGAAGAAAGGTTTTTAAAAATGTCGGTAATATGGTAGATTTCAAATTGTTTAAATAAAAATTTTCGAAAAATTCCCTTACTCGAAAAATTTAGTTTTTTTTTCTTAGAAATTGGTGGACTGTGGTTCCTTGGTATGAAATATATCTACATACAAATTTATTTATAGGGCTAAAGTCGTAAACTATTTCACCTATACATTCCAGCTCTGGTATGCAATATTTGCATGTATCAAAGAATAGTTGAATGTAATATTTTATATTAATAATAACTTACTTGTATATGGTTTATTTGAAAATAAACGAAATAGTGATAACGCAAAAGTTTTTTGCAAATTGCTTCATCTAATTAATATTTGGTTGATCTTATTTTGTAGATGTATTGAAAACAAACAATTATTGAATCATTTTCCTGTGGGATCAAAGGGAAAAAAGATATATACGAAAAACGCAAAATTGGCTATAGAATCACATGTTTATCGGGTTTTGAGCAATCACCTACCACGATTTGAAGTGTCTGGAAAACATATGTTGCTTTTTGTGATTTTTACTAGTTGTACACAAAAACTCACCTTTCTACTCGGAACAATCGCAAGTAGATGATTTTTGGGCTATTTTTCTACATAAATATAAATCGTTATTTTTGTTCCGCACTACTCCAGGACTATAACCATGAACTTTAACCTACGGTAAAAAATAAAGAAAATAATCATAAATGATAAAGAGATGTTTGATAGCGGTTTTTTTTAACTTTTACAAGCTTTTTAAGGTTCCCACTCATACCATCGACTCCCATCGTTTTTGTCTGATAAATTATTTACGATGTTTTCTACATGTGTTTATGTATATATTGATACACAATGAAATACCTCATTTTACTTTAAGATTAGAAATATATGAATAGGAAATAAAATGTTTAAATGGAATGGAATGGATTTCAGCAAAACAACTATGCCCGAAATGTATTTGATACTAATGCGCCCATATAGCCTGCTCTAATAGGAATTATCGCATACCTTTTAATCATTTAATTAAAATTTAAATAAAACGTTGCGAGCCTCACTTCGTTAGCTTGACCCAGTTATCTGGCAGTTTCACTTTTCGCATATTTACTAATTTTATTTAAAACAATCAACCTTCGATAGCTCAGTTGGTAGAGCGGTGGACTGTAGTTGCTTGAGATCGTTAGCTATCCATAGGTCGCTGGTTCAAATCCGGCTCGAAGGATATCTTTTTTAGTTTTAATAATTTTGTATAAAACAATATTTTGCAAATATTCAGTTGCGATTTTAAACGTAGCTTTTGGTAGCCCAGTTGACAAAGCAGATAATTTTAGAAAAAAAAAATGAATAAGAGGTTACTTTATATACCGGGTGTTGAATAATTCTTTTTACTTTTTTATAGAAATTGAACGAAAACATGTAGCAGTGACATGTACAGTAATTTTTCCAAAACGCAACCTGGCAACAATATTAAAAAAAGTTAAATTAAAAATTTAAAAATTCCCCGACGCCAGAAATAAACCTTTAAAAAGAAACAATAGTAATATACGTTACAGGACCGGAAAGAGATGTTTTGCAGGTCAACCTAAGGGCAAGTTGCAGGCGAATCCTGGCAGCTTGGGGAGAGCCACAAAACGTTGTTTTTCGATGATATAACGTACATATTTTTTTTCGACCGACACCGTGATATAAAATCAATTTTTTATATTTTTTTAAATAAATTTTCTAACAAATACAACGACGAACAATAATAACCAATTAAGAGTGGGTATGCCGTCTAAAAATCAGAAATAAATTACTCTCAAACGCCGCCCCGTCCGCGACAAATTATAATTAGACCATTGCAGTTACGAAATTTGTACAGGCGAAAAATAGAAGAAAACATATTAATCTAGGTTTGTATCTTTTTAATATTTTGAGAAAAAATGGTATTAATTAATAAGATTTGTTTTAATTAGCAGCAAATTGCTGATTTTTTAAAAAATATTTAGAATCAAAATATGAGAAAAAGGACTCGATACAAACCTTCATTCATGTGTTCTGTGTATCGTACTATTTTTATTTTTCCAAAAAACATAATACTTTTTGCAAAAACATGTATAGCACGGAACCGTGCAAAGGCACATTTTGCAACAAATGTTACACTGATACGAGCTCCCTCTGGATTTATTATTGTTTAAGCTCCGCCCTTCACCCAGAATTATTTTATGAATGAGAAAATATAACGAGGGAACGAAATAAGAAATTAAACCAAATCATTTCTAATAACACGGGACGCCCAATAAAATACCAAATTCCATTAATTTACTATTATACTTAACAGGTACTCTACTCTTTGATTATACTACAAGTATGGAATTATAACAATATAGTAACTAGATATATGTAGCCACCCATGCACTAACAATAATGTGTAATTGTGTTTCAATTCTTCTTTATAAAATGGTGGTATGCTGGTATATTTGAAAACATTTATTGGACAATACAATTGATACTAAATTTTAAAGATGTGTTCTTGTCGTAAACACATGAATATAGAATTATAAGGGGCGATGCGATTTGCAATGAAAGGAGTTAGAAACACAAAAGTAAAGCGCACATTTTCCCATTTTCTCATCAAGTCACACGCATCAGTTTGTTGCATTAGACCAAGTAACAGGATTTTTTTCATTGTAACTTTTATTTCTGGGAAAAATAGAAAGAAATGTTTGGGATAAAAACTGTCGGCAGTAAAGTTATCTATCGATCTGTCAAAAGAATTAAATCTAGGCTCAAAATGTAAAAAGAAACAGAGAAACCAACTTACTCCTTTAAACCCGAAAATATTTTCCAGAAAAAAGCAACTTCGTGAAAATTTAACATATCAGAGCTAAAAGTATTGTCCAGAAGGTGATGTGGACCGATGTTGAAAATATTTTCTTGTTGAGATCGCGCACCAATGTAGACGTTCTAAGACTCAAGTTGCAGGTTTTTATCTCTGCTTTAAAAATTTGTAGAGAAAACATTTTTGAATACAAATTTTAGCCATCTTTTTTACTTTCAAAATTTTGCAAATTTTTAGAATCGCTCTGACATTCGTATTTTAAAAAAATGCACTGTTAAATTTCATTAATACAAATAATTGATGCTTTGGATTTTTAAAATCTAACCAGTAAAACCAGAGATATCCATATTTTTGAGAAATAACCTACTATGTCTAAAGTTATTAATGATATTTTGATGCGGGGTTTAGTTTAAAACATCTATCATTAAACTTTTGTCTACTATAGAAGCAAATTTGTAAGTTCTCCCCATCCATATATTTTTTAAGAAAATATGAATAATAATTCGTAAAACTAAGTGTACACCAGGCAAGTTATTTTATATAACATGTGCTAATATGTGATATCTGCTAAGTATATAACACTAGTTCCTTGGTCAAATCGAGACTACTACTCCTAGAAAGTAAAATTTCAAATAAAAGGTTGCCTCTATCCCTTTATTTATTCTCGATATATTTACTTGTTACTGACTTCGAAAAATTGGCATTTGGTTGCTACATTTACGTCTGCAAATTTCAGGTTAGGGTTGTAAAGAAATTCTTATTTTATACTATATACTATCAAAACAGTACCTGAGAGGTCAACCACTTGTAGATATTACACGAACTGCCGAGACTGCCTTGCCTGCGGCGCCTGCGTAACTCCAACCAGCCGCACTTGCGCGGCTTTCAATTATATGACCGCCACTGCCATGGCTGCCGACAGCCTGCCTAAAATTCGGAGAACGAGTGCCGACGGTGGTTTACCTCTCGATAGACAACTAGTGAATTTCATAATGATCCGTTGAATACTTTAATGCTTATAAATAATTACTTATCACTGATTTTCTGCGAATCATTTCTCTTATTCTCGGCGTCTATTGGATGTATAACAATAATAATTAAAATTATTTTTTTGTTTAACTTGCCAGAATTCAAAAAACGAAAACATTAATGGATCTCAATTTTACTATGTCATCACTACATATTTATTAATGAACTGTGGTAATATGAAGGTCAAATTTTAATAATTGTAAAAAATACGTTTTTTTTTCAAAAACCATGTCGATAAAATGTGAGTATTTGCAAGGATCAGTTAACGAACGGAAAACCCTTTAAGTCTATGCTGAGAAGAAATAAAGATGGAGACACCTTTTTATTTGAAACTTTTTTTCTGTTTAACAGTTTCTAAGAATACCGCGTATAGACAAATTAGACCAATAAATAACTAATACTATACGCATAACACTTATTGGATAAAACAACTTGCGTGGTGTATATTTTTTATTTTAACAGTGGTTGCTAATTTTTGTTTATTGGTAAACTACCATTATTTGAGGGAGACAAAATAAAAATTCAAGAAGTCCTGAGAAATCCCCTGAGGATCCAAGAGTTTAAATTTTGATTTGTTGAATGATGTGACAGCTAAAGCTTTACACATACGAAAACTAAACAACATTAAAATGTTAAGTTTTCCATTTAGTTATAAACAAAAATTAGTACTATAATAACAAACAAGACTGCAGCTACGGACACGTATTTCGGAGTTATTGCTCTTCATATATGGCACATGAGGTACGAAGGTACAAAACAGAGTACCTACATTATACTGTGCTTTCCTATCTTTGTTGGTCTTGCTTTTAACAATATAACAATATGATTTATGCCATGCTACGTTGATGAGGAGCAATAACTCTGAAACGTGTGTCCGTAGCTGCAATATTGCATACCACTAATTTTTGTTTATAATTTTTATCGGACCTCATCAACTCTTATTCTTTTCATTTAATATTATTATTTCCTTATTGACGATTATTATTAATTAATGCAGATTACTAATTATTGAATATCTTTGCCATTATGCAAAAATATAGATATACTCGTATACTCCATATTACAAATTAAAATTCGAGGGAAGCATAATACCTAGCCGTCTAAATTATAAATACTGTATTTATTGAAGGAATAATATGTTAAAAACGCATTTAGGTTAGAATGATAGGATAGATAGATGTGTCGGGTGTCGGCATAACCTTTGAGCTTTCGCAGGTAGAATTTATATACAATCATGAACTAATTTCGAGCTTATACGTAAGTGGAATCACGGTCATTCATTTCTATTTACTACATAGTACTATAAACACATAAAATAATATTTTATCGTTTTTAAAGGACCGCCCACTGGAGTTTCCCTTTCACCTCCCCTGTTGCAAATTTTAGCAGCTTGTCGAGGCATATCTACTCTTAAATAAAATATTTTTACACCATCAAACAACTTCAATTTTTATTATTTCTCAACAAATTTTCTAAGAATGAAAATACAACTACAAACAATAATTAACTATATGTATAAATTATTTCTGCTTGTCAGACTTTAAAATCTGAATCCATAATTTGTAAACTGACTTTTCAAAACTCGTAAAAGTTAAGTGTATTTATCTATATCCCAACAATTAAAACAAGTTCGTTTCCATAGCAACAAGAAAGCAAAGCCACCTATATCATAAATTTGCAGCAATTTTTACTTTCATGGATCGGAAAAGAGACTAACATGGATCGGTAAACGCTTTTGCCGATCTGTGATGCCCATTTTCCGATCTAGCCCGAGAAAACGTTAATTACTGCCGGAAAATTTCTCGAGAAGGGGGTATTTTCTGGTCGGTCGAAAAAAAATATTTACTGGCTAGAAACACTGGCTATTTCTATTTCTGTAAAATTGCTAGACCGTGGATTTATAGTTTGACACAGGTATATTTGTCGGTTATGATTTTAAAAAGTCTGAACATTTTTCAATTTTCTCTGCCGAAACTATCTCGGTTTATATATAATCACGCCACTAGTGGATATATCCATGAAACTTCCCAGAAGACAAACAACATAACATAAATAAGAAAGCATACTGCACCATTTCGAATTAAAGATAAACCTAATCCATCGCAAATAATGAAATACATTTTTAATTCAAACGATTATTTATCCTAAAGACGATGTTCGCATATTACTCTAAAATAAATTTATATACTTACTATAGGTATAATTTTGTTTATACTTTTTGTACCTTCTTTTCCAATGTGTTGATTTTTCTAAATTTCTTTTCCTAATCATAAAATTTTATTACAGTCAATAATTTATATAAATCCCAACATTTTAAACTCAAGTTTTAAGCGATCGCCATCATCGCATCCGTCCTTACTCTTGGGTGTTTCATTTGTTACATTTTCCTGTGGAGGGAATCTTCAAAATTTCCTCCAGTGCTATAACACGTTATTTTTAGTTAACCATTTTTAATATTTTTCTTTGGGCTGACCCTTCAATTGCCACGGCGTTGTGTGTCGTGGATGTTAGACTGGTGCCGAGCAGTGCCAGGAATAAATTTGTTAGGTTTAACTTTGAATAAAGTGTTTTTGTATTGAATTGGTAGGTATGTATCTTTTTTGTAAAAAATAGACATATTTTTGTAGTCAACATATTAATCTTATTAATAAAATTTTATTTTAGGACATCATAAAGGAAGGCATGTTTGTATAACCTGTTCCAGATCTTATATGAACAGAAATTCTCTTTTAAGGCACACCAAAGTCGAGTGCGGAAAAACAGCTACAATACACTGCAAATACTGTGCGTACTTCTGTAAGAGACGGGATCATCTAGTCCAGCATTTGAGGAAAAAACATTTAATGATAGAGTAGATTTGGGATATATTTTACGCTAAGAGCAACAAAACCGAAGTCAGCATAGTAGGCGTAAAATTCTTTATTTTTGCCAATAAACATTTTTCTCCCTGAATATCGGTGTAATGTTAAAATTAGATTTAGTTTTTAACCCCCGATGCAAAAAGAAGGGGTAAGGGGTGTTATAAGTTTGATGCCTTTTTCTGTGCCTTTGTTATAGATTAAAGGAGTAAGGTATTATGAAAATAATAAAGCTTTAAAAAGGAACAAATAATTTATATTCACTGGGTTAAATCACTGACTGTTTATTTTTCTGTATATTTATTGTTGGACCGTGGATTAAGAGTTTTCAGTTAGGTAGCATATATTATTATTATTATTATTATTATTATTATTATTATTATTATACCCTTCGCAAATACAAAACGAAGAGTATATTGCATTCGATCGGCACATATCTAAAACCGGTAATACTGCTCGTAGAGAAAAAAAATTCATATCACTGAACAACTTTCAAAATCCGTCCGTCTGTCTGTCTGTCCGTCCGTCCGTCACGTTTCTTGTAAGCCCGATAACTTAAGAACGAAAAGTCGGATTGTATTGAAATTTGGACAGTAAGTTAGTGTTAGCCAGAGGAAGGACCTTCCTCTGGCTAAATAACAAAAAATCTATCAATAAATTAAAAGTTATTAATTTTTCAAATAAAAGAAAATATATTTTTTACTGTTTTGTAATTTGTTTATTTATTTATTTACACGACTCAACATATGATTATAATTCCTGCATATGACATTAATAGGTGAATACATTAATAGATTGGTGCGTGAAGCTTTGATATGAAATGTTTGGTGGAGTCGAGTTGATTTAGAAGGAACTCGTAGGTCAACGAGTTTTAGTAGATGAGAGCATTCGAGTTTATTGTTTAATATTTTAGACAGAGTTACAATTCCGTGTAATTCTCGGCGAGTTTGAAGTGAATTAAGTGAGAATCTATTTAACAAAATATCATTACTAATTCCAACAAGTGGATAAGTCTTGTCCTCGGTGTAGCTTAAGTATTTTAAAAATGTTTCTCCAGTTTATTGATATGAACGATGTAGTAGGGACTCCAGATTACTTCAGCATACTCCAATTTACTTCTGACAAACGAGCTAAAAAAAAACTTCATAATTTCAACATTCTTGAAATCTTTGTAGTTTCTAATTATGAATCCCAATGATTTAAAAGCTGAAAATGCGATGTTATTTATGTGATAAATAAAAGTCATCTTGCTATCAAAAGTAACACCTAGATCCTTAAATTTATCAACTTTTTGTATGACACTACCGTTTATTTTATACTCATTAATGAAAATATTATGCCCACGTGAGTAGGTGACATTACATTTTTCAACATTTAGAAATAGTTTATTTTTATTGCACCAGTTATCAATATTTTCCAAATCTGACTTGAGCAATTCAATATCATGATTGCAGCTACGCTGTAGTAAATTTTTAGGTCATCAGCATAGAGTAGATGTGAGCACTGTAAGTTTATAACTATGTCATCGATAAAGACATTGAATAAAAGTGGACCAAGGACTGACCCTTGATGGATTCCTGATTCGGCATTAAATTCAACAGACTTGTGTCCATGGTAATAAACATATTGTAATGTATTGCTTAAGTATGAAGTAAAGAATGAAACAAACTCATATGATAATCCATTTGTTAATTAATTTAATAAGATACCATGGTCAAGCCTGTCAAACACTTTGGAGAAATCTGTGTAAATAACGTCGACTTGCACAATAAATTTGAAGTCGTAGACCTACCTGGAATGAACCCATGTTGATGGCTTGATATTTTATTTTCTATGTTAGGAAAAATATAGTCGTAGAGAACGAATTCGATTAGTTTAGAGAAATTATTAATTATGGTGATTGGCCTGTAATTTTTTATGTCTTCTTTGGAATTCTTTTTGTGTACCGGGCATATTTTAGATATTTTTCACAGTCTGGGAAAAATGACATTATTTAAAGATAAATTAAGTATATTAATAATTACTATAGTAATTAAACTTAAAATGCCTAAAACTAATATTATTTACAAAAAAACTGCGAAGAGTATCCTATAGAATGTGCAACAATTATATAAAAAGTGCAGTAAATCGGCGATGAGTATAATGGTTAGCTTGTTATACTTTTCGCAAATACAAAACGAAGAGTATATTGCATTCGATCGCCACATTTCTAAAACCTGTAATATCGCTC
Source organism: Stenurella melanura (assembly GCA_963583905.1). Classification (NCBI taxonomy): domain Eukaryota; kingdom Metazoa; phylum Arthropoda; class Insecta; order Coleoptera; family Cerambycidae; genus Stenurella; species Stenurella melanura. The sequence continues at coordinate 8,055,959 of OY757309.1, forward strand.
GTAGAGAAAAAAATCTTATATCACTGACCGAGTTCTGAACAACTTTCAAAATGTCCGGCCGTCCGTCTGTCCATCCGTCCGTCCGCCCGCGCCCGTTACGTTTCTTGTAAGCATGATAATTTAAGAACGAAAAGTCCGATTATATTGAAACTTGAAGAATAAATTAGTGTTAGCTAGGAGAAGAACCCTAGTGAATTTGAACAAAATCGATCAATAAATAAACAAGTTATTAATTATTTAAATTCAAGAAAATCTGTTTTTTATATTTTATAATTAAACAAAAAATATGTGAAACTGATGTTATTTGAAAAAAAACTGCGAAGAGTATCCTATAGAATGTGCAACAATTATATAGAAAGTCTAGTAAATGGGCAAATACTTTGATGGTTAGCTTGTTTGTTTTATTACAGATATCATTATCCATAAGTGCGTCAAGGACCGCTGCTGCCTATATCTACAGATAGAAACTTACCTATATAGGTACATATTTTTATTTTATGCATTATGTTACTTCTAGTAAGTACGAAAGTTGTTCATTTCAGCGGTCCCCAATATTTGATACGTTGACACATTGAAAAATGCACTTATTTTATATGGAAAGAAACTATATTTAACATTAACAATCATAATCGCAGAGATTTTGTCACTAATTATGTGATTTGTCAACTTTTCGCTATCTTTAGAAAAATCATGGTCATGAAGAAAGTCAATTGTTTCTAGAGATTTTCCCCATATCTTGTAGACCTTCAAGTTATTACACCTCAGAGGACTCAGGCATTATTTTCATTGTCTCTCTGGTTTGCAGCATGATTCCCTAACAGCTAGATATTTTTTATTATCAACTAAGGACCCGTGAACACAACCATGACAGATTCATCCCTTCACGAGTTACTTCTCTACTTGGTGTGTATGTTGTTTGACATACATGATAGGTACACATGGATCGGTTATAATTTAAAAAAATGTGAAAACTTTCCATTTTATAATTCTACCAAAAATATCTCGGTAGGAATGTAACTACGCCACTAGTGGATATATCCGTGCAACTTCCCAGAAGTTTTACTAGTTGAAACTGAGCGTTGATCCGCTAACAAACAACATAACATAAAAAAAGAGAACATAATGCACCATTTTGAATTAAACATAAACCTAATTCATTGCAAATAAAGAAATATATTTTTAATTGAAACGACTTCTTATTCTAAAGACTGTCATGTTTTGGCTTCTGTTTTGATTTTTCTTCTTTTTTTTACCATGTTCACATATTACACTAAAATAAATTTATATACCTACTGTATATATAATTTTGTTTATACTTTGATACGTTGTTGTATTTTAATTCATCTGTACGTGTAGAGTAGTATTATTATGAGAAGATGCTTGCAAAAGATAATGCGCAGAAATGAGTTTGTGTGCTTCCATTGTTCTAGGCCAATGAGAGCGAATTGCATCATATTTGACGTCGAAGCCAGTGGCACCGTCAAACTGCTGTCACAGGATCTGTGCTGCGACATACTTGTTGTGTTCGCCGTTTCTGATTGAATTAAGTGATATAACCTTACTTTCAGTGAAGAATGTCTTCATCGTAAACACCAGAGTGTGACAAGCTTTAATATTCTACATTACACAGCTCTTCGACCTCGAAAATTTGATTACAGTTATTATATATCCTTCTACCCCATATGATGTGTCACTGGTAAAAATATTCGCGCACGTTAGCTCCGCCCCGAGCATCTTCTCATAATAATACTACTTTACCTTTTTCTTTCTTTATCCTGTATTGGACCTTGTGCCTGTTGGATATCGTAATAAATAAATAAAACCTCCATACCACGCGTTGTCAATTTTTGGCTGCCTTTTTAGCCAAAACTATTTTTTCATTCTTAATTCGTTAGAGTACTATAACTTCTTTTTTCCTTCCCTACCCCTTTCTTTTCTCTTTGTACCTTCTTTTTCCCTGAGTTGATTTTTCTAAATTATGTTTTCTAATCATAAAATTTAATTAGCCAATAGTCTATATAAATCCCAACATTTTAAACTCAGATTTTACGCGACCGGTATCATCGTTTCTGTCCTTACTCCCAGGTTTTTCATTTGGTACATTTTCCCGTGGAAAGAATCGACAAATTTTCCTCCAGTGCTATACCACCTTATTTTGGGTTAATTATTTTTAATATTCTTTAGTCCATCCTGTCTAGTGCTTCAATTGCTACGGCGTTGTGTCGTGGATGTTAGGCTGGCTTAGGGCTGTGCCAAAAATAAATTCGTTAGATTTAACTTTGAATATTATTTTTGAATTCAATTGGTAGGTATGCACATTTCTTGTATAATAAGAGATATTTTTGTAGTCAGTATATTAATTTCATTAACAGTGTTTTTATTTTAGCACATACTGAAGGAAGGTATGTCTGTATCACCTGTTCCAGATCATATATGAACAAAAGATCTCTTTTAAGGCACACTAAACTGGAGTGCGGAAAAACAGCTACAATACAATGCAAATACTGTTCGTACTTCTGTAAGAGACGGGATCATCTAGTCCAGCATTTGAGGAAGAAGCATTTAATGATAGAGTAGATTTGGGAGATATTTAAAAAAATATAAACCCGCTCCACACCAAATACAGCCTACATACAAAGCCGGAGACAGTATAGTAGGCGTAAAATTCTTTTTTTACCAATAAATATTCTTAGTATAGATTTTTTTTAAATAATATTTAAACTTCTTAAATAAGACTTGTGCAAAGAATTTGGAAGAAAATTAGTTGTATTTTAATATTTTTATATTATGTATAAAAAATAATATATTGATTGAAATGAATTTCGTATGTGATTTCTGATGATTGTAAAAATAAATGAAGAAACTATTTTAATGTAAATAAATCTACATAGAATAAGGGAAAATTAAAGATTTTTAAAAATAAAGGTATTTTTTTAAAGGGTTTTAAAATTATCCAGAAAGGAGGATCTGTCCACTACATATTTATTAAATTTAAATTGCCAATATAAAATTGTGTGTTGAAATAAAAAATGTAACAAAAATCAATAACTTGAACAACATGAGTTTTACATAAAATGGATATTTTATTAAAACTTATTCGGGTAGAATGTTGAATTCATTTAAATCGGAAAATGCAGGCTCTTCGTCAGATGAAACCATATTAACTACAAATTTCAATTCCATCTGTTCCACTATGTTACCCAATTTATACATGTATCTTCTTCCTTTATTGTGTGTTCCACTCATTACAGCCAATTTTGGATTTAAAATTTATTTAATTCTATATAATAAATACAAAAATATTCTAAAAATATATCACTTTCTTACTACTTAAATAACAACGTATTTGTAGGACATGGTAAGAATTTATTCATTTTTCTCTGCGTAAACTTTTATTGCAAAATTACCAATCAGAAACAAGGACACACGTTCCCTAACTTTACAAGCACTGTGTTTTAAACTGAGATAAACTATAGTTATTTATTATGAGTCCATCATAGTTTATTATTTCATTAATATTGTGCAGAATTGCAACAAAATTAAATTAACACTTAAATAGCAAATGCATTGTATTAGAAACATATTTTTCATAATTTCTAGAGACATTGATTTTCAGGTTCAGGGTAACACATACCATTTTCTTTCTTCATGGGATGTTCTGACAAGTTCTCTAGGAAATACACATATCTTAATTTTAACATTTTACAGGTAAACAATTTAGATGTCTAATCTGCAAAGAAAAAACTTACGAGTGCAAATCTTCTTTAAGAAGACATATGAGGTTTGAGTGTCAAAAAGACAAACAGTTTGCTTGTCCATGTTGTGGAAGAAAGTACATACATAAGCATCATGTCACTAAACATTTGCTGAAATGCCCAGAGTTCTCGCTACATATTCCTAGTTTTAATTGATTTTTATGTAACTTATATATTAATAATATTTGTTAAATTGTTCATTGTTGTATGTGTAACTTAAATCTCTAAATAATTACTTTGACAAAATAAAAAATCACTCATCATTTTAAATATGTATATAGAAGTTGATAGTTTACATTTGTTATATTTATATAATACATGTAGTAAAAACACGTTTCCTTAAATTTTGAGCTTGTCTTACAATTTCAGCACAATAACATAATTATACAGATTCGGCAATTTTAGTTTAAGGTACTTGTTTCTGCGCAGATAAACCGCGCCTTGTCGTAGGACAATGCAGGATATTGGTATAAAACAATAGCGCCATCGCTTGACCGCGTCGTGTTGAGAACAGCGCACCCATTTTGCTTTTAATAGCGTAGCTCTTTAGACGTGTGGGAATAAAATAAATTACTCTCAATTTCGTTATTAAAATGCCGTGTGTTTATACAACTGCAGAAAAAGTGCAAATTGTGAAGGGGTACTTCGAGGGCCATTCCACTGAAGACACAATAAATTTATTTACTGTGGCATATCAAGACAGACCAATCCCCTCAGCTAGCATAATTTCATACATTATTGAAAAAATTGAGAATTTCGGGTGTGTCGTAAATTATTGTAAAAAATGCTGTCAACTCGAACCCCGTCATCAACAAATGAGAGAAGAACGTGCAATTCGCAAAACTAATGTCTGTGCACTTGTTGAAACTAGTGAACCTTGTTCTAGCAGGCAAATTGTTGATTAAGTTGACATGAAGGAAAGAACTGTAAGAAATATTTTGAAAAGAAATGGGTACAGTTGTTTTAAAGTTCCAACAACGCAATATTTCCCGAGGACAATTTCAAATGGATGAAATTTTGTGAAATCATGATAAATAAAGTGAATGAGAATAAAAACTTAAAAAATATATTGTTTGCAGATGAATCATCCTTTTCATTACATAGGAAACACAATCCATCCGTAGTACGATATTGGTCTCGGAAAAATAAACATTTGAGTGTTGCTGTGCGAACTCAGTATCTCAAAAGTTGAACGTTTGGACGGGAATTTTAGACAATCATATTATAGGCCCACTGCTAATCGATGGCAATTTAAATCGCAATAAATATTTAGAGCTTTTACAAAACCAAATAATTCCTGCAGTTCAAAATCTTCCTGTCAACTTTCACGACATTTGGTTTCAACAAGACGGCTGCCCAAGTCACAATACCTTAACTCTTATTAATTTTCTGGAAAGAACACTTCCCAATCGTTTAATAGCTACGAGGGGAGTGATAAAATGGCCCCACAGGTCACCTGATCTAGCACTCAATGGTTTCTTTCTGTGAGGCTTTTTAAAGGAAACCGCGTACAAACATGCGTTTGAACGAGCCAATAATTTAGTTGAATTACGGGAAAAACTTATCCAACTTTGTGCAAGCATCACTCCAAATCAACTCAATGATATGAGAGGTTCATTGTATAATCGGTTTGGCTATTGTTTGGCACAAGAGGGAGGTTTGTTTGAATCCTTACTTCATTAATTTATTGTTTGATAATTATTAGTTGATTTCAGTTTCTGAGGGTTATTTAATTTTATTTTAATGTTCTATTTTTGCAATTTAATAAGAATAATTTATTTTTTGATAATTATTAGTTAATTTTAGTTTCCGAGTTATTTAATTTTATTTTAATGTTCTATTTTCATTTCGGTTTTAATAAGAATTATTATTTTGTTCCCATAGCATTTACGGCTAAAAAAGAAACTGCAGAAATGCTTTCAATAGAAGAAATTATTTGCCAAAAATGTGACAAATAACTTCTTCGCTTTTGACGAAGAGATATTGTCTCGTTTCGTATTATAAATTATTACCCACGTCCGCATTCATCCTTAGTTCATGCCGTACTAAATTCAATTCATTGTGTGCCTCTGTTTTCACGATTTATGGAACTAACGGGGCGTGGTCAATTACATCGTTATTCCTATACCCTATACTGCATTTTCTGAATCTGTGTATCTTTTATTTTTGGAAATTTTAATATTCTAATTGTAAAGAGAAGAGACCTGAATTTTTATTTTTATAGGTAAACAATTTAGATGTCTAATCTGCAAAGAAAAATCTTATGAGCGCAAATCTTCTTTAATGAGACATATGAAGTTTGAGTGTCAAAAAGACAAACAATTCGCCTGTCCTTATTGTGGGAAAAAATACATACATAAGCATCATGTCACTGAACATTTACCAAAATGCCCAAAGTTCTCGTTGTCCTAGCACCTGAACTCCAAGCATTCGTTATTTTAATTAAATTTAATACCTTATACATTTAGACCAGTCAAAGTAGAAAAATTTTCAAATGTAATTCCCTCTAGAAAAGAAACAGCATGGTCATATTCAGTATATGTGAAATATCAATGTTCAAATGAGTGCATCCAAAAGAAAGTTGCATAAACAAAATGGCGGATGTTTTACGTACGAAAAAATGTGAAAAAGTCGGTTTTTCTCGTTTATCTGCGAATGTAACTTTTCAATTGAAAAAAGTTTCAAATAACAGTTGTAGACACTTAAAATACCTACAAAGTGGCGCCCGCTGAATGAAAATCCGATTGTTAGATTGCTCGGAAATTAGAAAAAAAAAACATCGAAAAATTACATTTTTTAATTTTTCAGCAACTTTTGCAATAATGAATTTATGGTATCAATAATCTCAGGAAATATGCGTCATAATGTGCTTAAGAAGTGGATGTAACCCGAATTCCGACTGATGAATAGTTTCCGAGAAATTCTATTGCTTATTAAAAAAGTGATCTTAGTAACATTTAAATTTCCCAAAATGAGGCGGTCCGATTTCAATTTTGCAAATAGTTTTCTACTATTCAAGAGTTGTACTATCACCGAGCTCAAAGCCGAAGTCGAATATTTCAATTAATAAAAATGCCGTTGAAAATGATGCATGTTCCTTCGGTGTAAACAAATGTACTTAATAACTTTGTCAGTTATTCGTTTATCGAAATATAAAGCGGATATTCGCGTAGCTGGGCAATTGTATACGAATTGAAAAAAATGAACACCCTCCGGACCTTCAGGACGCGAAATAATTTTTTTTTTCAAAAAATTCCCGAGACCTTATTTTTTAACTTACAGCGCTGAGATTTGCAGGTATTGCACTTGAATACTTAAACTTTGGAAGGAAAAATATAAGCAATAGCTTCACCGTCTCTTTTGATAACATATTTCATGTTGAAGTGAGGCGCCCACACCAGCTAGTCGAGCCAGCGTGCGCTGGCAGAATCTTAGGGGGAAAGCCTGCGGCAGCGGTGACTTTCTACGTTGAAAAGTTGATTCGCGCGTTTAAAATCGTTCGCGCTTGCATAGTCTAGTCCAGTCGGTAAAGTAAGAAATACACCAGAGGCTCGAAAAAAATGTTATCTGAGATTTTCCTTCCGTAACTGTTAGTGCGAGGATTAAACATCACAAAATCACAAAAATCAGTTCTGGGGGTGCCGCGCAATCCCCTCAAAAAACCACCCCTTCGGTGAAAAAAGCCTTATTTTACTGATAACTCCTTAACCGTTGAAGAAATAAAAAAATTGCTCATCATAAACAGGAAAGCTTGACTAATAGCATAAAAAATAGTCATCTTGTAATTTTCTTTTATATGCCAAGGTTTTCGAGAAAATCGATATTGACAAAGATTGCAAAATTTGTATTTTTAATGCGCGAGAATTTTCTTTTATTTGAAATTTTTTGCGCGCGGCCTATAAAAAAATTAAATTGCTCGAAAACCAAACAAGCTAGGAAGAGAAATCAAAATGGGTTTTAAAGGGACATAAAATACTCTCTTGTGTTGCCATTTTTGTGGGCTATTGATATTTATTAGTATATAAATAACAATATAATATAGGTATCTCTTGATTTTTGTGCATCTAACTATTCACAGGCCTATAAAAAAATAAATATAACTATAAATATAAATATTGTCTAAATGTTATTTGTGGCATTATCTTATTTTTTTTCTCCTTCAATTCTTTGGGACTTCCTGCCACATGTATTTTTTCTTTTTAAGCAGTGCTCGGGGAATTTACAAAATATCACAATTACCCAGTATGTTACTGGTAAATAACCTCTACGCCTGTGACTTTTACGTCAAAGGATCAGTTAGAGGTTGCTTTTTTTAATTAAACAACACAAATAAATAAAAAAACTTGAAATTAAATATTTCGCCGACGTTTCGGAAATCTAATCTGTTTCCTTTTTCAAGGCTTTTATTGAAAAATCTTTTTTGCTGTGTATGATAAATACACAGGTCTAAGAATTTTTATTATATTCAATATCCATAGATACTTACTATTTACATAGAACTGTTGATATAGTTAACAGTTTTTTTGGTTTTTATACTATGTTAAGTTTGTGAAGTTCTTCTTTTAACATTGGCAACCAAGTTGTACAGACATTTACGGAACAATTCGACACGCATCTATCCTCATTCAATAATATTATCGCGGATTCTTTCATTTTTTTTTCCTATCTGCCTCTTTTGTTAAATGTTTTGCCTAGTCCCAGTTTATTCTATGTCCGTTCTCCCAAGCGTGTTCGCAGATCGTGGACCTCTGAATTTCATTTCTTCTGATATAATGTTGATGTTCGCCCAATCTTACATTAAAAGGTCTGGATGACTCACCCACGTATTTTTTGTTGCACTCACACGGAATACTATAAATGCAGTTTTTTGAATTTTGCTCGTGGTTCTTCGGTTTCGTTTTTGTCAGAATAGATTTTAAAGTGTTGTTTGTTTGATATACCGTCCTAATATCAAATCTATCACCGATGCGGCGCAACTTTTCTGATAATCCGCATGCATTAGGAATTAACGCTGTGTAACGATTTTCAGGTTTTTGTCGTACCTGATTGTTACTTTCAATATTTATGAAGGTTTTATCGACAAAACCACAAAATCATTTCTTCTAATGATGAAATACTAAACAATGAGAAGCGGTTTATAAAGGAAGTTCTTATAAATAACCAATACCCTGGGGGGTATCCACTTTACATTTCGATACACGACCAATTGACAAAGTTGTTAAGTATATTTGTTTATAACAAAGTATGTATCATTTTCAACGGCATTTTTGAGCAAATTATTGAAATATTTGACTACTTCGGCTTTGAGCTCAGTGATAGTACAACTCTTGAAGAGTAGAAAGCCTTTTGCAAAATTGAAATCGGACCTCCTCACTTTGGAGAAATTAAATGTTACTAAGATCACTTTTTCAATAAACAATTGAATTCCTCGGAAACTATTCTTTCATCGGAATTCGGGTTACGGTCACTCTTTAAGCGCATTATGTCGCATATATCCTGAGATTGTTGATATCATAAATGAATTATTGCAAACGTTACTGCAAAATTAAAAAATGCAGCTTTGTTATGGATGCACTGGTTTGAAAATTGATATTTCACATATACTGAATATGATCCTAATGTTTTTCTTCTAGTGTGAATTATTTCTAAAACATGATCTCCTTCTCCTTAGTTTGATTAGCCTAATTACTATTTGTTAAATTGGTTGTGTGTTTATACTTGAATTTCTATATTTACCTCATAAAAGATACCAAGGAAAAAAAATGGAATACAATGAAACCTTGGAAAAAATGTTCAGTTTTACCTCCTGTTTTAAATACAACTTTTCGAAATATTTACATAAAAGAGTTTCAATTCCCACCCTAACAAAACTGGCCTTAGAAGAAGATAGTAAAAATACACATTTCTTCTCATTTTCATTTATAATTCAGTTTTTTGTTTGCGTGAGAAATTTGGAGCCGATTGTTCCATGTTAAATAATTACTTTGTTAAACTGAAAAATTATTTGTTGTAAGTTACATATTTGTATGCATTTACGTATTTATTTGAGGAATTAGAGAACAAGGAAAGTGAATTAATAATTCATTTCATTTATATTCATTATTCGAAAAATGTTCATGTTCATGTATCAAGAGCTGGTTCATTTTCTCGACGAAGTTTCTTGCATTCTCATGTAACTATAAACCAAAAAGGAATCATTTATTTAACCTATATGGGTGTCAACTAGCAGTTGTTGCTAATCTTAACCAGCATTGCAAAAAGTGCAACATATCAGTACAAAGTAAAGAAACGCTATGTGCGTTGTTAAGAACAATAATGATGATAGTAAACTAAGAGAGTGTATATTGTATATCTTGCATTTTACTTAAATGGTGCTTTGTATGCCTTCATACCTGTTCTGCAATTGAGTAACTTACCTGTTGAATAGTGTGTGCAATAAATAAACATCTATAAGCCAATATTAAAAACAATGAAAAGTATGTCAAGATTTTGTGCAGAATTTGAAGAAGAAATGATGTTACTATTTACATTGAATTGCATATTGTTTTCGTTAACTTTTAATAACAACTTCTCGCTTCCAGTACTTACAGCATAAGTGTCCTTAACATTTACTGCTAGGCCATGATTCGCAGAGTAGATCTCGGTAGATCCTTATTGATTTTGACACACGCGGCGCTGGCGCTTAACTCTTTACGTATATCTACTATACAGAAAACAATAGGGACCCCACAAAGGATACATTGTGGCATGCCTGATTTAAATATAAGGTCAGTAAATAAGGATATTTAGTGCTTGTCACCACTTTGTCCTGTTACCTACTAATGCAGAGGTGTGAATCGAACCAACGGACATTATCGGACATTTCCAGAAGATACACTGTGACAAGCAGAAATTTGTGATCTGAGCAATCAGATACTTGGCTGTAATTAAGCAATACTGATGTGACCACGTTTGATTGATCGACAATTTTTGCATATTCATCCATAGTGTCTAGAAGGCCATCCCTCGCTTGGAATCCGGAACGGGAGAGCATATTATGGGTCTCAAGAGTTAATATGTACTTTACTGACTACAAAAAAGTCATTATTTAAGTGTGGGGTTTTTTGTAGATTTGGTCATTGCTTCTCCAACTAATGATCTGCTTTTACGTGCATTTCATGACTTGGATCTTTTATTCTATTTGTTAAATGTGGTAACCAAAAATCTACTGCAGTACTGTTTTGATGAATGAAGTCAATAATTATGTCTAGAACAGTTGACATTGACAAAAATAAATTCGTTAACAATTCTCGTTAGTATCTGGAATTTTGTGAATCTTATAGATATTTATATACAGTGTGTCTACTTAAGTTGGCGGCATATGGAAAACTTTTTTATTTTCTGTTTTAGGAAAAAAAGTTATTCTTTATAAAAAGTTCTGCATGGTCTAAAACCTACAATGCAACAATCAAACCTCAAAATTTATCAGTCATATACAGGGTTTCTCAATAAATATGAATTTGGTACGAGAGTAAAGTACCTTTATTTTTGACAATATCGAAAATTGTAATTATGAAAAGTTGTTCATAATTAAAAAATACATTCAAATATTCAGCCCTATCCATTTACGTTAAAAACGAGTTTTTTTTACTTTTTCTAAACTTTTCTTTACAATAAAATTGAAAAAGTTAATGTACATATTAATTAAATTTAATCTAGGATGCACTGACAAGAAACTTTTAGTAAAAATTATGATAAGCAGTAATCTCTTATTATTGAACCCTTCAATTGCTTAATTGCATATTAGTAATGCATTTAAATGAATAACACATACCATAACAATAATTAACTTTATAAATAAATAAAATAACTTATTTTATTGTAATAAGTAGTAACGAATATTATCCCTTCCTTCAATTCACTAGTGCCTCAACATATCCGCCGTCTCTGACCATACACATAACCGTTCTATCACAAAATAGTCTCAATACACTCCTGACCATAACAGGAGTTACAGTATGAACCGTTTCAGTTATGATTCTCTCTAAATGGTCAACATATGTCAATGGGATTTGTTTCAAGTAACCCCATAAAAAAATCTAGTGGGGTCAAATCTTGAGACCGGGGTGGCCAACGAATTTCCGAAAATCGATGTATAACTCTTCCATTAAATCTATTTTCAATGTATTGCCTTACATCTAACTTACTGTGGCATGGAGCACCATCTTGCTGGAACCATATCTGTTGACGTTCAACTATGGGAAGGTTATCCAAAAAATAATTTATTTCAGTTTCTAAAAAGCGTAAATAACGGTCTGCATTCAAAGATTCTCGAAAAAAAAAAATCCAATTATTTTATTTTTATAAATTCCACACCACACGTTTCTTTTGAATGAATACTGGTCCCGAGTTTTGATTGTAAAATTCGGATTCATATCACTCCACCAACGGCAGTTTTGGCTAGAGACTGTCCCATTTGATGAAAATGTTGATTCATCCGAAAAAAGAATATGCCTTGCCATACATGGGTTATCTTCTAACATTCCTTGGATATCACAACATAATTCAAAACGTCGGTCATGAGTTCCTGGTCTTAACGTGTGAATGTATTGCGGCTTGTATGGGTAAAATTTATTATTTTTTAAAATTTTTGAAACCGTATCTTTGCTTATAGTATCTGTCATCAGAGATGCCCTTTTTCGCAAAGAATACTTAGGATGTTCAATTGCTGAGAGCATTACTTCAAACTCGTTGTCATCATTAGCAACCCGTTTATGGCGTTTGTTGTAAAATTTATTATTTACATCTCCAAAAGTCTTAAATTTGTTTAATAATTTCCTTACTGTTTCATTGTGAATCTTTTTCTCTGGATACCGGCTATTAAAAATTTCTGCAGCTTCTCGAAGTGATTTATAATTTTCACCCACGATTAATATAATTTCAATTTTTTCTTCTTTACTTAATGTTGCTGGCATTTTTACCTATTTTTATAAACAAATACGTCTTATAAATTGTTGTCTTGACGTTTACTGTCAAACATTTCTTGTCAGTGCATCCTAGATTAAATGTAATTAATGTGTACACTTAAAGTTTCAATGCTATTGTAGAGAAAAGTTTAGAAAAAGTAAAAAATCTCGTTTTTCAACTTAAATGGATAGGACTGCATATTTGAATGTGTTTTTTAATTATGAACAACTTTTCATAATTACAATTGTCGATATTGTCAAAAATTAAAGCACTTTGCTCTTGTACCAAATTCATATTTATTGAGAAACCCTGTATATGACTGATAAATTTTGAGGTTTGATTGTTGCTTGTAGGTTTTAAACCATGCAGAACTTTTTATAAAGAATAACTTTTTTTCCTAAAACTGAAAATAAAAAAGTTTTCCATATGTCGCCAACTTAAGTAGACACACTGTATATTCTACTGCAAGCTGTCTTTTGATGCATGCAGCAGATCCACACACTGTTGCTGATGCAATGCTAATTATCTTTTATAGATAGGTGTATGTATCCTTTTTAAAATTGCATGTTGACTGGTAATCTCTACTGAACACATTGATTACATTTAGATAGGTAGATGTTTCACCTGCATTTTAATGCCGTACAAGACCAAGCCAAATATTCCTCGTCCTGCAACAATTGTGAAAGTAAGCATGATATTATTTAAGTTACTACTACAGAGTAATGTTAAAATTTATTAAATAGAATACTTGTGTTTGTATCATAAAAGTAATTTAAAACCTATTTGATTGCAGCTTTCGGACCGACATATCCCTCCTGTCCCAAATGCGAAAAAGTGTTCAAATATCGAAGTAACTTAGTGAGACACATGAGGTATAATTGTGGAGAAGATCCCCAGTTTCATTGTTACATTTGCAAAAAAAGTTACAGTCAGAAGGACAGCTTGAAGAGGCATATGTTGTCAATACATGACAACTTTAGTACTTTAATATAATAGGCTAGACGGCAGGGAGGAAAAAATGCTAAAAATAAATAAATTTTGGCCCATAGGCGAGATTGTTGTTGAATTCGCTTCGCTTTAGGGTGTAATCGAACACCCTAAGTTTTTTTAGAAATTAGTGAACCGCTTGATTTTGTGATTAACAATTAGTGAATATAATAGGCCCTTTTTCTATCCATCTCTTTTTTAGTGTAACAAATGCATTAGCAAAATTTTTCGTTATGAAATTATCTAAAAAATGAGCATATATAGGGTGAATCAGAACTTATCCGGAAAAATGTAAGGAGATATGCCCCCTTAAAAGTCGATACCACGAAAAAAATTATAATAAGATAACAGAACTGCCGTAAAAAAATATTGAAGTTATGGTAATATTAAACGCTACTTAGCTGGACGACTGGATGAAACACTGACCTACCCCTTACTGTATGCGCAGATCTCTTCAATCAAGCAAGTAGCAACTAGTTCCGGTGCCGTACGTTGTCAGTTTGTGATTCAATCGCGTTGTTAGTGAGTGTTTTTTTAAATTTTAGTGCTGTAAGTGAGTTTCTTTCAAAATGCCATATGTGTATAGTAACGCCGAGTATATGGACATGATTTTAACTTACGGTGAGGCAATGCAGAATGCTTTCGCAGCGTCTGAATTGTATGCGGAATAGATATGTGTCTAACCTAGAAACTTTTACGGCAGTCGTTCAACGTGACCTTAATACTGGAAATTTACAACTCAATCGTTGACGAAACGGGGGACTTGGTCATCCACAACGTATTTTAGCGGCCGAGGAAGAAATTTTGGAAATTGTAGCCGAAAATCCGCGTATAAGTACATCTCGCCCGACATGACCAATAATTTACGTCTCCAGGACACAGTAGAGAAATATACAGTAGACTTACTCCCTATCTAGTCTATGTAGAAAAAATGGGCCTTGGTTTCTTTTCTCATGCTCTAGACCAGACCAAATCAGACCGAGTGCGCAAGACCACGCGCACAGAGGGGAATGGCGCCAGTTTTAAAATCGAGTACCGAACTTTTACTATTCGCGCGCTGTAACCGAGAATTAACTTGTTTCGTACTGAGTGCAGCCCACGCATCGATAGCAAGAGTGGGGGGGGGTCATGGACAAATATGAGGGGAAGTGACTCCACTGTATATTATTAAAATGTGTCCAGGAACAGCAAGAAGGGGGAACATTTGCATTAGTACGGCAAAATTGGATACGACGTTGTCAAAAGTGCATACAGGTCGGCGGACAAAATTTCGAACAGTTATTGTAACATCAGGTATGTACAAAATTTGTAATCATTTAAAGTAAATAAAAAATTGAAAGTAAACTTCTAACTTCATAGATAAATTACGTTAGGTTAGATTCTTGTCGTTATTGATTTCTTTTACGTGAAGTTTTCGCATTTCACAACTATTCATCCAATATCAGCTGTTTTCACGATTCATGCTGTTTTCGATTTTTATTGCAGTCGACCAGAATAGCAGTAGCGTACAAGTAAAATTTTGAAATTTTTTTAAAGTGTTTTTTCTTTAAATTTTTACTTTGCGCTATTATATTTATATGGATCCGTTTTATATCCCCTTAAATTTTTCCGGATAAGTTCTGAATCACCCGTATAAAGGTCGCTAGGTGCAATTGTTAACTTGGGTTCTAAAGTTTTCAAAACATGTGATTTTTACTATTTCTTTACTCGAAAACAACTGCACATAAATGTCTAAGAATTATTGAAGATGGTGTCTATGTTGTTCCGATAATGTACAGAAAATTTCAGCAAGATCGGTGTACTTTTTGAGTAATTAACGATCTTTCTAATCTTTAATTAACAGTTTTTGTAAAATCCATTTAAAATTGGGAAACTAATTTAAAGATTTCAAAAAACAATTGAAAAATGATAGATATCCTGTTGGAATTTTTGAAAAATCGCAATTTTGGCCGATTTTATGAGGTGAGATGAGGTTTTATGAGGTTCTACGCGCGAACCTTTTTATGCGCGACATAAATAAACAACTTTTATAATAAACTTTGTCGATTATTTTTCAATACTGTTAAACACAATCAACGACTGAACTGTTTTTTTATTGAAAGTACTAGTATTAAAGTTCAACCTCTATAAATTTGATCACTATACGACGTATAATAAGCTCTCACGAATTTCTTGAAAAAAAAAATTATCGCGGCTCCTGTGCACGCTAGAACAAACTTTTTTCTTTTAATTTGTAATCAAGAGATATGGAAGAGGATTCTCTAAAGTTAAAATATAACAAGATATTTGTTCATTTATGTCGCGCCTAAAAAGGTTCACGCAGGGCCGTAGCAACGTCGATCACTTTGGGGGGAGACTATTTTAGCGCCCTCTATTTGATTTTTTTGTCTATTCCGTATAAGCCGAAATTTGAAAAACAAGGGGCAGTTAGATCTAAGCTATCACACAGCAGATACGAAAAACCAAAATAAACAAGTGGAAACTAAGAATACTTATATTTTTATTATTGGCAAAACAGTACACGAAAATAGTTTTAAAATTTGAACTTAATATAGGTAATCTAAAGCTAGACATTATAGATGGATTGCATTTTTGTGTAGGTACTTATTAAAAATTAATTAATTTTAATTCGATGTTCCTTCAATTTTCAATAATCCAAGGAATGTGTCAAATCTTTTTCACATTTTAATAATAAAAGATCATTCAGTCTATCATCACTCATAGTGGTTCTACGTAGGTTTTTTACAATTTTTAGTTGACTAATTGGCCGTTCATTAGATGCAGTTGCATAACCAGCTCTAACAACAAATTGAATTATTAATACGGGAGCCCATCGACAAAAGTGGATCGGGCACCGCAGTTGCCGCCTCTTGGTGGAGATGTTGTAAAACACCTGTAGGTACCATTTCCCCCCCAACGGCATGTCACGTAACCGCGCCCTCTTCGAGAGAGGCAAAAGACAAACGATCGCTTAAATGTTGCCAAAAAATTCTGAAAAAAAATCAGACACATTTTTTGGGCAAAAATAAGCATCTTTTGTCTCTTGGTGTTTTTTTTCAAAGTGCTTCCTTCTCCCGAAAAAGAAAAATGACAAAAAGAAGAATTCATAGACTTTTGTTAATTAGTTTAGGGCAAAGGAAGCATTTTAGAGAAAAATTTCAAGAACCAAAAATTACTTATTTTTGT
Source organism: Stenurella melanura (assembly GCA_963583905.1). NCBI lineage: Eukaryota > Metazoa > Arthropoda > Insecta > Coleoptera > Cerambycidae > Stenurella > Stenurella melanura. The sequence continues at coordinate 8,072,833 of OY757309.1, forward strand.
CGAAAGACACACTTGCCGGTTTCCAGAATTTTTTAGACAAAAATAATTTCGGCCAAGAATTTCCCTAAATTCTTTTTTTTTTATTTCTTCAGAAACATTCCAAAAAATTCAGGCATATTCTTTAGACAAAATTAAACAAATTTGACCTCTTAAACCTTTTCTTTAAGTGCTTCCTTCTGCCGTAAAAAATTACAAAAAAAACTAATTTTCTTTTTTATTTCCTTCCTTGAGAAGGAAGCACTTTGGAAAAGAATACCAAGAGACAAAATATGCTTATTTTTGCCCAAAAAATGTGCCTGAATTTTTTCAGAATCGAACTGTGACGTGCCGTTGGGGGGAAATGGTACCTAGAGATGCCTACAATATCTCCACTAAGCGGCGGAAACTGCGGTGCGCGATCCGCTTTTGTCGATGGGCTCCCGTACTATATGTAACGTGCTGGGGGCGGCTCCCCCCTCCCCCTGCTCGTTCCGACCCCGTGTTCACGGGCAGAAAACCTCATATTTTAGCCCTCTATATGCAGTTGTCACAGTAAAGAAATAGTAAAAAAACATGTTTTGAAAGCTTTGGAAGTCATTTGCATTTTGAATTTCATAACGAACAATTCTCCTAAAGCATATATTTATACTAAAAGTTAGCAAGAACGGAGATATTTAAAGAAATACAGAAAAAGGGCCGATTTTATTCACTAATTGTTAATTATACTAATTACTAATTTGTACAGAAACTTAGGGTGTTTAATTATACCCTAAAACGAAGCGATTCCAACAATTATCTCGCCTACCGGTCAGAAATCCAATCAAAATCCCTCGCCATCTAGCCTATAATGTAGGAAGCCAAACAAGAAAATAACAAAATACTCCGAATAGCTATGAAGTGGTGTACATGTACTATGCGCAATGTGAGAGCTTCGACGAGATAAGAAGTAATGTGTTAAAAAAAGCTATATGATTATTTCCAAATGAGACTTTTCATTCAAGTAAACTTAACATAGATTTTCCCAAATTTACATTCATTGAAAATCAGGTTGATATAGCTCACGTGGGAGTTTTTCTGATGAAGTGACAAAATTGACACGAATATGATTTAGGTTCTAAGTAGATTTAAATATGAAACTATAGCAAAATTATACCCTTCGCAAATTTATTGCACTTTTTATTTAATTATTTCACATTCTATAGAATACTCTTTGCAGTTCTTTTTAAATAAAGTTGTTTTAGAAATTCTAAACCGCATAATTCCAACTTGATTGGTGAAACACTCGTTAATGTAAAATGAAGCAAAAAAAATCACAATAACCTACCTGGGCTCGGAACATGCTTCCGGTAACCCTTTGTCCTGCCCGAGCATTCGTCCGGAGCTAGCCAGACATCCACGGTGCGGATCGCCGCAACAACTGAAAGATTGGACAGTACTTGGCTGGGTCAGATTGAAAAAAATAAATATGACACAATCTCCTTTTGCAGAATCGGCAAATTAAAATATGTATAATATAAAACATGTAACAGAAATAAACAATGTAATTGGTATTATAATGCAGAAGACACTAGTCTAAGTAGAATATCACAGATGTATACATTAGGTCTCACCGGAAACTGAATAGATCGATGTAGGGAAATGTATTTAAAAAATAATTTTAAAAGTTTTGGGAGTTACTAAAGTCAGTGCAGTGTAGCCAATCGAAACAAAATAATTACAAGCATCTGGTACTTTCGGTTATGCCGGAAGTCGACACCAATTTGACGAGTGCAACGGTTTGCAAGAACCGGTATAACTTTCTTCGTCTAGGAGATCCTTATTTGCTCTTTGGCGAGGAGAAAAAACACAAGATGAGTTTCTTTCTACAATAAAAATAAATTCCATAATAATATACCAAGTGTTCTATTTTTCACGATACATTTTGTCAAACTAAATCTCAAAAAACTTTTATAGTTCAAGTGAAACACCAGTATTTTTTGACATGAAGTTATATAAAATTAAATTCCCTTTTTCCAGTATAGGCATTGTAGGAATTAAAGTTACAACTTTTTGTAATATTGGCGATTTTCTTAAATGTTCAAGAATTCTTAGTAAAAATAGCCATCAACTTAGCCATGATTAGAAATAATCATTAATGTCAGTCATTCTTTTGTGTCAAAAAATGCCGTCACGTTTAAATTACAACCACGAAGACTTTTTAAATTTGTTTATTATTTATGGAGAATGTGACAGAGTAATGTCAAGAACATGTAACAGATTTGCTACTCGATACCCACAAGAAGAGAAAGCATCACTATACGCTGTAAAACGCATTCTGGATAATTTTGGCTCTGTCAAAGTAGGAATTCTAAGGAAGAAGCCTAAGATGCCGAAGAAATGATTTTGACTTACTATTTCAATTTTCCCAAACAAATTGTAATGTCACCATTCCATCGTTTACGTATTTTTTTAATAAAAAATATTGGTAGCGTTACCTACTATTATAATCACATTTCGATAAGATTCCATCTATTTTTGCCAACTTCAGAAGGTGCAACATATATTTTATAAAAACCAGTATCACAAAAAGGGCAGCAAGATTTCAAATTTATTGATGTCTAGTGACGTAAGAAAATCATATAATCCTCATTACTTTTAAAACATTATTGAAAAAGACCGACCGAATTGAATAGATAGATATTAAAGATGACAACGAAAGTGATAACTGCTGGCGTTAATATAATAATTAATTAATTCAACAAATAAGGGGATTTTTAACTTGCAAATGCCGTAAACCATCTGTCGTTGTAGTGAAAGTAAAATAAAAGGAAATCGGTAATTAGTAGTGAATGAAATGTATAATAATTGCACTTTCTTTCTCAATTTGTACATGCAGTTTCTTCTGCGATGCAAGAAATATAGAAAAAATTATGGGAAATATGAAAAAACGCCATGAAATCATTTGTGTAAGGCTGTTGTTACTTAAGATTGGTACACCTTAATCTTTTAGTAATTTTTTTTATGAAATTCATTTTTTCTGCATGTTATAGGGCTGGAAGATTTATTTGTTCTATATTTTCTCCTATCAGTGCAGGATCAACTATAATCAGAAAATGGGCAAAAACCTATTGGGCATTTTCTTTAAAAAAAATTCTAGTCGAAAATGTTGCGTAGACTGTCTCAAAACATCACATTCCAAATTTAATGAAAATCATGTTTCCTTTTAGTTATAACATTCCTGAAAATTATTGATCTCAATTTGAGCTAATTTGCAAACAAACTCGTTTTTACATGTTCACTAATAACAAGTTAAAAGAAAGAGAAGTTGCAGTTGGTTTATATGATATTTTCGATATTCCGTCAGTTTATCTATCTCTGTCTGTCTGTCTGTCGGTCTGTTGTCTGTCTGCTGGTGCATTAACTAAAAAACTACTTGACGAAGAACAGCCAAATTTGGTAGGTAGCTGACGCCACTGCCACCGAAGAAATTGTTAGACTTTCACTGGAAAATATACAGGGTGGACCGTGTAAAGGGAATAGATAATGGAAAATAAATTTCACTCAAATTTAAAATTTTCATGTTTCGTGACATTCTTAACCTATTTATATTTTTTTTGAAAATTTAAAATTGAAATTTTGAAAATACATATAACATGGATGATAGTACAAAAAATTTCCTTCCTCAAATTTAAAATATCCACGTTTCACGACATTCTAAACATTTTCTTACTTTTTATTGGGTATTTTGCCACTGAAAAATATTAAAAAAATTAATGAAAAAACCTCTGCGCCAAACGGATCAGACAGAGGTTGGTTTTTGAGCACTTGACTGTTTCAAAAAGTCTCACACCTAAAAATATATAAACTAGAACAATGTTATAAACTAAAAACTGAAAATCAAAGCTAGAGGTAGTTAACGTTTCGGAAGAGAATCTACTTCCGTTCTCAAAACTTTTTTGGCCGTCAACCATGACAGTTCTTTGTTTATAAACAAAGAACTGTCATGGTTCTTTGTTTATAAATAAAGAACTGTCATGGTTGACGGCCAAAAAAGTTTTGAGAACGGTAGTAGATTCTCTTCCGAAACGTTAACTACCTCTAGCTTTGATTTTCAGTTTTTAGTTTATAACATTGTTCTAGTTTATATATTTTTAGGTGTGAGACTTTTTGAAACAGTCAAGTGCTCAAAAACCAACGTCTGTCTGATCCGTTTGGCGCAGAGGTTTTTTCATTAATTTTTTTAATATTTTTCAGTGGCAAAATACCCAATAAAAAGTAAGAAAATCTGAATATGCCACAAATAAACAATTACAGACATTCTAAACATATTAAAACATTTTTTTTTAATAGAAAAGAAAAGAAATTTGAAATTTTTTTATAAAATGAATGGAAAGAACATTGTTTTGCTCAAGTTTAAAATTTCCACGTTTCATGATAATCTAAATATATTAAAAAAACAAATTTGTTTTGAAAATTAATATTTCTTTTTTAAATTCTTCTCGCACTACATGAACAATTTTTTTCAATTTTAAAATGTCCACGTTTCATTACATTCTAAACCTATTTCAACAAAAAATTCCTTTAAAAAAAAATTGAAAATTTTATCCCCCACCACTAGAGTTACTAGTAGATAATGGAAAAAAGTAATCAGATTTTCTCTGTAATAATAAGGCTAATTACATGGCGATTATAATTCTTATGTCATTTCTTAATTAATAATTTTTTAAGAGTGATCGCCCTATATAAATAAAGAGGGAAGTTCTGTGTAAATACCAACTACTACTACCTTTATCCACGTGCTCTTTCATTTGTGATGTTAGTGTTGCAAGTATGATTTATTTAAAAAAATGAAAAATGTAATTTTATGATTATAAATAATTTTTGAAGTATTTTCACAAAAAAATTGCAATCACACAAATACATAAACACGTTTCAATAAAGAATAATTGAAAACTTCATATTTTACTGTTTGCTGCTTTTGTCTTGATATTATCAATCAATTAAATGTGCTCTTTAATTTAAATGGGTGAACTTCTTCACCAGTGTTTTTGCATTTGTTTACTGACCAATTTCAAAATGTCATTGGAACAGTTACGTGAACTAAAAAGTGGTCTGATTATTCGATTAATTGCTCATTGTTGTGTGCTCAACAGTTTTGAGGTGTTACTCCAGATGATCTGAAGCAAAAAAATCTTTCCGCGCCGACGTTAACAGCAGGTCTTTTTATAGAGCCTGAGGTCGCGAGAATTTACATAATACATGTACGAAACTTTTGTGTTGAGATTTAATATATTTTCGTTTTTATATAAATATTCGCGAAAAACTACCAAAGAGGACATTTTTATCTAGGTGGCGGCATTTGTGTTGTGTTCTGAAAGTTATTACTTTTGCCAAGTGAAAGAGGGACCTTAATTATTGTACAGTAGAAAACTTTTTTATAATCATTCATCCGATTATGACGTCGAATGTCAGGTTGATTAAGCTATTTACATAACGTCATGATATACAGTGTGTCCTAAAAAACCTGCTCAGATGAAATGGTGCAAAGGACACGACATTTGATCTATAAATAACTTGTATAGTCAGTGTCGTAGCGGCTCAGTTTTTTGTGGGATTTTATATTTATTCCTCATTAATGCAAAACTCTTCAACTATTCGGTCAAGTTACGTCAAGAAAGGTGTTACAAAGCTAATTATGGCCTTTCTGTGTCCTCTCTACCCTGGTTGTCTGAGTATTTTTTCTAGGGACACATTATATACTAATTTCAAAAAAGAACACGATAGCATGGTGTCTTTAATACATACATATATATGAATACGGATATGTATACGTATACACAAATTGCCTTAAATTGATTTAGAACAACGGAGTTAAATGGAAAAATAACAACGAAGCTGCCAAACTAGCAAACGTTTCTTGAATCTATTTTCTTTAATATACTTTCCGAAGTTAGTTTTGAACTAAAATATGTTACATTGTTAAGAATTTTCGTAGCTTTATATGTACATATGTTGAATAGAAATAAAAGTGGAATTTTATTAAAAAATGTATCCAGGAAAACACCATGTGACTGACTTTTCCGCATTACAAATAAAAACAGAAGCTGTTAAACTCACGCTAGCATACTACTAATGTTAAACTCGCACTAGCGTTCTGGAGTTTATGAATTCATACATCAACAATTTTTGTCGAACTCATTAATTAACCATAACATTTGAAATAACTCCATATTTGCAGATACTCTTTTTGTACAAAATAGTAGGTATAGTTGTATATAAGTAACTATTATAATTATTATCTAGTCCTGTAAGTAAGATTAAATGTGAATAAGAAGGTGAATTAATAGTTTATTTCTGTAAATAGTTTTTTATATATTGAAAACTACATATACTCTTTGTTATACACAAATTGAAATTTTCTGTAACGTATCTTGTCAAATAAAATAAATACGCAAGTAGTAAGATTTTGTATTTTTTAACGAAATTGTAAAGGTATTTTTACAAAAATATAATTAACATAATTCTATCTGTATAACATTGGAGGTTCCAATAATAGACTCGAGTAAACTTTAACTTGTCTTGTCTATGAGTTAAAAAGTACGCATACGATTTCATTTTCTTTTGCACCTAAACACATTGTTCATATACGTCGCGTCGATAAAGCTTAGTTCAGCCGACGAAGAGACCTTTGGACCAGCCAAGTTAAAGTATACTGGGCTATAATGCAGAACGTATAAAAATGTATATAGTCTGTCTCAGCCTTTATGGCGTGTGAGTCACGAGAAGTGTACGTTCTAAGATGATTTGAAGCGAGAGACAAACAGTGTCGGATCAACCAGTCAAAACGCATCGCACGGCTATGCTAAACGAGTGGGCACAAACGTTGGCCCATTATCGAGTTTAACCGCATGAAAGAATGAAAGAGATGAACGTATGATTGTAGAAGTTTTATAAGTGGAAAGTCGTAGATTTAGAATATTGTCCCGCTTGATATATGTATGAGTGAGAACAAATATTAAAGTAAGGCGTAGCTCGAGCCGTACATACGCCATAAAGTCTGAGACAAACTTTAATCTCATTATTCCATTGGACCGGTTCCCCACAAAAGACGAGTGTACTTGTCGCTGAAAGTCTCAGCTATCTCTTCCGGTGTGATGTTTTAAATGGTAGCCCGAATTGTCCAAAAGTTATAGCCAGCAGAGTTTGGCATTCACGTAACATGTGTCGTATGATTTCCCCTCTAGCACGTACTGTGCACGTGTTTATGGCGTTTTGTGTAGAGCATTCTCTCAAGATACCTGACGCATTTCAACTGTTTGATGCTCAGGTTTGTCAATTCGTTGACTCTTGATTTATGGTCCCCCAGCGAACTGCTTTTTTCCTGGTACTTTCGTTCAGTACATTTTTTAACGATACTTATGTGGTGCTCTAAGACATTTTCCCCAACGTAAATTGTTGACAAATATTAAAAATAATAAAGGCCCTGTTACAGATCCTTGTGGAACACCTATGTTTATTTCCATCACATTCGACCTCACACTAACAGTTTCAACTATTTTCGACTATGTATGTGTAGCCTGGCTGTTTCTGTGAAGTTGTGGGTTGTGTTGATTCTATCTGGCTGCATATCGAGTAGTTACTATTTGTACTTAACTTTCTTTCTATATCTAAGGGAATGATTTATTTAAAAAATTAACGAAGTAACCAGAAGTGCTGCTAGTGGCGGTTGGATCGACAAATTCATTCAAAATAAGTGGTACTACGCGCTCTTTTAAATAAATGCTTAATCGATAGCTTTACTGTTTTCAACTTCTCGTAAAAAACGTTTACAATATATTTTTTTTACTTTCTATATCTTGAAAGGCGAGCATTTTGCCAAAAAGTATATTCCCTATAATGTTCATTCCTTTATTTGCAAATTCGCCAGCCTTCGTTTGTCGATGACTAAACAATCCTAATATGCATATTATTTGAAATAGTGTGTTTATTGATATTCTTTACAAAAAAGGTGGTTTTATATATTTCATTGAAAGTGTTACTTAATTGTTAGTTATTTTGCAGGTTCACTACTACGAGCCTACTTAAAGGTTGAGCCAGGGCAAGAAGAAACTCTTCATGGAGGACTGACAAGTAAGTTTCAAAAGTATGTAAGCAAATTTTCGAGAAACAATTAGCAGGTCTATGCGGAAATAGGTCTTGTGCTAAGGTTCTGGTTCTGATCTAATTTTTGTGAAATATTTTGACGCATTGAAGCCAATTTTGGATATAAAATTTTCTATCGTGTCAGTTTTCCTCCACCACTCTCGTCTATTTTATAAAAGAGGCAAAATATTTTACCTCACTGAGAGGATAGCAAGAGGTGGCATGGGTTGAATGATTTAACCTTTGGTAAAATTTTACAATATAAATAAAACAAGCTAACCATTGTACTCTTCGTCGATTTACTGTACTTTTTATATAATTGTTGCACATTCTAGAAAATACTCTTCGCAGTTTTTTGAAAATTATGTTAGTTTTAGACAGTTTTTGTTTCATTTCAAAACAAAACAAAAATTATTTTGAAAAAAATTCAAATATAATTAATAACTTTTTTGGTTATTGATCAATTTTGTTAAAAAACAATAAGGTTCTTCCTCTAGCTAACACCAACTGTAACTTTCTTAAGTTATCGTGCTTACAAGAAACGTGACGGACAGACAGATAGACATACGGACGGACATTTTGAAACTTATTCAGAATTCTATTACTAACATAGTGATTAAATTTTTTTCTCTACGGGCGATATTATTGGTCTTAGAAATGTACCAATCAAATGCAATATACTTTTATTGTATTTGCGAAGAATATAATTCTACCGCTACACGTTGAGCCAAGTCTAGCAAACTTCGGCCAAAGCCAACGTGTGGATGGTAAGTTTATCTAGTTGACTGCGAATGGACCAAGTTTGCTTGTGATCGTCTCGGTGTCGGTAAATAGTACACAAATCAAAGGAATCTTGGGCGTGCTTTAAGGCTCCTCTACACGTTGGCCAAACACGCTGGCACACGTATTGGACATTATTGGCAAGGAAATTGGTAATCTCTCCACACGTTAGAAGGACGTTTACTTTGTTTCGCCGTAGGTCAGTATCAACAATGGATGTCATGAGGGCAGCGGTAAGTTCTATGAATTTAAAAGCGTTACTCATTGCTGCCATTATGTACCATAAAATACAAATTTAATACATGGACAGCGCAAAATATCAACCCACTATCCCTGCGGGAGCACTTTGCATGCTAGACCAGCGTAACCAACGTGTGGACGTGACTGCCAGCGCCAAGGCTTTGATGTGTCTTGAAAAACCGACACACGACGGATAGGTCGCCAACGCTTGGACCAACTCTGCCATTGCCGCCAATACAACCAATAGTCCCCTCTACACGATGGACATAAGCATTGGCCAGCGATATTAGCATATGCATTGAAGCCTTTACCAATTCCCGTTCACACGTTGGTTTGGTGCATGTCAGTGCACGATTACCGCTTACAGCGTGCGTATCTATGTTTTTCCTGTTATGTCGATGGTGTTGCGTTAAAATGGCAGTTTGGAACAACGTCATTATTTTTAAGTTTTGCGATCGCTGCAGCAATTTCCACGTTTGCCACCTTCTAGGTTCTAGCAAGCATTGCTGTATCGGTCAACGTTTGAGTGGTATATTTGTAGGCAAATATTTCGGAAGTTGGTTCGGCCACAATATAGCCCAACGTGTAGCACCAGTATAATAAATTTGTTGTCCATTAATTGTTGATTGATATAGGAAAATGTAGTTTATACTTCCCCAAGGAGGTAGTGGGAGATGGAAGAGAGTGGGAGAATCAGACTTTGTTAAGTCGACATTAACATGTTCTACAAAATAGAAGAAATGTCTGATAACTATCGGTATATGAAGGAAAATTTCATTTTTGCCCCTTTTAGGGTATAAAAGGTGTGGCAGAGGAAGATTGGCGCTATAGAAAATTTTCTTGTACTCAAAATTGACTTTATCGTATCAAAATACTTTAGAAAAGGTAGATCAAAGCCTTACGACCTCTTTTGTAACCTGTGTATCAATGACTGTTAAATTTAAGTAAATTATTTAATCTCGATCGAGAATTAATTATGTATTTAATGTATTTGTTCTTATGGACACTAAACTGCCACTTTACTTTCTACTCTCATCAATACCACTATCAGCCAACGGTGGTGTACTTCGAGGATCATACTTACGCCCCAAACTACGCCTTTTTCTGCAAGAACTTTCATTTCAATCCCGCTGAGACTCTTTAGTGTCTATTACTAAAATATGAATATTATTTGATGAAATACCCGTAGTTGTCCACCAACTGCAACATATTTGTTTTTTAATGTACAAGAAATATATTTTAGCTTGATAGAGTGAATGCAGGCTCTAGAAAATATTACTTGATATGCACCACGTTAAAGCCTAAGTATAAGTATTTCATAATTAAAATTTAATCCAAGTTGAAGTTTTTTAGAAATAAATTCTTTTGTTATGTTATTTGTTCTGATAGTTTTATTTTTGTAGGTCCATTTCTGAGTGAGAACAATCGATCTCAAGCTTTTCGTTGTGACAAGTGCATGAAAGTGTACCATCATAGAGGCAGCCTCCGCAGGCACCAAAAAGTTGAGTGTGGGAAAAGGAAAAGTATCATTTGTAAAATTTGTGGACATGGTTTTTATTACAAACAAGAATTACAATACCATATGTATAATAAGCATAAAGATCAGCTAAACGTTCAATTAAAATTATAATAGGTATTGGTTACCAATTATTATTAATTGATCTTTTAGTTACTTCTTTTTCTTTAAATCAAAGTTAGACTATATGAATTGAATAATTTACATAGAATAGTGTAGTGTAATAATATTCATTAATAAATCTAAAAACAACTTATTTAATATTTATTTACAAATAAATATTTGTATTTTCTTGACCGTTGATATCAAATTAACTTGATTTATCCTGGGATTTTTCGGTCATCTTTAAATTAAAATTCTTATATTTTCTTACGTTTCGGTTTTATTAACCATCGTCAGAGGAAAAACTACAATATTTATATTAACGTACGATTATTTTATGTCATTTTATAATTTTAATTTCATTACTTAAAATTTAAGAAATTTTTTGTTTACACTATATTAACATTTTACGTTTATTTCTGTTGAAAGTTTTAATGCAACTAAATGCTGAACAAAAGTATTGCCTACTTTCTGGTATGTGTTATGTCACTATTGGTACAGTTTATTTAATTTATGGATGTTAGATATGAAGTTTTCTCTAATGGCTGGTAGTGTGAAATATGATATTTTAAGAAATTATCTTGCGGACTTGATGGAAAGATGTAAAAATATATGTCGTTTAATAATATCCCCTTTTTAGTTAATTTTACAAGTCAAAGTATGTTTCACTTAAATTCTCTATATCAGTGCGGCTGTTTATTGCGTTATGTCTTTTAATTTGTAACATTTCATGTATTGTCCTACGATGATAATTTGGTTCCTTTTGTAAAATTTTTGTATTGTCAAAGTTAAAGATATGATTATTGTCTAAAGCGTGTTTGGTAAGAGCTGTCGAATTTTGATTTAGTGTTCTTATATTACATAAATAGACTGTAATAATTGTAATAGTACATATATTGGCCAAACAAAACAATACCTGCATAAACGAATATATACACACAAATATAATAAAAGAACACTAAATCAAAATTCGACAGCTCTTACCAAACACGCTTTAGACAATAATCACAGTTTTAACTTTGACAATACAAAACTTTTAGAAAAGGAACCAAATTATCATCGAAGGACAATACATGAAATGTTACAAATTAAAAGACATAACGCAATAAACGGAGTCTGTATCCGCTTCTGGCAAGGGGTAGCGGACTAGACAGACGAAATAAAACATTATTGTATACGATGGTGATCAGGCCGGCCATCACATACGCGGCGCCGGTGTGGTGCAGCATCTCGGCCACGACAATGAAAAAACTCCAGGTCCTGGAACATAAATTTATGCGCCTCATCTCAGATTCGACCAGGTACACCTCCCTCAGAGATTTATATGATCGTTGCAACGACATAACGCCAGTAGCGGACTTCGTCCGGGAAACATCGCAGAGATTTTATGCCTTTCAACTGGGCGACTGTCCGCTAACACGCAACATAACCAGAATCAGGATGCATAATGCCCCATTCCAGATCAAACACCCCCTACCATACCAGGCGTTGCCTATCTTTCGGCAACCTCTCTAGCCACACTTTCCTTAACCATAACTTTTCTCTATCACACACTTTTCCCTTCACACCTTTATATATTTATCTATCCTTTCCCCCTCTTGTCTGTTTGTCAATTGTTTGGTTTTTTTTGTCTTTTTGTCTTTTTTGTCATTTTGTTCTTTTTTGTTCTAAATTCATTTTAGACCGAAAAACCTTTTAAAAATTGTAACTATTAAAAAATCTTAATTATTTGCCTATCCTACCTTCCCGACGGCGGGTCCAATTGCTTCGAACGGGTTTTTTCGTTGAGTTTTTTCCCCCGTGCCAGAAATCAAAATTTAATAGTGCTTAGTACCTTGTGCCCCAATAGTTTTTAGAGTGTTAATTTTAAATGTTTTAAATCTGTAATACATAATTTTAATGTTAATTTTAAGCCACCACCGGCGGCAGGAGTTTTGTATTCATTTTATTGAGCCAAACCGGTCGTGATTCGCCCAACCTTACGTACACCACGACGCTGCGCGACGTGGTTATCTGGTTGGTTCCGAATCGCGATTCGGGGAGGCAATGTTTGTATATTATTAATTTAAAATAAAATTTGTTATGATGATGATGATGACGCAATAAACAGCCGCACTGATATAGAGAATTTAAGTGAAACATATTTTGACTTGTTAAATTAACTAAAAAGGGGATATTATTAAACAACATATATTTTTACATCTTTCCATCAAGTCCGCAAGATAATTTCTTAAAATATCATATTTCACACTACCAGCCATTAGAGAAAACTTCATATCTAACATCCATAAATTAAATAAACTGTACCAATAGTGACATAACACATACCAGAAAGTAGGCAATACTTTTGTTCAGCATTTAGTTGCATTAAAACTTTCAACAGAAATAAACGTAAAATGTTAATATAGTGTAAACAAAAAATGTCTTAAATTGTAAGTAATGAAATTAAAATTATAAAATGACATAAAATAATCGTACGTTAATATAAATATTGTAGTTTTTCCTCTGACGATGGTTAATAAAACCGAAACGTAAGAAAATATAAGAATTTTAATTTAAAGATGACCGAAAAATCTCAGGATACATCAAGTTAATATTTATTTACGGATATTTCAAAATCTCATAGACAAAAATAGTAGAATTGCTATTTAGTATTTGATTTCGCACAGATACTAGACTATTTGTTATTGTTAAGTATTTTCAAATAAAACACATAAGTGAGCAGTCTTTTAAGTTTTTCTTTTGTCCATTGTACTGTGTCCACATCACCAGGCAAAATACAACTTTATTTGAAAACTGCTGATCCTAGAAAAAAGTAGATAAATTATTGTTAAAAAACTTTCAGTGTTAGTTTTTTATTTGGAAGGGATGGACACTTCGAGACTGTTCTTCGTAAATGACTAAAAAATAATGGACCTAATAAACGGCGAGCTGGCTACGGAAATTAAAAATGATAAGGTGCAGTGAAAATGTTTATGGTAAAAATCTCTATACTAGCTGAAAAGTACATAGCTTTGCAGCCAGAAGTCAATCCCGGGGAGGGAAGCGTGGGCGGGCGGTCGAAATATCGAAATTGTCATTTTCACGGCATCGTTAATTGCTTGGGCGTAATCGAAAATTCGAACCGACAGAAGTGAACGAATAATAGCATCATTTGACATTTCAATTCTGGTGACAATTAGTATATAGAGGTTTTCGAGATCGCTCATTTCGGTTTTGATATAATTAAGAAACAAAACAAAATGGAGAATCCAACATGGCCGACTTATTTATTATAAAAAGGAGTTTCTTCAACTGAAAGCTAGAATATAATAATTGGTAAACCAAAATTAAGCGGAAAATATCTGTTTAACGGTAGCGAACCGAAATCACGGCTCCAAGATGGCCAAATTTATGCTTGGCGTATTGTTACTATTTCAGAATTATTTTGATACTGAGGTGTATTTTTTAGGTTTGACGTCACAAAGGAAATGCGGTTTATGAGTTTATTACGAAATGACTTGTTTTTACTGCGTAATCTGCTTTCGTTTCATTTCACCCGATGCAATTGGTGCATTTTCCGTTGCATTTTATTATTGATATGTAATACTCGTTTTCAAGACGATTGCGGGAGGATTAAGCGATGTTGACCTGAAAGGCCTCTGCGTTAGGCTATTTCTGCGTGTAAAAAATTTTCAAAGGGCAAATATTAGTAGGTAGTAAGAATTTTGATAGCGTGGTGTTATTTGGGGGATTGAATGAAATCCCGTATATATGTGGTTTATTTACTGTTGAAATTTATGCTATAAGTATTACCGGAAACTTTATACGAAGGTTTTACTGATTTGAAATGAGGATATGCTCGTAGTGTTTCGTTTTAAGTACATTTGAACTTATGAAATGAGACTTTTGGTGTAATATGAGTTTTGCACTAGTTGGTAAGGTTAATTAGCTAAAATTTAAGATTAACTTTGATACGAAATTCGTTATAATTGAAAGAAACTATGACATTGACAGTGTGATAATATTATGCAAATTTAAAAAATTGTCTCTCCTGTTATGTTAAGCAGGAAAAATGTGGATATTAATGTTATTTGTGGCATTATTTTACATTTTTTTCCTTCTTCAATTCTCTGGGACTTCCTGCCACATGTATGTTTTCTTTTAAGCGGTGCTAGGGGAATCTACAAAATATATTACAATTAACCAGTATTTTACTGGTAAATAACCTCTACGCCTGTTACGTTTACGTCAAAGGATCAGTTAGAGGTTAGTTTTTTTAAATAAACAACACAAATACGTATAAAAACTTGAAATTGAATATTTCGCTGACGTTTCGGAAATCTAATCTGTTTCCTTTTTCAAGGTTTTTTTTTTTTGAAAAATCTGTTTTGCTGTGTGTGACAAATACACAGATCTAAGAATGTTTGTTATATTCAATATCCATAGATACTTACTATTTACATAGATCTGTTGATATAGTTAACAGTTTTTTAGTTTTTATACAATGTTAAATTTGTGAAGTTCTTCTTTTAACATTGGTAGCCAAGTTGTACAGACATCTACGGAACAATTCGACACGCAACTCTCCTCATTCAATAATATTATCGCGGATTCCTTAATTTTTCTTTTTTTGCTATCTGCCTCTTTTGTTAAAATTTTTGCCGAGTCCCACTTTATTCTATGTCCGTTCTCCCACGCGTGTTCGCAGATCTTGGACATCTGAATTTCACTTTTTCTGATATAATTTTGATGTTCGCCCAATCTTACATTAAAAGGTCTGGATGACTCACCCACGTATTGTTTGTTGCACTCACACGGAATACTATAAATGCAGTTTTTTGAATTTTGCTCGTGATTGTTCGGTTTCGTCTTTGCCAGAATAGATCTTAAAGTGCTGCTTGTTTGAAATACCGTCCTAATATCAAATCTATCACCGATGCGGCGCAACTTTTCGGATAATCCGCATACATAAGGAATTAACGCTGTGTAACGTTTTCAGGTTTTTGTCGTACCTGATTGTTATTTTCAATATTTATGAAGGTTTTATCGACAAAACCCCCAGGAAATTCTTATTAATAACCAATATCCTGGGGGTTTTGTCGATAAAACCTTCATAAATATTGAAAATAACAATCAGGTATGACAAAAACCTGAAAAACGTTACACAGCGTATGTATGCGGATTATCCGAAAAGTTGCGCCGCATCGGTGATAGATTTGATATTAGGACGGTATTTCAAACAAGCAACACTTTAAGATCTATTCTGACAAAGACGAAACCGAAGAACCGCGAGCAAAATTCAAAAAACTGCATTTATAGTATTCCGTGTGAGTGCAACAAACAATACGTGGGTGAGTCATCCAGACCTTTTAATGTAAGATTGGGCGAACATCAAAATTATATCAGAAAAAGTGAAATTCAGATGTCCAAGATCTGCGAACACGCGTGGGAGAACGGACATAGAATAAAGTGGGACTCGGCAAAAATTTTAACAAAAGAGGCAGATAGCAAAAAAAGAAAAATTAAAGAATCCGCGATAGTTGCGTGTCGAACTTTTCCGTAGATGTTTGTATAACTTGGCTGCCAATGTTAAAAGAAGAACTTCACAAACTTAACAGTGTATAAAGACTAAAAAACTGTTAACTATATCAATAGTTCTATGTAAATAGTAAGTATCTATGGATATTGAATATAACAAACATTCTTAGAGCTGTGTATTTGTCATACACAGCAAAAAAAATTTTCAAAAAAAGCCTTGAAAAGGAAACAGATTAGATTTCCGAAACGTCGGCGAAATATTTAATTTCAAGTTTTTATACGTATTTGTGTTGTTTATTTAAAAAAAACTAACCTCTAACTGATCCTTTGACGTAAACGTCACATGCGTAGAGGTTATTTACCAGTAAAATACTGGTTAATTGTGATATATTTTGTAGATTTCCCTAGCACCGCTTAAAAAGAAAACATACATGTGGCAGGAAGTCCCAGAGAATTGAAAAAGGAAAAAAAAGAGTTACCTTTATTTTCCTTTAAAAAGGACTTATGAAAGTTGCATGCCTTAAGTTTTGTGTATTGTGGTTTTTACTAATTTTTGTCGGCAGGTAATTTGGGAATTACAGAAAATATGTTTATTTCCGCATGAAAATTGATTGACCATATTTGTCAAATTTAAATATTTTTCGACATTTTCAGGAATTCCCCGATTTTATTCTTCAATGTGTGGGAAATCGTACATTAGTAAACGAAATTTAAGAAGACACCAAAAAGCCAAGTTCGGTAAAGAAGAAATAGTTTCATGCGATTTATGTGACCATAAATGTTATAATAAACAAGAGTTAGTAAATCACATGAAAATAAAGCACAAGCTACATTTTAGTGAAAAAGTTGATTTGCCAACATTTTATCAAAGGAAAACTTTGACAGAAATCATGTTATATAATAAGAACTAATGTCCTCTCAACGTTAGAGGATTGCAGTTGGGATTTTAAGAAATTAATTAACTTGTTACTCTGTGATATTCATTCATAGCAAATGACGAATACAATTTTTTGTTAAATATTATTCTATTTTTCTTTTTACGACTACAGTTTAGGAATTGCTGGATTACATTCTCAAGCACAGTGAATATATATATGAAATTGTTGGAGATTAATAAATTTCAAGGAACTCTTTATTTAAGTTATAATATCCAACTGGCTAAGGCCCAGTTATAGGATAACAGTGAAGGCAGATACTACATACAAGAGAAATAACACTATAGTAAAATTTAGAGTATGAACTGAAATTTTACAAAACAGGTCCACAGTTGAAGTTATGAATTATTGTAGAAATACATTAAATTTATGCATTAAAACATGTAATAGAACCAAGGCGGACCGTCGTGTGCTTCCGTATTTTTTCCTAGTTTGCCCTTGTCCGTGCTTCTACATTTACTTCAGAATTTGATTATTTTGATTATCTCTGTCCTCATCTAGCGCGCCGCAAAATGCTGTCTGTCCTTTTCGCTTTTGTTGCTAACTTGAGTGTTTCGTTCGATGCTTTAACTTTCCCAATAAATTCCCCTATCTCGCCCAGCCGCCGCTAGAGGCGCTGGCTAATATTTACAAAAGTAAAACATTTAGTAAAATAATTAAACAAAAATAGCTGTTGAATAAGTTGCATATTTACTTTATATACAAAGAAATCTTTCCAGCAAATAAATTAGAACATAACTTGTTGGAAAATTTTAGAATGTCTTTGATTTAATTTATTATCTACTTTTGTTTTGTGAAAATTATAACATATTTTCATATAATTTTTCGAAGGTATTATTAAGGATAATTGATATTTTCCATGTGTGTCTTAGCTTAGAACGGCGAATGACACTTATGTACTCTTTTTAAAGAGACAAGAGCAATTAACTTTCTAGGTTCCAGAATTTCCTAAATTTTCACCACAGTTTGCATAACACTAACGATTTCAATATAAAATAATCAAGTTTAATAGCCCTTGTACAAACTTATTACAACAAGAGCTAGTGATATCTTCTAAAATACACTACAAATGTAAAAATTCCGCAGTATTTTCCTTCGGAGTAAGGCAATAACAACATAGAGGAAATGATATCCTCAAATACAATTGTTTATTAACAAATATTAGAGCATAACAACAAATAAACCACTGAGTAAACAATATAATAATTATATTTTGCTTACTTAACAAAACATTTTCTTAATTCAACAACAATATCTTTTATTTCTCCACAGACTTCATTGAGTAAAACATTCTTTAGGTATTTTGCAAAAAATTTTCATATACTTCATCTAAAATTTAATATAAGAAACAACAAATTACTTATTCATTATAGTATACTGATGGTCTACTTGTGTCCGTGCTAGTCCACTACAAGAGTGCGACAGTAACGTCGTTCTGAAATTATATGATACGTTTTTGTCTGAAAGGTATCATAGGGTACTTGCCCCTTACGACAGCCCCTCGGTGAGCCTTAAATGGCCCTAAGATCATGAACAGAGATTTGTTTCCTTTAAAAGTTAGGATTTATTTCAAAATAAAAATGAAATTGTAAAAAAATATATAGACTCACTCGTGTCATATCCATTAATATACTCCTTCCTCACTGAGCTACCTAAAATTAATGTAAGTTAATTCATATTAGAAATAATTAGATATACCACTAAACAATATCCATTGATCTCATGCATTGTATAAGCAAGAAGGAGATGACTATTAAAGATTATTTTTCTTTTTATTTAAATAAAACTCATTGATTTTGCATACCTTAAATCTTGTGTCCACTCGATTGTCCATGGCTTTTAGTGATCATCAGTAGGTAATTTGACTATTATTAAAAAATGTGCTTATTTTGCAACATGAAAATTGAACGGTTACTTTTGCCAAAATTAAATATTCTCTAATAGTGACTACATTTTCAGGTACTGACAGATATTATTGTTCAACGTGTGGGAAGTCATACAGCATGAAACACAATCTAAGAAGACATCAAAGGGTGGAGTGTGGCAAGGAAAAAACAATTTCATGCAATTTGTGTGACCACAAGTTTTACTATAAACAAGAGTTAGAATCTCACCTGAAAATAAAACACAATCTTCATTCAAGGCCAATGAAAGTTGATGACAAATCAATTCTAGACATTCTATAAAAAAACTAAAGTAGACATCATATTATATAAATGGGTACTAATATCCTTTTAATGTTGTAAAGGATTCCAATAAGATTTTTTAGTTCAGTGAAGTTATATGTTACTTTGTAATATTTCAGTATAACAAATGAAGAGTACAAAATTCTTTTGTAAAAATCACTATATTTTCCTCTTGCGATTGCGGTTTGTAATTTAAATTAATCAATAGAAATGGTACTACGGCCCATTTAGAGGATAAGGGTGAAAGCAGATTACATATAAAAGAATAACAATCTAGTGAAAAGTCAATAGTATAAATCACCGACCACAGAAGCATATGCGACTTAGGAATATTTAAACTTTTTACGTTGCTAATTTTCTTAACATTACACGATGTAAACGCCAAATTCATACACCGCGGACTCACTAGTTGTACGAATGTATTCAACAGATGTTAATTGAGAGTCAAAGGTGACTTCAAGAGTTTTAATTTAGGTGGCTCTATTTAGAACGACATTGTCATGCTTATAGACCAGTAATTCGATAGTTTGACGCCGAGAATAGGATATAACATTGCATTTAAAAGTAGATTATTTTTATCACACCAGTTAGTTTAATCAAATTAACTTGTAATTTTAACAGACAGATAGTTAATTTCAGTCTATATTTCAAGGTTATCCGCATATATTAAACAGTTCTGTTACATCATTAATAAAACTAACAAAAAGAGACGGTCCCAGAAGTGTGCCTTGTGGAACTCTTAATGATTCGAAGACGTTTTCAGGTTTAACGATATTGAACAAACTGCGATCTCTTATCGAGATAGAGCAAATTGACAGAGACACCAAGTTTATCCAATAATAATAAAAATAATAATAATAATAATAATAATAATTTATTCACCGTTTGTAACGATACAGATTTTGTATATATGGCAAGTCAAGAACAGAGAGCAATAAATAATACAATAGTAAAAAGGAACACATTGCGAAGGATCATGTTAAATAGCTATAACTCTTTAGTTTGATACGTCGAAGGGGGGAAATGAGTAAAGACCAGAGAAATTGATTTATTAAATTACTTTTGAATGAGTATGGTAATTTCGATTACATACGTGAATATACTTAGGGTGGGGTACAATACTAAAGAGAAGTAACAATTGGGCTAAAATTAAGGTGTGCAATATCACTGCAGAATACGTCCTATCTGAAAGGATACATTTACTTATATTGACAATGCTTTATTTAACTGCTCCTAAAATATTGATATTGGCACAAAAACGAAATAATAACATTTCCTGTATGTTTTTTAAGGTGGCCATTCCCTAGAAAGAGACATCCGATATGAAAATATTTATTATTCTTGGCAATAGCTTTTTTTCTTAGTACATTTATTTAAAAAACTATAAGAGTACCTAAGTAGAACCATAACAAGACTATTACTATGAATTTTCACCCAATAATTTCAATGGTTTGCAAAATAGCTAGATTTAAATTTAAAAATTATGTTAATCTTCCTATTTCGGAGTTTTATATCTAGCTATTTTGCAAACCACTGAAATTAACGAGTGAAAGTTCATAGTAATAGCCTTGTTATGGTTCTACTTAGGTACTATTATAGTTTTTTTTAAATATACGTACTAAGAAAAAAAGTTATAGGCAAAAATAATAAATATTTCCCTATCGGATGTCTCTTTCTAGGGAATGGCCACCTTAAGTATGTTTAGTATCAGAAATGTAACAGATAGGTATCTACTGAGATGAGGATTTACCACCGCGGCGCTGGTATCACCGGCAATATGGCCACTAGTTGTGTTGACAAAACACAGTATTATTGAATGGTTAATCGTGATTTTTTCTAAAATTAAATAAGCAAATATATTAGTAAAACGGCTGTAACGCTCGATGAAATTATGAGCTATGTTCCGGAACGTAAGAGAAAGACAGCAATTAATAGATTTCAATTCAATATGTGTAGTGCAAGTGAAAAAATAACAAATTGATTTGTTTATGTCTATCTTTCTGAGCACTCGACATATTTAACCAAACACAAAATTATTGATTAGAATTTGTTTCGATTATTCTCTCATTTATAACCAGAAAACTTACTTTCTCTGAAATGTAAAAAACAAACTTGAAGATTATAAAAGTGAATAATTTTTTACTTGCTTATAATTATAATAAAACGTATTCTTTATGGGATTTAACAAACAGCAGAAAAGTTATCTTTGAGAAATAAAAAGAAAAACAAAGTAAATACCTATCTATAAAAGTATTTCGAACCTTTGCATTCTTTCGATAACCTACATTCTGGTTATGCTATTGGTAGCATAACCAGATGATTTTTGACGCTGTTTGCTAAATGGTATAAGGCACATATTTTATTACACACTTTAAGTGCATTATTGTCACTGTATTTTAGATTAAATGGAGCCGAAATCACTCTTGACGTAAATTTACATCACCACTATCAAATACATTTTTTCGAATGCATGTTGTATTTGCACGTGGAACGTTATTAGACCAATCAATGTAAGAAAATTTCTAAATGTAATTCCCATTAGAAAAAAGACACTAGGATCCTATTCAGTACATGTGAAATATCAATATTCAAGCCAGTACATCCGAAATAAAGTTGCAGAAACAAAATGGCGGACGTTTTCATTACGAAAAAATGTGAAAAAGTCGATTTTTCTCATTTATCAGCGAATACAATTTTTTCATCGAAAAAAGTTTCACATAATAGTTGTAGGCATTTAAAACACCTACAAAATGGCGCCCGCTGAATGACAATCCGATTGTTAGATTTCTCTGAAATAAAAAAAACATCGAATAATGACATTTATTAATTTTGCAGTAACTTTTGCAATAATGTAGTTATGGTATCAACAATCTCAGAAAATATGCGTCTTCGTGTGCTTAAAAAGTGTCCGTAACCCGAATTCCGATGAATGAATAGTTTCCGAGAAATTCAGTTGTTTATTAAAAAAGTGATTTTAGTAACATTTGGATTCTCCAGAATAAGGCTGTCCGATTTCAATTTGGCAATAAGCTTTCTACTCTTTAAGAGTTATACTGTCACTGAGCTGAAAACCAGTCATATATTTCAATTAAGTTGCTTAAAAACGTCGCGCCGTTGAAAATATTTATTATTTATTCGGTATAAACAAATGTACTTAATAACTTTGTCAATGGTTCATGTATCGTAATGTAAAGTGGATATTCGCATTTTTGTAGGAATTTAAAAAAAAATTAACTCCCTCCGACCTTCTGAACTCGTCATAATTTCCTTTTTCAAAAAATTCCCGAGTCCTTATTTTTTAACCAGCGCGAGCGCTGAGATTTGCAGGTAACGTTTCTGCAACTTAGTTTTGAATGCACTGGTTTGAAAATTAATACTTCACATATACTGAAAATGATCCTAGTGCTTTTTTCTAATGGGAATTACTTCTAAAAACTATCCCCTTCTGCTTAGTTTGGCCTATATATAAGCATAGTACAGTAACCTGGGATTAGTATACCATGCTTTTACGAAACGGAGCACAACAGCGTATTTTTTTATTTGTTTTCGACTGTATATGGATAACTACTATTAGGTGAAAATTGGTAATCTTCACAATAAAAATGTGGCATAATCTCTTAGAACACAATAAAAACATTATATTGTATAGACATTCTCGCAATTTGTTGACTGGAATGCATTTTTAATCGAAGAATCTCAAGCAAACACAAGCTATAGTCGCTATATTATTTAATTACTCTACCGGCTGTGCGTTGCGCATATCCCAGTGTTGCTGTCAGATTTTTAAAAATCTTCAGTCATACCATTATAATTTTTGGGAGACTAGTCCTATGCGGTGTATAGCCAAGACGATGAGTATTAAGGACTTTATCTTTAAATAGAGCTCTATTGGTGCTGCGTAACAGAAGTTCACTCCATGGAAAGTACGTTTTTATCGCTCATCAGCAGGTAATTTGGATATTATTAAAAGTGTATTTACTTTTGCTACATGAAAATCGACTGATCGTTTTTAATAAAATTAAATATTTTCTAACAATGACTACATTTTCAGGCAATCGCAGATTTTATTGTTCAACTTGTGGAAAATCGTACACCATCAAAAACAATCTAAGAAGGCATCAAAGGGTGGAGTGTGGCAAAGAGAAAACAGTTTCGTGCGATCTGTGCGACCACAAGTTTTATTATAAACAAGAGTTAGAAGGTCACATGAGAATAAAGCACAATATGCATTTAAAGCTAAACAAAATTGATTTGCCACCCTAGACTTTCTATCAAAGAACAATTATAGTAAACATGTTGCATGATAGGTATTCATTTCCATTAAATGTTGTTTCAAATTAGATCCTTAACTCTTAACCAGACTATGGAAACTACATTCCCACTTAAACTGTATGATGTTATACTAGAGAATCAATGGAGTCGTATTACTTTGTGATATTCAGCTCTAAGTATTATAGTAAATGATACATGCAAAAATTCTCTTTTACTATGTTTCCCTTTTTGCGACTGCAGTTTCATTTGTTCATTCATTTCACTCCATGAAAGTGCAGCAGTCACAAATACAGTCACTAGAATGCATTCTCAAGCACATTGAATATACAAATTAAATTGACGGGTACTAATGTATTGCAACCGGTTATGTTAAGGAATTAGGACTCAATAAACAGGGCAAGTAGATCAATTGTTACTCCAGGGCGGTAAATACAGTGGGAAGCTGCCTAAACTTAAATAGGTCGTTGATGTATACTGAATATAGCAGTGGTTCCAGTATGGTTCTTTGAGGGACTCCATTCCTGACTGTTTTAGAACTACTATGCATATCTTGTATTAAAACCATTTCTTCCATTTTCTAGATATTTTTTTTACAGTAGAAGAGTTTGATACCAACAGCATAAAGTGGTAGAATGTACTTAAAAAAAATAAAATCAATAAGTCAGCATTAGGGCCCCTTTTTTCATTATATTACATAAATTCATTCAAATAAAAATTACCTCAACATTATTAACAAACAAGAAACGTCCTATTAAAATATGGTTAACTACTGCGTAAGTTTGTTTTCTCAATCGGCTGCTTCGTACGGATATTTTTGTTTACAGCGAAACTATACTAATTACTAATGTGGTAAAGTAGGCGAGTCTGTTTGGGGTAAAAAAGAGGTGATTTTACAAATTTTGTATACCATTTGGGTTAGCAATGGATTCTGGTAGGAAAAATTTCGCTGAACAAGATTTTCTTATGAAAAGTTTTCCTAAACCGCGAGCTTCATGGTCAAATAATTGTTTAAACAAATTTTTTTCCGTTTTTATTTAATAAAATACAAATTGATTATTCCGAAACTAATGAGGTCAGGATATTGTTTTTTTCAAAATATATGCATTTTATACCAAAGAATATACCATATTTTTTTTGGCCTGATATCTTCAATGCTTTTTGATTGTTTAAACAATTGGCATAATTTGTTAATTTGCAAATAACTTTTTTTTAGAAAATTTGATCGACTTCAAACCAACTTTAAATTTCTGGAGCTCATCAGAAAGACATAAAGCCATTCATAAAGATGTTTCATGCAAAACCATCTTTATGAATGGCTTTGTGTCTTTCTGATGAGCTCCAGAATAAGGGCGAAAAACGTTTCAAAGGCTAAGCATTTCCAGGAAACAGAATGATAGATTTCATGAAAATGTAATCCATTGGAATGAAAAATTTTTTAAGACAAGATAGATAAATAAATTCATTTTATGTCTCTGTTCTCATTTTTAACTGAATCTTCATAATCGTAGGGGGTTATGTGGATACTAGTTTAATCTGCATGGCCGTAGGGGACTGTGTGGATGCTAGTGTTAGAATGAGAATTGTCAAATAAGAAATTAGACAAATTCATTTTAGGATTTTAATTTGCTAGCATAACCAGAATTCAGGTTATCGAAAGAATGCAAAGATTTCATTAATATTTCTACTCGAAGTTTTTCTTTTATAGATAGTTATTTTTTCTGCTGTTTGCAAAATCCTATAAAGAATGTTTCAATACAATTATAAGCAAACAAATAATAAATCATTTTTAAAAATGAAGCTCGCGGTTTAGGAAAATTTTTCATAAGAAAATCTTGTTCAGCGAAATGTTTTCTATAAGAATCCGTGGCTAACTCAAATGGAATAGAAAATTTTTGGGATAAATCCCAGGCAGACTCGCCTAATGTACAGGGTGGGCAACTAAGAATGGAGGTCGGCCATATCTCAGAAACCAAGCATCGCACAAGTTTAGGGAAAAAATTACCTTAAGTAAAGTGGTCATGAAAAATCGCTGGAAAATATCTTCGAGTTTCTAAAATGGCCGCTAGGGGGCTTAACAGCCACAGCAGAATAGAAAATCAGGTTTTTCTCAGTATTTTGCTGAATTAAGTGGTATTGAAAATACATGCATCGTAATCCTAGGACAATTTTGAATCTTTTTAGTTTTCCATTTTTTTTGTATCTTCAAGAATAAAGTGGTGGGGAGATGCCAAAAATACATTTTTTCAAATATCGATTACTCCGATTAGCCTTAACGGAATTTAACAAACTTGGTCTCATTGGAAAGTGCTTTTCTTGGTCTATCGAGTGCATGTTGTGCTATTTCCATTTGACTATTACTGTCGCCGCTAGAGGCCGTTATTTGACATGACAACAAATATCGCGCTTTTTCTTAAAAAATTTAAATGGAATGGTATATTTATTTTTACACGGTAAAATAGAGAATTAAAAGCCTCAGATATCAGTGAAAACCGCAACTAGATAGCTTTTCTCTAACAGAAGATATTAGCAAACAAAGTTGAAATTATGAATTATTATCAGATCTTGCCGACGGGATTTGCAAACTAGCTGTTGAAAACAAGTAAGCTGTGAAAATGACACAATGAAGAAACAACATATATCAAACATATTGAGTAGAATATATTACATAATATAAAAATTAGTAATTAATAACAGACAACAATTATAATAATAATAATAACAATATATTTATGTAGACAGTTATGAAAAGACTAATTTTACTTGACGAATGCAATATTTGCAAATTACGCGAGTCAAGTAAAATTACTGTTTCATAACGTTTTTATCTAATCCTGCTCTAAAATAGAAAAGAAATTGCAATTTATATTGAATTTTATTTTGCAGTTTCAAACATTGTTACACCTACAGTGGTACAAATGAATTTTGTGTTTATCGCTGTACCTGAGCATTAGTAGGTATAGGTTGACATTTGTATTAACAAAGTTCAGTTGTCAATCTGCTGAATATTTTTAAGCAAATTAAGTCAGAAATTGTTGATTTAGATGTGGATATTCCATCTGATATAAAAGAGTAGCAGTAAATTCAATAATACTTACCTGGTAAATCAAAAAGCATATATGAGGAAGTATAATATACGAAATTTGAAAATTGGTGTCAACAAAAGTGAATAAAAAGATGTATGTGAAAAGATTCTCTTAGCGTATTTCGAAACGATGAAAAATTATAAAGCGTCACGATATGAATATTGAGTAGGAATCAATATTAAAGAATTAAATGCCAAAAGAAACATTGACAAAAAATATACCATATTAATACCATTTTTAAAGAGAAGATCTTCAGGTTACCACGCTAAGAAATTTATTATTTTAACAGAAGAAAACTTTAAATGTTTTGTTAAAAATGCAGATGACGGAATGTTTCTATTTGCATTTTATTAATAAAGTGTTTTTTGTGCCTTAATGTCTTTTCTCTAAATGATGGGTTTAATAATAACAGTTTAATTAAAATTCATTACATCACTAGTTATGTAATGAAACTGACAGTTATGAAAATTGGGACGTTTCGTAACTTCAAAAATACATTTAAAATTTCGTAACGATGTCTTCGATACACGGTACACTTCCTTCGTACGAAAACCATGTGCCAGTCGAATAAAAACTTTTTCACTTGGATGACGTCTTTCAGGATATTGCACTGCATAGACTCTGGCAGCAAGAGTGGCATGTCTCATGCATTCGAACTAAATCGCTAACATGTCAAATGTTTCATTTGTAAGAATCATTATAATTTGAAAAATTTATTCCAAAATGAAAACAAATTCAAATAAAAAACTAAATACTGCACAAAATAACAATAATGACAAGTTAAATATTTTGACATAATATGTTGTTTCTTCATTGTGTCATTTTCACAGCTTACTTGTTTTCAACAGCTACTTTGCAAATCCCGTCGGCAAGATCTGATAATAATTCATAATTTCAACTTTGTTTGCTAATATCTTCCGTTAGAGAAAAGCTAGCTAGTTGCGGTTTTCACTGATATCTGAGGCTTTTAATTCTCTATTTTACCATGTAAAAATAAATATACCATTCCATTTAAATTTTTTAAGAAAAAGCGCGATATTTGTTGTCATGTCAAATAACGGCCTCTAGCGGCGACACTAATAATCAAATGGAAATAGCACAACATGCACTCGATAGACCAAGAAAAGCACTTTCCAATGAGACTAAGTTTGTTAAATTCCGTTAAGGCTAATCGGAGTAATCGACATTTGAAAAAATGTATTTTTGGCATCTCCCCACCACTTTATTCTTGAAGATACAAAAAAAATGGAAAACTAAAAAGATTCAAAATTGTCCTAGGATTACTATGCATGTACTTTCAATACCACTTAATTGAGCAAAATACTGAGAAAAACCTGATTTTCTATTCTGCTGTGGCTGTTACGCCCCCTAGCGGCCATTTTAGAAACTCGAAAATATTTTCCAGCGATTTTTCGTGGCCACTTTACTTAAGGTAATTTTTTTCCTAAATTTGTGCGATGCTTGGTTTCTGAGATATGGCCGACCTCCATTCTTAGTTGCCCACCCTGTACATTGGTTCGATTAAAGAAACAGAACATAAGAATTTTTGGAAAAATTGTTTACGCTTTTTTCGGCCACGGGCAGTATGGCACCCTCCATATTTAGCTCCAGTTACTTCAGATCATGTACGTATTTTTCCAAAGCTATTCCAGTGCACACCCTATGCTCCTATGTGTCTTACTTTTTCCGCTTATCCTAAAGATGAAGTATTTGAATACAATTTTTAAAATCTGATTCATAAATATCAAACATATGTTAAAGCGTTCATAGGTAGGCTTTATGAGACTATGGACTGAAGAATAACTTATTTTTTTTCTTTTAGATTTCGTTTGCAAGACTTGTCGAAAGATCTACAAGCATAAAGCCTCTCTTTACAATCATGCCAAATTTGAGTGTGGAAAAGATAAATCATTTGCATGTCTCATAGAAGACTGCACGTATAAAACTAAGAGAAAGGGTAGTCTCAAGTCCCATTTGTTGTTAATTCATGGGGTGTCCCATTTGCAATGAGAAAAAGCGTAGGACGGATGGCTTTGATTTTAGTTATTACTTTTCTGACTCGGTTAATCAGTAGAATCCTATGAGAGCTACTCGAGGAAATAAATCATGTAAAAACTGTATTCTTGGCCTGAAGACATTCTTCTTTTCCAGTATTTAACCCCGTGTATATTACGTTTAACTAGGTATTAAATGTCATATATTCCTCACCAAAGGTTACAAGCGGTCTTTGCTTAGAATTTGCTAATTAATTGAACTGAGTCTGCGGTAGGTTTTTGGTGAAACATACTAAAAAGATTCGCTAATTCTTTTCGTGAATGGTGGTGATCTTTGTGTAAGTATTCTCATGTTGAAAAAGTTGGCAGTTTTTTTGTGCTAGAGAATGATTTGGATCAAACTATGATATATTGTAGAAGCTGAAATGGTGCGTATCCGGTAATATCTTCAAACACCTTGTTTACTCTATCAACAAAAACAATTTATTGTGATTTTGAAAAAAAATGTGTTGTGGTTGAGGGCCAACTAATGGATTTTTATTGAATAGTTCTCATATTCTCACAGAATTAATATTCTGTGAGAATTTGGTTAAATATGAGAACCATTTTAATGCCTCGTTTTGACACATTGTAACAGTTGTCCGTACACAGAGAAAATGTTTTGAACCAGGAGACTTTCATAATATGCAAAATAAATAAACATTCCTCCTATGAAAACAAATATTTTTGTATCAAGAAATCAAAACTCTGTATTAAAATAAAATTTAACACAACTTTTTATTTCTTGCCACAAAAGTATTTGTTTCATATGAAGAATTTGTTTATTTGCATATATGTATATGAAAATATTATTTCCATCGTTGTGTAATCAATAATGTATTTTTATGAGGTCAATGCACCCGATGCCTTTGACGGAATATTGTACTTCCACAGCCATCTCTACATTTACTGAGTAATGTAAACCAGGACGTGAGTAGAATTCTTCTAGGATGGGTACCGCCCGTCCCCAACAGATGACGGGATGGATACACTACATAAATCGCATAATGAATATGACTGACTGTACGTCGCAGAGCGGGAAGTTTTCAAGTTTTATGTGGACAAAATTCTACAAATTTATAAATGAACAGAAAATATTAATTAGAAAAGCGGAAAAATATTTAAAAAATTTTAGACACTACAGGGGTGGCTTTTGGGGTGTTTAAAAAATTTATTTAGTTCTAAAATTCTGAAACTTTGTAGGTGTGATAATATTGTGAATACATAAAAAAAGTAAAAAAATTCTGAGGACCAAGGGGGTTTAAAATTAAATATTGCTTTAAAATTACGTTACTTTTTGAATAAGATTTGGAATTTCACGAAATGTAAAGTAAATGTACTGAAATAAATGTAAACTCTTTTAAGGGATGGTTTTTAAAGGGATGCAGCGGTCAATGTTATATTTCTAGGACGACGAAATTATTTCAATTATCTTTTTTTTGTTTTTGGTGCAAAATTGTTGACTGTATAATTATGTTGTTCTTAAAATAATATTCAGATATGTTGTATCTTACTTGTATTACAAATTAATTGCTATATATACATACATATTTATAATAATGGTGATAAAAATAAAACTAAGCAAGCAAAAAAAATAGTCGCTATCACTATTAGTCCAATAATTATAAAGATTATCATAACAAAAAAGGTTATCTGAGATTTTCTTTCAGTAACTCTTAATGGAGGGTTCATACATTACAAAACCACAAAAATTAGTTCTGGGGGTACCGCGCAATCATAAAAACACCCCTTCGGCGAAAAAAACCTTATTTTACTGATTATTCGTTAACCGTTGAAGATATACAAAAAATTGCTCATCATAAAAAGGAAAGCTTGACTAATTGTCTAAAAAAAGTCCTTTTGTAATTTTCTTGCATATGCCATGGTTTTTGAGAAAATCCATATTGAAAAAAAATTGCAAAATTTGAAATTTTTTGCGCGCGGCCTATAGAAAAAATTGAATTGCTCGAAAACCAAACATGCTAGGAAGAAAAATCAAAATGGGTTTTAAAGAGAATATAAAATACTCTCTTGTGTTTTCATTTTTGATGACTATTGATATCTATTAGTATACAAAAATAACAATATAAAATAGTTACCTCTTGATTTTTTGCACTTTTAACTATTCACAGGCCCATAAAAAATAACGAACTGAATATAAGTTGTAAATGCATTATCTTTTAGTTCAAGGTAGTTTTACTTCAATGCAGATAAAGTTATGAATAAAAGTATTCACATTTACGAATTTATCAGTATGTTGAAGTTAGCTAAATTGTGGCCAATTTTTTGTTGTTTCCTAAAAACAAAAAAAGACCCAAACATCTTGAAAATTAGGCTCAAAAAATTGTTTTCGAGCTTATATATCATACAACTATTGTTTCTAATCATTTAATAGTTAAATAATTGTATTAAAAAAATATAGAGAAATTGAATATTCAGCCTTTTTTGGATTTTTTTTTGGCTAACTTCAACATGCTGCTAAATTTTTAAATGTGAATATTTTTATTTTTAACTTCTGCATTGAAATACTTACTACCTTGAATTAAAAGATAATGCATTTATAACTTATATTTTAGTCAGTTATTTTTTATAGGCTTGTGAATAGTTAGATGCACAAAAATCAAGAGATAACTATATTACCTATATTGTTATTTTTATATACTAATAAATATCAATAACCCTCAAAGATGTCAACACAAGAGATTATTTTATATCCCCTGTAAAACCCATTTTGATTTTTTTTTCCTAACTTGTTTGGTTTCGAGCAATTCAATTTTTTCTATAAGCTGCACAGAAAAAATTTCAAATAAACGAAAATTCGCATGCATTAAAAATACAAATTTTTGAATTTCCGTCAATATCGATTTTCTCGAAAACCATGACATATACAAGTAAATTACAAGAGGACTTTTCTTTAGGCATTTAGTCAAGCTATATTTTTTATGAGTAATTTTTATATATCTTCAACGGTTAACGGTTATCAGTAAAATAAGGTTTTTTTCACGGTAGGGGTGGTATTTTGGGGGGGGGGGATTTCGCGGCACCCCCAGAACTGATTTTTGTGGTTTTGATATGGTTAATTCTCGCACTAACAGTTACGGAAGGAAAATCTCAGATAACATTTTTTTGCGAGCTTCTGGTGTATTTTTTACTTTATCTACTGGACTATATCATATCATAACAAACAATTTTCTTGGCAGGCCAGGTGTTTGGAAGTTCACTAAAATTAATTTCCTAGTCCAACTAGGAATCATTAGTTTTTAAAAACTTGACCTTCGTCCTACAGCTTTATCGCCATCTTTCACAAATTTAATATCCAATTTTTTAAAATTTTGTCCATTATTGCTTGTTCTAAAGTTCCTCTACAATGTTGTACACCAAACCTATTAAGGACATGCAAGTACCTACATCCTATTATTTTTTTCCTTTTTGTCAGATTTCGTTGGCCATTCCTAAAGGAGACTTCTCGGTGGTATGGCATAAGTAACTAAAAATTAAAATCATAAAAAATAACACCCCTATAAAAAGTACTAAAGGCAATTTTTAAGAATAAAAAACTACATAACTTGTTGTACATTCTCCATGACATAGAATAACTTCAGCATAATACCTCATTTAAAGCACCTTTATTGGACAATGTCTAATCATAAACTCAATTTTACTTGACGTGCACCAGTCCGCAGTCCCCTCATCATAAAAAAGAGATGGAAAGGATAAGAAAGATAAAATTCTCAGCACTATTTAGTTTAGGGTATTTATTACTAAGATTAATAATTTTTGTATTGGAATCGGTTGGAAATTAGGATCATGTCCGGCTAGATTAACAGAATTGACCACTGTGCATAGTTGTGAGTTATATTGTTATAATTTGACATTTCCCTTTTCCAATCAGTTTATTAATGCTTCGTAAATACGGGTTGCCAAAAACGAATGTTTTTACAAAATGAGGACATAATGTGCTGGCAAAAAAAGAGATGTTGCTTAGTTGTTTCCTATCCTTGTAGCTGTGTGCCACTTCTCGTACTTTTTGGCAATAGAGCTGTGTCATCCGAATCCTGCCTATGACATAACTTTATCATAATAATTAACAATATATACTTTTATGTTATTGTTCTTGTATTTGAAATATCTTAATACTTAATACAAGCCTGTATTAAATAACATTTTTTTCCAGCAAAATCCTTCGCATGTGCTAATTGCGATAAGGTTTATAAACTAAAATCAAGCTTGCTTCGTCATATGCGCCTAGAATGTGGAAAGGACGCCACGCATAAATGTCCGTACTGCGGCTATGCCTCTAAGCAGAAACCACCCATTTTGAGTCACGTCAGAATTAGGCACCCATCATTTGTAGCGGAATTTCTAACTACATATTACTCGTATAAGCCTTTATAAAAAAGAAATATTTTATAGTTTTGTTTTGTAAAAAAATAGTAAAATAAATCGCTTAAAGTACTGTTGTGTTTTTCACTTCATACAACACTATTATTACATGCATAGTGACAAATATTACACGTCGACATCCATACTCAGCTAAGTGGGACTTCATTGAGAGTGATTAAAGCTACAGTTTGGAACCGGACTGTATTTTTGGATATTGGAAACATGCAAATATCTGGACCTTAATATTCGTCGAATATGTGAATGAAACGCTACTTTGGTGAAAGTCGACAACACTAACTTTCACAAATGTGAAGTTGGCAAAGGCGTCAAACAGGGCTGTGTTCTGGCACTAGTAGTCCAGTGTTTGACGGTAAAAATAGATTATTACGTCAGAATTCTTTCGGATAACACCGACTGACTTGAAATTTGGATAATAAGTAGGAAATGACTCAAGCAACAAGAGTTATATAGTACCGATGTGCGCTTTCACCCTGGGAATGGATGCTACCCCTTCTCGTGGGTGGAAATTAGTATACCAAAAATAGGGGGATGCAAAAAATGTTGTATGAAGATTTTTCGATAAATAAAAATTTTTCGAGTTATTCGCATTTGAATATATTGATTTTTCATCTAAAAAATGCGAATAAGTCGAAAACCTTAAGTTTTAACCAAAAATATAATTGGAAACAAAATTGAAGCTTATAAAATAAGAAATCGAGTGGTGGTTCGTTGAAGGTGATTGTTTGGTCGCCGAAAACATAATTCGAACCTTTCAACGTTAAATAACGGAAAGACGACGAACTTTTAGAGGGAAACTGGTCAAACCTTTTTTTAAACCCTTAAAATGATCTTTAAAATGGGCTTTAGTAAAAGTCGTTAGCATACAGACTTATGGAGTTATGATGAAAATAAAATAGTCTCGTTTTTTTCGGAGGAAATATCAGCACTGAAGCCAATGGCTTAACCACAAGAATTAAAATTACACGTAATCCATTTACAATTTTTTTAAGTACTAATAATATATTATAGAAGTTTGAACGGTTTAGAATGCCTGGATTTGAAAAAAGTTTGATTCAATTTTGAAATTTTTGAAGAAATTTTCTTTTTTTTCACAATAACTAAAAAACTAAAGAAGTTACGTAAAATTGCAACAGTATAGAAATGTAGCTTTTTTTTGCAAATAATTTTGTTTTATTTTATTTCTCTAGCATGAAAATTAATTGAGACATCACCGTTTTAAGTTCGCATTTGAGTGCGAGGACCACCTTCCCCGAGCCCTTTAAATTCAGTAATCTCAAAGAGGAATGATTCAAGGAAGTTCAACTTTACAGGCCTTGTAGCCCTTGAAACTTTCTGCAAAATGATTTTTAGAGTGATTAAATATAATAAAAATTAAGGAAGTTAAGCCGTCGGTTTCATTGTTGACTTTTCCTCCGAAAAAACGAGACTACCATTTTTTTCAGCAGAACTCCGTAAGTTCTTATGCTAACGACTATTACTAAAGCTCATTTTAAAGGTCTTTTCAAGTACTTTAAAGAAGGTCTAACAAGATTTTCTCCAAAAATTCATCGTTTTCTCGTCATTTAACGTTGAAAGGTTCGAATTCAATTTTCGGCGAACAGTCATCTTCAACGAACGATAACTCGGTTCATATTGCATCATTATTAAAAAAGAAATCCGTAAAGGTATTTACACAGAACTTCCCGCTTTATTTGTGCATGGCGGTCACTCTAAAAAATCATTAATTACGAAATGACATTTAGAATAATCGGATTATATTTATCACTATTATTACAAAGAGAACCTGATAACTTTTGGTCAAAAAGTGGTCATCCGACAGCAAAAATTCAATACTAAATAACAGGTGCTGAATATGGAAGGCTTGCGCAAATACCTGTACAGATGTCCACCATGGTTGAATTATTTCTTGGGATGACCACCCTGTACATTTTTCAATAAAACTATAATAGGTGCATATGGCAAATATTGCCATCTGTCACATTTCCAATTCCACATCCACGTAGTGGAATGGAAGTATAGTAGTGTTTAAAAAGTTTCATTTTTTTCTTTGAAATTTTTCAAAAATTTTTTCTTATGAAATAGGTTTAGAATGTCGTGAAACGTGGAAATTTTAAATTTGATCAGAAAACATGTTTTTCCAATTCAATAGTGGTGTTAAGAACAGAGGTTTTCAAAGAAATTTTCAGATTTTTTTAAAAATAGATTTAGAATGCCAAGAAATTTGAGCAAAAAAAATTTTTTTCCATCTATTCTAGTGGTAAAAATGTTTTCCAGAATGGTAAAAACATGTTCAAATTTTTTTTCTGAAATAGGTTTAGAATATATATCTATGGATATTGAATATAACAATAATTCTTAGAGCTGTGTATTTATCATACACAACAAAAAAGATTTT
Organism: Stenurella melanura; assembly: GCA_963583905.1. NCBI lineage: Eukaryota > Metazoa > Arthropoda > Insecta > Coleoptera > Cerambycidae > Stenurella > Stenurella melanura. The sequence goes on from OY757309.1 coordinate 8,108,399, forward strand.
TCAAAAAAGCCTTGAAAAAGGAAACAGATTAGATTTCCGAAACGTCGGCGAAATATTTAATTTCAAATTTTTATACTTATTTGTGTTATGTATTTTAAAAAAGCAACCTCTAACTGATTCTTTGACGTAAAAGCCACAGGCGTAGAGGTTATTTACTAGTAACATACTGGTTAATTGTGATATTTTGTAGATTCCACGAGCACCGCTTAAAAAGAAAAAATACATGAGGCAGGAAGTCCCAAAGAATTGAAGAAGAAAAATATAAGATAATGCCACAAATAACATTTAGGCAAGTTTTAGAATGTCATGAAACGTGGACATTTTAAATTTGAGGAAAAAAAATTTTTTTTCGTTTATTCTTGTGATAAAAAATTTTTCAAAAATGTTGGTAAATTTTTGTTTCCGGAAATTTTAAATTTGAGCAAAAAAAATTCTTTCATTGTTTATTCCCTTTAGACGGTCCACCCTGTATATTTTCCAGTGAAAGTTTAACCAGCTCTTCGCTGACAGTAGCGCCAGCTACCTACCAAATTTAACTGCTCTTCTTCAAGTAGTTTTTTAGTTAATGCATCAACAGACAGACAGACAGAGGGAGATTTTTTTCTCGAATACAATACTTCCCTTCGGTATGCGAGGGAAGTAAAAACAATAGATTTTTTAGTTTATAAGCTTCAGTTTTGTTTCCGATGATTTGTTTATAAAACGCAAGATTTTCGTGTTATTTGTGAGAAATTGCTCTAAAACATACAATTTTTAGATGAAAAATCAACAGTTTAAATCGCGAATAACTCGAAATATTCTGATTTATCGAAAAAACTTCATAGAGCATTTTTTGCTTAGAATGTATCCCCTTTGCTTAGAAATTATCCCCCTATCGATTTTTGTTGTTTTGAGTGTTCTAATTTCTACCCCCGAGAAGGGGTGGCATCCAAGGTGAAAGTGCACATCGGCACTATATAACTTTTGTTCCTTGAGCCATTCCCTACTTACTGTCCGAACTTCATGATAATCGGTTTTATCAGAAATAATTCTGAGCGAGAAACCGTCAAACACTGGATTATAGTCCCCTTTAATACCCATATTTAATACGGGAGGCGACGTGTGTTGGGAGGATTGGCAGGGTTGGAGTAACTATAGGAAAAACTAAGTGTTTTACGTGAGATTTGCAGATGATTCCATATTAGCTGCGGCAGACGAGAATAAGTTCGTTCACCTGCTGAATATGCTTTAAGAAGCTCTGATTACGGTTTAAGTGTTTAAGTTTAAATAAATGTTGCAATAACGCTGAAATTGTGATTATAAATCAAACAAATGAAAATCAATCAGACACCTTAATGACAGGGGATTGTGAGATAGTAAACTAGATATACCTTAGAATCTTCATAGACAATATCAGCAACTTGCAAGTTGAGCAAAATTCACGAGACTCATAAAGATCTGACTTGCTAATGCCCTCCATTCCTTGCTCCTCCGAGACATGGATAATTAAGGAGCTATACAGACGGCGTATTGTGATACCTTCGAGATGAGGGTCTGGAGATCCTTGCTATGAATTTTCTGGATGGTCCATTATACAAACAGCTCGATTCCTCTAGAAATACGCCCCCAAGAAAGACTTTCCAGCATCTTATTCTCTCGAATACTATCACATTAATCCAAAAGAGGCTAATACAAAACAGTTCAGAGTCCAGGGAAACCTAGATAGTCAGAGGCGAGAAGAATGTTGGACTGATGGGGAAGAACTTTGATGGGACCGGGCGCTCAACAAACAACCGCGACAGATGACATAACGCTTCCACACGTGCTACACAGCATTTACTTACGTTTGTTGTATACTTTCAGGTTAACTTCGGACCCATTGTGATGTTTATAACAAAAACTTAAGAATCCTAAAACACCTTTGTAAGGCATAAAAAGTATTACTGTGCCAATAAAAATATAAATATGCAGTGCGTTCACTGTTCATGTGCTCATTAAAGGAACTCCCACATAAACGCCACACGAGTACTAAATTATTAATAAACAGTATAATTTTCTATTTATTATGATTTTTATAATCCCCAACCGCCCAAAAGCCAGTGTTAAACACGCTCATAATTTGACACTTTTCTTAGTTTAATATTTATTTGCGAATAAAAATAAAAACTAACGAAATTATTTTATAGCTTTCAGATACATGCAATTTGCTAAGGACGCAAATGGGCGATATATGTGCCCGAATTGCAACTCATCCTACAAACAAAAAGGACATTTAGTGAGACATATCAAATACGAGTGCGGGGTTGAACCCCAGTTCATGTGCGAAATTTGCTTTCGAAGATTCAAGCACAAAAGCAATCTTAAGGCACATTACATATTTTTACACAAATCAGGCATGGGCCAGCAAGAGGAAGAAGTTAAACAGTCCTTTTCAGATACTCTTAAGCAATATATGACCGCTGTGGCGAAAGAGAAACGAAAACTGACGTGATGAAATCTGCAGCTGCTGTCGATACTTTATTTATTTTTGACCCAGTTTTTTTCGTGTGCTTAGGCGACAAAGAATTCTAATGGAAGGAAATAATCGTCTGTTTAGGATAATAAGACAACTTTATTCGTCCGCCAACGTTTCGTTAGGCTTAACCTTCCTCAGTGCTGACAAACAATAAGTACTGTGCAAATATTTCTACATCCATGAGATTAAAAAATGTCGACTGTTTAGAAACGTTCATTTGTTTTAGTTATCGCTTTCAGCGTCCCAGTTACAATAAAAATACAGTAACAAAACCACTTTTCACATTATTTAGTTAGAATTAAAAATGTGAGGTGGAACTTAAAAATTTGTATATATTTATTATTTATTAATATATCGATTAATCGTTATGTACCTACATACAGGGTGTCCCAATAAAAACTCCCGGGCCGGATATATTCTAAACGAATAGAGATATTTTAATTTTGTGAAAGCCAATTTGTAGAGCATAAAGAAAGCATTTTTGAATATAATTGTTTTTTTTAATATATCAGTATATAGATGGTGCTGTGCTCTAAAGAAATATTTCGATGGGAGAAACTTTGTAATGGGGTTTATGTGAAAGAAAAAGCATTTCTAAGCGGATTATGTTCTAAAAAAAATACCATAAAACTAACTGTTTTCGAGATATTTGAGTACAAATGTTGGCATTTGCCAATATTGAATAATTGTAATCTCTTCAACATTTCAGTCCTTTAAGTGGGACAATCTGTATTTAATTTACAAATTTTAGAAGAAAATATTTAAAGAATTTTTCATATAATTGCTTTGTTATTAGGTTAGATTATAATTAAAAATATTTGATATCTAGTGAGTATAATAACCCTTATAATTTATAAATTAAATACAATTAAAGTTACCTTTGGAATAATAGTTTTGACATTTATCAATTTCAATCACATTTTGTTTATTGGTATGTCAATAGAACTGTATTATTGTACCTAATTATTGTTTTCTTTGTGAATATTTATTATTAAATATGATTTCTTATACAAATGAAGATAAATTACACATGATTTTAATTTATGGGGAATGTCGTAAAAATGCTTCAAGAGCTGTAAGTTTATGTGAAATAGGTTTTCCTGACAGACCTTTACCAGATCGGAAAACTTTTGTAAGTTTGTGTTCTAATTTGAAAAATTATGGAGGTTTTAAGAAACCAAAAACGACAAGAAGAAAAAGAACTGCAACTGATGAAAATATTGCATTGTTATTACATCAAGTAGAAAATAACCCAAACATGTCAGTACGCAAGTTGGCGGAAGAAACAAATATTGCACGTTCCACCTGTCACAGAATTCTTAAAACAAACAATATTTTTCCATATAAAGTTCACTTAGTTCATCATTTGATTCCAGGGGACAATGAGCCTAGATTAGATTTTTTGGTGCAATTTTCCATTCTCTTAGAAGAAAATAAAAATCTTTTAGATACAATTATGTGGAGTGATGAAAGTCGATTCCACAATAATGGAGTAATCACAACACATAATTGTCGTTACTGGTCTCAAGAGAATCCTAGGTGGATGAGACATACCAGATCCCAGAATCGTTTTGGTGTAAATATTTGATGTGATATCGTTAATGGTTACATTGTTGGCCCATACCTCTACCATGAGACTTTAAAAGGTGAAAGATATTTACAATTTTTGCAAATTTACAAGTGCTATTAAGGAATTTGCCCGCTCAGTTGGATAATATGTGGTTTCATCAGGATGGAGCAGGCCCACATAATCATCACGACGTTGTTAATTATTTAAATCAAACATACCCAGGAAGATGGATTGGTACCAATGGAGTACTTAGATGGCCCGCTCGATCTCCTGACATTACTCCATTAGGCTTTTATTTAAGGGGATTTTTAAAAAGTGAAGTGTACAAAGAACCAATAGAAGACATGGCAGAACTTTATTATAAAATGTATGTTAGTGTTGCCGCCATTAATCGGCATACCTTATTGAAAGTTTGTAGATTTGAACTAATTGATAGGTTTACGATGTGTGTTAATGAAAATGGCAATAATTTTGAACACCTATTAAAATAGTTATTTTAATTTCATTAGTTCGTAAAAATTCTTTTATGTTCGTAATTGTTTTTTTATTGCTTAAATGTTTGAATTATATGATAAATAATATTTTTAGTTTTTTTTCCAAGGGTTACTTCAAATATATTTAATTCATAAGATACGAAAAATTCTTTAAATATTTTCTTCCAAAATTTGTAAATTAAATACAGATTGTCCCACTTAAAGGACTGAAATGTTCAAGATATTACAATTATTCAATATTGGCAAATGCCAACATTTGGACTCAAATATCTCGAAAACGGTTAGTTTTATGGTATTTTTTTTAGAATATAATCTGCTTAGAAACGCATTTTCTTTCACATAAACGCACCATCTATATACTGATATATTAAAAAAACAATTATATTCAAAAATGAAGCTCTGCTCTGAATTATGCTCCGCAAATTGGCTTTTACAGAATTAAAATATCTCTATTCGTTTAGAACATATCCGGCCTGGGAGTTTTTATTGGAACACCCTGTATATGGTTTATTTAAAATGGTTTATATATATATCAAAAGATATTACTATTTTTACAAATTGCTATAAATTTAATTTTAAGTATTTTATTTATATTTATTTTAAGAATGTTTACATTTTGTTGTTAGTGTTGATGTTTTAATATGAGAACTTGAATTCTGCGTTCTAAAGGCCTGTACACACTTAGTTTAATTAACCGTACTAGATTGAACTAGATAAGTCACAAACTATAACATGCATGAAACCAGGTACCTATTACTCTAAATCTACTTCAACAATAAATGGATTTAACACATAAAGTAATACATGTCTGGAGAAAGAATGGATCAAAATTAAAAATATTTTTACCAGTATACTGCAAAGTTCTTAATGTTCCTTTCCTGAACAGATGAGTAAGGAAATTAAATGTGAATATTTGTTTATTTCTCTAAGTTAGAATACTTTCAGCAGTAGTTTGGCATATTATTTAAAATTACTGAGAAAGTAGCCAGGACTACCATATTTTGTAATAACTCTTTTAATTCAATATGCATAAATAACAGTACAAGACATTTGTATATTAGTTAGCGTTCCATGTACAAATCCTGCTAAGTTGTCTGCGTACAATGTAATTTGTGGTGATATATCGAGAGAAATTAAAATATACCCTCTTAAAAATTGAGAAATTGGCGCAGCCAAGAATCATTAAATTACATATTATGCTTTATAGCAGATTACATAAGTACTTATTTTTCCCAGCCGAAACAAGTATATGTACAGGCCTTAAGATTTACGCTGAGTAGGGAGCAAGTAGTATAACTATGAGAACATCAGAGCTGGGCAGTACTCGAGTACAAGTACTTGACTTTGGTACTTAGAGTACATTCCATGTACTCTGTACTCTATAATCGAGTACTTTCTTAAGTCAGTGCTTGCTACTTGTACTCGTAAAATTAAATACAAGTACTTGTACTCGAACTTTCAAAATTCAAGTACACGAGTACATATAAAGCCAGTTTCAACCAGTCTGATCCTGTAACACAGACGGGGTGCAATGCAAGCTGCTATGAATACTACGATCACTAGAAGTTGGGCTACCAAACAAATAAGAATTAAACAAACAGCTGTGCTGATAGAGAAGTGATAGATAGAAAAATTATGTAAGCAACTTCTTTTATATTTTATATTTTTGTGATGTACCACAGTATTATCTGAAATATTTAAAATATATGGGGTTAATACAAAATTGTTTTAAATTGTAAGTACTTCCATCCAAACCGGAAGTTGAACAAATCAATGAGTACCATGTGTATATCAATAATATGTAACTATATCATTGTATGCAATAATAATAATAACATAATATAAAGGGTGAAATGTTTTAAGAAAATAGTATTTTTATCATTACTATTCGGATTCTGCAGGACTTTTTACATACCGGGTGATGGGTGACACAGGATTATTGTACACCCCCTTTTTTTCCTTATTTATGGAAGAAAAGTTTTGAAATTTGATACAGTTAGTATACTTGCAAAGGCTCATTTCTTGTCGTAAAATAATATTTACGGCAACTTCCGATTTCAACAATTTGTTTATTTCCATGGAACGCTTTGTATATTGTTTTATTTTCATGATCCAGAAATGATTCTGAGTACTTTGATACTATATAGTTGCATATTTGGCAATTGGCAACGCTCATTTTTTTTGAAAATTAATTTAAAACTCTCATTGACCTAAAAAAATTGGCTGGAAAAAGCTGATTCCCCCATTTTTTACTTATTATACGGAGATATGAAATTCTGTGGATTTAAAACTATTTGAAAAATAGATAATTATACAAGTTGGTCCAAATTTAGAAATTGTGATTCATTAATTCATTATTAGGGTCATTAGGGACATTTCACTTAAATTTTTTTAGGTCAATAAAAATTTTAAATTAATTTCCAGGAAAAGAAGCATTGCCAAATATGCATTATGTACTATAAAAGTAGTCAGAGTTATTTCTAGATTACGAACATAAATTAATATACAAATTGTTCCACCAAAATAACCAAATTGTACACTGTAACACTGTTATATGTATGAACAAAAATATATTTGAATATATTCGTTACAACCATCAATACGACTGATCAAAATTATATATACATATCGATATACTAGTATATCTATTTTACCTACAAAACAAAGACCAAGAATAAGGCTGCATAGATTGCAAACAAAGAGGACGGAGTAGAAGGTTCAATTGCACTTAACAGTAAGCACGACAAACACCCTTAAATTTAACTATATTAATTGGATTTTTTTTCGTAACAGAAGCAGAACCCATTTTTCAAAAACGAGACAGAGGACAGAACAGAAGTACATTTTATTTTAGTAACTTAATTAATATTAAGCATTAATATAAAATATAACATTATAACATTAATATAATAAAAAGTATAGATATCTTACTTCCTCTTTTTACCATCAATCAAATTTTAAGTGTTAATGTATTCGTATGAAGTACTTGGATGGTTCAAGTACTTGTACTCGAATACTTGTAATTAAGTACCCGAAAAATTATGGTAGTACTCGGTACTTTGTACTTTGTGAGAAATCATTTCTAGTACTTGGTACTTGGTACTCAAGTACATTTTTTCTGTACTTGGCCCAGCTCTGGAGAACATTTGTTTTAAACTTCTGTACTTTCGGATAGGTGCTACTTTCATAAATGTTTAAAACGTTGTTTTCAATCTTAAAAAATTCTTGAAAAATATTTTTATGTATGCTCACCCAGCTCACCATTAATTTATAAATTTTATAATAAAGTATTGTATAAAAGAGAAATCATATACACTCCCTGTATATATTTATTGTACATATCTAACAATATTTTTGCAACTGTTAACCTTTGTTTTAAGATATCATAGATATATTCAATATTCTGTTAACATAAGAAAATGTTGCCAAGTAACTTTTTTATGACCTTTTCACTAATAAATATTTTTTATTAATAGTGCTGTTAATTAATTTTATGTACAATTTCATATTTAATCCAATGAAAGAGCTGTTGTGCATTATTATACAGGCATGGAGAAAACAAATTTTTTATTGGTTATTTATGCGCCTACAGGAGGAAATACGGCTCAACTGGAGGTTTGTCGTTCAATTTAAGGGTACACTTAATTAACGACGTTTAATATTTTACCATTTTAGAGGCTGACAAGAACATGAATAGAAGGCAACGGGATCGCACATTTGTAGTTTTTATTTTTATTTGTTTTCTGTAAGATTTATTTCAGACAAAAAGATATGTAAGTTAGGTACTTAGAAAATTTAAATACTTTTGTATTTTTTGGTGTATTTGCACTTCAAGAAACTGCACCTAGGTTTGCAGAAACGAGCTCGTAGAGAAATAAAGGGTAAGAGCGAAAATGTTATACTTTCTCACTCTTTGCATTGTAACTTTAAAACTATCCAAGATATCGCCAAAACACACCGAGAATTCCAGCCTTGTCCAGGGCTATAAATATAAAAAGAATACTACAGTCTTTATGATATTTTAGCTAATTTTCAAACTATAGCACAAAAAGTGAAAAAATTTACATTTATTTATTTACGCAGGGTGTAATTAATTTTATGTCATTAAAAAAACTGGTGGTAGGGAACGATAAGACAAATAAAAAACCTTATATAATATGGGGTCTAAAGCTCATAGTTTTGGAGAAAATAAATAAACAAAAATTTCGCAAATTTTCAATAAAATTTTTTGAGAACTGCTGGAATATTGAGGTAGGTTTAGATCTAGATCTGATCTGAAGAAAACTATACTCTAACTCTCCCTTGTGCAATATTTTAGTTACTGTCGGTGTTTCGTTATGAACACACGTCCAAACCGCCGTTCGTTGTTTTTGTTATTTTTGAATTTCGCGTCATTGTGTATTTATAGTTAAGATTTATTTTATTGACTTACCGTTCAAGTCGTCAAATTCTTGATTACGTACAGACACAACTTACTTGTTCGTTCTTTTTGTATTCCTTTTTGGCTTTTGTACCAAGTTTTTATTTTAATTTTCTTTATTGACAACGTTAGTTGGTAGTTTAGTGTTTAGTGTTGAACGAAGTGCGTATGTACTTAATTCGACGTACCGAACTGTGTATTGATACAGGTGCAGAGATTTTGAATCATTTAGGTAGGTAGTAAGCTTTTAACCCAGGACACTCATTTATGTTACAAATGTTAATAAACCTCATTTAAATTTTCTAAATTATAAGTAATCCAATATTTTGTTCCAAATTAAAAAACACACATGTAAAGAAATGCTCTGTTTAAACCTCTATGGCCATTATTTGCTTGCAATTGTGCACGAAGAGAGAACGAATTATTTACCTCTTTATACTTGCCTCAGTTCAGTTGAGGCGGTACATCAAAGGCGGTCGATGATCCTTTGACACCGCGTGTGCCGGCCAGCACTTTTTTTATGACAATTTAAAAGTTGTATAATTGGGAAGTACAAGTCCATCGACCAAGAAAAGCAGTGGTTCTCAGTAGTTGTCTACCATAATATTAAATATGTTAACCTAGATCAGTGTTTTTCAAAGTGCCCCTTGAGGGAAAAGTCATAAAGGTTTTTTGTTTGTCTGGTCGGTCCCCATTACCAGTTTTTTTTAATGACATGAAACTGATTACACCCTGTATATTTATTTATTTATTTAACCATACATCATCCAAAAGTACAAAAACCATTTATAGGATGGTAATCTAAACTAACTTAACCTAACCTACGACAGTAAATCGATATAGTTTGTGAAGATTAATTTATTATCAAAGTTATACCCAGACCTTGAACGTAGATGCTCTATTTAGCATGTCGCCATTCACATTATAATTATATATAATTGGGGACTCCTTGGTTAGATTGTTTTGAAGCTTTTCGCAATCATTAAAATCATTAATCCTATGCAACGTCTTGACGTCATCGGCATATATAAAGATATTTCTCAACGTCTATTTACGTCTAAGTGATCACTGATATCGTTAATAAAAATATTAAAGAAAAGAAGTCCAAGTATTGATCCCTGGGGTACTCCTGATGTGGCTCGGTATTCAACAGATTTAAATCCATTGTGAGATACGACTTGAACTCTATCAGTTAAGTAACTCTTAAGAAATTGAAGTAAACCGTTTTTTACTGATATTACTCTGTGTTACCCTTTGAGCGCGTTGCAATACTAGATACATCAAAAAGCTTGATGTTAAAAAAATGCAACGAAAGCGTTTGGAAATAATTTCCTATTTAAATCTTTTTCTGTCTGGGGATTGACCTAAGTGATTGATTTTGTAATTTAAAATCAGTTCTTTACTATCAGAATTGTAAATACAATTATTTATGGTGTAGGGATATGTTGGTCAAACGACTGGCTATTTATGCTTAAGAAAATTGTAATTAGTTTTTAATTATTCTTGTAATTATTACACATCATCTGAGTATATCGCCTAGGTATCTTATAAATCTCTACACAGAACCATTAATAGTTTCTGGGTGTATCCATTTTAGTAGCTTTTTGTTAATTTTTTATTCATCATTTAATTTTTAATAAATCTTATGTGTAATATTAATTGTTTTAGTAACTGCCACGGAAGACGGAAAATTTATGTGTATAAGATGCGGAAAAAAGTATGGAAGAAAACAACACGTTGTCAGACATATACAGTACGAATGTGGAAAACAACCGATTTTTCAGTGTCCTCTGTGTCCTAGAAAATGCAAACGACATGATGTTTTACAGTCCCACTTGAGAAACATCCACAGAATCCAATAGTTTATATGTGCTACTATTTATAGTAATGTCAAAGACTTAATAGCAGTTGTAGTTTTTTTATATCTATTTATAAGCCTAATAATTTTTTTTGTGATTCAGTTAAAGACAATTTTTTATTTATGGTAATATTGCAATGATCCAACAACATAATATTAATGGTATTATAACAGTAGTTTTCCTTATAGTGGCCGGGCATGTGTTTCGTCGTGAATTTGGAATGATACAACCAAGCGTTCTATTTCCCTTGAAGAACTGTCTGGTTTTTTTGTCTTGTAGTATAGATGTCTCTATTTGTTTAGTGCACGTAAAAAAGACCATAAGAACCGGTCATTAGAATACCAAAGTCAGCGCTAGTATTTGCTGACAAGGTACTACAGAGCCGTACTTTAAAATTTTGCATATTGGAATGAGCAGAATAATACTAGGAAACCGTTTTTAAATTAGGAAACAATAATTTATATATCGCATCACGCTAGCCCGTGGAGGGCACCTAGTGAGCTATACCTGATGATGAATAATTTCTTTGAAGGAGTCATTTCTATGTAAGAAATGGTATACTTGGTAAAATATGATAATTGCAACCGTTTTCGAGAAAACTGCCGCAAAAGATTTCAATGTAATAGTGCAGTAAAATAAGACAAAAAACGGGCTTAACTTCGGAGTCTTTTGTAACAGGGCGGGCTTTTTTCCATTCTCTTCTAAATGCTATCAATAATATATGATAAAAAGTCTTCTTCCTAAAAAGTGCAGCGAATAACTTTTAAAATTGAATTTTATCGAAAGAAACTGCTGACGCCAATCGAAAGTACGGGAAATTTTACATCAAAAACATATATGAAGTTATTTTTGTACAATAAAAAATGTAGGCTCCTGGTCTTTTTGTTTAACGCACGAAAATGGAACGCAGCGACACAAATTGAGCTCAACAAAGCTTAAATGAAAAAAAGAAACATGTGACTATTAGGATTATTTATTATATGTTCAAATATAAAAATGAATGTATGTAGAAATAGTATATATATGAAGTCATAAAGAGATTTCTGAAGAAATTGGTAAAAGCTCCACCATTTCTACAATTTTTAATATAAAAACCTGGAACTTTCACATATTACTCTTGAAGTAATGTGTAAAGATCCTATGGATATGTGTGCTAAATAATTTTGGTAATAAAAGTTATTAACGTTTATGTTACCCATAGTTTCACAAATTTTGGAGTAAAGAAACATTTTTCCTCTATTTTCGTAAAATAAAGAAGGTTAATTTAATTTTTAACGTAAATGCCCTTAAAGCATCTTAAAGTACACATTTCAAGCTTTAAAAATCGCACCTACAGGAATCTGGTAACGCGATTTAAACCAGAATAGGTGGTTAAAGTTAGTTATACATATCAAATTTTACCATACTTAAAATTTTAAAATTTTGGTGGTGTGCATCTTCAAATATAAATTATTGAGATTTTTTTCACTCATCGGATCTTTTTACACATTACTTCAAGAGTAATATGTAAAAGTTTCAGGTCTTTATATAGAAATTGTAGAAATGGTAAAGCTTTTACCAATTTCTTCGAAAATGTCTTTATGTTCCGACTTCATATACAGTGTGTCTCACTTTTCACGGTAACACCTACGTAAGTCGATTTATTTTAAACTTGATTAAGTTATACACCTCTTGAAGGTAACTAAAAGCGCATATACCTATTTAATTTCCATAGACGTGCGGATTAAGGGGGTGAAAATGGGGTCAATTTTCAGGTAAATTGTATTAGAGATTTTTTTGAAGATTACCACCGTTTCTAGGGCATCCTTTAAAACCCCTTTGTACCAAATTTTGTTAAAATATCTCTAGTATATACTATTTCATTTATACATTCATTTTTATATCTTAACATATAATAATTCAATAGTCATATGTTTCTTCTTTCATTTAAACTCTGTTGAGCTCAATTTCATTAATTAATTCAAGTTACAACTAATTTAGTGTAGCGCGTCCGAGATCGCGCGCGCTTCGCGCGCCGTACTTACATGTCGCTACGTTCCATTTTCGAGCGTTAAACAAAAAGCTCTGGAGCCTTCATTTTTGGTCGTACAAAAAATATATGTTTTTGATGAAAAATTTCCCGTACTTTTGATTGGCGTAAGCAGTTTTTGTCGATAAAATTGAATTTTAAAAGTTATTCGCGAAAAACCGTAGTTTTGCACCTATTTTGTTTAATAAATATTACAGCTGCACTTTTTAGAAAGAAGACTTTTTATCATATACTGTGGATACAACTTAGAAGAGAATGGAAAAAAGTCCGCCCTGTTACAAAATATTCTGAAGCCGATTCCTTATTTTGCTGCACTATAAGTAAAAGCTAAGGAGTGGCAACTACGCAAACTCGCTGACTTTTTTTTTGAACTATTTGCTGCAATTTAGAGCAAATTTTCAAATGTACCCTTGGGTTATGGCCTATTATTAATGATCTACACTGTATACATGTATCTGGGAAATAGGTTGCTTGTTTAATACATTCGAAGCTCACGACATAAATCTTACAACTAATACATGTATTTTTACGAAGACATTTCACACATTTCACCGATATTTATTATTTAGGATCATATATATTTATTTTTATAATAAAAATGTCAATATTTTTCATAGCGTTTGAATTTTTCAAGGGTTCTAAGCTGGGTGGGTTTAGCTGGTGCATCTCAGTTTTTTTTTTTTCAGAGATTGTTATCGCGATCTTTGTAACTTCGGTATACATAGTTACCGCCACTTTACTGGATTTCTTAACTAGAGGTAGTGTGTCGTATAGATCAGGTAGATGCTATTTTCTGAAGAAAAGATACAAAGATTACGAAAATTCCGCAGTAGGTGTAGAGAACTTGGAGCTGTGATGGAGCATGATAGAATAAATCAAATGTTTTAAGCCAGTCCTCAGAAGGATATCATCGACTCATGTAGGAAACGTTTCCTAACCAATATATTTTTTTAAATTTTTGTTTGCGTTACCATGTAAAAAAGGGCACGTACTTTTGCAGAAAGGGGAACGTGAAAAACAAAAAACATCAGGTGCATGCCCATTATTGTTATGTAAAACTTTAATTTTTGTAATCTTTATCTAATGTCCTGCAATTTTGTTCTTCCACCTGTTGGATAGAGACCGTAAATAAATAAATACATACATGAGGCAGTTGTCACTACGGAAAAAGGACGGTCTTAACAGTTAGTATTGAAAGTATTTATTTTTAATAGGGAGGTGTTTTTAATGACGTACTAATGAAAAACCTATTATCTCTGAAAAATAGCCACCACAAAGTTAGTGTTAGCTAGAGGAAGAACCATATTGTTTTTTAACAATATCGATCAATAAATAAAAACGTTATTTATCAAGTAAAATTCGTAATGCCGAGCCATTACACAGAATGTCATCGTCACTCTCGGAACTCATATTGATAACTAATAAAAATTTCGTTTAGAACGCATTCTAAACTGCTTTGAAAGACCCTTTACTATGTTACCCATCAAGCGTGTATCATTGCGTGCATCGCCACTTAGCCCATAGCTCGACGCTCCAGTATTAATGCATTCTGTGAGTCGGATGGAACCTCGAAAAATATGAATTTTAGTATTAAAAATACTACTGGGCGCATGATATAGGACCCATCTTACGAAAAACGTATCGAGAGCGACAAATCTGTCTAGGCCGCTGCGCCGGCCTTGTAGTAGAATAACAAGCTGCCTCTATTGTGTCATTCCGTTTGCAATGTGTTGCTAAAAGCTATATTTTAAACGATGCCCCATCAAAAGAGAAGAAGATTTGTCTTGGTCGTGGAAAAATCGCCTTGTACAAGGGGGTTGCAGGGGGCGATTTTCCGAAAAAGTCAAAAACATTTTTGTTGTATATTTGAAATTTACAGCATGTCAGCTTTGTTTTCACGTAATATTACGTACATATCTTAATACTTAATATTTTTTTTCTAATTATTCAAGATTGTCTGCGCTATGCTTTCTTATGGAACGCCTTAACGAATTAACGCTTGCCCTGAAACGTATCAATTCACAAATCCTTTAACTCATCATAAGTCGAAGCGTGTTCATTTTTCGAAAAATACCCCTGAATTAAACGTACGCTTGTTATCGAGGATTTAGTTGGTTTTAAAAAATTTATAATAGGATTTACCGTTTGATTTGTGGGAATTCTTTTCTGGACCGTTGTCGAATCTCGCCGACCCGACCACGGACATGCGAGGAAGGTTCATAATTACGCCCCTGCTATACTCGTCCTAATGCTATTGAGCACGCATAGAGTCGATTTTCGTCCGATAACCGTTTAATCGTTGCCTTCTGAGACCAATTTCTTTCTAATTCTTTCTCTCAACGGTTGTACCTATATTGTAGAGATATATTATCGAAGGAATTTAATACATAATTATTCAGTTTTTCGTAGTACGATTAATAAAAATAATATTTATAAAAAATGAAATCCAGAAAATAATTTGGTGTAATTTAGCAAGCATATCAATAGGACGATCCTATAGGACTTCGACCTAGAGCAGTATACTTGCATCTGGTATTTTCAATACGCTTAAGATACTTGCGAAAGATGCAAGATCTGTGAATTTTTCTTAGCCTAACGAGGCCATGCCCCCCGCTCCCCCCATTTTCGATTATGCTGAATACGATGGTGGTGGTTAAATCTCTTTGCGAGGTCACCCCACCCTCCAAACGGCCAAAAATGACCTCCGAAAGGAGTAAACCACGTATCCGCCGTCTCCTACCAGCCAAACCTGTATTACCACCGTTTTCGAGGATGCTGAGCACGATGGTGATGTCGAGGTTGATGGATGGGGTCGAGGAGGGGTCTTGACATCACCATCGTGCTCAGCATCGTCGATAACGGGGTTAACAAAAGTTTGGCTGGTAGGAGATGGTGGATACGCGGTTTACCCCGAAAAATTCCTGTCCGACTTACTATATGTTTGTACCTTTATAAAACTAGGAATAATTTCCACATACACCTATGCAAAAATACAACATTTCGGAAACTATTTAAACCATCCGCGGATTGGCCTATTAATTTTCTACCTCGTTTTTACGACTTTTGCATCTCCTTTGAAGAATGGTATATCCGCTACACAATCCTCGCCCAAAATTGCATACCTTCTGCGCATGCACTGATATGCAAACCGTTAGAATGAGGTCGCTGTATTTCCCTGATGGGTCACCCGTGTAACTGCCTCGTTAAGCAAATGACAATTCTCTAAAGTTAAATTCACGAACATTTGGGATTTGCAAATTATTATTAATTAATCTAGGTAGGTCTAATAGGAATTTACTTTATTAATATTTTTTTTCATATTAATTTTATAGTTCTGTATTTTTACTTGCAATTAAAATTCTAGGTGGACACAAATGCACTTGTGGAAAGTCTTACTCTAGACCTCACAACCTCAAACGTCACCAACGCTACGAGTGTGGAAAGGAACCTTGCTATCAGTGTCATTCTTGTGATTACAGTTGCTTTAGAAAGAATGTCTTACGCCTACATTGTATGAAAAAACATGGTACTGATAAAATTTAAGTGTATGAACATCATAGCACCATCGCTAATAGCGAGAAATCGTAAAAAGTTAGCACATTATATACAAGTTTGTTCCCAAGTACATTGTCCTAAAATGCAACTCTCAGAAATTAAAATATTTTAATATACTGGGTGTGATGATGGATGTCCTTGTCCAGCAACAACATGTTGGAAAAATTTTCAAATTGAATATGGCAATGACAATCTGATCATTTTAAAAATAAAGAAAAAAAAATTATAACAATTTCGATATCTAAATTTTTAGATTAAATTTCACAAGTGTAAAATTCGTGTTGTCTCATTACGTTCAATTTATATAGTTTATTATTTTTAGAACTTGTAAATATACTGACAGTTTTTATTTTGTGACTTATTTAATATTGTTTATGTTAATTTCATCTGTAGTCTTTTTTTATGTACTTTACTTGAAGTATGCTTGTTGACAGGACTAATCATTACTGTGATAATTATACTTATAGTCCTATTAAATAGATTTGAACACGAAAATAGGTGTTGTAGGGCGTGCTATAAGCATGTTCATGTAAGAAAGTCAAATAAATACATATCTCTATATCTACCTATGTGTCTACCTTTTACTTTAGATTATAATGGACGTTTTGAAGTCCGAAGATAGTTAATTTCTATTAAACCCAATAGTCCTCTCTATGGAATTTTGAGATGCACTGTACATATACAGGGTGTAATTAGTTTCGTGTCCTAAAAAAACTGGTGGAAGGGAACGACAAGACAAACAAAAAAACCTTATATAACATGGGGTCTAAAGCTCATAGTGTTGGAGATAAAAAAATAAACAAAAATTTCGCAAAATTTCAATAACATTTTTTGAGAACTGCTGGAATATTGAGGTAGGTTTAGATCTAGATCTGATCTGAAGAAAACTATACTCTAACTCTCCCTTATGCAATATTTTAGTTACTATCGGCGTTTCGTTATGTACACACGTCCAACCCGCCGTTCGTTGTTATTGTTATTTTTGAATTTCGCGTCATTGTGTATTTATAGTTAAGATTTATTTTATTGACTTACCGTTCAAGTTGTCAAATTCTTGATTACGTACAGACACAACTTGTTCGTTCTTTTTGTATTCCTTTCTGGCTTTTGTACCAAGTTTTTATTTTATTTTCCTTTATTGACAACGTTAGTTGATAGTTTAGTGTTTAGTCTTGAACGAAGTGCGTAAGTACTTAATTCGACGTACCGAACTGTGTATTGATACAGATGCAGAGATTTTGAATCATTTAGGTAGGTAGTAAGCTTTTAACCCAGGACACTCATTTATGTTATAAATGTTAATAAACCACATTTAAATTTTCTGAATTATAAGCAATTCAATATTTTGTTCCAAATTAAAAACCACACATGTAAAGAAATGCGCTGTTTAAACCTCTATGGCCATTATTTGCTTGCAATTGTGCACGAAGAGAGAACGAATTATTTACCTCTTTATACTTGCCTCAGTTCAGTTGAGTTGGTACATCAAAGGCGGTAGGAAGTACAAGTCCATCGACCGAGAAAAGCAGTGGTTCTCAATAGTTGTCTACCATAATATTAAATATGTTAACCTAGATCAGTGTTTTTCAAAGTGCCCCTAGAGGGAAAAGTCATAAAGGTTTTTTGTTTATCTACTCGGTCCCCATTACCAGTTTCTTTTAATGACATGAAACTGATTACACCCTGTATATTCGCTAATTGGTACATCCTACTGCTACTGCGTTGTCAGGGAAGAATTAATGAACTAACACTAACCCTGAGATGGTTTGCACGAACAACAAAATCCTGTATAGTGTTCTCGATGTACATTTCGCTATTCAAGTTGGTATCATCTGAACTTTTGTGATCTCCAGATAATACCAACGTGCTAGCTGTAAATTGTTTTATGAATGTTTTAATCAGGACACGCATTATTTATATAATATCCGTTCTAATGCTTGTATGAAAACAAAAATTGGAGGTACATATACTTAGATTACATTCCATTTTCCATAAATTAATAATTGTATCTGTTGTAGGTCGGAGATACTTTTGTCACTGCGGAAGGAACTACAAGAATCCTGAAAGTCTGTGTAGACACAAGAAGGAATGCGGCGTAGAGAAGAAATTTCACTGTCCGCACTGCAAACATCGGACCCACAGGGCGGATAATCTCAAAAGGCACATGGCCCTTCATTTCTTAAATAAGGATAATTTGGACCATTTTATGTTTGGTTGAAACTTTTGGGATTTTCGACAATTAGGATCAGTCAGCGAAATTGCCAACGATTTATCGTCTGCACAAAAACTTATTTTTATACAGGGTATCTCGAAATTCCTGCATTCCCTTGAGGTATTAATTCTGCATGTAAAAATTTCATAAAAACACGTGTTCGGAAACGCTTTCTGAGGAAGCTACAGCTTCCTGAGGATGGAGTTTAAATCTCGATTTTTTCAGATCATCTCAAAGTTCTTTGACACAAATTGGTGTGCAAAATTAACTAATAGTTCCTGCAAACATGTGATTGGAAATGTTTTTTAAGGAAGCTACTTTCAAAGCAGTAATCTTTGTATTTGGAAAAAATTATAATGAGTTTATGATAGAAAAACAAAACAAATTAAACAAAACTATTAATGTTACCCAAAATACCTTCCTTCTTGTTCGATATAGGTCTCAATATGACTCGTTGTGCCATGTTCCGAGGGATAGTTTCAAATGTTGTCACTATGTCTTGCATGCAAAATGATTTAAATCTGGTAAACTGGGACAATTTATTGGTCATTCCTTCTTATCCATTAATCTGAAAATACTCAATCTAAATGGCGCTTTGCCATAAAACTGAAGTGCGTTGGAGCCTATCCTGTATAAACATAATTTTTCAGTGAGAAAGCAACGGAATGATATAATAAATCGAGAATTCTGTCCATTAAGTCATGAAAGATGAAACAATGGATCAAGTTAGAATTAGTAGTAAACGTAAAGAGTGGCCGCAAAATTCCTTAAAATTTAGCCCTAGCTTTGAGCCGAAGTAAAATAATTGAACTCCAAAGGTCCTAAATTAAAGCTTATCAAGAATGTAGAGGTATCTTTTAGTTTCAATATTGGAAATGTTTATGTTCGTATATGGGGGTCGAGTTACAAGTTTTCGTTCAAGGTCAAAAGACAGCGGTGTCGCGGTCGAGTGAGACTGTCGTATATGCAACGGCTGATATACACAAATGTAATATGGGTTGCATATATCACAGGGGTCAGGTTACCAGTTATCATTTAATGTCGAAATACAGCGGTGTATGGTATGTATGGTGTTATCATTTCCAATGTCCCGAAGGTTGCAAGAATTGCGAAATCTGTTAATTTTTCAATATAGGGGTTGCTACCCCACAAAAGAAGATTAAAAGGGTTATTATGGGTATAAATATCTTTCAATAATTTTTTTTCATGACGCGTTTTAATACAAATAGATTTTTCAAAGTAGTTAATTCCAAATGCTCCACATCAAACGGCTTAAAACTACCCCTACATTAAAAACATCTACATTAAATTTTTTTAGGAATGTGTGTAAAATGTTTTAAAATACATTATTAGAGTTTCTTATTGTAAGAGTAGTTTTAACCCTTATTCGGGGTTCTATCTTAGACATGGAGTTTTTTAAATCTAATTACTCTAAAAATTAACTTTAAAGTAATTGTATTAAAAGCCACTATGGAAGAAATAAGCAGTGAAAAATATTTATATTTAATTTAACCTTAATTCAGAGGGATAGAAACCCTAACATTGAAAAATAAAAAAATACCATCATCTACATTTTTGATTCGCTTTAATAATATCGTCACTATTAATTTACCAGGTTACAATCTGACTACTTTTTTTTGTAGGGAACAAACGGTTCATGGGGGTGTTGGAATATTCACCAGCAATAAAATTAACTTTAAACCTATCAATGTAAATATTTTCTCTAAAGAATTACACGGAGAATTTTGTGCTATTGAACTTACTAAAAGTAAAACAATCATCATTACGTTATATAGATTTAAAAATGGTAGTATAGAAATTTCCTTTTATTCGTTGGAGACATTGCTGATACACTGCTCTAACAAATTCAAGAATATAATTATAATTGGTGACTATAATATTAATTTTCCCAAAACCTCGTCAATACTAAATTAATTACTATGCTTAATTACGTATTTTGGTTTTGAAATAACAATCGCGGATTCGCCCCAGTCTTCGACTTGTATCGATAATATTTTGACCAATATAGGGGATAATGGTTATGAAATAGCTGTAGTAGAGGCCCTCATAGCCGATCATCGGACACAAATACTGTTTCTTAAAAATGATATAAAATTTAACTGTACTATTTGGAAACGTAAAATAACAGATAATGGCATCATACAACTAAGAAATCACTTACTGAAATTGATCTATCAACTAATTCTACTTTTCTTGCTGAATTTTTAACACAAACTTATGCGGACCTAACAGTAGAACATTTTCTGTTGAGATCCTGTAAGACTAATAACAATAAACCACCGGTCGGATGGTTTAATAACGACCTAAGAAAAATGATGGACACATTGTCCTCTCTTAAAACTGTCTGTGACTGCTCAAAAAATCCGGGTCTTATTACATCATATAACATGCTTAAGAAAGAATATAAACAGAAAATTTTGTTTACTAAGAAAAGTCAATATGATGAATTTATTGCACAATCTGATAATAAGGTTCGTGACAGTTGGTGTTTGGTTAATTTTGAAAGAAATAAATCACAATCTAATACTATGGTATTGAAGCCATCGATTTTAATGATTTTTTTACTACTACAGCCGAAAAAATTGTTACTACTTTACCCAGTAATACTTCTCAAAGTAAAGAAGCTGACACTATGAACAGTGTGAATACTCCGAGTTTAACCTTTTTTTATTCATCCAATTACAGAGAGCGAAGTTATTGAGGCTCTAGAAAAATTGAAAAACTCGCGAGGTATAAACACCTAGGCATGGATAGTAAAATTATCAAAGCAACTGCAGATATAATTATTCACCCTTTAACAATATTAGTTATTTAATGCATCTGTAAGTGAAGCAAATTATCTTGCTTTTAAAATTGCGAAAGTGATACCGGTTTTCAAAAAAGGGGGACATTTCAATAATAGAGAACTACCGCCCCATATCCATCATCCCCATTATATTATATTTTTGAAATAATATTAAAAATGCGGCTTCTGCATTTTTTTTGAATCTAATAACGTACTAAACTGTTGCCAGTTTGGATTCAGAAGTAAATGTAGCACATCCCAAGCAGTTTTCAAGGTAGTCGGCGACATAGTCAGTGGTCTTGAGATTGGCGAATTAGTATCAATTGCATTATGTGACCTTTCAAGGGCGTTTGACTGTGTTTCGCACGATATTTTTTTAAACAAGTTATACTGTTATGGAGTTAGGGGTTTATCTCAGACATTCTTTAGATCATATACGATTAGAAAACAAACCGTATGTATAAAAAATAATTTTTCCGATTTAGGTCAGTTATACACGGAGTACCTCAAGGTTCAGTTTTGGGACCCCTGTTGTTTATTATGTATGTCAATGACTTATTCCATAACATGTTCCCTAATACCTGCGTTGCATTTGCCGATGATACAACCATAATAAATTCAAGTCCAGACATGAATTATCTCATGCTAAAAAGTGCCGACACTGTTTCACAAGCCAAACAATTTGAAACTCAATGAAGAAAAGACTCAAAACCTAGTATTTTCTACCAGGTATAATATAACTAAGAGAAATACCGCAAAAGTACTCGGTGTCACTAATGTCGACAGACTAAATTGGTCGTCCCACGTCTCACGGCTAAGTCAGAAACTATCGAGATCCGTATTTGTTCTACGTAATCTAACAAGAACGTTATTATGGCAGACTCTAAAAATGAGCTATTTGCGCTATTCCATTCACACATTAGTTATGGTACATTGCTGTGGGGTAATTGTTCTTACGTAGATAAAATAGAATAGTGGCCGGTGCTGGCTTCAGAGACCACAGCAAACCTATTTTCAAAAATCTTAAGATAATGCCCCTTCCGTCTTTATATATGTCAGGTTATTAGAAATTTATAAAAGTAAGACTCAATTTGCAACAAATGCTGAAGTTCGTACCTATGATACTAGAAATAGAAATTGTTTTCGAACACCACACTTTCGACTTTCGAAAACAACAAAAAATTCTTTCAATTTTAAAATTTTCAATTATCTACAGAACTATTTAAAATTCTTGCGTAATCCAAATTCATTTAAGGGGATAATCAAAAAGCATTTGCTTATACATTGTTTTTGTTCAGTTGAGGAATATATGCAAACCCCCATTGGACTTATGTCCCCTATTAATTAATTAAGTATTTACATATAATTATATACTGAGAAATGCTTACCGTCATCACAATTTTATAAATTGATAATTGTTTAAGTTTTTACAAATTGTTTGTAAATTGTTCTTTTGTACGTGTTTTTTCATATTTTAATGTTTTTACAACTGCATGCCTTCAGTATGCATTCGATAACTCTATAGAGAGTTATACTTATATTGTTTTTCTTTGACTTGTCAAAAATGTTATATTGTGTAATGTGGTTAAATAAAATATCTGTCTATCTATCTATCTAATTGAAGACATTTAGCGTTAAATTATCTTTTTTCGGTGCAAAGTCATTACGACGTAACTTTGCTGTCACTCTTTAAAATTTGAGTTAAATTATACAAACTAATGGTAACTATCCTCCGTTTTTCTGTCTAAGGATCAATTTAATTTTAGTGAGTACTGTACCAAAGTCTTAATGGTGCTAAATCGTGAGCTAGTGTCAAAGTCATTCCAAGATATTTCCGAGATAGTCAATAAAAACCTATATTTAGTTTTCATTCTGAAAGATCCGTAGCTTTCTTAGAAACAATTTTCGGACACATGTTTGTAGAAAGTTTTTTGCATGTAGAGTTAGCAAGGGAATATGGCAATTTTGAGCCACTCTGTAAAATGTAATTTCTTTTTTACTCAACCTTTCGTAGACACCGAAGGTTTGCAATACTTTACTGCCTAAGATACCTTTAAACATTTTAGACACTCAGTAGTTCGGATTCCACTATGAGGTGCCGAATCTCGTTTCGTTTACTCAGACAAATCTAAATTTCATAGAATCAAGGTGGTTACAGATATTTTAGAACTATTAAAATATATTCTTTCTAAAAGATTATATAGTATTGGGCACGTAAACCTTGAATGAAAAATGCATCTCTCATGTGCCTTTATGTAATAACGTGTTTTCGTTTAATGATCTATGTTCCATATTCCCTATTAAAGTTAGAGCGGAGCGACCGTAAAGAAGCTTACGGCATTCTGTGTACGAATAAAAACATTTTATAAGGAAAGTACATCGTTAGTAGCCCAAAAAGAGAAGCGCAGAATTCACCTTCATCATTACCCTCTTCTTTTCTCGAGTTTGCTGTGTTTTCTTTGAAGGCAAGAAAGTCAACTTGGCAACAAAAAAAAAACAAATAACTAGTGACAGTTTTGAATGTTGACAATTAAGTACTTCCCAATTTTATAATTTTCTCTTTCGTTGTTGTCGTGTCGTTTGAACCTTGCTAAACTCTAAAATCAAAGTGCACAATAAAATCCACAATGAAGCAGTCCAACAGTAAAAGGTAAGAAAAGCATAGCTTCTCTTTTGTACTTTTTAACTTTTGACCTGAATTTTCGTCACCTCACAAGGGGGTAGAAAAACCCACACATATATAGTACAAAGGCAATTAATTACTCACTCTAGCCCTTTCCTCGCCATTAATAATTTTGCGAGAACTTCTATACACCAGATTTTTCAAATTCCCTAGAGTTTTCCACGGAATTCCTTCAGAATGGACACCAGAAAAGTTTTGATGGTACAAACAAAATTATCACCAAGATCATTTATGCAGCTTTTATTCCTAACTTTTCCAAACACAGTCCGCCATGGTCGTTATTATTTTGGAGCAAATTAGCTACAGCTTAATGGTTGTTATAAAGTTTTAAATGTCGGAAAATGTCGTTCCATTTTTACGACAGCATTATCGCAGCTTTAAGACGCCATCGCAACTAGCAACTACAGACAATTGACTATTGTTTCAATAGCTTCTTGTGTTACTTGGGCAGGTTCA
The DNA here is from genome assembly GCA_963583905.1 of Stenurella melanura. Lineage (NCBI taxonomy): Eukaryota > Metazoa > Arthropoda > Insecta > Coleoptera > Cerambycidae > Stenurella > Stenurella melanura. The sequence continues at coordinate 8,132,977 of OY757309.1, forward strand.
ATTATATCAACGTCAAGCTTTGCTCCTAGCCAGATATCTATAAGATCATTATTGGTGACAGGAAATCTTGAAGATCAACCTTGGTAATTTATAATACGTACTACATACAAGCTACAAAGAACTAACAAAAGTGCAGCTTGCAATATTTTTTAATATTGCAATTATCCCGACCAATCCTCCTTGTCGAGAAACAATACTCTGTACTATTATATTTATTTATAAATTTTTACGTTTTATATGTTGGTAAGAGGTACTGTTCTCAATAAATTTATTTACAGACATCATATTTTTTATTTACTACCTCCCTTTTAAAATGTAAATATTTTAAAAATATTCTCTTTGTTATTAACGAATACATATTTTTGCAGGGAGAGCACACGATAATACATGTACGAGGTGCGGAAAAACTTACAAATATGCAACTGGTCTCGCTCGGCATCGACGTGAGTGCGGACAAGAGAAAAAGTTGTGTTGTGGAATTTGCCAACAGAAGTTTTACAGAAAATATAATTTGAGGTCGCACATGTTAATTGTTCATTGTAAAGTATGAGTATGTAATAAAAGTAACTGAAAAGATACATAAAACTAAATGCGGTTCCCCAAGGATCTGCCTCAAGACGCGTAAAAATAACCTATTTTCTACCTCCCTTGTAACATTTATGAGACCCCCTTTACACGAAACTTCGCTCATTTAAGGATAACAATTACACTTTGCTTTTTTTTGAGAACGTTCATTTCTTGTGAACCTCCTCCTCCCTCGATAGTTTATTTTGTCATATTTTTGGTGTCTCCCTTCTCCCCTAAAAGACGCATTTGTTGAATGGCCCCTAAGTGAGTGAGTCTTTCAATTCCATCGGCCTGTCTGTCTGCCCTTTCGAGTGATATCTGCAAACCCATTTAACAGAGAAATAGGATATAATTTTTTAACGTTTCGTGTTCTAGTTCAATACAGACAGTTCTTGTTTACTCGTTGTTTGCCTACGTCATAATATTGATTAATTACGACTTCTTACCTGTTAGTACAGGCAAATTAACAATTTAGGGTAACAAAAATTAATAAAAGGATCATCTCTGGGATTTAAGTAGGTAATAACCTGGATAATGAGATGATGCATTCTTTGCACTTCCAAGTTCCGGGAAAATTCAAAAAAATTTGGAAAAACTTTTTGATTTTCGGTTTTTTTTGTTCTTGCGGCCAAAATAATGAACATAGAGAAAAAAGTTCCCTACAAAAGTTGTAGCTCGTCTTTTTCTCTACAAATTTTTGTCTTATTAAGCCGTTTAGAAGATAAATCCATTTTTCCACTTATAGTTTTAAGCCGCTTCGAAATGCGCGAAAAATGAGAATTCTCCAGGAGTTTCGTACGACCGGGCTCATCGATCGATAATTCTTACTATTTAGAGTCCCAAAAAAATGAAAAGAACATAAAATGTAGAGAAAGGTCTCAGCTTTAATGTGGAACTCATAACAAAATTCATAAAAAATTGTATCAAAGAGAGAAAGTGTCAGAATATGGCTTAGTGAACTTTGTACAGTTGACCCACAGATTTATTCATATCTTTGCCGGGAGTCATTAGAATGATAATTAATTTTGCTTATATATTCTCATATAATGATATATTAATACAATGAACATTTTATTGGAATAACTTTTGTTGGAAAGATATGCCTTGCGATCAAAGTAGAGGGTATATTTCTCATCGATCAATCACCTCCAAATTTTGAAGTTCAATTCGCTATATATTAAGGAATAATAATAGCACAGTCTTAATTTTTAGATTATAAGTACAATAAAACATATTCTTTCGAATGACTTTAGAGTTTTTTAAATGCGCGCAGTACTTTTTAATTTGCCTACATTATTCATACACATTCAGAAAATGCACAATTATACAGTAAAACATATACAACTTATTTGTTTCTTAATATTCTTCAATGAAATTTTCACGAAATATAGATTAAAGTGCGTGGAATCAAATCCATGCAGTGAAAAAGCACCTATCGTTACGGGAGAGATAGGCAGGATGCATAAAACTAAAAAGATGTGAATAAATCAACTGTATAAAGTTTACTAAGCCATTTTCTAACACTTTTTTCTCTATGATGAAAATTTGTATGAATTTTGTGATTAGTTCCACATTAAAGCTGAGACTTTTCTCTACATTTTACGTTGTTTTCATTTTTTTAGCGGCTCTGAATAGTAATAATTATCGATCGATATATCCGGTCGTGCGAAAGTCCCAGAGAATTCTCATTTTTCGCGCATTTCGGAGCGGCTTAAAACTATAAGTGGAAAACTGGATTTATCTCCTAAACGGCTTAAGTATGGCAAAAATTTGTAAAGACCTATTTTGTAGAGAATGAGACGAGCTACAAGTTTTGTTGAAAACTTTTTTCTGTATTTTCATTATTTTAGCCGTTAGAGCAAAAAAACCGAAAATCAAGAAGTTTTTCCAAATTTTTTTGAATTTTCCCGTAACGTGGAAGTGCAAAGAATGCATCATTCCATTCTACAGGTTATTAACTACTTAAATCCCAGAGATGATTCTTTTATTAATTTTTGCGAGGTTTTTACAACATTTTGCCTTCATTGCCTGTACTATATTGCCTTCTACTCAGATTTTTGACAGCGTACTTGTGATTTGTTGTTTGTGTGATTCTTAACCCTACGACCACTGGCTGTGTAATTAATCTAATATTTAGCCTAATGAAAAAAGCATACAATACCCTGGGCGAATATTACATAGATATTTTTGAACCAAGTGCAATTGCTATTACTCTATTCTTTTATATGTTTATAAATTTATTTGTAACTCATATTATACATAAGATATATTTGTTTGTTAATTTATCTATAAGTTTGCTCTTATATATCATAATAATTAAACATGTTCATTTACTACTCTCTATTTAAGATTATTTTATTCTTTCTTGTGTGACTCGTTCTACATCTCAAGGTATTACTGAATAAAGATGTTTGATTACTATTATTACTATTACTTGAACAAAGCATGTATATACCTGGAATAAAATATTAGTATGAGAGTCCATCGACAATAATCTGATGATCATCTGTTAAGCTTGAAAATTGGTGGAGGTACTTTGAGAAGTACCTCCTTGGCTTGAGAGCCATAATCTCAATTTCAGTTCATCGGCTGGGCAATCTGGGTTGCAAGGGGGCTAGGGGAAGGGATGACGGAAGCAGTTTTTGCAAATTTAGGATTTTTTACTCGAAGAAAATCAAGTTATATAAACATATTCCAATTATAAAAAGTCTTAGAATTAATAATACAATATGCTTGAATTTTCTCAGAATTGTTTTGCGATTTTTTGGGAAATCGAAACAAGTGACAGAAAACGAAAAAATTTAACTATTATTAAGTAATCCTAAGATTTTTTGTCCTTGAAAAATTTTGATATACCTAACTTGATTCTCTTTGAGTAAAAAAAATTCCTGTCACTGTGAAGGCCTAGGCTAGACTGAGGTTTGAACTACTTGGCGCGGAAAGACCGTTCAACCATTTGAAACATTTTTATTCTATTGAACTAGAATACATGGCATTTCTTAAACTTAGTTAATTAATTATATATTTTATTTATATTCAAAATATAGAACACATACATTAGAAAAACATACAGTGGGCCGTTGTTTAACCAGGTAACCATAAGAAATGATGTAAATGCGATGTCATTGCACACCTCAATATTTTTATTGTGCCTTGTCTCATTTATTAAATTAAAGTTAGTTTGAAACGAATTTTTATAAGATATTATCTCTCTAAAAAATATGTTCAGTAATAAAATTGTTTTTCAGATAATGTGGTTTTAAGTACTAATTTTTATACGTCAGGTAATGTTTAGGAGTTAGGAAAGGGAAGGAATTCGAGTTTTTGTGTTTCTTTGTTGCGGATTGTCTGTATTGTCATACAGTTTGTCCGTTGTTGCGCTATTGTCACCGGCTCTCAAAGTAGACGGGTAGTCTTTGGTGTATTAGTCTGTGCGTGTATGTATTTCCGTCGTAATGGCGTATATTTGTTATATCCGTGCTAAGCATCGATAGCTGAATATTTGTGGGAAAAAATTTCTGAGACATTTCGTCTGTAACGTGTTTTGCTTGGCTAGCTGGTTTGGAGATTTTATTTCAGAGTTCGATTAGTAAAAAAAAATGTACTACTAGAATAGATAAAAGAAGTTTTTTTTTGCTCAAATTTAAAATTTCCACGTTTCATAACATTCTAAACCTATTTCAGAAAAAAAAAAATTCAAAACTTTTTGAAAATTTTTGTACCAGTAGAAAGATGGGATTTTTTTGATTCTAATCTATTTTATAAAAAAAAAAAAATTAAAAAGAAAAATTTTTTTACCGCTAAGTATAGAATATATGATGGAAATCTTTTTTGCTCTGATTTAAAATTTCCACGTTTCATGACATTCTAAACCTATTTCAGAAAAAAAATGTCAAAACTTTTTGAATTTTTTTTTACCACTGGAAAGATGGGAAACTTTTTTTGCTCAAATTTAAAATTTCCACCTTTCATGACATTCTAAATCTATTTTATAAAAAAAAATTTAAAAGGAATAATTTGAAAATTTTGTGAAATGTTTTTAAAATTTTTTTTACTATAGAATATACGGAAAAAAATATTTTTGCTCAAATTTAAAATTTCCACGTTTCATGACATTCTAAATATATTTTATAAAAAAAAAAATCAAAAAGAAAAATTAGAAAATTTTGTCAGAAAATTAAAAAAAAATAATTTTTTACTACTATAGAATATATGATGGAATTTTTTTTTGCTCCGATTTAAAATTTCCACGTTTCATGACATTCTAAACCTATTTTAGAAAAAAAATGTCAAAACTTTTTGAATTTTTTTTTACCACTGGAAATATGGGAAACTTTTTTTGCTCAAATTTAAAATTTCCACCTGTTATGACATTCTAAATCTACTAAAAAAAAAAATCAAAAAGAAAAATTTGAAAATTTTGTGAAATAATTTTTTTTAAATTTTTTTACTATAGAATATACGGAAACATTTTTTTTTGCTCAAATTTAAAATTTCCACGTTTCATGACATTCTAAACCTATTTCAGAAAAAAAATGTTCAACACTAAAAAATTTTTTACCAGTGGTTAAATGGGATTTTATTTGCTCAAATTTAAAATTTCCGCCTTTCATGACATTCTAAATCTATTTTAGAAAAAAAAATAATTTAAAAGGAAAATTTGAAAATTTTGTCAAAGAATTATTTTTTTTTACTCCTGTAGAATATATTATGGGAAAATTTATTTTTGCTCAAATTTAAAATTTCCACGTTTCATGAAATTCTAAACCTATTTCAGAAAAAAATGCTTTTGAAAATTTTTAAAGTTTTTAAAAAATATTTTGGCAGATGATGGAAAAAAAGTTTTTTTTTCGTTCAAAATTCAAGTCTTCACGTTTCATGACATTCTAAATTTATTAAAAAAAAAGAAAAAAATTGAAACTTCTTTAACCACTGCTATACTTCCACTCTACTACGTGGATATGGAACTGAAAATATGACAGATAGCAATAATATTTGACATATAGTTAAGGCACTTGGCAAGGAAGACACCTATTATAGTTTTATGGAAAAATATACAGGTTGGTCATGCTAAAAAATAATTCAACCATGTTGGAAATTTGTAAAGGTATTTACGCAAGTCTTCGATATTTGGCACCTTTTATTTAATATTGAATTTTTGATCTCGGATTACCACTCTGTATATTTTTTTTACCAAAAGTTATCAGGTTTTCTTTGTAACAATACCTTCCGATTATTATTCTCATATGTGGTTTCGTAATTAACAATTCTTTAGAGTGACCGCCCGGTATAAATAAATAGGGAAGTTCTGTGTAAATACCTTTACCGTTTTTTGTTTACTATTTCAGTTAATATTCTAATTAATATCCTTTCCGTTAGTTTGGAGAAACTGTTTAGCAGACATATTGGTTGTAGCTTGCCGTATTATGCCGTGGTTTGTTCGGTTTTCGAATGGGAATTAAGATACCTAGTTTCCACACTCTCGGGGAATACTGCAATCTGATGGTGGTATTTATTAGGTAGGTTAACTAGCTTGACATTTGCTTTGGGAGGTTTTTAAGATCTTTGCCATGTTCTAAGGCAGAAAAACGATCATGCCTCTAGCTTACTCAAATCTGTCAGGTAAAGCACACAGGTTCCTGTACTATAATGGTCGAGAGATCGACAAAAGTCAGATAAATCTGAAGAAACTTTATGATGCTAAAAAATCGTATTATTACCTTTCTTAATTATAAATAGTACGATGTGATAAACAAACCCATTTTTATTCCAGTTAGTTGAAGGTACAGTATTCCTATTTTAAAAAGATTCAATCAGGATCATCAGGCATAGAGCAGAGTTTGTGTTATGCACTTTGTTCAAAATAAAATGATAAACATACCTCATTTTTAGGTACTCAATTTTCCTGTGAAAAATGTGGAAAGTTTTATAAATACGCACGAGGTTTAAGAAGGCACAGAATTGAATGCGGAAGGGAAAAACGTCTCACTTGTTTGTTTTGCCCTCACAAGACTCATAGGAAAGAGAACTTGAAGGCGCATATGCTTATGAGACACAACACACTGATTTAACCCCGATGAGAGTTGCTGTAAATATAGTTCAAATTGTGAAGAGTACAAAATAAGAAGGATGTTGTAAATAAGTCATATTTGATAGTAAGCTGATGTGTCCTAAAACTATAATAAATATATCAATCGTGCAAGTTTCAACTGTTATTTTTTGCTAAGTAGTGAATCGCAATAATGTTTTTATTCCTTAAAGAATCCTAAAAGTTTATATTTCTTGACTCATTTATTTTAATGTGACAAAAGTTGACTTTGTAGCAAAAATTAAATAATATTCATGACTCATTTGTTTTAATGTGACAAGAGTTGACTTTGTAGCACAAATTAAATAATATTCATAAGATTTTAACTTGAATTTCTTAAGTTCCAGTGAGCGGTTTACAAAGTTTACAAATTCTTTCCGTTCCTTCGTCTTAGGATATTCGGTGTTAAAATGGGGGCTCAATACATTTAAATCGTATTGAAGACTTAATACATTTGAGATTTTTAGGTACTACAAAGTACTACTGCCAATGTGGAAAAGGATACACCAGAAAAGTAAATTTATTTAGACACCGTAAAGACTGTGGAAGCGATAAGAGAAGACTTCAGTGTCCCCATTGCGAACATCGAACGAACCGATCAGACTGTTTAAAAAAACATATTGTTATTCGTCATGTAGATTTGTATTCAGCTTAAATTCAAAAATAAATTGTTCAAAGTTAGGCATTCTTTTTCTGCACAAAAACCATTAGGCAGTGAAATCGTATGAATGGCGTATGCTATTCAAGAGTTTACGCAAGGTTCGAACCTACAGAGCAATGAAGTGTTTCCATAAATTTTAAATCCTCTTTGAGTGTGAAAATAACACTTGATTATGGTTAAAAACAATTGAATTTTGACAATCAGTCACATTAAAATAAGCCATTTTAATTTTGAATTGAAATTTTACCGCAATGAACACTACATTATTTCACTGCTACACTATTTCACTTATGAAGTCAAGAGTAGCATTGATTGTCAGTAAATAAATGACATTGTGCATTATACACACACGTTATTTTGCAACGTCTTAGCATATAATGAAAACTACTAAGTGGTGTTTTGTGCCAAGATCAAAAATACATCCAAAAACGTACCTGGAAGAGTTTAAGTGACAGTACCAGAACACTTTTACAGTAGGTAAATTTGCAAAAGCAGCTTTACAAATCCCGTAGTAGACATGACATATTTAATCACATGTGAAACGTAATTAAAGCGAATAAAATGTACTTACCACTATTTAAACGCGATTTAAGCCACTGATAAAACCGATGACGTCACCGCCAATCATAGCGTGTTTTGCATACTCGTTCAGTTATTAAAACTCTGTGTTATTTATTTGTTGAAATCCCCGGCAGTTTCGGAGTTATTTGACGTTTTATAAAATATTTGATGGGCGCAAGGGTTTGTAAGAACCGTTAACTTTCTTCATATAGGAGATCCTTATTTGCCCTTTAGCTCGCAGAAAGAATACAAGATAAGCTACCGTCTACAATAAAAATAAATTTCATAGTAGTATAACGCTTGTTCTATTTTTCACATTATATTTTATCAAATTCCAACCTCAAACACTTTTTTAGTTCAAATGGTATTTTTTTGCATCAAGTTATGTGTTTTTCTAGTTTCACCATTGTAGGGTTAAAGTTACAATTTTTTGAAATACTGGCGGTTTCCTTAAATGTTCAAGAATTTTTAGTAAAAATTGCCTTATGTCAAAAAATGCCAGCACGTTTAAATTACACTCGCGAAGACTTTTTAGATTTGTTTATTAGTGGCGGAGAATGTGATAAAGTAATATCAAGAATATGTAACACATTTGCTACTCGATACCCACAGGAACAGAAATCATCCCACCATACACTGTAAGACGCAAATTGGATAATTTTAGAATATTTGGCTCTGTCAAGGCAGGAATTCTAAGGAGAAGATAATTTTCTTTTAAATAAGCTTCTTTCCAAAACCTGTCATCACCATTAAATAAAATCTGTATGAAAGTTATAGTCAAAAGTTATTGCATATTATTTATAAGTAGGTTTTTAGTGAGACTATAATATGTTATCATAGTCTCATTAAAAACCTTATAAGCAGTACAAATTTAAAATTATCGAAATCTTTCAAAATGGAACATGTTCGTCGAGTTGAAAACTATTAGTAAAATTTTTCTCGAAAATCAAAAACCATTTTTCAGGCTTCCAGCTCATTTTATGTTTTTCACGTTGAAGAATAAATTAGCGGCAATATCTTCGGAATTATTTATCAGACAGTGATCGGATTTTGGGGGTAAGTTTTATTTGTAGAAAGAATATTATCCTGAATTTTCAATTCATTTGCGCAATATTATTATACAGGGTGTCCCAGAATTGAGTTCCCGGACGGAAACCTGCACTTCCTGAGTTCATATTGGGCCCGAATAACCCAACTTACCTTAGTCCAGAACTGCGTCCCTGAAGAAGTACATTTTCTTAGTGAGGCAGAATTTTTTTATTTCAATAATTCCCGTTATGAAGATAAAATTTTCAAGTTTTCATGGAATCTGTACCTCTATAAGTATTCTATGTAAGGTTGATAACAACTAAATATCTCTTTTTTCTCAAACGCGACAGGTTTCCTGTTTCACAAGCACCTACAGGGAAATAATGATAGTTCTTGATTTTTCGTTGATATTACAAAAAATTTTAAAAGTAATAACTTGTGTCCTGAAACAGGTGGACGTCATGTGGAGCATTTGTTATTAATGTATTTTTTAGAATACACTGTAATTTTCTATTATTACAACATTTTTTCTAGAATTGTAAATATGACATGAAAATTCACTATTCACCCATTTTGCGCGATAACGGTTGATTTTACGCCAATTTCTTATAGAACCATTTCGAACCGCCTCATCGAGGCGGATAATTTTCGTATATAACTTTTTCCGATCAGACGAAGTTTAGGTTTTGATCCACTACGAGCTCTTCTATGAAAATTTACTTGCTAGTCCATTTTGCTGAATAACAATTGATTTTACGAAAAATACATACAGAATCATTTCAAACCATTCAAACACATCGAGACCGATAAAATTGGTAAATAACATTTTCTGAATAGACGAAGTTCAGTTTTCGTCCTATTATGAGCTGACATGAAAATTCAATATTCAGCCATTTTGCTCGATAACGGTTGATTTTACGCCAATTTCTTATAGAACCTTCTCCATCTAAACACAGGTTTCCATCCGGGAGCTCAATTCTGGGACACCCTATATATATCCATTCAAAATACAAAGTATGTATATTTTTGCATGTTCGGACATTTTGCATTATTGTCTAAATGTTATTTGTGGCATTATCTTAATTTTTTTCCTTCTTCAATTCTTTGGGAATTTCACTGCCACATGTATGTTTTCTTTCTAAGCGGTGCTAGGGGAATCTACAAAATATATCACAATTAACCAGTATTACTGGTAAAAAAATCTCTACGCCCGTGACGTTTACGTCAAAAGATCAGTTAAAGGTTGGTTTTGATAACTAAACAACACAAATAAGTATAAAAGTATGGATATTGAATATAACAAACATTCTTAGAGCTGTGTATTTGTCATACACAGCAAAAAAGATTTTTCAAAAAAAAGCCTTGAGAAAGGAAACAGATTAGATTTCCGAAACGTCGGCGAAATATTTAATTTCAAGCTTTTATACTTATTTGTGTTGTTTAGTTATCAACACCAACCTTTAACTGATCCTTTGACGTAAACGTCACGGGCGTAGAGGTTTTTTTACCAGTAATACTGGTTAATTGTGATATATTTTGTAGATTCCCCTAGCACCGCTTAGAAAGAAAACATACATGTGGCAGTGAAATTCCCAAAGAATTGAAGAAGAAAAAAAAAATTTTGCATTAGTTTAACAATTTTTCTGTTTTTCGGACAAGCTCCGTTTTATGTGAATTTAACAACAAACAAAAAGTGCAGTGCAGCTTTTCTGTCAGAAGTCAAAGAAAAAAGACATTTGACTTTTTTGGTTGAGTCTCATTTTTTGTAGCTAATTGTTTAATTACAAATTTAGCACAACTTTTTGACCAATATCCAAAGGATTACTAAGCTATTAGAAAAACAACCGCCATCTGTCTCAATTTTTCAGCAAAAATAGTTTCTCACCTGGATTAACAAGAGAGTGTAACGTCTCTTTTTTGACTGAATCATGAAAGTAGCAGCTATTTTGTATATAAATATGGTTTTGGGACACTGAGAAAAGAATTAACCTACCCTGTGTATTTTCTTACTTATTTACCTTGTGTGTTTTTAGGCATGACATGGGAAAGAATATGTAAAAAAGGACACGGTTGCATGAGATGTGGCAACGTTTTTACTAGACTGGACAACTTAAGGAGGCATCAGAGATTCGTTTGTGGAGTTCCCCCCCAATTTAAATGTACCTTCTGCAATTATGCCACAAAACACAAATACGTACTAACGCTACATATGAAGACCAGGCATCCAGAACTTCTTGATAGCATGCAATAAATGCTTATAAATTAAGAAAATTGGAATGATGGTTTCATACATATCGGCGAGATTCTTTATTGTACTCGTTGATCTGAAATGGTGGATCTTTTAGTTTCAAGATAACACAATGGTTCTGAACAATATCAAGTATGGTTTTAAATACTAAAAATGTCATTCTAGAGCAACAATACACTCCAGTGAAATGATAATAGTACAGGAAAATTAGCCATTTAGGGTAACAAAAATTAATAAAGGGATCATCTCCGGGATTTAAATAGGTAATAACTTGAAGAATGAAGTGATCCATTCTTTGCACTTCCAAGTTCCGGGAAAATTCAAAAAATTTGGAAAAAAAATTTAATTTTCGTTTTTCTTGCTCTAACGGCCAAAATAATGAAAATAGACAAAAAAGTTGTAACTCGTCTCTTTCTCTACAAAAAAGGTCTGTACAGATTTTTGTCTTACTTAAGCCGTTTAGAAGATAAGTCGAGTATTCCACTTACAGTTTTGAGCCGCTTCGAAATGCGCGAAAAATGAGAATTCTCCGGGAGTTTGGTATGACCGGGCTCGTCGATCGATATTTCTTACTATTCAGAGCCCCTAAAAAAATGAAAATAACACAAAATGTAGAGAAAAGTCTCAGCTTTAACGTGGAACTAATCACAAAATTCATAAATAATTTTATCATAGAGAAAAAGAGTTAGAAGATGGCTTAGTAAACTTTGTGCAGTACAGGTTTATTCATATCTTTGCCCGGAGTCGTTAGAATGATAATTCATTTTGCTAGTATATTCTTATATAATAATATATTAATCCAATTAACATTTTGTTGCAATTACTTTTGTTGGAGAAATATACCTTGCTAGCAAAGTAGAGGGTATATTTCTCATCGATCAGTCACCTCCAAATTTTCTAGTTCGATTCGCTATATCTTAATTAATAATAATAGCACAGCCTTAATTTTCGAATTATAAGTACAATAAAACATATTCTTTGGAATGACTTTAGAAATTTTTTAATGCGTGCAATGCTTTCTGAATTTGTCTACATTATTCATATACGTTCAGAAAATGCACAGTTATGCAGTAAAACAATACAACTTATTTGTTTCTTAACATTAACCAATGAGATTTTCACGAAATATAGACTAAAGTGCGTGGAATCGAATCCATGCAGTGAAGAAGCACCCGTTGTTACTGGAGAAATAGGGAGGATGCATAAAACTCAAAGATATGAATAAATCAACTGTATAAAGTTTACAAAGCCATCTTCTAATACTTCTTTCGCTATGATAAACATTTGTATGAATTTTGTGATTAGTTCCACATAAATCTGAGCCTTTTCTCTACATTTTATGTTATTTTCATTTTTTTAGCGACTCTGAATAGTAAGAATTATCGATCGATGTGCCCGGTCGTAGGAAAATCTCGAAAATTTCTCATTTTCCGCGCATTTCGGAGCGGCGCAAAACTATAAGTGGAAAACTGGATTTATCTCCTAAACGGCTTAAGTAAGACAAAAATCTGTAAAGTCTTTTTTTGTAGAGAGACGAGCTACAACTTTTGTTGAAAACCTTTTTCTCTATTTTTATTATTTTAGCCGCTAGAGCAAAAAACCGAAAATCAAAAAGTTTTTCAAAATTTTTTTTCAATTTTCCTGGAACCTGGAAGTGCAAAGAATCCCAGAGATGATTCTTTTTTTAATTTTTGCGAGGTTTTTACAAAATTTTGCCTTCCAGCCATGTACTATAATATGTAACACTGGCATATATTTTCGTGTTTTTTGCGGTGCTGATCGCCGGCAATTTGATTTTTTTTTACCATCGTACTGTAATTTATCTCTGATAAGACAAGAAACAGGCTGCCTGTGCCGTAGATAAATCAGAGATAGCATTTTAACAATATTTGGAAATTCCAGTCGAAATTTGAAAAAGTTCTATCTATTTATGTTGATGTGAGTAACTGCCTTGTTCTTTTCTGTTCTGATTTATTCTATCGCATGTGAAAATTCAAGTAATTTAAATTTATTTTGATTAGACTGCTGGGAATATAAACTGATGCATATAAAACAATAGCCGTAGCGTATTTTCTTGATATAGTAATGGTGATATTTTTCGCAGATGTTTCGAAAACTACGTTTTCATTTTGGCATTGTTATACAAAAGAACTTTTCCATGTCAAGTTGATCGTGGCGCAATAGTTTTTACCCATAAGCTGTAAAGTTATAACATTGGCCTAAACAATTAAGCTCAGCTCTTGTTGATTACTCATATCAACACCAAACAGAAAGTCAAATCCCTATTTATAGGAAACAATGTACAATCTTTACTTTTAAGACATTAACTGGTATTAGGAAAATGGGTTAAACGTATTTATATTCCATTTCACACAAAAATATTTATTTTTAATTTCTTATAATTTTTGTTTAATTAGTAGTAGGTATTTTGTTATTAGATACTAATATATTTTTATAATATATTTTTTAATAAAATGTTTAGAAAATTACATGTAGAAAATTTATTTAAAAAAATGTACCTGTAATATGTGGATAAGACACTAGCCCCTTCATAAACCAGGAAGAACTCTTAGTATTCTGGAGACTCAGAAGGAAGTTATCCTTGAACTTGACCACATTTTTAATTAAAAGGATCCTAACAAGGCGTTGCGAATAATTCGAAACAATATTTTAAAATTATAATTAAAAACCATACAATTGAAATAAGTGTAATAATATTCAATGAATGTGGAAAAGGTAAACCTGTATACTAAGACTATGCAGCGAGTATGTTATTAACCCAGTTTGCATCAAGCATGTGGAAGAAGACGCTGATGCGGACTGACTAGCTTTAAATCGAGATGCTGCTAAGGTGGTACAAAATATGGAAAAAATGTGTTCACAAGTAGAATATTGAAATTTTTTGTCATTTTCACTCGGAAGTTCGAATTTTTGATTAGTTTTCATTAGCAAGCTATGGAAACAATTAAAATTGTCAGCATTAAAAAAGGCCACGATACATTATTTGTTTAACAAAGTTCGAAAAGGAATTCAAATTGTCGTAAGTAGTAAAATCATAAATTTAAAAATTCGAATTTTGTCTCAAAACTCTGTATCCAAAGTTAAAATAAGATTCAGCTCTTTCTAGTAACTTTAGAGATACATACTTTCAAAATCGTACCTATATCATGGATTTTTTAGGTGACGACATAGACATTAAAGTGGAACCTATCCCTGATGAAATTGAAGAAACATGGACAGCTGGGTGTGAAACTGTGTTACCTTTAAAATCCAAAGCCCGATACGAAAAAACCTACGCATTGTTTAAAGAGTGGTTAGATGTAAAGAACGTGGCTATAACCGAGAAAGTTTTATTGGAGTACTTTATTGAAAGAGGCAAAAAACTAAATTCCCCTGGTAGTCTGTGGGCAGAGTACTCGATGCTCAAAAGCACCATAAACTTAAATCATAATGTAAACATAGGCGAATTTAAGGGGCTACTGAATTATTTAAAAAAGAAAAACGTTGGCCATCAAGTAAAAAAATCCAAGGTTTTCACTAGAGAAGAAATGGACAGATTTTTGATGGAAGCTCCGGATGACACTTATTTGATGATGAAAGTGGTAATGATAATGGGAATTGCTGGCGCTTGTCGACGAGAAGAGCTCACTAATTTGACTATTGATAATATCGAAGATGCAGGTACAGTAGTAATTGTAAACTTACCTAATGCGAAGACAAACATTCCCCGAAGGTTCACAATCACTGATAAATTTAATGAAGGCAAGTTACTAGAATTTTTCCGTAAATATGTGAGCGTGAGGCCAAAAAATGCCAATTCTCGTCGATTTTTTTATGCATTTCGGCAAGGAAAATGTGTAAATCAACTTGTAGGTATTAATACAATAGGAAAGATACCTCAAATTATTGCCCAGTATTTGAAATTAAAGGAACCCCATTTATATACCGGGCATTCATTCCGAAGGACGTCTGCAACTCTAGTAGCTAATATGGGAGTAGACGTTATGGGATTAAGACGACACGGCGACACGTTGTATATTTAATTTTATTATCAATAAATAACGTTTCTTGTTCTGCCTAGAACTTATATGTACCTATAGGTTCTTTCATTTTTATTTGAAATCTTTATAGTGCCTCTTTTCCAAAAATTAACTGTTTTTAAGATTAAAAAAAACTGAATACCTTGCCCTCAAATTTTTTTCTTAATAAAAAATCTGTCTTTTCTTGCACCTAGACCCCAAAAGAATGTCTATGTCAAATTTTAACTTACCGTCAGAAGTTTGGGAGATTTGGTAACAGATAAGTAAGTGGGTTTTGGCTTTTATATATTTAGATTATTAATTATTGTTTGTATCGTATCTTTGTACTAATTAAAATAGATAGTGAACGGTGAGAGTTGCGTGATTTAATAACACAAGGTCGGGCGGTCTATAATATGCTATAGAAAGGTTAAGGATATTAAAAAAACATAAACGCTGCTACAGAAAAATAATATTAGTCAGTATCGGGGGGCGTAGCTCAGATGGTAGAGCGCTCGCTTAGCATGCGAGAGGTACCGGGATCGATGCCCGGCGCCTCCACAAATTTTTTTAAATCCATCCAGATTTGTCAATTTCCATAAGTTAAAAGTAGTGTTACAAAAATTTTTTTGTTTGAAGTTAACAAATAAAGAAATAAATAAGTTAACCATACTCTTTGTAGATTTAGTACACTTTTTATATAATTGTTGCAAATTCTGTAGTATCCTGTTCGCAGTTTTTTTGTAAATAATATTAGTAGACATTTTTACAAAAATGTTCTCTTGATTTAAATAATTAATAACTTTTTTATTTACTAATCAATCTTGTTCAAAAACAATAGGATTTTTCCTCTAGCTAAAACACTATAACTTACTATCCAAATTTCAATCGGACTTTTCATTCTTAAGTTATCGTGCTTACAAGAAATGTGACGGACGAACAAGTAGACGGAGAGACAGAGACATACGGACATTTTGAAATTGGTTCAGAATTCAATCGCCAACAGTGATATGATTTTTTTTTCTACGAGGGATATTACCAGTTTAAGAAAGGTGCCGATTAAATGCAATATACTCTTCGGTTTGTGTTTACGAAGAGTATTGTTGCGTTTATTCACCTTTTTAGGAAACACCCTGTATGAATCCGTGGGTTCTAAATAATTTCAACAAGAGATAAACACTACTAACACTATTTAATAATTTACTGTCTATACAATACTTCAAAATAACCTTATTTACTTCTTATTTAACCTCACTTTTACCGAACGTCACTTCTATAAACTTCCTTCTTAAAACTTCCTCCTCTGCGCCGGTAATCGCGCCTTATATACTCTAAAATTACCTCTAGATTGAACCAGAATCTTCTTCCACCACATTCTAGACAAGTCCATGGCTCTTTCTAGAGTCTTTCCAGTCACTATTAGTAGGCATAGGCGTATCATCTCCAGTTCCAAGGGGGTGTAATTCATAACAGTATAATAATAATGTATATGATTTATTTATTTCTTATATATTCATAAATAGACCAGTGCCAAACCGATTTTCAGAGGCCAAAAACCTGAAAAATTCTCAGCACAGTATGGGTTGTGGGAAAATTTAGGATTAACGGTATATACCGGAAGCGGGGTGGGGGTGCGAAAAATAAACCTCCTTATCGAAAAAAGGTTAATGTAAAGGTTGTAGATAATTGAGAGCTGTACAACTCTTATTTGAACTATTTTTTTACATAACCGCAAAAATATTGAGAAAAACGCCAATAACCATTTGTTTGCATTTTTATTTTTGTCTTCCATAAAAATAACTCGACTTTGATAAAATTCGGTGAAAATGTACATTTTTATGCCTCAAGAAAGCTGTAATTTTTTTGAAGCGTAATTTCTTAGGTAAAATTATTGTTAAAACATTTTCTTTTCAGCAGTCCGAACCTTAAACAATTAATTAAAGTTTCCTTATTACATATTACATTGAAATTACCGTTTTGCACCACTTTCAACACTTCACTTAAACAATGAAGCATTCATTGTGAATTTTACGGAAAAATCGATCTTGAAAAAAGTGTTTATTGGTTTTTTCTATTTTTTACAATGTTTTTCCACAGTAACAGTATGATTTTTTTACACCATTTTAAAGTAGAGGTTTCAACGAAAAAAATAATGTCACGCAGGAAATAGTCAAATCCGGGAAAGTAGCAAATGTTTGTATAAATAAAACATATTCAACCCTAGTCTAGTTAGGAATTAAAAAACAATCAAACGATGTCAGTGCCTAGAGTAGAATTGTTTAATAATAAAACATTAAATAAACATAACATTGACCAGTATAAGTGTCTGCTAAATAAACAATATATAAAACAAATAATCAAAACAAACGATGCTCTTGGTTCTTTTAATATGAATCAGTTCCTACGTCTTAGTGTCGAAAGTCAGTCGTAGTTTGGGGCCCTCATCTTAAGATGTGGGGCCCAGGATCTTCAGGTAGTTTGAGTGATTTCCGCCCGGAAGATCACTAAGTTAAGTGAAAGTGACACCTTTTCCTCCCCATTGTGTATATTGGTAAGATCGTTTCAGTTGTTATGAGTATTTTTATTGTGTATCATTGTTGTTGATTATTTGTATCTGTTGTTTGTCCATTATCCCTTAAACGAGTGTTTTAATAAAACCATGTAGATCTTGAAAGTTGCCCTTCACACACTTCTCCAGAAAACCCCCCGTCACGTAGGGCGTAGGCCCATAGTTCAGGCCCCCTCACCTTTTCAGCGTGACAATACGGTCCTGAAATTTTCAAAAGTCAAAACTTTGTTGATCAACTTTTTTTATTGAAAATTTATACTTTTATGGAAGATAAAAATAAAAAACCAAGAAATTGGTTTTTGGCGTTATTCTCGATATTTTTGAGGTTATGTAAAAAAAAATGGTTCAAATAAAAGTTGTAAATATCTCAATTATCTATATAACCTTTACATTAAACTTTTTTCGATAGGAGATCTACTTTTGTCAGAAATCGTAAAAAACCATGTTTTACCCCTAAAAGCACACCTTTTCGCACCCCTACCCCATTTCCGGTTATCTGTTGCGGTCCAATCGATTTTTCCCCATTTACATACCATTAATCTTAAATTTTCCCACCACCCACATACTGCTAAGAATTTCTTTTTCAAAAATTATTGGTACTGGTCTAAAAGACTAATTCGTAATTACGGGCCAATAGTCCTACAGGAATTGATAATAAACAAAAATAAGACGTAACTTTTGATAGAGATGAAAGGTAGATCTCATAACAAGGGTAAATACTAGAGTGCCTTAAAAAAATGAAGTATAATTTCTTTATTATACCTGAATTATAATTTCTGTTTTTGAAACTAAGAAGCGTGCAAAATTGGGTCTTTAAAGTGGCTTAGGTAACAACAAATTTTAAACAATGATAAATACATAGGTAATCAGAACTAATGTGTATTTACTTAAATGAATATGAATCGTACAATTGCCGTTCATCTTGTTCGGCTAACATTCTAATCTCGGACGAAATATCCTCGTTTTCGTTCATTTTATAATTCACGAACAGTCGAAACAAACTTCACAAATCAACAAATTTATAATAAAAATGTACATAGCAACCAAACAAAAAAATTCTAACCGTCTCTATGTTACCGATTAAATATTAAATTAAGAGAATTACCTTGTAAAATGAATCTACATTAATTAATTTTTCTAATTTTTACTTTGCAGTGCAGGGGTAATAAAACATAGCGGATGATGCACGTGTATAAGTAGCCCTTAAAGCACTTACTCCTTTAGAACCTCCCTCGCTGCGCTCGTCGTGCCCTAACCTCTGCGTGCTTAAAAGGCTTACTTATACACTTGTATTATAATATACTATTTTTGTTTCACCTTCCAGATTTGTGCTAAATTATTACCATTGAGCAAAACTTCGAGTAATATTAACACGTACCTCCAAGATCATGAAGTTTACCACGGATTTCTTGTGAGTAAAGGACTTTCTTTCGAAAATTTGTGATATAAACGTTAAAATGTAGTGAAAAATATCGCAAACAAGTTCCCCCAGATTTGTTCAAAGAATACGAAATAATAATTCCATTTTAAATTAAAATTACCAAAATAACACCATAACGGAAAAAATTGACCCTATAAAATTGGAGTATTTATTTTAAAATGAATTAGTAACTCGTATTCTTTGGCCAATTCTGAGAGGGGGGGCCGAGCTTACTGTGCGATTTTTGTTTCATTACATGTTCACGATTCTATCTCAAAACGAAAAATATTCTACTTCCCAGGGCCGGTTTTAAGCAATTTTTATGGGGGGGTGTGAAATTGTTATAATGCCGAATGACTTCTTCTCATCTGGCCCTCCGTTTTATTTATATATGAAGGTCATTTAATTTTTGGGATACAAAAAAATGTAAATCTGATTGAAGAAAAAAACCTTTATTTTAAAGTAAAATGCAAAATATAAAAGATACAAAACAGTTATTCCTTATGTTTGTTGGGTATTTTACCACTGTGAAAATATGTAAAAATATTAATGAAAAAAACCTCTGCGCCAAAAGGATCAGACAGGGAATGGATGGTTCTTAATATTTTTAGTACAAAATGTCTCACACCAGTCACACCTAAAAATGTATAAACTGAAAGAAAATTGTTAAATGATAATGAAGTAAATTAAATCGAAGGCTGTTAACGTTTCGGAAACTATTTCTTTTTCCGCTATCAAAACTTTCACTTATGTGACATTTTGTGCTAGAATGATTAAAAACCAGCCTCTCTCTCTCTGTCTGATCCTTTTGGCGCAGAGGTTTTTTTCATCAAAATTTTTACATATTTTTACAGTGGCAACATACCCAACAAACATAATAAATGAATATTGCCACAAATTAATTATAAATAAAACGGATGTATCATTATACAACTTAATTTTTTTTAAGCAACTTTAACGCTTCTTTCTTTTAAAGTGGCCCATCGTGCAACTAAAATGTTGAAAGGTATTTGTTCCAGAATATCCCTCGAGCAGCTCGACAAGTAATAATTATTTATGACATTGAGTTTCTATTGTTTTGAGTTTTTCTATGATTTTATGTACATAATTGCCGAACGCTGAAAGTGCCGAATGGTAAACGATTTGCCGAATTGGCTTCAAACTTGGGGGGGTGTAACACCCCCCCATAACCCCCCCTATATCCGGCCCTGCTACTTCCCACAAGTACAAGGGAAACTTCAGGGTCTTAAAGAGTCGTGTTAACATGAACCAATTTAATATATTTGTATTTGACTGTTAATTTGTTTGGACTTATCTACATGGTCTGAAACGTGAATATACAAAGAAATCTAGATGGGTGATTTTTTCTCGAATTCAGTACTTCCCTTCGGTGTGCGAGGCAGGTAAGAATCGAAGTGAACCACTATGTAAAACACCCTATTTTAAAATAATTTTAGAACATACCAATCTTGACTTTAATTAGGAGTAAAGTGACCAAGAAGAAGAAGAAGTGTTTGGGTAGGTATCATGGGATCCCACTTAAGTTTTTATTTTCGACTACATATTTCGATAAATTGATGAATTAGTTTTGCTTTCAGTGTATTTCTCAAGCATGTGTTTGAATATGTCCTTTACCTGTTTTGGTGTTCTAAAGTATTTTCCTTTTTAGCTTTAGATCACGTGTGCCCCATTTGTGGCAGATACTATAAATACAAGAATAATCTTATTAGACACCAACAACTAGAGTGTGGAGTTGAAAGAAGATTCAAATGCGATATATGCCACAAGAGATTTAAACAAAAACATCACTTAAAAAACCATCTAAAAGCTAAATCGGATTGCTCGGTAGCAATTGACCACAGTATTCTAACTATCTGAACATTCCAAATACATGCATTAATGACCCATTAATTGCATATGTATTTGGCCAAGTATATAGTAATAGCAATTTAAATTATAAAACTCGTCACTATTGTAGTGAAATATTTATTATACTGTCAATGTTTAAAATTACATCATATAACACACAACATGCGTTCATATTTCACAAACGCTCTTCTCAATTTTTGTTGCGAATAATCATTTTCAAATAATGTAATATTAAGAAATGCTATGTAGCTATGTATGATCATGGACTTGATATTTGATATTCTAATACGCATTTTATTGTGCCGATTAAATTGTTTGTTTTAATGGAAAACCATAGAAAAGACACATACTCAAGCTTATATCCCATTAAAGAGTAATATAATTGTATCTAGGTTTATAATAATCAACAGAATTTCGCGTTATAAAGTATGCCCTAGAAGACATGAATACGATGGTATTTATCTGATAAAACTAATCAATGTATTAATAGTCCAGTCGATAAAGTAAAAAATACACCGGAAGCTTGCAAAAAATGGTATCTGAGATTTTCCTTCAGGAACTGTTAGTGGGAGTATTAAACAACGCAGAACCAGAAAAATCAGTTCTGGGGGTGCCGCGCAACACCCCCTCTTCCAAAAACCACCCCTCGGTGAAAAAACCTTATTTTACTGATAACTCGTTAACCGTTGAAGATATAAAAAAATTGCTCACCATAAAAAAGAATTTTTTTCCCTTCTTCAATTGTTTGGGACTTCCTGCTACATGAATGTTTTCTTTTTAAGCGGTGCTCGCGGAATCTACAAAATATCACAATTAAAACCGCTTAAAGAGAAAACATGCATGTAGCAGGAAGTCCTAAAGAATTGAAGAAGGAAAAAAAATTAAGATAATGCCACAAATAACATTTAGTCAATAAAAAAGAAAGCTTGACTAATTGTCTAAAAAAAAGTCGTCTTTTTAATTTTCTGGTATATGCTACGGTTTTCGAGAAAATCGACGAAAATTACAAAATTTGTATTTTTAATTAATGTTCGCCTATTTGAAATTTTTTGCGCGCGGCCTATAGAAAAAATTGAATTACTCGAAAACCATATAAGCTAGGAAGAAAAATCAAAATGCAGGGCAATAAAGGGCAAAAAGGGCAAAAACTCATTTCTATTGAAAAAAGTAGTGCCAGGTGTGTTTTCTATGTATTTCTATTTCTATGTTTAATACGAATTCGATGTTCAAAATGGGCACTCCGCTCTCTGCAAGGGCAAGAAAGGACTAAACACGGCCAAATATTAATCGTTTATTGCTCGAAGAGCAACAGCAAGCGTAAAGATATTGATGAAGAAACATAAAAATTTCTCTGGTTTTGTTACTCGTCTTGTTAATAACCTTTTAAACCAGGAAAAAGGAGGGGTACATACCTTACAACAAGTAAGGTAACTACAACATAATTTCATTTTGTATGACGAAGACCAATGGCCGCAGATAACCTTTGGTTTTAATTAATGTGCTTTGGGCTACATGTTGCTGTCGCTATAGACAATTCCTTGTTTAAAAGTAGGAAAATGTATTTTAATTTTTTAGATGTTGAGTTCCGCTGTGACTTTTGTAGTAGAGGATACAAGTATAAGTGCTCTCTGCTCCGCCATCAACAGCTAGAATGTGGAGTTGAGAGAAAATTCGAGTGCCAAAAATGTCACAAAAGATTCAGACAAAAGCACCATCTAAAAAACCATTTGAATGCCAAACTGGAATGTGTAAGAAGAAACGATTTCTAATCTATGTAATATTGTATTTATTCAGATATGTACAATTATAAATGTAGTATAAAGGACACCAAGGTAAATGTTTCCGTTCTAAAACCAAAGATTACATTTATTTATTTTTAAATAATTTATTTGTTTCAAGTAAATATTTATTGAACCTGAAAGTTTATAGTCACAACGATTTTATAAATATAGTGGTAACAATCAATAAACCTTGTTTTTTTACTCTCCTTTTTGTTATTGTTTCTTTAAAACAGTTGTACTTAGTTACCTTGTAGTTTGGTAGGAGCTAATCAGTAAGTCAATTTCGTGTCTTATCAGGATTACTTACCTAACAATCGCCAGACATCCAGAATACGGGTGTATTTTCATCTAGCACGTCATGATGAGGGTTGGTCAGGGAATGTAAGTATAAACAAAGATACTGTAATGGATATACAGATTAGTTAAGCTAAATACAAACTTGGAAGCACTATGTTCAATTGGCTGTCACCCACTGGCAGGAGTGGATTCAAGATACGACAATTTCCGATGCACGTTTATTAACCCTCAGCTTATGCTTATAAAAAATTGTGCTCTGCTGCAGCTGAAGCTTGTATTCTCTTTGTGTTTTTCACTTTAGCTACAATCTGTACATGGTAATAATACTGTTAATAGTGTTATAATACTCATTTTTCAACGATTTGTTGAAGATTTTATCGCCAAGAGCATCTAATTCCCTTCCGCCCGTTACTAAACACGTACATCCGAAACAAAAATTTAAAAACAAGTAAAACATACATATCATCTCTGGCTAGGACAATCATACATAATCAAATTCTCATTTAAGGTAATATTAATACAGAAATAAAAACAAAAAGCAAAAAGTCTGCCAAGTACTATTATTGCTCTGATTGGAGCTTCTTGCAATTTTTTTTCATAT
This sequence comes from Stenurella melanura, assembly GCA_963583905.1. Classification (NCBI taxonomy): domain Eukaryota; kingdom Metazoa; phylum Arthropoda; class Insecta; order Coleoptera; family Cerambycidae; genus Stenurella; species Stenurella melanura. The sequence continues at coordinate 8,156,687 of OY757309.1, forward strand.
TTCTTTATAATATGTATATTAAGCGAATGGCATATTGTAATTTTTAATATCGTAATTATTGTAGTTCCTTTTGTATCTTCTATAGTAATATTCTAGAATTGGTTAATTTTAGTTTTATTGCACAATCAAGTGTGTATATACACGCTTACTTAGTTGATTTCATATATTTATTATACAATTATTGTAAATATTATAGCTGTAAATTTTGCAAATAGATATATTTTTGATTTCAGAAAGGGGAGTGTAGTTAGATATATTGCCGAAAGATGAACAACTCTTGGTATGGTGATTTGTGTATAATGTGAAAGGGTGTATGGTACTCTATGATTTGCGTAATGTTGTTTGTTAGCCGGCTATCACCAAATTTGAATAGGTAGAATTTGGCCTTGAAGTCTCTAGGCTATTATTGTATCAGCGAATATGTGTTAATGATTAAGTTATAGTGCTTACAAGAAACAGGACAGACGGGTGGCCGGACAGGTGAATATATGAAAAGTTATTCAGCATTCGATCACTAATGCAATGAGACGATTTTTTTTCCTTCAAGTGATATTTACGGTTTTATAAATGTGCGTATCAAATGCAATAAACTCTTCGTTTTCGTATTTGCGAAGTGTATGCTAATTGCAGTAGAAAGTGGTACAAATATTTATCGGTGTGTGACAATTCTTTTGATATTACATAAGCATGCTTTCAGTCTAATTATTTTTAATATTTTTTAGGGTTAGATGGATTTATAGATCAAAAATTCTCTTGCCCAGTATGCTTCAAAACGTACAAATATAAGTCAAATCTACGAAGACACGTGAAGTATGAGTGCAACAAGAATCCATCTTTCATCTGCAATATTTGTTCTAAAGCTTACACGCAAAATAGTAATCTTAAGTATCATTTATGAATTACCCATGGCTTAGAACAGGTAAATTTATCGTTTTAACGGGTTCACAGAGTGTTGTTTGTACCAATCTCTTCATAGCAAGAGAGGTCGTCTTCCTTGAGCAAATAGGTGTTATGTACAATATGTCAGGTTTTGTTATGCAACAAAAGGATATATAATACTTGTTACATCGTATTAGTCTCAATTTCTGATATTTTTACATTAACGTTGGAAATATGCCGACTATTCTGAAATGGGGATCGAGCTTCTAAGGATAAAACAGTAAACGTTTTTGTTATTATTATTCTTTTTTATAATATTAATATTGTTATTTTTTATATAAAAATTTTTTCAAGCCGTTCGACGAATGCTGTTTTGAGATACCTGTCCTCTCACCAGGGGGCTGAAAAAAATTTACCATTCAAAATTCTCTACAGCCTTTAATTTCTGGCGTCAAACTTCTGGTACAAATCTGTCGAGGCAGATTTTCGAAAAAAAATCAAAATAACATTCGGGAATATTTTCTGTTTTTAACTGATTTCGGCCATGTTTTGGCCAAATTTTTGGTGAAGAGCCTTAGGGTACTTTTTTAAAGTACATTGTTATTTATTTACTCGAGGCCGATTAAGAAAAGATAAAAGTAGCCGTAATTTGGTCAATGTATGTAATTATTTTCATTTTTCTACTTATTCGACCAATTTTGATCAACTATAACGACGTATGTAAGTTCAATTTTGCTTTTCTTCAAAAATCTGCCTCGACAGTTTTGTCGAGCATTTTAAATGGTAAATTTGCTTTCAGCCCCACTGTGCTACGCCAGTATGACCATACACTTGAACGAGCTAAGTATTACGCAAAAAATATTCCGCTGTAAGTACAAAAAATTCAGAGAAAATTCCATGGCCAACGTTGTAGTAAAAATATCGGGAATGGAGGACGAATATTTCACTCACTGAAATTTCGAGTAAAACAAACTGGTCATGATTGACGAACCACACTTGAAAGAAGAGAAATTCTTGAACTAGTCATTATAAAATTCTTGTCAACCAAATTGTTAAGATAATAAATATCTCAGTATAACTTTGTTTTATTCTTGATTGTATTTATATTTTTTGTCATTCTAAAAATACTTCTTGTAATTTTTTATGATCTTCCTAGCTTGTCTCATTTTTTGTTTCTTTTACCTATGAGTGCGATTTTTGTTTCAGATATTTGTGAGTACCGTTGCACAAAATGTGGGAAATCCTACAAATACAAATGGAATTTACTTCGGCACACTCGATATGAATGTGGAATGGCCCCACAATTTATTTGTAAATTTTGCTCGAAAACTTTCACTCAGAAAAGTAGCCTTAAGTCCCATGTTGCCTACATACACGGCTTTTACTTAACAATCAAATAAATAAACTAATAATCTGATACTTAGTCCAATGATTATAAAGATTTCCACAACAAAAAATGTTATCTGAGATTTTCCTTCAGTAACTGTTAGTGGAGGGATTATACATCCCAAAATCACAAAAATCAGTTCTGGGGATACCGCGCAACCCCCCCCCCCCAAAAACCACCCCTTCGGCGAAAAAATCCTTATTTTACTGATAACTCGTTAACTGATGAGGATATAAAAAAATTGCTCATAATAAAAAAGAAAGCTTGACTAATTGCCTAAAAAAACTCGTCCTGTAATTTTCTTGTATATGCCATGGTTTTCGAGAAAATCGGTATTGAAGAAAATTGCAAAATTTGTATTTTTAATACGCACGAATTTTCGTTTATTTGACATTTTTTGCGCGCGGCCTATAGAAAAAATTTAATTAGTCGAAAACCAAACATGCTAGGAAGAATAATCAAAATGGGTTTTAAAGGGGATATAAAATAATCTTTTGTGTTTTTCCATTTTTGATGGCTGTTGATATCTATTAGTATACAAAAATAATATAATATAGTGATTGATCTTTTGCACTTTTAACTATTCATAGGCCCACAGAAAATAACTGACTTTAATATAAGTTATAAATGCATTATCTTTTAGTTCAAGGTAGTACTTCAATGCAGAAAAAGTTAGGAATAAAAATATTCACATTTACAAATTTCCAACATGTTGAAGTTAGTTAAAGTTTTGCCAATTTTTAATTGTTTCCTAAAAGTAAAAAATAGAGTCAAACATCTTGAAAAGTTGGCTCAAATTTTTTTTGTTTAGTTTATATATCATATAACCATTGTTTCTAATCATTTAATATTAGATTTTTTTTTTGGCTAAGTTTAACATGCTGCTAAATTGTAAATAAATTTGTAAATGTGAATATTTTTATTCCTAACCTTTTCTGCATTGAATTACTACCTTGAACTAAAAGATAATTCATTTATAACTTATAGTCAGTTATTTTTTATGGGCCTGTGAATAGTTAGATGCACAAAAAATTATGAGATAACTATATTATATTGTTATTTTTATATACTAATATATATCAATAGCCCTCAAAAATGGCAACACAAGAGAGTATTTTATGTCCCCTTTAAGACCCATTTTGACTTTTCTTCCTAGCTTGCTTGGTTTTCGAGCAATTCAATTTTGTCTATAGGCCGCGCGCAAAAAACTTCAAATAAACGAAGATTCGCGCATTAAAAATACAAATTTTGCAATTTTTGTCAATATGAATTTTCTCGAAAACCATGGCATATACACGAAAATTACAAGAGGACTTTATTAGGCAATAAGTCAAGCTTTCTTTTTTAAATGAGTAATTTTTTATACCTTCAACGGTTAACAGTAAAATAAGGCTTTTTTCACCGAATGGGTGGTTTTTTTGGGGGTTTGCGCGGCACCCCCAGAACTGATTTTCGTGATTTTGTGATGTTTAATCCTGACATTAGCAGATACGGAAGGAAAATCTCAGATCACATTTTTTGCGGGCTTCTGGTGTATTACTTTACCGACTGGACTAACTATGATTTTGACGATGTTTTACCCATATTCATAATTACAAAAACTGGAATAGTACTCGTATATTCCAAAAATAGACCGTGTCTCCTTGACAAAAAAGGTATCCCCATCGAACACCTCAAATTTAACAGGTGAAAATGGTTGCTCCACGTCCATTTATAAATTAAATATCTTGTATAATTCTTAATTGTTTTGATTCCCTTCACCTAGATGCTAAATTAATGCCTAAAGATCTTAAAATTATAAAATTATTGCTGTAGAACGATTGTTTACTTATTATGACTTCACGAAATCGTCGATACAGGAATGTAGTTACGTGTTGTTGTCTTTCCGCAATGGATAAGAAGACAAAACATGCCTATACGTTTTTCCTGGCGAATGAAAAGTTGCCACAACAATTTCCATATCTCGTCATACCTCCTCAGCCTTATTTTTTGTTTCAGATTGTTACAATTACAAATGTTCAAACTGCCCCAAGTCCTACAAATACAAATGGAATTTACTTCGGCACACTCGATACGAATGTGGAAAAGCCCCTCAGTTTATTTGCAAAATTTGTGCCAAAGCGTTCACTCAAAAAAGTAGTCTGAAGTCGCATGTTGAGTACGTGCATGGTTTCTATTTAAAGATAAAGTAGGCTACAACGCGCGACGTACGATTTTAAATCGTGAACACGAACAGTTTTACTCCTTGGTATTTTATTTAAATTATGTAGTACTACCTCTGTAGACGCAGTTTTCATGAACACCAAAATTTTCCAGAGGCAGTATCATACCGAAAGGTCCAGACCCTTTCTAGGGGTATGTTGCTCTAGTTTGTTTTTTCTTTTTTTGTCTTGCATTAAACCTTCATCTAGAGTGGCAAAGCTTTCGTTCTATGATAAGAGAGATTCATTCACGAACTTCATAAATAAATCTGGACTTCACAACGTCGGCTTCCTAAGTAAAATTCTTCGCACCCCCAATAATCGTCGCCATGATCCGTCGTCAACTTATTTTAGGTTGGCAAGATCCAATAGTAATACCGCTGCAAAGTTGGTAATTTTGTAAAGTAGTTATTTTGCGGCATATTGCCAAATGTCTATATTTTCGTTAAACTTTAACACGTTTCTCCAAAAATGCTACCCCAATGCCTTTAAATAGAATATTCATTAACAAAGGTAATATTATTGAAAGATTTATCTATCAACAGAAACGGGATAATATTAAATGAAATCTGACACCCAACTTGTACTTAGTTTTGACTTGCTATCTGAACTGCAATAATTAAAGCTAACTCATCTGATGATTCGGAAGTCGAACAATAAAACGTCACCGTTCCGCCCAATCAGCTGATCGATCAGACCTTATAATTTTGTACTTTGACTGATCCAGCCGTTCTCTTATCGTATCTTGGCGTTGGCGAACTATCATGGCGACTAGCGGGAGGTGTCAATTTTATTAACCAAAGTGGAGTATTTATTTATGAAGTTCTTGGATCCATTAATGAAACGAGTAATCTAAAAATTATATTTTCCGAAATGTTTGACTACACTGTATGTATATTATTTGGTACCCCTCACCCACATTGGGTCAGTCAACTCTTGCATAACCCCGTGAACAATCAGATACTATTGTGTTACAAGTTTGCACGTCTCCTTGAATTTTATATCTTTCAACTGTGGAAATGGTACGGAAAATTAGGTGGATGATGTATACTTGACACTTACCCCCCTTTCACCTCATACTTACTCTAATTAAGTTTCAATGATTCAACGAACAGAGAGGTATTAATACATCGAACTATTTGAGATCGGTTTTTTGTTACTATTCATAATGTTTATGCTTACAAAAGCATCACTGTCTATTATCTATTATATCCACAATTAACTCAAGGTTACTGATATCTACTATATGATTGTTATGAAAGTCATATTGAGCAACATCAGATTTTTTAAGTCCTATGGCGTCTTAAAAAATTTGCTTCAGTGCTTCTCACTCTCAAAATTACAATTGTTTTTCCTGCTATTTTAATCGCCCCACTGTGCAGACCTTATTTCAAATTTAGCGCACACTCAGCTTACTGCCCATGGCTTCCTGTTTCGATTTCGTGACTACTTATTTTTGAACTAAAGAACCATTTTGAAATTCAATTTTTAATAGAGATGTAGGTCCAGAAATACCATTCCTTAAATTATTTGCTTTTCATTATTGTTTGCTAAGATTTTGACGTTTATATGGAAGCTATCCAGAGATGCGCAAAAGGCGAAGTTTATTCCGCACAAGTACATTTTGAAAACATTGACTCAGCTACCACACAAATTCATTAGAATGATTACCCCGTGCGAAAATCGCTAGCTTCCAGATTAATCTCAAAGGTCCGATGGAACGGAGATCTGCACACAACGACAGCTCGGGATAAAGGGCAAACAATAAATTTGATGTTTTTAAAAATTGTGTAATCGAGACAATCGCCGAAATTATGTATCTATGCATACCAAGGTCAAAACTCATGAGATTTTGAAACACCTCTACTGTAGAAATTGGAACGGGTAATCGTGAGAGTGTCCACATAATTTGAAATAAACTGTGTAAAATGAAGTGATAAATAATATGAAATTGTGCCAATTAATAAAAATGTTAGTAGTAAGTAGAGCTGGAGGTCAAGATTCTACAAAATGGGGCAATTATGATGAGGGTAAATCAATATAATTGGGTAAGCGACAAGCTGGCACCCCCACCTAATTTTCTCTACCATTTCCAAAGTTGGAGGGTGCCAAATTCTAGAAGAGGTGTGCAAAATTATGAAGTATAAATAATTGGAAGTAATTTTCATGGGAGTGGGGCAAATTTGACTGACTCACATGAAATATTGAAATTATCTACGGATATTATGAAATATCTGTTATGTTCTTTATATCATATGTCTTCCCTCCGAAGAAATTTAAAATTAAAATATTCTCAGAAAATACTCAGTGCATGAAGTTTCTAGTGTTTCTGGTAAGTTTGCATAGGCTTTATTGTTGGTGTGTACTCTGTCTTTTTATTTTTTCTTTTATCAGAACATATTGTTTAGGCACCCCTTTCTATAACGATTGCATTTTATATGTAATGATTTAATACAACCTTATTGTCTGGATGGAGGTAACTCAACCCATACACACAAGTGTTACCTACTTTCTAGCAAGTATTTTCTAATATACTCGAATGTTTTACTATCGAATGTTTGTTTTATCTGAAATTTGTCCAATTTTTACTTTGTTCAAATTTATGCAGTAGGTCGCGCGTAGGGTGGAAATGACAACCTTTTACCATGACTTTAATAGGAATACTGTTTTATTAAAATGTAGATTATGTATTGTGTAAGTTCGAGAGAAAGACATAAAATAAATTGATATATAAATAAAATGTCTTTTACTAAATTTCGTTTCTTTTTTATAATATACCCGCAATGAGTTTCAAATTTGAGATGTTTGAGCCTAGGTATCATTTTACTATATATTTTATTAAGTGGTCTCCTGAATTTTCCATCATATGGAATGTCTTGCCGAAGACAGCGCGATTTAATAGTAATACTGCCTTGATCATATTATTTGAGGTATTGTTTACAATTATTGTTAAACTATTCAAAAGAAAAGTGCAAAAATTCAGCTTTTGTGATTTTAACATTGGAAATGTTTATGTTCGTGTATGGGGTAGAGTTACCAATTTTGGTTCAAGGTCAAAAGGCAGCGGTGTCGCGGTCGAGTGAGACTGTCGTATATGCAACGGCTGATATACGCAAATGTAATATGGGTTGCATATATCACAGGGGCTCAAGTTACCAATTCTTATTTGAAGTGAAAATACAGCGGTATAGTGGATCGTGCTGTTTCCAGACGAGCGAAACCGAGTCCGGAAAAAGTTGAAAAAGTTTATGTTTTATGTATGTGTGTTATCATTTCCAATGTCCCGATGGTTACAAGGATTGCGAAACATTTTGATTTATGTTGGTGACAGCATACATCAAATCGTAAATGTGGTAAAAAATTGCAATAGCCATCAATTTATGAATAATGAAGCAGTTTTGCGGAAAGATTTCTAGTTAAGGACCATTATGCTAACCTTTCTGGGGTTAATCAGTTACAATTATGGAATGAACAATTGATTGAAATTTTCAGTTTTTCCCTTATTGTAGTTTATATGTTAAAGAAAACTCGAAACTTCATATATTGCATGAAACTTTGTCTTCTACTGTCTATGTCTATCACTAATTTCGATAATTTAGTATTAATAATAATACTCAAGTCAATAAGCTAACGACCGAGGTCCTCTTGCTTATGAATTAATATATTTCTTTTATTTTATTTTGTAGACTACTGAACAACTAAGACCACTTTGTATACATTCGTGTGTTTCATATAATATATTATCATTATTATTTTTATTATTAGAATGAATTTTTAGATGGGTTCCCTACAGCGGACAATAAATTCAGTTGCCCCCAATGTTTCAAGAGGTACAGGTATAGGAGCAGCGTAGGCCGACATATAAACTACGAATGCGGAAAGGAGCCACAGTTTGAATGTTCCATTTGTCATAAAACGTTTACACAGAGAAGCAGCCTGAAATCTCATGTGATAGCACTTCATACCGATATAACTGCATTCGACAAAATGACGAACTATGTCTCTTTCAATCACTATTAGAATGTGGAACGTTTGAAAATATTTTTTTCTACTACAATCTCTAAATATGTTCATTTGACTTGCGTAAAGTCAATCATAAACAACTTAGCCCTGGCGGTGTAGCTAATTTTGTCTATAAATCTCAAACATGTTCGGAGGCAGATGATTTATTTTTTTATGAGTTTTTTGAAGTGTTATAAATAAAATAATCTAAAGTTACATGATTTCCAGATTTTCCGTAAAAAAATCATTGAATTAGAAATAGTGGAGCAAGCGACGTGCGAATCTGCGTATGGCACATATTTGCAAAATATTGCCTCAGGTACGGAATATATTGTGAAATAGTGCAGTAAAAAAAGCATTTTAATTTGCACAGTCTGGATACAGTAAGATTATGACTTTATCCTGTTTCGGGTATCACCCGGAGTATATTCCTAAGTTTTGGACCTCGAAAACCTTGTGCTACTTTTTTTATAAACAATTGAATTTTTTTTACTGCGTTTTTCGAGCTTAAAATGTGAATAACTCCGGTTCTATAAGCCGGATCGGGGCAAACTAAAAACCAGTCTCTTCGTAATAAAATTGCCAATAAATTGTCGTTAGTTTCAATTCTCTGAAATACGTACATAACCTACAAAACTGAAAAAACGGGAAAAAAACAGTGCTTTTTTAATTTTAGTGCCCAAGACCGGCAACTCGACCAATTTGCATAAAACTTTCAGAAAATACACTTTTTGATGTAATAAAAAGACGCTGAAAGATTGGTGTCAAAATATTGAACCCATTGGCCATAATTGCATTTGTTATCTAAAATTTGAAATGCCCGCCATTTTATGCCGTTAAGTCCAAAATGAATTTTTTTTATTTCAAAATGTAGATCAGGACGTCAGCTTTCGAATGCAATTAAAAATCAATTTTTTAAATGTAATTTTGGCTACTTTTCTTACATTTGTTTATAACTCAAATAACAACAATTACATTTTGTCGGCCATTTTGAAAAACAAATTAAAGTTTTTTATCAGATCTGGTAGAGAATTTTGGGTCCTTTAATTTAAAAAAAAGAAAGTTCATTTCTGTTAACGTGAACTCGAGATATTTAACTTTTTGCATTTTGGCTAATTGTTAATTATCAAATGCATATTTTGAGCTAAAATTTGGACTGTATCATTCTGAAACGTATTCATTTCATACGATAAATTCAAAAAAAAAATAAGTTTTATAGAAATTTATTTACAAACATTATAATGTACCTAAGTATTGTTAATTGAGCTAAAAAGTGATTTTCTTGATTTTTTCATAAAGCTCAATTGCAAAATGCAATAACTTCCTTGTTTTTTAAAATTCGACTGACTTTATTTTTTTAAATACGTTATATTTTCCCCTCGCAATGCGATCATCAACTTAGTTTTTTGTTAATAATGCAAATGAGTATTTTTTATTTCCAAATTCATATGTACACATGTACCGATTGCTAACGTATAAACCTGTATAATTTTTTTTTAAATCTTTCTATATAAATATGAATACTTATATTAAATTTATATTGTCTTCTAAATATAATGTTTTAAGTTTTATTTAAAAAAGGAAATAGTAAATATTGTAATATAAATACTTGTTAGAAAAAGTTTTAAAGGCGAGAATTAATAATATGGTAAAAACATTTTATTTAAAAATAAACATTTTTATTCTTATAAATTTACAAAATCGTAATTAATGTATTTTATATCTCTTGCTTGGCAATGTGTACAATTCAGTTTCACTCTCTAAATCTGTTTTAAATAAAAAAATTTCACCATTTTCTTCTTCATCACGAATTTGAACACGAAGATCGGGTACATTAACTTGCAAGCGTTCGCAGTCGCTTTGGGGTTCCGATTCTGATATACCGGTACAGCTTGAATGTATGTCTGATTCATCTATATTGTCTTCTTCAACTTCACGATTTTCTTTTTCATTGACTACAGTGCATTCTGTACAATTACTGCAATTAATGTCTCCACAATATTCACACAAACTTATACATTATAGTCCGAACTTCCTGCATCGACATCTCAGGTCTTTACAGCCGGCTTTACATTCACAAGCGAGAATTTCAAGAATTTCTTGTGGTATTGGCTGTTTTCTCATTGTAATAGGCATTAAACCATTAATTGTATCCTCCCAACCAAACAATCGTGGATCTATTTCTTCATATTCCAGCCATTTGTGTATTTGAAGATACACTCTCAACAAATGTTCATTTGTAGCTTCCTCGATTGGTGGAAGGTTTTCAATGTAAGTTTTTGGAAACAGTGAAATCTTAAATCACCTAAATCCATAGGTTTTATTAGATTACACCCATACAAAACTTTCATATTTTAAACACCTAATAATCTCACTTTCACTTGAAGACATTTTTAATTTATATGTCGGCGGCACCGAAAATAATTTCTCCACGCCTATGATTCTTAGGAACCCTTCACTAGTACTTATGACTGTTTATTATTTTTGTTAATGTAAACATTCAGGTTGACTTATCCCAACCAATAATAGTTTAAGATTCTATGTATTTCCTTATATGGGCATAGGAACACGCTTAGGGCGAACGAAACGAAATCAGCTAGCCCAGGGCAGAAAGGCATTTTATGATTACCTGTGAAAGAGTTAAGATTTGATTATTGAGGGCTAGCGGGTAGCGGATCGTTAGTTCCTTTATTTTACTAAATTTATTCGGTGATATTAAGACTGTATTATTTACTTGCATCATTCGTGTGGACTTACAATGGACAATTAGACTTTGTTATTAAATTTTGTATTAAGTGAAATATCAGTGTCGTACTTATTAACATGTCCAAGCGGTGTAATCCTAAACGTGCCCCCTTAGTATCACACATGTATTAAATTAATTTACAGCTTCTCAAATATAAAAATGTAAACAAACAATACTGCACGGCAACCGATCTAAGCTGTAAGGAATGGAACTGGTGGGGAATAAGAAAGAGAAAGAAAATGTAAACATTTCTCCTCATTTATAAGCAACTCTTCGCTCCGCAGGTAAAATAGGTTTGTACATTAGCAAACGTTGGTTGTATATAAATTTAAACATTTAAAATATTTATTATTATTATTATTAACAAAAAGCTAAGTTGATATCGCACTGCGAGGGAAAAAATAACGTATTTAATCCGAATTTTAAGAAACAAGGAAGTTATTATTGCATTTTGCAACTAAGCTTTATGAAAAAATTTAAAAAATCACTTTTTAGCTCAATTAACAATACTTACATTATAATGTTTGTAAATAAATTTCTATAAAACTTAATTTTTTTTGAATTTATCGTATGAAATGAATACGTTTCAGAATGATACAGTCCAAATTTTAGCTCAAAATATGCATTTGATAATTAACAATTAGCCAAAATGCAAAAAGTTAAATATCTCGAGTTCACGTTAACAAAAATGAACTTTCTTTTTTTTAAATTAAAGGACCCAAAATTCTCTACCAGATCTGATAAAAAACTTTAATTTGTTTTTCAAAATGGCCGACAAAATGTAATTGTTGTTATTTGAGTTATAAACAAATGTAAGAAAAGTAGCCAAAATTACATTTAAAAAAATGATTTTTAATTGCATTCGAAAGCTGACGTCGTGATCTACATTTTGAAATAAAAAAATTTCATTTTGGACTTAACGGCATAAAATGGCGGGCATTTCAAATTTTTGATAACAAATGCAATTTTGGCCAATGGTTTCAATATTTTTACACCAATTTTTCAGCGTCTTTTTATTACATCAAAAAGTATATTTTCTGAAAGTTTGATGCAAATTGGTCGAGTTGTCGGTCTTGGGCACTAAAATGAAAAAAATACTGTTTTTTCCCCGTTTTTTCAGTTTTGTAGGTTATGTACGTATTTCAGAGAATTGAAACTAACGACAATTTATTGGCCATTTTATTACAAAGAGACTGGTTTTTAGTTTGCCCCGATCCGGCTTATAGAACCGGAGTTATTCACATTTTAAGCTCGAAAAACGCAGTAAAAAAAATTCAATTGTTTATAAAAAAAGTAGCACAAGGTTTTAGAGGTCCAAAACTTACTAATATACTCCCAGTGATACCCCAAACAGGATAAAATCATAATCTTGCTGTATCCAGACTATACCTATCTCCTAATTTTTTTGGCCTTTTTTTACTGCACTAAAATTGGCAATATTAAACAATATTTGTTTTTCTTCCTCAATTCTTTGGAACTTCCTGCCACATGTATTTTTTCTTTTTAAGCCTTGGTCGGGGAATCTACAAAATATCACAACTAACCAGTATGTTACTGGTAAATAACTTCTACGCCTGTGAAACAACACAAATAAGTGTAAAAACTTGAAATTAAATTTTTCGCCGATGTTTCGGAAATCTAATCTGTTTCCCTTTTCAAGGCTTTTTTGAAAAATCTTTTTTGCTGTGTATGATAAATACACAGCTCTAAGAATATTTGTTATATTCAATATCCATAGTTACTTACTATTTACATAGAGCTGTTGATATAGTTACAGTTTTTTTAGTTTTTATACAATGTTAAGTATGTGAAGTTCTTCTTTTAACATTGGCAACCAAGTTGTACAGATATCTACGGAACAATTCGACACGCATCTATCCTCATTCATTAATATTATCGCGGATTCTTTAAATTTTCTTTTTTTGCTATCTGCTTCTTTTGTTAAAATTTTTGCCGAGTCCCAGTTTATTCTATGTCCGTTCTCCCAAGCGTGTTCGCAGATCTTGGACCTCTTAATCTCATTTTTTCTGATATAATTTTGGTGTTCGCCCAATCTTACACTAAAAGGTCTGGATGACTCACCCACGTATTGTTTGTTGCACTCACACGGAATACTATAAATGCAGTTTTTTGAATTTTGCTCGTGGTTTTCGGTTTCGTCTTTGTCAGAATAGATCTTAAAGTGTTGTTTGTTTGAAATACCGTCCTAATATTTAAATCTATCACCGATGTGGTGCAACTTTCCGGATAATCCACATACATTACTAATTAACGCTGTGTAACGTTTCTCACGTTTTTGTCGTATCTGATTGTCAATTTCAATATTTATGAAGGTTACATCGACAAGACCCCGAGGGTATTGGTTATTTATAAGAACTTCCTTTATAAACTGCTTTTCATTGTTTAGTATTTCATCATTGGCCCTATTGTATAAACATTTTACAACACCCCTCTTAACGTGCATCGACTGATTTGAGTTGAAATTTAAATATGTGTTGGTTTTCTATAAACACTTGTTTCAATTGTACCATTTACCCTTTTAATTAAAACATCTAAAAATGGTAATTCATTTCTAGTTTCCTTTTCTAAAGTGAATTTAGTAGAAGGTTCTTTATTATTTAAATGTTCCAAAAAACTATCTAGTAACTCAATACCATGAGGCCAGATTGCAAAGATATCATCTACGTTTCTTCACTAGGTAACCGGTTTGTATGCACAATTTTGAGCATGTCTAGTCTCAAAATCCTCCATACATATATTGCTTAAAATCGGTGATAATGGAGAACCCATTACCATACCGAAATCCTGCTGATAAAAAATCATTTTCCAATTGAAAATAAGTTGGTTTTATACACATAGTTAAAAATTCCATTATGGTACTTACACTCAATTTAGTTCCAGCTTCCAAATTATTGTTTTCATAAACTTTTCCGATAAAATGTTTACTATTTTTTATATACGAGTCAGTATTTCCAGATAATGGATTAACAATTTTAAGCAAGAATTTTGCAAATTGTGGCATGGCGAATTAATGGAATTAACAATTGGTCTTAATGGGACATTTTATTTATGTATTTTGGTAAGCCTTATAAATGCGGAGGCTGCTATAATGCGGTGTAAGCTTCCGTCGTTCAGTCATTAAATTCATTTTTATATTTAAATAAAGTTCTATAAATTTTGCCCTCAATTGATTTTGTTGGGTTTTTACTTAATTTTGAGTATGGTCCTTCATCGATAAGTGCCATGATTACTTCATCATATGAATTTTTATTTATAATGACTGTACCATTACCTTTGTCCGCTGGCAAAATTTTAATGGTTTCATCTCTCTTCATAGAGGATATTGACCGTTTTTCTTCTGTGCTTAAATTTTCTTTAATTTTATATTGCCTCTGTAAAGCAATTTTTGCCCGCACGCGATATTCATTTCCGTCATCTGTTGGCATGTTTTGTGCAGTTTTTTTCTACGGCTGCTATTATATCAAATTTTTTAACCAATTTTGGGTTTATTGCATAGTTAGAGGAAATAATAGGAAATAATTATTATAAATGATATTTATTCTATAAGAAGTCATACACAACATAATAGCAGTAAAACAGGAGTCGAGCGCAGCCGACGCTTCCGCGCCGGCATCTGAATACAGTGGTTTGTATTATTATACAGGTAGACAAATATGCTTTTTCACGATATCCTATGTATACGTGATACTCTTTAAAAGTGAATTATTTATTATTTGTTTGCTTATAGTAATGAAACATTTTCTTTATAGGATTTTGCAAACAGTGGAAAGAAAAGCTATCTATGAGAACTAAAGGAAAAACTATATATATAAAAATATTAATGAAATCTTTGCATTCTTTCGATAACCTGACTTCTGGTTATGCTAGCAAGTAGTTTCAAAGGCTAAGCATTTCCAAGAAACTGAATGAGATTTTATGACAATGTAATTCATTTGAATAAAAAATTTTTTAAAGACAAGGTACGTAAATAAATTAATTTCAGGCCTTTGTTCTCATTTTTAACTGAATTTACATATCGTAGGGGATCATGTAGATACTAGTTTAGCCTGCTTAGCCGTAGGGGACTAGGTTGGATGCTAGTGTTAAAATGAGAATGGCAAATCAGAATTTTACTTGCTAGCATAACCAGAAGTCAGGTTATCGAAAGAATGCAAAGATTTCATTAATATTTTTTTATATATATATAGTTTTTCCTTTAGTTCTCATAGATAGCTTTTCTTTCCACTGTTTGCAAAATCCCATAAAGAAAATGTGATACTCTTGTCTACTTATTGTGTAAATATAAAAATTTACATCATATTTCTTAGCTAACGACATTCACGAGACTGTAAATATGAGTATTTTTGCTTATCACTGAAGATTTAGAAAAACATGTAGAATTATATAATTCAATTTTTGAATATTTGAAAAGCTGGTATGTTTTACTTTATAACTAAATTTGTTTTACGTATCTAAGTGATTTTTTTCTGAGTTTCGATAACATGTATATATATTTATTCGACAAATTCTGAAATTACGAAATTACAATAATTTCAGAAGTAAGTACTGTTTATTTAAACTACATTAATTTAAGCAAATGTAAGTTAATGAAGTTCAAACTGACACATTTCCTGAAAGTTTTCCGAAGGCCATAAAAAATTCGAATATTTCCTAAGGATTGGTTGATTGATTTGCCAGCGTAAGGTGGGTATTGCTGCCGATTCCTGGCATACATGGAGGTTCGCTCCAACATGCAGCTTGGTCGTCTGTCGAACACGCCCAACGGACGGCCAAACCCCGTGCCGGAACCAAATCTCGGATGTTTTATACACCGCCGGACCGGCTGCATACGCCGGGTTGGACATTGGACATGCTTGTTGTCAACAGCGAGAGCCGCATGACGCATGGGGTGTGAATATAGGATGGGAAGTGTAGGTGTTTGTGAGATGCTTCTTTTCAGTTTCCATGCTTCTTTTAAGTTTCCGTCTATCGTCATCTCCTTATTTTTCTTCTTCTAAGTTTTCTGTTTCTGAATTTGGCATCTTTCATTTTTTCTTTTTCTTTCTTTTGTTTTTATTTATTAACCGTTCCACAGGTAAATATCAATTTACAGTGGAGTTGGGAAGAGTCCTGGGTACATTTTCTTGTGAAAATATATGCTATTTCTAAATATATCTTTTATTTTCCCATAGGTCGACTCAAAATACCGAAAAAAAAGGTTTTTGAATTTATTTTTAATGTTGCCGGTCTTGAACTCATGTTAACTTTACGTGATATTATTGCTCACTATCCAAATAACTCATGAAAAAAAAATCATCCACCTCCGATGTGTTTAGAGGTAAATATCTCTAAAGACTGGGCTAACTACATTTTGTACAGAACTTTATTTCGCATCGGTTGCTAGGCAAGTTGTGAGGCAACAAATGCGATATGAAATATTTCATGCTGGCCACTGTAAACCTAAGGCAGCTATCACAGATTATAATGTCCATCATTGTTTTTGTCAACATTTTTGTAGGTAACAGATAATTTCGTAGTTGTTTGGTATAAATCTATATTTATTAATTTGCTGTAGGAAAAAATATAGTATGCAACTGGCACAAAATTGCTTATCTTGCACTCGTATGATACCCTTGCAAGATGAGCATCATTTTGTATTTGTTGCATATTATACTGTATTCTTTGAATTATGTGCAAAAAATTCCTTTTGTGTTTGTGCATTGCAAATAAGAGAGGTTGATGTTTTGAATAAAGAGATGAAGCCTACTGGAATTTGTAGTATTTCATTTTGTCACTAACTCCTATAAAATACCAACAGATCCGGTTGTGGGTTCCCGAAGTTTTAAATTGAGGAATTCATGCATGCGGCTGGTAGGATATGGGGCGACTTCAAAATTGACCCTTTAAAGTTGTATAATTATTGTTAAAATGCCGGCCTAAAATCAGAATATCTGATATTTTTATAGTAAATTTCATGAGTTATGTCTCATAAAGATGTATTTCCAATGCGACTCAGGCAGTACGAAACGAGGTAGGTATAATTATTTAACACATGCAGCCGCAGAAGTTTAAAAGTCTGCAGAATTTCTCACAATTTAAATACAATGAATGCAGTGATAAATAAGAAACAAAATAGCATGGTTGAACAAGAGATATTAGAGAGATGTGTCTACTGCGAAGAGTTCTCGCTGCATTGACCAGTATCTCGTCCATAGATATTGTCACATATTTCCACCCCTAGGAAGCTGCCCTTTAAAATCCGTGGATTCCAAAAATTATAACAAGAGATAAACAATACACTATTTATTGAATAACTTCCTAATACTTTTATTACCTAAAATACACTTTTACTAACTCGCGCCAATATTCTTGACTAAAGATGGCGGTCTCGGATGATTAGGGGTCCAGCTTGAGCTCTTTGCCCCAATCATCGCTCTAGACCTGGACCGACCTCGTAAGAAGGGTGGTGGGCTTACTTTTTTGCCTATCCCCCCCCCATGATTTAGTTTTATGATTAGACGAGCCAGCGTGTAATTACATGCACATTTGTAACAGTTAGTGGCATGATTAATCCTTTGCCTTAAAGCATTTCGAAGTAAAGTGAAAATTGGTGGTGCAATCTTATACTCTTCGCAAATACAAAACGAAGAGTACATTCATTCGATCGGCACATTTCTAAAACCGGTAATATCGCTCGTAGAGAAAAAAATTTCATGTCACTGTGTTGGTGATCGAATTCTGAACAACTTTCAAAATGTCCGTCTGTCTGTCCGTCCGTCCGCCACGTTTCTTGTAAGCAGCATAACTTAAGAACGAAAAATCCGATTGTGTTGAAATCTGGACAGTAAGTTAGTGTTAGCTAGAGGAAGAACCCTATTGTTTTTGAACAATATCAATCAATAAATAAGAGTTATTAATTTTTAAATTAAAAAAATATATATTTTTTTTACAAATCACTCTTTGTCTACCATGCTCTAGGGAACAGGATTAATAATGTCCCTAGTAGATACAAGTGTGTCAGGTTATTGCATGCTGACCTCTGTAGTGCAATGATGATGATTATAACTAGCTTCATCGATTGTACGTATAATTTGAACATTGAATGTTGTAAAATGTTGAATATGAATCTAGATTCCCAATATAATATAGTGCATAATTTGCTGAATTTGACGGTTTTCCATGTTTTTCCTAATTCAAATTTTCATTCATTTTGGTATATTGACGCACCACAAAATCTTAACAGCAAACTTCAATCAACAGGAGGAGAAATTTGTATTAGGTATATTAGTTTTTGAGACATATAACTGTATTTTCTTTTTCTACACGCCATTCTACCAATTTATTTACCACATTATTTGCAACTGCTACAGTATTTAGTTGATGTTTATGTGAGAATGTTCTGTTATCTTTAACTTATTTATTTTTTAGATGACTATCCCCTCACGATGGACAATAAATTCAGTTGCCCTCGTTGTTATAAGACTTATAGATACAGGAGCAGCATGAGTCGACACATAAACTACGAATGTGGAAAAGCGCCACAGTTTGAGTGCGCTATTTGCCATAAAAACTTTACGCAGAAGGGCAGTTTGAAGATGCATGCCATGACGCTTCATTCAAAGAAAAATGTTTTAGAACCGCCGTACATACAGAAAGAGGAACATAACCTTAAAACAGAAATATAGACTGAAGTATCTTAAGTACAAATATTGTGAAATATTCAACGTATGAATCTAGATGTACGCAATCATTTTTAGTCGTGGATTTATTCGTTTTGTTACATTTTGTTTGTAATTATATGTGACGTGTTCAGAAACGTTGTCTATTATTTCAGTTGCTTCTCAGGTTGCTTCAGGCTCTTAATATATTTTGCGTAATTTGGCCAATAAACTTGAAACTGTGTACAGATGTTTATCTGCTGAAGTTACAAATCGTACACCAATAAGCGTCCTATTGAAAATTTTTGGGAGGGTAATGAGAAAGAGACTCAGAGATCACGTCAATAATAATAATACTCTCAGGCACTAAATAGGTTAATGCGAAAAGCTCAACTTTTGCTGTAGACAGCCAAGCGTTTGGCATAGATAGTTAAACGTTTGATGTGGATAATTAAGTGTTTTATATAGACAGTTAAGTGCTTCATGTAGACAGCTAAACGTTTGATGTGGACAATTAAACGTTTGATGTAGATAGTTAAACGTTTGATGTAGACAGTTAAACGTTTTATGCAGACAGTTAAACGTTTGATGTAGACAGTAAAGCGTTTGCTGTAGACCAGACAGCGTTTTTAAAGTTTCATTTTTATTAACGTCCTGGCGGAGTTTAGCCATAGCTATTCCACTACTCAGCCAGGACACATATATACAGACATCAATACAACAATCGATATTGCCGTCTGCCGCAGCTGAGATTAGAACTCAGGGCACATAATCGAATCGTTCTCAAATTGTGAAAATCATTGATAGCCATATTCATGACCTGTGTAATCATTGTGAAATATATTTTGTGTATGAATTTTTTTGCAATATAAATACTCTGCTGGCAAATGCGGAATATTCCAAATATGACAAGAATAGTACGCCTTAAGAGTGCATAAACGCAATCGTTTATTTGGACAACAACTTGCAATCTTCCATTCTAACGTCTTAAACTGTATGTGATGTTACTTGTTGAATTGAATTTTTTTTTGTGCTTGACTAGTACTCGATGCATATTTCTTTTCAACAGGATTAAAGTATGTGGTAATAGTTCTCTCTTGGTTCATTACTTGCTTTTCGTTGTTGGGACAATGAAACAACGTGAGTAGATTTGTGTTTAATTTGTGAGCATTGTTTGTATTTAATAGCTTACCGCTTGTAGTAACTGCGTTAGCAAAGGCACCATAAAATATTAATTAATAGTCATCTATACTATTGGGTAAAGAATAAACGGCAGGGGACCCAAATAACTATCTTGCGCAACACCAATATCGCCAGGCATCTTAGATTCAGCACCAAGAAAATGTACAAAACTGGTTTCTGTTGATTGGGTATGACTTTATAGGCCGGGCGAACTAGTTTTTTAATCTAAAATCCTTTTAAACGTTACAGTTTCTTGCTTAAAAATTGGCAAAAATTTTATAAATAACAACCCTCTAGTCTTTATTGACTCGAAAATACGGAACATGGATTTCAATTGCAAAATAAAAAACAGAACCCTGTTTTTTTCATAGCTTTTCTTAAATATCTCAGGAAATAAGCTCCTAATCGACTCGACGTATTCTAATCAAATCTGTTCCTAAGAAAATGTCATACAAAGGTAGGCTATAGTGAAAATTCGCAAAACTTGTTTACTATTGCAAAATTAGCAACAAACGTGAAAAAAATGGAAAATTTTCAAATTGCAATAACTAAAGTAATTGTCCTCGAAACTCGATGAAATGTTTGGAGAGGGTAGCCCTTGGGATGCCTAAACAGTGCGCTTAACCCCGACCCTCCAATCCAAAATGGCGGCCTATCTCAAATCTTCAAAGTTGAAAATATGAAGTGCTGCCGTTTCGACAAAAAAGAATGGATCGACATGGATCCAATTGAAATCGGTTGAATTTACCAGTATCTTCGAGTGTACCAAAATTTAGATTTTTTTTTACTAACAAATAATTTTATTTACAACAAACGAAAAAGTTACCGTTGCTAGGAATCGTATCTCCGCGAATTTTTATTTAAAGGTTGGCAACCAACTGCATTGAATTGTTTAAAAAAACATAAACTTAGAAAAAAATGTTTTTTCTAGGACCAATGGGAGTCGAGATACGCCATTGTTACGTTTTCATCGATAAGAACCGTTCTAATCGATATTTTTACTTGAAACTTAGTATGATGCAACTAGAATGCTTTATACATAAATACGTTTTTTCGATTTATTTTGATCAATTCTTCATTGTGAAAGTATCGATTAATGAGCGCGCAAAAGTATTTTGGCTTTTTAGCATTTACCACTAGACGGTTCGTTGTGAACCATTCGTTAATAATTTCCAATGTCTTGTTAATTTTTTGAATAACTTGATTTAGATCAGATCCAGATAAATATATAATAGTATCATCAGCAAAGAGATGTATTTTGCATTCTTGTGAATCGATTAAAAATATATCGTTAGTAAATAGCGTGAAAAGCATAGGCCCTAATAAGCTGCCTTGTGGCACTCCTTTATTATTTAAAAGATTTTTAGACTTAGTTGGTCCTAGAAAAAACTTTTTTCATGTTTTTTTTAAGCGCAATTCAATGCACTTGGTTGCAAATCTTTAAACTGTAAATTCGCGGAGACACGATCCCCAGCAACTTTTCTTAATTTTTTTGTAAATAAAAAAATTATTTGTTAATGAAAACGATTTGAATGTTGGTACGTTCGAAGATACTGGTAAATTCAATCGATTCCAACTGGTTTCATGTCGATCCGTTTTCTTTTTGGCGGAACGGCAGCACATCCAATTTTCAACTTTCGAGATTTGCGATAGGCCGCCATTTTAGATTGAAGGGTCAGGGTTGCGGGCACTATTTAGGCATCCCAAGGGCTATCCTCTCCCAAAATTTCATCGAACTTCGATGACAATTACTTTGGTTACTGCAATTTGAAAATCTTTAATTTTTTTCACATTTGTTGCTAATTTTGCAATAGTAAACAAGTTTTGCGAATGTTTGTAATAGCCTATCCTTATGTGAAATTTTCTTAGGAACAAATCTGATTAGTGTACCTCGACACATTTAAGAAAAAGTAAGAGAAAGAAGTGTTTCGCTTTCTATTTTGCAATAAGAATCCATGTTCGGTATCTTCCAATCCATAAAGATTCGAGGGATGTTATTTATGAATTTTTTATCTATTTTTAAGCAAAAAATTGTAAAGTTTAAAAGGATATCAGATTCGAGAATTTCCAGCTCTAATTCGTCCTGCCTGTTAAGGGTTTATTAAGTACTGAAATCTTTTGTCATAACACTCAATGTTATTCAGAATTTATGTTTCAAAATGTTAGGTATTTTAGAGAAGTCTATGAATAATGCGATGTCCCTAATCTAAAGTAAAATCGAGTATCCTAATACTGATATTCTCTAACTCCAAATTGATTTGGGGGTAAAATTCCATATTCTGCGTTATGACAATAACTTTATCTACACTTTTACAAATGTACTAATTTACAAATGATAATAATAACATTGTTAAATGCCTAAGACATGTGTATGTTTTAAGGTTCAGATGAGTCATCTTCAGAGAGTGGCAAGCCTCGTGAACATATGGAAGAACACTGGAAATCCACTGATGATCCACATATAATGGAAGATATAATGGAGGAAATAAGAACACTCCTTGGAGAGGAATCATCCCCATCTATCGAACTTCACGAAGAAATTGTTAAAAAGTGGAGCGCTATATTAAAAAATGGGTTGGATAATGAAACTCGGAAAACGCTTTCAGAGCAGTACTTCATAAGGGAGAACTGGCCGTTGTTGAAAGCTCCAATACTAAATGAGGAAATTAACAAATGTATTCCCGGAAAGGCACGCAAGCAAGATAACTTTTTAGCTAAAATTCAGGACCAACTTTCGGCCGTGTTAGCAGCTGTTGGGGTTCCATTAAATCAAATGCTGATTGGTGGAGAAAATGACAATACAGTCCTACAAAACTTAATTGATGTTGGCCAGTTATTAACCGATATACACCATGTCATGTCGGTACATAGAAGGTACCTCATTAAGTCCTTAGTCAACACCCATTTGCAAAAATTCCTTGAAGGTTGCCCAATAACTAACTATTTATATGGAGAAAACCTAAGTAATAGAATAGCAACAGACAAATTAATGGAAAGGCCGGGAACTGAATTTGTAAAAGAGAACAGAAAGGTAACATTTAAACCTGTTGGCTCAAACTTGACTCAAACAAAGCGCGGTACCCAGCGGGGAGGCCTGAAAGCAAGGGGAGCGAAGTGGCGATCCCGCCAACGAGCTGAATGGAAGCTGGATGCCAGAGAGGGGTCATATCGCAGGGACAGGCGAACTAGTCGAGAGTGGAATTAGAGGTGTAAATCTATAAAATTATCAAGTAGATTGAAATACTGTTTAATCCTTATAAGAAGCAAATTTTCTATCGCAATTTTCTTTCGCTGATGCCAGAACCACCCTCACATTCGTTCAAGGTTGTTTATCTAATAAACCACTCACTTCTCCGTAGAAATACGTCTCTACTTTATGAAGTTTATCGTCCCGATCAGGCAATTCAGAATCATCGGTGTATTTCGCCAGTCTATCCAAATGCACGATCTTCATCTTGGACTTTTTGTTCATTGTATAACAATGTGCGGTCCATCCCAAAGTGATTTCGGTGACTTTCCTTTCCTTCGCTGCGGGTTGTACAGCCAAACCAGCTCTCCCACCTTGATTGAACCCTTTTGAACTACCCTTCCGGTCGTATCAAGCCTTCATTTGGTCACTGGCTGGTGATGGCTCCGCTATATCGTTAGCCAACCTCTTGAAAGGAGCTCCGGCGTGGAACCCTTCACCCTTACTTCCAGTCTGTGGTCCCTTACTGGCTGCACAAATCTTGCATTTGCGACACCAAGCCTCCACATCCTGACGACTTCTTATCCAATAAAATCGTTCTCGTATTTTCCTCAGGGTCTTGTTAACAACGAAGTGTCCATTGGATGTTCCATTGTGCACTTCCTGAAGCACCTTCGCTACTCGACACCTGGAAATCACTAGACGCATAACCACCTGCTTTCCATCCGGGCTTTCCCATGCTATCCGCAACAGCCCGTTCGTGACTTTCAGTGAGTCCCACTGCGCCCATAGAGCCTTCAGTCTTTTGCCTGAAACATCCTTCCATTTTGGACGAGTTCCCCTTTCTTTGGCTCTCAATATTGGCCCAATTTCCTCATCGTTCAGTTGCTCTTGTCTGAGCGCTTCATCTGTCCTGTCATCCGGTACTTCCACCTTGACAGTGTTGGCTGCTATAATGATATATGATTTTTCCAGAATTTTAAAACAAGTATGTTAAAACGTCATGTATGTTTTTTACTGATTACTGAAAGTTTTTGAAAAATTCTGGCAAAATTTCCTAAGCATTATTGGATTTAAATAAATATTTTTTTACGTCTGTACTGTTCCCCTAAAGACAAGCATTTCTTTCAGATACCCACACCAGCTATGTCGAGACCTTTTCTTGGTGGCTGGAGGTGTGTAGGGCAGTCTTTTCGTTTTAGAATATCCAAGAGTTGGGATAGTAGCTATAGTTAATTTAATAGTGGATATGACTTACTATATTATATTATATTATATTATATATAACTTAATATTATACTTCTTTAAAAGTTTTTTACATTACAGTTGTACTTCTTATCTAGGAAATTAGTGGAGATTTTATTATTATTGGACACATTGATTTATATTATTATACATTAAAGTTTTATGATATCAGAATCATTGCTGTCTAAGTATTTGTGTGTTTTATATGTTTTTTAAGAGTATTAACAGGGATTGGTCTCTTCTAGTAAATAAATTAATTGAGAAACTTAGGCTCTTTTCTACTCGATTTGAATCTTAAACAACTCATTCTTATATTTCTAGCGTTACGACTACTACAGTTATGAATTGATATTTGTATACTAACCTAAACAAGGAAAAAATCAATAATTGGATATGAACAAATGTCTGCCTATCAGCCTGATACTCCTTGTTGGTTATAATACGAGCTAGAATACCTTTCGTTGGACAAATATTCTGTATGTACAAGAGGCGTGAGGCCAACTTATCAGATCACAAAATATCTGAGACTGTCAAAACTATACTAATGATATTGGAACCTGTCTAAGAACCAATATCTAGATATTTTTTATTACAAATATATTCGTGGACAACTTTTTAGACAGAAATTCAGTAAGCTAGCTCTTGTTTAATTTAAGGTCTAACAAATTGGAACGTTGGAAGCATGATAGTTTCCCTCTTTGTTTGAAGAATGGCCACACGATGCGACAAACTATCGTGTGTCTAACGTTGGATGACATTTGACGCATCGTGTAGTGTCGGCTTAAGCTTAGCCTCTTTGTAACAAACCAGTCTTGGAAACAGACTGTGTCACACATTTCTAACCTTTCTCAAGTGTGGTGTCACCGGTAAGCAATAAAAGTTAAGCCTAAACCACACTCTTTTAGATCAAAAAGAGAGTAGGCCCCAGGACCGATCCTTGAGGGACATTACGTGATATTTGTTTTTCATCTAATTTACTAATTTTTTTAGATGACTATATTCCGGCGACGGACAATATTACATTTAGTTGCCCTCGTTGTTCGAAGAGGTACAGATATAGGAGCAGCATGATACGCCATATAAAATATGAATGTGGAAAAGCGCCACAGTTTGCGTGCTCTGTTTGTCACAAAACCTTTACGCAGAGAAAGAGTCTGAACTTGCACGTTATGACAATTCAGCACAAGAATGTTTTGGAAAAGATGACTTACCTTTCCACTCGCAATTGAGGGTATTCAGTGATTATACGAAAGAAGAAGAAGGTATCTATGCACATTAAATTTTGCATGTATATATGGTTTACATGGTAATACAGTGTGTCGTTTTTTTATATAAAATCCAAGATGGCGGACAGTTTATTGTCATTTATTTTCTGATTTTTCTGAAGACTGGTATCTGGGAATTTTTGAGGTCGAAAATTATAAATATGTAATCGAAATTCAAGAATTCAAAGTAGCGGCGTTACACGGAGGATATATTTTTCATTTATCATCTGATTTGACTGAAAATCGGTATCTGAGGTTTATTGAGGTTGCGTGTTATAATACATTTGGTTGAAATTTCACAATTCAAAATGGCGTTGCCAATATGATGTAAAAGTATTGCAATTGATAGTATGCTTCGTCTTTCGTTTAGACATCTTTCTGAAACTGGAACCGTTCCCTCAATCATGAAAATAAAATAGAACGCCCTGTTAGGCAGACCCGGCAAGAAAAAGATTTGATTTTAAATATGGTTGACCAGAACCCAAAAATCAGCACAAGAAGAATTAGTCAACAATTAAATATTCCTCAAACCAGAGTTTGGAGAACTATTAAAGGCGAACAAATGCATTCTTATCATATCCAAATTGTCAGTAGTAAGTGCCGAGATCACCAGATCTCGCACCCCTTGACTATTTTTTGTGGGGCTATTTAAAAACTGAAGTAAATAAAGAAGAAATAAATACCAGAGAGCAGCTGATTGCAAGAATTGAGCATTTTCGCAATGAAATTAAAAACAATTTAGAGATTGTTAGAAAAAGCGAAAATGAAATGTCAAATCGATCAAGAAAATGTATTGAATTTGGCGGTGCTCACTTTGAAAATACACTGTGATTCAAAATAATTTAATTGGATTTAGTAAGTTTGACTGATTTCTTATGTTCTAGTTAAATTGTTAATTTTTATTATTTATTATTTTGTTAAGTTTATTAATTACACATTCATTACAAAATATTTTTTTTATTTCACCAGGTATATGTGATGAATTTTTATTCTCCCTATTTGCACTACCTTTTGCTAGTGCAGATAGGGAACAAAAAAAATAATATGTAGTTAATCCCTAGAATGACTTTTTCTCTTAATTTCTCATTTAATTAAACGGTGCCAAAAGATTTTTATGGGATGTTGTATCTTTCTAGGTGTAAATTAATATTTTAATGTCAAATATTTTATAAACAGTATACAGAGTGTTATTTTCTAGGAATAACTTAAAAATATTTTTATTCTGAGTCCGGCCCTGATATTTTATTAATATCCCAGGCATTAGATGGTGAATGGCTACTGTAATCAAAATACAAAATTTCATTGGATTCCGCTTACGCATTACAGATATATGGCGAAAAGAATATCTTCCAAAAAATATAAAACACCCTGTATTTCTAAAACGGGGCCGCTTTAACCATTACTGTTTGGGGATTTAAGATCACCGCAATGTTTTCTATCTTTTGGTAAAGTACGACCCTCTCCTCACGAATCACCCTGTATAAAACTTTCTACTATTTTAATTTTGCTTGAAGCATTTTTTCATTCTTTCTTATTCCTAGAGAACGCTTAAAAAACCGATTTTACTATACCGTTACTAAACCGTTACCCTACTTTTGCAAACTTTAAATTATTTTGTGTACAATATCATAATTACGTAGAACATTCTTATGAATTGGATATAATTCGAAAATGAGTTATTAACCTTTATTTGGAGACTGTACTGTTGACAATAACTGAATTTGTGTTACCTGCTTAAGTGAGGGTAATAAATAAATTTCCAGCTACATTATTATACTTAGGTATCGCAGGTACAAGTAAATGAAGTTTATGAGACCATCTGTCGCCCTTAGACTAATGATATATAGTAACGAAATTCACTATAAAAACAAGGTGTGTAGTCGCGAACCTTTAGGGTTACATGGTGGTAGTACAGATGATATTTGTTAACCTCTTGGTATATGTAGTTATACCTAGTTCTATCAGTGTCTAGTAGAATATTGTGGTAATGTTTGCTGGATGCACATAGTGAGGTGCAAGTTTTATAACACACAGAGCCTAGAAACGATAAACACACGAGCTGGTACTGTGTTATAACTAAAGAAATGTGCGCTAATATTTTTCAAAGTTTGTAATCTCTTTTGGACAATAAACCGAATAATAGTCCCAAGCATTTAGCAATGATGACTGACCAAACATCGAAAAATATGTACAAGATATTCTCTCCAACGACATAAAATGGAGGTTAGTAAACACTTTGATTTTAAGCTATTTGATTATGTTTAATTTACTTTAAGTCAAAATTTAAGAAAATGTAACGTGAGTGTATTGGTTTTGTTGTATGACAATTTTAATAACTTTATATAGGTATTATTTTATTTACTTTGCCTTCTTTACTTACTTCATTTTATTGTAGAGTGTCTCATTTTATTTTAATTTTATTTATAACCATTTAGTTGTAAATCTAATCAAAGAATGGGATTACAAAGAAATTACAATTATACAGCATTTATACATTATATAAGCATCTATGTACATATTAAAAATGAAGATCAAGTAATAATGAATAAGTATGAAAACAAAACGATCAGAATTTTATATCGAGGCTGCACTGCAGTTAAATATGTAATTTCGGCCTTAAATATGTCATATCGATATTAAGAGAATATTTTTTAACATCTGTTCTTCATTTGATTTCAGTAACTATGAACACAGTTGACCTCGAGAAGGCGCTATTTATTTAATGCCATAGTATTTAATGAAATGTGCATTCGTTAAATAAATTAATTGTGAGGTATCTTTATTTCGAGTTGTCTTTATTGCCTTGAGTTTTAAACATACCAGGGCAATGATTTCTTTACTTTTATGTTGCTGGATGTTTTTTTGCAGGTGTTGGCTAATTATTGAAATAATTTTCAACCTTCAAAATTATTTCGAAAATTCATCAAGTTGGGACAGCAAAAGAAACGTTCAACAACACAAAAGTAAATCATTGGTAGGCTTAAGACTCAAAACAAAAAATACAAGCTATCTAATTATCTATAACATTACTGTAATTAAAATAACTAAATATATTTTACAATTTGTAAAACTTGTTGTGAATGTGCTGAGTTGCGATGGAGAATGTGATAAATAAACATTTGTCATAAGTTTCTGGTTATCTGTATTTAAATTTCTAGGGGAAAGGAAATGCCGTCCATATATCTGTGTAAGCTGTAACAAGGCATACACGTATCAGTATACTTTAAACCGTCACATCCGTTACGAATGTGGGAGAAAGAAACTGTTTAAGTGTCATCTTTGTCCTAGAAGGTATACACAGAAGACCACTTTGATATGTCATATAAAATCATCGCATTCAATGAAGGGTTCATCTTATTCTACTCCAGCATCAAGTATTTAACTGTAATGACTCGAATTGTAGATTTGTGTAAAATTTTAATAAATGCTCGTGATAAAAGTTTAGTTTGTAATTGTACGTTTTACACTAGTCCAAAATACGATTCTACTTATCAAATTTGAATAGTAGGTATCATTTTGTAAAAGAAAATGACGTACATACCTGGATTATAGCCAATATAATCTATTTGCTATACAGTGTGTCCAAATAACGCTTAAAATTCATAACTTTTCCTCTGTTTTGCTTTTGCAAAGATACAAAAACCCATTAATTAGTAATATTAGATTGTACCTAAAGAAAAAACATTTTTGACACTCTTCACATATCTGTGTCGTCATCGATAATTTTTTTAAATAGGACACCCTATATTTGTTTCTGACTGATAGGCCTTTTACAAAGAAAATCAGTGATATATATTTTCTTTCTTGTAACATTCAAGGAAAAACTTTTTCTATTACAATAATTATTACAGTTCAAAACTGCATTTTTGCTAATACGACGTTCGAAACTAATAATTACATTTTCAATTACTAATAATATTTGGTTTCAACAAGATGGCGCTCCACTCCATTTTGCACTTGCCGTAAGAAATTATCTCAGGGAAATATTTCCGGGCAGATGGTTAAGCAGAAGAGGGTCTGTTGAGTAGCCTCCACGTTCGCCTGATTTAACCCCATTGGATTTTTTCTTGGATGTTTACAAAAAAATTCACTGAGTTCCTTTGTAAAAGTTCTATTAATTTTTAGAATAAGATACAGGGTGTCCCATTTAAAAATATTGTGAAAACTTTCAAAATTTTTTTTGGTTACATACAAATAGAGCAATCTTATATTACTAAGTGACGTGTTTTTGTATTTTTACGAATGCAAAACAGAAATTTTTTTATTTATAACGCATTCATACATGTAATCACCTACATACAGGTGTCGAGGGTAATATAACATAATAACAAGTTATTAATTTCCGTTCCTCCATTTATTAAGTTACTTGCATTCTATTTTTAGGTAAAATCCTGCGCCACACTTGTCCAAACTGTACTAAAAGTTATACATATAAGTATAACTTAAACCGTCACATTCGTTACGAGTGTGGTAAAGAAAAACAGTTCAAGTGCCATCTTTGTCCTAGAAGCTATTCACAAAAAACGACTTTAAAGTTCCATTTGAATGCCTCTCACTATATGAAGCCGCCTTCTGGACCCAGCCCAGCAACTGGATGATATGTTAACATTAAGTTAGGTTAAAGGTGTTAATAAAGGATATAAGAATTAATATATTAAGGTGGCCATTCCCTAGAAAGAGACATCCGGTAGGGAAATATTTATTATTTTTACCCATAACTTTTTTCCTTAGTACGTATATTTAAAAACCTATAAGAGTACCTAAGTAGAACCATAACAAGACTATTACTATGAACTTTCACTCAATAATTTCAGTGGTTTGGAAAATAGCTAGATTTAAAATTACAAAATAAGATTAACAATTTTTAAATTTAAATCTAGCTATTTTGCAAACCACTGAAATTATTGAGTGAAAATTCACAGTAATAGTCTTGTTATGATTCTACTTAGGTATTCTTATAGTTTTTTTTAAATATACGCGCTAAGAAAAAAAGTTATGTGTAAAAATAATAAATATTTCCCTATCGGATGTCTCTTTCTAGGGAATGGCCACCTTAAATTCATTGGTTTTTGACAAAGGATTGAAAATATTTTTGTTAACTGAACTAGTTAGAAAATAGCTTTTTATGCAACAAGAAGTAAAAATGATGTTTTAACACTAGCTGTACGATAAAAAGGCATTCTTACTTCGTGTTTCATATAAGATTTTTTCTAAAAGTCCTGTAAATTATAGTCAAAATCATGACGTTGAATTAACATCTTTTCCATTACTAATTATACTTTATATGAATATAATCATTGCCATCCATGTTGAATTTAATAATAATTCATAATCAAAACAAATTGAAATCAAAATATTGTGTTGGAAATGTTTATACTAAATAAAATTGTTTGCTATTTCTTAACTTACTTTATAATACCTTAGTTGCATCATTCTATCTTAGGTCATAATTTTGTATGAACAAATTGTGATAGGGAAAAGATAATTTGGGGAGATAAAAGAACCAAGAAAGAGAATGACAAAAAAAAACAGAAATGAGTAGAAAGGAGTTATAAGATCGTAAATTGGTTTTTTAGTTACAGTGAAAGAGGCCATGGCAAAAGATAGTTTTCTCAAAATTATATTTAATGTTCGATAAGTCAACAAATTACAGCTAGACCTTTGAAGCCATATACAGGGTGTCCCGAATTACATAGGCCAAACTTCACTAAATAATACAACTTTTCAAAATAAGACAAAAAGTTCCTATAAACATCGGTCGGGAAGTGATTAGTTTCCGAGATACAGGGTGTTCAAGTAATTCTCCTGAAAATTATTTTTTTATGAACATTTTCGAAACGTCTAAAGATAAACAAATGATAAATTACACAAAAATTTAACTTTTTATGCTTTTTAAGAAAAAATGACAACTATGTACGAAAATCATTCAGGAGCGGGTGAAACTGGGGGGGGGTGGGGGGCGGGGGCTAGGTATAATTTAGCCCCAACTTTATTGTGTGACACTTTTAAATTAATTTATGAACAGAGCGCAAAAATTTGAAGTTTTCTACACAAAAAAGTCTCCTGTGTTTTTTCCCTAAAATTATCAGTTTTTGAGTAAATCTTATCTGAACTTTTTTTGGGAATAGTTTTTATGAATAATTTTAACAGAACAGAAAAAACAATGACAGTAAAACAAAATTTGATTACATTGTTTTTTATTAAACAATGAATTAAATTAAAGACGGTAAATTACAAATTACAAGAGTTGTTCAAAGTGCATTCCCCCAGCTTCAACACATTTCTGATATCTGCGCCGTACAGAGTGTGTGGCTTTACGAATGAAATCAGGATTAGCCCGCAAATTTTTACATTCTTCGAGAATTCTTTCTATTAACTCTTCTCTCGTGTTTACAGGGATTGCGTAGACTTTGTCCTTTAAATAGCCATAGACAAAAAAATCAACTGGAGCTAAATCCGGTGAACGGGCTGGTCGGGCTCTTGTACCTAATCGACCGATCCACCATTCAGGATAATTATTGTTTACCCACAAACGGTTCTCAACAGCAAAATGTGCAGGAGCTCCGTCCATTTGAAGCCAGCATTCATTTTTTAAATTGAGGAATATTTTCGAGATATTGAAAAAAATGGTTATTTATAAAATCAATAAATAATGGTCCATTTAAACGGGGAGGAAGGATGTGGGGCCCACAAGAAGTCCCGTTTATAACACCACACCGTACATTAACGCCAAACTCCTTGAAATGCCCTAGGGCGAATTATATGAGGATTCTGATGAGCCCAGATTCCTAAATTATTAAAATTAACCGATCCATTATGGTTAAAGGTAGCTTCATCAGTCCAAATAATTTTACTTCCGAAATCGGGATCTTGTTCCATGGCATTTATAAACCAATTGCAAAAATTGATACGCCTTTCGGGATCACCTGGTTGAAGGCTTTGGACTGGCTGCATTCGAAAAGCTTTTCTGTGGTCTTTTTTCAGAATCCGAAACCTTTTGTTTTTGGAAACATGCACAGCTTGCGCACGCAGTTGTTGGACCGCTCTTCTGATACTTATTTTATTATTGTTGTTAAATTTGGCCAAAATTATGTTTTTAAATCGCCCATTTCGCTGTTTTTCATTTCTTGGACCTCTTTTAAGTCCAACATTTCTAAATTCTAGGTGAGTTCGAATAAAAACATCTTCTGCGATATTCGCGTACCGCGGCATTCGCTTTTTCATTACAATATCCACAAATAAATGAATATCCGCGTACTCCACATTACTAAACATGACCATCTTTTACGTTTCAATAGAACACTTTTTCGAAGAGAAAATAATAAAACTACAGAACAATGAACTACAGAAAACCAAAAAACAACAATGTGATTAATGTCATTCTGGCATTGCATGCTAGATTAATTTTCATTTGTTACAAACTTTACAATCACGGCACACTCCTGCATACCAGTAATGCTGGTAATAATGGTTACTAATTAATAAAGTTCAGATAAGATATACTCAAAAAGTGACAATTTTAGAGAAAAAGCACAAAAGACTTTTTTTGTGTAGAAAACCCCCAGTTTCACCCGCTCCTG
This sequence comes from Stenurella melanura, assembly GCA_963583905.1. Taxonomy (NCBI): domain Eukaryota; kingdom Metazoa; phylum Arthropoda; class Insecta; order Coleoptera; family Cerambycidae; genus Stenurella; species Stenurella melanura. The sequence goes on from OY757309.1 coordinate 8,190,019, forward strand.
AATAATTTTCGTACATAGTTGTCATTTCTTCTTAAAATGCATAAAGAGATAAATTCCTGTGTAAATTATCATTTGTTTATCTTTGGACGTTTCGAAAATATTCACAAAAAAACATTTTCAGAAGAATTACTTGAAGACCCTGTATCTCGGAAACTAATCACTTCGACCCATGTTTATAGGAACTTTTTGTGTATTACTTAGTGGAGTTTGGCCTACGCAATTCGGACAGCCCAATCAACCTGTCGCGGCCTACTGATAAATTTACCAAAATTGATACCCGGAAACAAAAAATACGGTTGTATAGAAAAAAATTTCTAAGACAGATTTGTGGTTTCGATGGACGTGATTTGAAGTGGCGAACTTAACTTAAAAAATTTGAAATGTTGAAAAAACAGTACTTATTTCGTAAATAAAAAAAACTGCGACTCTAATCGGAAAAAGTTGAAATAGAAAGTTGTAGGTGCTAAAAAGATCTTTTGATCGCTGTCTTTTTTTAAGTATTAACTGCGATAAAACTTTTCGAGATATATCGAAAAATCCGTCACAAATCGGCTCCTCTAGGTTTCGCTGTATCTTTTTCAAATATAGGTACATTTAAATACTCATTATCAACCGTAAGTATAGCTCACGGCAAGCAAGTTAGAGACAAAGTGCGTAAATAATTGTTTTACATTTGACAAATTTAGATAAGATGCAATGTCTGAATTTATTGTCTGTAATTGTTTATTTGTGGCATATTCAGATTTTCTTACTTTTTATTGGGTATTTTGCCACTGAAAAATATTTAAAAATTTTAATGAAAAAACATCTGCGCCAAACGGATCAGACAGAGGTTGGTTCTTGAGTACTTGACTGTTTCAAAAAGTCTCACACCTAAAAATGTTATAAACTAAAAACTGAAAATCAAAGCTATAGGTAGTTAACGTTTCGGAAGAGAATCTACTTCCGTTCTCAAAACTTTTTTGGCCGTCAACCATGACAGTTCTTTGTTTATGTATTTCCATAGTCACGTGAGACATTAAATTATATTTATCGTATTTTTACTTACTTCGTCTCTAAGGATGGGCAACCAACTAGTACAAAAATCTATTGAATAATTAGAAACGCATCTATCCTCGTTTAATAAAATAATCGCGGATTTTTTAAGTTTTCTTTTAGTTCCGTTGCTCTCTTTTTTTATAGTATTATATTTATAGTGTTCCGTGTGAGTGCGGAAAACATTACGTAGGTGAATCATCTAGACCTTTCAACGTAAGGCTTGGTGAACATAGAAATTACGCTCGAAGGGGAGAATTTGAAAAATCCAAAATTTGTGAACACGCCTGGGATAATAATCATAGAATTAAATGGGACTCGGCGAAGATTTTGGAAAAAGAGAGCAACGGAACTAAAAGAAAACTTAAAGAATCCGCGATTATTTTATTAAACGAGGATAGATGCGTTTCTAATTATTCAATAGATTTTTGTACTAGTTGGTTGCCCATCCTTAGAGACGAAGTAAGTAAAAATAAGATAAATATAATTTAATGTCTCACGTGACTATGGAAATACATAAACAAAGAACTGTCATGGTTGACGGCCAAAAAAGTTTTGAGAACGGAAGTAGATTCTCTTCCAAAACGTTAACTACCTATAGCTTTGATTTTCAGTTTTTAGTTTATAACATTGTTCTAGTTTATATATTTTTAGGTGTGAGACTTTTTGAAACAGTCAAGTACTCAAGAACCAACCTCTGTCTGATCCGTTTGGCGCAGAGGTTTTTTCATTAAAATTTTTAAATATGTTTCAGTGGCAAAATACCCAATAAAAAGCAAGAAAAAATGTCTGAATTTTTTTAGTCAATTTGGTGGCAGTAATTTTTGATATCTTGAATGGAATCAGTTAGGAGATTCAATTGTTGTATTATACAAGTTTGTTGTTTTTTAGATTTTTACGAAGTTGATGGCATGTTTTATTGCTATAAATGCAATAAAAAGTATCAGCATCGGAGAAGTGTGATGAGACATGAAAAGTTCGAATGTGGAAAGTCTCCAAATTTCAAGTGTAATTTCTGTGACAGATTGTTCTATCATAAGACCAATCTTAAAGTTCATGCATACGCGAAGCATAAAGAACATTTATAATACCACTAAAATTCTTATTGGCTAAAGTAGATTCCAGATGCACCAATACAGTAAAGCCTGTACTCAGCGTCGTAGCTAGGGTCATGAGCACCCCTGGCAAGATTTGAATTTTTGCCCCCCAAGACTTGTTTTCTAGGGAGATTAATAATTTTGTGTGCCTGTGCCCCAGCGACCCGCAGGCTGTGGGTGTGCAAAGTGCGGCCCCTAAGGGTTGCGCCCCTTGCAGCCGCCGGCTTGGACAGCCCCTAGTCAAATAGGGAATTAACAAGATAGGACAGTCAGATGGAGAAGACTAAATAGACGAAGACAGTTGTGTACTCGAATTTAAAGAGACACGACATCCAGCGGAAACGGTTTCGGGATTTGTCGGTTACGCATTAAACGACTTTGACCAAGCTTTCTAAAAGATAGGTTGGCTCATTAAAATCGACAAGTACTACGTCACGTATACATCGATGACAGCTGCGTGTGGCTGTTTTTTTCCCCATTTTATAGAAAAAAGTTTCAAAATTATTCTTTCAATGTACAATTCTATCCTAACCAAAAGATACCTTACATATATAAATAAACATATAAATACTTCGTGTGACATATTACAAAGAAACCTGGTTTTTTAGTGACCTTGGCTACTGACAGTCAGCTGAGTTCTGTCGTTCTCTATCAGGACAGTGGTGTCAATTTTTCACTATTGGCCTCTTTTTCTAATGTTACTTTCTCCGTCTGATTGTCACATTGTGTCAACTGCGCGAGAACTCAAATTTGTCGAGGTCAATGGCGCCATTGCTAAAAGATGAAAGGTTTTCCGCCGGCTGTCCTACCTTGTTAATTCCCTAATCTTTGCCCTAGCTACAACGCTGCCTGTACTTAATTATGATGCTATGAAAACTTGTAGATATGTTTAAGAAAACTTATTGCTCGGAAAATTGAGGAGTCTCTGCTTTTGCGGATCAAATGATTCAACTTATTATTAACTAATTTGCATAATATTCAGGAAAATAACCATAAAATCACCAAATTACTCGACTAACAAAGCAAGTACCCTCAGTCCGGACTCAACATTTTTCTAAAGAGTGAATATTGTTAAACAAGTATTCATTAACATTACAATTATTTCCTTATCCGATCAGTTTTGATGCTGATTTTACTGTCGCATCATTAGAACGATGTTAAATAATTTCCCTGGTGACATTTTCGTTGAAGAACTGTACACTGATACTTTTGGTGTTCGAGAAAGAACCAGACACCCATCTTATGAAGAAGTTATTACCGTCAAATTAACTGGAATGGGGATGCGTTCTAGTCTATGACCTCTCATTGAAAAACGAAAACTTACCGAAGTTGCATTTGTCTTGTTGAAACTTATTACGTATGATCTGTGTAGTTGTCGTAGATTCTGTTTAATGATGTGAACATTTACACACAGCTGGAAAGTGCAATAAATCAGTTGTTAAATTTATGTATTTTATTTATAATCACCTGTGGCCCTTATTAGACTACTAAAGTTGACTCAGTGGAGCGATGTTTATGTGTTAGACTTGCGGCCACGGAGTTCCGTGTTCAAGTCCTGGTCAGGGAATGGATTGACGTGGCGATTTTAATGTGTTACTGAGACGGTACTATTGGACTAGACTGCTGTGGACTGGCACATGACTAGTCGCTATTATTTCTACTAAGTTTCAATCTCAGCTGCGGCAGACGGCAGTATCGCAGGAAATGGATGTAGTATTGATGTACGCGTTCTGATGAGTTGTCCACCACTAGATATTCCAAGCTACACGTAAACTCCGCAAGGACGTAAATGTAAATAAGACGATTTAAAAAGAAGTTCTTTGGCACAAATCTTTTATCCAACACTTTATAAGGATTAATTTTAAAGCATTGCTTTAATATACAGTGTGAGCCTAGAGAATCGCACAAAATTCATATCTTTGGTATGTGTCATTTATCAATAAAATCCTCGAACACGTCGATTTTAGTTTTGTAAATGCTACATTTTGTCACTATACCAAAATTTATGACGTCATTGGATTTTGAGTTATGACGTCATGATACATTTTTTTTAATGGGAACAGATATTTTTGTTTACTGTTTTTGGTGGTATATTCCTTTAGATTTCTGATGATATGAAAAAAATTGATATTACCTAAGCCATTCTTTTGGAAAAAAATATTTTTATTGATTGATACCTTACATAAGTAATTGTGAGAAAAAAATCATCTCCATTGCTCAAATTGCGACCCTCCAACCATTTGGCATTGACCAAGACGGGTGTAGACACTTTGCACGCTGTTCTGAATCATCTCATGGACAATTCGTCTCATCTCCAAGTCAATTCTGTCATTCAATTCTTCTATGGTACCGGGTCTGTTAAAATACACCCTTGACTTTAAGTAACTTCAAAGAAAAAATCTAAGGGGGTTAAATCCTGTAAACGCGGGGGCCACTCAATCGGACCTCGACAACCTATCCACTTTCCAGTAAAAGGGTCATCTAAAAACTGACGCACTGCTATCCCAAAATGAGGTGGGGCCCCGTCTTACTAAAAGCAGAAGTTTTCAGCTGGAATATCTTCATCTTCATTGTTCGGAAACATAACTGCTAAGGCTGGCACTAACTCAACTCGCAAAAACTGTAAATGTCTTGCGGCCGTAAGATTTTCTTCAAGAAAAATGTCCCAATAAACGATCACCAATCATACCTGCCCACACGTTTACTTTGCCTCGTCGCTGTGTATGGACTTCTTGAGTCCAATGAGGATTTTCGAGTGACTAATATCTACAGTTATGCCGATGTACAGTCCTCTTTAAAGAAAAAACAATGTTGTTTAAAAATTTTGAGTTTTCATCGCACAAGGTCATCAACTGTTCACAAAACTGTAAGCGCCGATCTGGATCGTCCTCATTAAATTCGTGGATTAATTGGACGGCATTAAACAGAAAGGAGCCAACCCACAAAATTTAAAAACCCAACCCACAAAATTTAAAAAAATTGTTTCTTAATTTATTTAAATGTAGAATATCGTAATGTGTGTTCAGCTGAAAAAGTCCAACTCATTTTCCATATAAGAATTTAATGGTGTAGTTTCAATATTGTAATTAAGATGGAAAACCTTTCTTTGCAAGCTTGTTTCTTGATTTTAGCTGAGTGTGTTGGTTCCTTTCTGTTTAATGCTGTCCAATTGCTCTTTGTATGGATGGTACTTTTTTTTTCAGTAGACGTACAACAGAAGTATGACTCACATTATGGTTTAAAGCCAGCTGCCTTGTCGAAAGATGGTGGTTTTCCTCACTTTATAGAAGAATATTTAATTTGATTTCGTTGCTTGTGCTAGGACCAGATCGAGGTACGTTAGCTACACTGCCACATTCATCATATCTAGCGACCAATCTACTTACAGTGGATCTAGAAATTTGCTCTTCGAGGTACTTTTAGCATTGAAAACATTACATGCTTCCTGATGAGTTCTCAGCCTATCACCATATCGAACCATTATCAAAAGTTCTACGCGTTCTCTTTCACTTAAACGTGGCATTGCATTCACTAGTTTTACACTGTCTCAGTAAACAAAAATGTCTGTTTCCATTAAAAAAAATTATGATTGATGAATTATTCCCATCCAAGCCTGTTTAAAGGAAAACATATTGATACTATATTTGCTTTCTACTATGTGGAAATAATTGGCTATAGAATTTTAATATTTTTGAGGCAGATGTCAAGAAAATTTGAGGCCTTATCTTCTACTATATACACAAAGTCTCAAGTTTCCGTCCTCTTACCAGATTGCTTTACTTATTTTACCTTATTACCCCTATTTAACCTCCAACTCTTCACTGGAATTAGCTCAAAATATAATCTAGTTTCAGATCTCATTATAATACGTACGTGCACCTCTCAAGTCAATATCTTAAACCGTTCCTGAGAAAATGTGTGCACAACATAAGTTACAGACCGACAGACCGACGCACAGTGGTTCTAAATAAAAATTTACCAAAATTCTCTATAGCCTTTAATTTTTGTCCAATCGCAACATATTTTAAAAAATGTCGAAGCAGTTTTTTGAAAAAAAATCGAAATTGAACTTAATGTGTAGCACAGTGAGAAATTTTTGAACAAAAGTCAATTGGACGCACAGTTCTTGAGCGTTTTGAATATATTTTTTTTAAATACTCGTGAATGATTCTAAGTTACCTTCCGATTGCTACAATTTAAGTATCTATTCTTCTAATGAACAGATCTGACCCAATATTTAAAAAAAAATTAACAATGTAACCGTAATTTCATGGTTGCATTTCATGTTTTTTGGGTCGCTGCTTAAGAATATGATACGCAATTTGCCCAAAAGTGATCTAATTTTTAAATATTGGCCATTTCTTGGTTTTTAGGCGCTTTTTTTAGGTTTTTCGGTATATTATTTCTTAGTTTAGGCTGTTGTTGAATTATTCTATTATTTTTGAATTCCTTTAGGCATTTGTTTAATTATGTTATTACAAATTTCAAATTTCTCTTATCAGCTTGCTTTACATATTTTCCCCCATTTACCCCTATTGACCCCCCAACCCTTCACCGGATATGTTCAAAAAACAATCCAGTTCCAGATCTCGTTATGGTATATACGTGTACAAAATTTCAAGTCAATAGCTTAAACCGGAGAAATCGTGCGGACAAAAAAAAAGACAGACCGACCGACAGACAGACAGACAGAAAAAATTCTTCGCTCAAATTTAAAATCTCGACGTTTCATGACATTCTAAACCTATTTCAGGAAGAAAAAAAATTGATTTTTTTTTTTACGATTAGTGTACTTCCAATCCACTACGTGGACGTCGAAGTAATACACAAAATCTGTGTAAGTACCCATGTCTTTGTTACAGAACTTTTTTAACCCCGTCGTAGGGGTGGGCATGGATTTAATTTGCATATACTTCTTTCTAATATAATGCTCAAAATTTTATTTTAAAATTCAAATTCAAAATTCAAATATTTATTGGTCCTTGTTGATCATGTACATGAGATAGGACCGGTCATTTATGCGCAATTTTACATACATCATATAAAAAAAAAACTTATACTAATGGCCAATATAGTATTATACACTAATACACACAATTGTATAAGACAAAACACTGGGGAGAGACGAACAATGTAAAATTCGGAAATTAAAAGTTTAGTAAACAAAGTTTATAAATACATGTTAATTTGTTGATTAGACTTAACTTTATATATAAAAATAAGTTCTGATGCAGAATAGTCAATTTAAGTTCAGATTCGAGTGTATTTATTGTTAAAGACAAATATGTGTATAAGAAAAGGCACAGTTTTAAACTTGCCATTAAAACGAAAACAAACAAAGCCAGATATACAAAAATATAAGTAGATTACATAGCCTATGCACATTTATATGTTATAGAAATTAAATTAAACAAAGTAAGTGGAGTAGTGTATCAGTTAAAATATTCCGTGGTGTTGCATAGGCATTTATCAAGCAAGAATAGCTTAAGTTTTTTTTTAATATAATTTCCTTGTCTATTGATTTTATATCATTTGGCAGGTAATTAAATATTTTGGCACCTATGCGGGTGGGGGCTTTAAATGTGATATTTAGTCTGGAGAAAGGTAGATGTAAATTATTTATTTGACGAGTATTTATCTGGTGATAATTACCATTTGTTAAAAATTTATATTTATTATTGAAAACAAATAAACAAATTTCAAAAATATATAAACTATATAAAGTGAGTATTTTAAATGTCTTGAAGATCTCTTTGCACGTGTGAGTGCTGGATACGCCAGCAATACATCGTAAAATTCGTTTCTGAGCAACAAGCACGTCATATGAAAGGGTAGAGTCCCCCCAAAAGCAGATTCCATATCTTAATCGACTTTCTACCTGAGCATAGTACAATGTTATTAACTGATCCTTTGTAAAAATAGACTTTAGGTTTGTAAACAAAAAATAAATGGAAGATAATTTAGAAGATAAAAATTTACATTGTGTTTTCCAGTTCAAATAGGGTTCAATGTATAGTCCTAGAAATTTAAAGTTGTGTTCGTTAGCTTGAATGCAGAATGTGTCTTTGTTATTAATAGATAAATTGATGTTAGATGTCTTGTTTTGATATGAATGAAATCTGCTCAGTTGCGTTTTGTCCTTGTTAAAATATAGGGAAATACCGTTGAACCAGTTTATTAAGTGTTCAAGAGTGTTTTCGCATTTGTTTTTTAAGGTAATGTCGCATTTATCTGATACGATGATAGAGGTATCGTCTGCGTACAAAGTAAAGCATATATCATTAGATAGTGTAATAATATCGTTGATATATAAAATGAAGAGAATGGGACTTATTAAGGACCCTTGGACTACGCCCATGTTTATTTCTTTTAGATCTGAGGTGTAATTACGTATTTCATTTTGATTTACGTGATTTATACTTACATATTGGTTACGTGACTTTAGGAATGATGAGATCTAACTCAGTGATGGTCCTCTTATTCCATACCAGTCCAATTTACTTACAATGTCTTAAAGTATTAATAAATTGTTGCGTTTTATTATAAAACTTTACCTTATCCTCGCTATTGCATTCTATTTTAGGGGATGTTTTTGCGTTTTACAAAAAATTACCTGGTAAATCGGTTTTTGGGCTGCTGATTCAGATTCAGCATTAAATAATACACAAAATCTATGAAACTCATGTCTCTGGTACAGAACATTTTTCTTTTTTTTTTTGTGGGACTGTTATTATTAATGTGTATTCTGCACTACTTAAATAAATTAACTATTTAGTATCATTTTCTCCTATATGAACATACAAAATCTCATGAATATAATGGTACGGTTATGAAATAAGAGCAGTAATTTTTTAATTTTTTGAGGTACCTATTGACTTGTCAGTGTTATACGATATTCACGAATTTTCTCAATAATATATATTGTAAAAGTAAATTTAAGATTTAAAAATGTATGCGATTATGTAATAACGTATTCTTTATTTTTTAGGATTTTGCGTAATAAACGACGCTTACGTATGCTCGACGTGCTTTAAGAGGTACAAGTATATTCATGGAGTTCGTCAACACATAAAGTACGAGTGCAACAAGTTGCCTCAATTCGAATGTAAGATATGCAATAAGAAATTCACGAGAAGCACCACTCTAAAATATCATACTTTCCATATGCACATGAAAAGTCCTCAAGTACATAACCACTTTCCGAATTTTCAATTTCCACCCCATATGAACTACAAAGATTTCAAGTTGACCTATTCTAACGACTTACAGAGCACCACATAGTAAGATTCATCCTCTTGACGTTTCCAACGCGCGTGCCATCCAGAGAGGCAACAGCTAGTCAAAAACCGATCCTGTGACGAGCAGCAAAAACTGAGGATTTGTCCTTAAAGCTTTAGGTAGTCGCATCGCTTTACTTCTTGTTGCATAGAAAGGTATTAAGTTTGAAAGGCTACATCACTAAAACTTGCTTCACAGAATATCTTGTAAATTTTTATAGAAAATCTGCTCGTAAACATTGAACGGGTGGCAGATTTTTCATAATCTTGACCAATGTGTTTTTAATTAAATTAACTGGGAGTTATAAGGGGACATAAAAGGTGTATCACAATACACCTGGATTGTAATGGTTTACTTCTGCATATATCCTGTTTCAGCTCAGACCCCCCCTCCCATTGTCACTCCATTATTAAAAGGCTTAATTAAACAAAATTGAGATATTTATTTGGCTTTGGTACACGTATGTACTGTAACGACATTTGGAACAAGATTATGTGTTGGTGATGATGGTGATGATGGTGATGATTCCGATGAATTACTGGGGGATAAGTAGGAGTAAATAGGGTAAAATAAGTAAAGCTAACTAGTAGAGTACAGAAACTTGGGATTTGGCGTATATAGTAAAAGCCAAGGCCTCAGGTTTCACAATATCCACTCTTACTCCAGAGAAATAAGGTAAAAAAAAGGCCATCTGTGGAATGAGGCCGAACAAGCTGAATTTTTGCAGAGACCTTCGGTTTGATGTTCCAATGAAGCACAAAAAAATCTCATATGCCTACCAGTGTGCGTCTTGAGATATCGAAGGTCAAAGGTCATGAAAATCGGTTTTTTGCGAAAATCTCGCTTCCAGTGCATCTGACGTTGTAAGAACCCATAACAAAACTTACGTAAAATAGTATTCTCTACAAAATTGTTCATATAATTTTTTTTCGTACGACCAACCATTTTCGAGATATAGCATGATAAAGCGGGAGCGCGCATTCGTAATAGGTAATGCTGTATTATACTGCAGAGCTATAACTATAAAAGCACTTTTCTTAATCTGTTAGACTAGAAAATTAAATTCCCATTATTAAAACCGTTAAAAATTTGCTTATTTATAAAACAATATATAATAAATAATTAATAGGGAGCGAGCGTAGAGACGTCTGCATATACTCGTATTTCGATACGCAAATGCAGCAACGTCGGGCGCGGTTAGTACTTGGATGGGTGAGCCTCTCCAGGGAAACACAGCGTTCTCGCTCCGTCTTCTAACGGCTTGTATATCAGCGCATGCGTAGAAGGTATGTAACTTTAGGCGGGGGTTACATAGTGGATATACCATCCTTCGGAGGGGATGTAAAGCAGTCGGTCCCTTGTCTATTAAATGTTAGGCAAGTAAAAGATCCCTACTCTTCGATAGAGAAGAGGTTCGGCAAAATTTCCAGGTTGGGGGTAGCTCGTCTCCTGGCGTCGGTGATTGGCCTTGGTAGCGGAAATAGGCCGACGTTAAATAAGTGATTAAAAAAAAAATAATAATTAATAACAAAAAATACATTCTTTTCCACACCACGCCTTATGTTTCCTTGCCTTCCTCCTCGTCTTCGTCGGGTTCCACTAGCACCTCGATCAACACATTCTCTTCATCAGACGCTTCCTCTATATCTGTTGGCTCTGTGTGTTGGCAAAACCACTTCAGGCTCAAGGCCACTGAAGTCTTCGATGTTTTGCAACTCTGTTGACGGGTTCAGGCATGCCTGTCCGTGACACTGACCACAAACTTTGGAGCATGGCAGCCCGACTTTTCTACACCCGCACTGCGCACCACACCCCTTTTTACAATTACAGAATATTGTATTTAATAGTTCGTCTGGAGCAGGTGGCAGTACTGTTGTTTTCGGCTGTAATATGTCGTTTTTTAAATCCCAACCCCATTCTTCGGGTTGTAGATTTTTCCCTAGCCAAATCTGTACTTGGTAGTAGACCCGATAAATATGCTGTCGAGCTGCTTCACTGGTAGGTGGAAGGAATGACAATTTAACAGGTCTATTAAGTCGTGTAGCCGTAATGAATTGGGTGTATCTAAATTTGTCAAGGTTCACTTCATCTTTTGGAGCACCATACATAGCTAACAGAAAACGCTTTCCGTTCTGAAATACTGTATCTGACCGGCAGTTTTCTGCTTGAAATATTTGAGCCGAGTGAGTCAAATCGGAATGTTTCTCAAACATTGTCATAACCTTAAGTTTTCCTTTGTTGAATAATGCCGATGTAGTGTCGCATCCAGTGAGGGCATGCAAAAACATAATATGTTCTTTGCAAAGACGATATTTGTCGAGACTTTTAGACGAATAAATTAGAAATACGGTCATGGTCCACTTCTTTATACCTGGATGATTATACTTTTCTTGTCTAGAATGAAGAAATGGTTTTTATTTGCATTATAAGATATAGAAGCTTTGCATTTCATTACAAAAGTGGTGTGAAAATAATACATTGTTTTGTTATTAATTATTTATTATATATTTTTTTATAAATAAACAAATTTTTAACGGTTCTAATAATGGGAATTTAATTTTCTAGTCTAACAGATTAAGAAAAGTGCTTTTATAGTTATAGCTCTGCAGTATAATACAGCATTACCTATTACGAATGCGCGCTCCCGCTTTATCATGCTATATCTCGAAAACGGTTGGTCGTACGAAAAAAAATTATATGAACAATTTTGTAGAGAATACTATTTTACGTAAGTTTTGTTATGAGTTCTTACGACGTCAGATGCACTGGAAGCGAGATTTTCGCGAAAAACCAATTTTCATGACCTTTGACCTTCGATATCTCAAGACGCACAAGGGTAGGCATATGAGATTTTTTTGTGCTTGATTAGAACATCAAAACGAAGGTCTCTGCAAAAATTCAGCTTGTTCAGCCTCATTCCGCAGAGGAAGTTTTATTTCTCTGGAGTATCTGTTATTAAAGGGGTTGGTAAAATAAAATTGAGATATTCACTTGAAATTTGGTACTCGTTTGTATTGTAATCATATTCTGAAAAATACGTAAAGCAAGCTCACAAGAGCCAAGAAACTTCATTTTTAAAAGCTTCTATTTAAATTGCTTTGTATGTTGATTAGTATATTTATTAAAAGCGAACTAAACTTGTTCACAATCCTAACTGAGCTACCAGTCTGTTGTCACCTACTACTTGCAAAGCTGGTAAGTGCGACACAAATTTATCACGATTATAAAAAATTATATGTTCTCTACGATTCTCATAGTCTGCCTCGCCTTATTTTAACTTAAGTGCCATTCAGACCTCTGTAATGATGTTCATGTCAGTTCAATATGTTACTTACCATTTAAAATGCCGGTTTAAAAAACAACTAAACTTTAAACTGTCCTCTTAACGAATATATAGGTTTGCCATATTAAGAAATTGTCAGACTTGATTTTTTAATATTATAACTATAAGTAAATATATTGTTTATTACTTGATAATAAAGTTCGTGGATGATTTTTTTGAGAGGAATTTTTGAAAACCTGCCGTCAGTTCAATATTTACTAGCACATTTTCTACCAAGATTTACAATATTAAGGTATTTTGCGAGTTAGGTTTTAGTGCCGTTCTTTTACCTAAAAGAAAATAGGAAACGAAGTCACAGAATGCAAATTGGATGAGTCGTGTATAAAATTATAATTGTCTGCTTAGATAAAGAAAACTATATGTTGAATGTTCTGAGAGATATTTAAAAAATATGTAAAATATGAATGGTTTTATTTAAATTAGAAATTTGAATAACACTTCTAGAATTTTCCTAAGGAATATACGTACATGCATTAATTTATTTTAGTTAAATTTTAGTGTTTACGCACAAAAAATATTTGCTAATATTTACAAAAAACCATGTTATAGGTAGTCGATTTAGTTTCTACGTGCGAAAGACGTGTACTAACAATAATTACAAATAAACACACATGCTTAATTTATTTTTTGTCTAATTATAGTTTTTCCGCAAAAATAACATGACTTAAAATATATACAAAGAACATTTGTATAGTTAATTTATTTATTGTCTAATTTTAGTTTTTGTTAACAAATTATTTAAAATAAAAAATATATATCACTGATTATTTATTTTACATCTAAAGTAATTACTGTTCGCCTAATCCAGATATTCCAACTTTCGACATTGACGGAAATAATAGTGCGAAGTTTTGAAACATGACAAAATATGTTCATTAGGGTGTACTATTAAACATACGAAAAGTCCCCATATTTTTCTTCTTACTTTCGGTACTAAGGTTAATTTTGCTTAAGTAGTATTAAGAAAATATCAGTAGCAATAGCAAAAATCGAGAATTTTTGAGCGTATTCCAAACCATCTTCTCATGCTCAGTTTTACCAAAAGATTATTTTTGGAGGCCTGGTATTACTATGATAATAATTTGTTTAGACTACATAAGAATTCAGGTTATATGCAGTTTTTTCTTTTTATGTATTGAAACTGGTTTTCTTAGCGTTCTTTAATTGGTCAAACAACAACAGTAATAACCAAATGTATATAACGATCTATATTGTATTTTCTTTATTTCATTTTAGCGGGAACTTATTACATAACATGCATATCTACATATAATATAGCAGATAATAATTTTTTATGTGCTACTACATGTATACTACGCTTATTAACAGATTGTTAATGTCATTATTATTAACGTTATTTTATTCTTAGTGAATTTTTTTATTAAAATTTTTAGTTGGCTTTAAAAAAAGTTTTTTCTTAATTTTTTAAAATTATTTATTTATTCTTCACATTCCTGTCAGCCGTATTAGCAGTGAATATATTGTGGAATATATTTATAAAAATGTAGATCGAGGGCAATTAGTAGCTGGAGTGTTCATTGATCTATCAAAGGCATTTGACTGTATTGATCACTCTTTTCTTAAACGAAAGCTTGATAATAAAAGAGTAAGGGGCTGCACTTTATCCTGGATAATATGCTACCTCAAAGACAGGAAAATATGTATATAAGTACAAGAAAATACCTCAAATGATTATAATATACACAGAGGTGTACCTCAAGGGTCGGTGCTAGGCCCATTACTATTTACTCTGTATGTTAACGAATTGCCAACTTGTTTTGCATCTACATGTGTCACAATGTTCGCAGATGACACAACAGTGGCGATTTCATCGCCGACTGCTGAGGACTTAAATCAATCGATTACTCGATGATTTTCAAAAGTGGTGTAAAGAAAATAACCTCATTTTAAATATAGATAAAACCATATGCCTCAACTTTTACATAAAAAGAAACACCCTATCAATAATATTGTTGTCAATAACATCACTTTGAACGAAAGCTCAGTCACTAAGTTCTTGGGGGTCTTCCTAAATGATAATTTAAGCTGGTCAGCTCACATTAACCACGTGAGTAGAACAATTAGCAGATCTTACTATACCATCTTAAAAATGAAAAACCTACTTTCTACACATTACCTGTTAAATGTATACTATTCACTGGTCTACAGCCATCTGTCATATAATATCACACTCTGGGGTAATGCACCGGAAAGTATAAAAATTTTTATAATGCAAAAAAAATATATAAGACTAATATTCAGCATGCGAAGCACAAAATCATACAAATCTGTTTTTGCTGACAATAAGATTATGACGCTCCCATGCATATACCGGCTCGGTGGCGCAATGCTAAGGCGTTTGGCTTGCGACCACGGGATCCCGGGTTCGAATCCTGGCCAGGGTATGGATGTTTAGTGGCGTTTTTAACGTGTTACCGAGATGGTAGCAGTGGACTAGACCGCTGTTGGGTGGCACAACACGTCTAGTCGCTGTTATCTATCCTGAGTTCGAGTCTCAGCTGCGATAGATGGCAATATCGCAGGGAATGGTTGTTGTGTTGATGCCTATGTGTGTGTGTGTGTGTCATGGTTGAGTGGTGGAATAGCATTAGCTAAACTCCTCCAGGACGTTAATATAAATAAGACGGTTAAATAAAAATAAATAAAATAAAAAAATTAAAATATATATTTTTAAAATTCTACTGTATACAGAAAAAAATTCACTTGTATGAAACAAATTGCCACCATCACAATTATAATACGAGGAAAAGTAATGAATTGTGTACTGTGAATCATAATACATCTAAGTATGAATTATCGCCTTCATATGTGGGAGTAAAAATATTTAATAAGCTTCCTGAACGCTACAAAAATCGAAATTATAATTCGTTTAAAAACATATTAAAGAACCTGCTTGTCATTAAATGTTATTATACAGTTACTGAATATTTAAATGATACTATAGATTGACATCATTCTAGTTACTCATGTGATATCTATTTATATATGTATGTTGTTTCTTAGGTTTTCACGGGTATTAAATGAAGTGTTGACGTGCTTCCGGGTGTTTTCCCGTGTAGTTGGTAGGCTCCTGTTGGAACCATGGTTGTCTGAACGACGTTTCGGCGGAATCTCATCTGCCATCTTCAGGTTCTAGCTGAAAGCTGCCTGCTGCTGCTGTTGCTGCTGCTGCTGCTGCTACTGCTGCTCCTCGTTCAGTTCAGTTCGAGCAACGAGGAGCAGCAGTAGCAGCAGCAGCAGCAGCAACAGCAGCAGCAGCAGGCAGCTTTCAGCTAGAACCTGAAGATGGCAGATGAGATTCCGCCGAAACGTCGTTCAGACAACCATGGTTCCAACAGGAGCCTACCAACTACACGGGAAAACACCCGGAAGCACGTCAACACTTTATATATGTATTGTGTATATACCTATATGTTTGTTTGTATTTATCTCGTACACTAGTTTGTTATAGTTACATATTTTTCTTTTCTTCTTTTTTCTTGTTATGACGCAGTTTAGTTGTGTTGCAATGTTGCATACATCAACTAAACTAATATCCTATATTCATGTACTTTTATTTCTATGCTATTTAATATGTATTTGACATGTACATCCATTTCAATATGGCCTAAGTATAAATAAAGTTATTGTTATTATTATTATTATTATTATTAATACATGACTTCTTATGAAAGATTGCAGCAGCGCGATCATTTTGTATTTGCAACCTGAGAGTATATGGAAAAATGTTCATGAATGACGAAGCGGACTTTAAGTCGACGCACAGTAGGAAATTATGGACTATTTTTGGACAAAAATTCGCTCGACAACTGAATTTGCAATGAAAGCCAACTTTTTTTTTAATTACATAGAAAGGATTTTTCTTCTACATGGAATTGCTATAAACTGACTAAAATTAAATCTGAGCTGCAGAATCTTAAAACAATTCCTATTTACCTTTCAGTCTTACAATATCTAAAAAAATTATATGTTTTTTGGGTAGGTAACTGATTATGAAAACAATAGATATTTTTGCCAAAATTGGACACATTTCGAGATATTGGTCATTTCTGGGTATTTTTTGTTATTATTAATTTGATTAATATTTGTATGATTTCAGGTGGCTGCTTTTACTATAAGATAGAGGACGAGTCCAACAACATTACCTGGTACCATTGTAAAACCTGTGATAAGCGATATAAACACGTTCCCTCAATCTATAAACATGCAAGATTTGAATGTAATAAATCTCCACAATTTAACTGTGACCTGTGCGAGAGAAAATTTAAGCAAAAAGGAAATCTTAGGAAGCATAAAGCCAGAAGGCACAACATTACTGTTACTTAAAACAACGCAACGCTACTTATTTGTATAGGTACAGTTTATAATAAAGTTAAATAATCATTTTAAATATAATAATGTGTTTAATTGTTTTCGTTTCTGATTATCTGGTATACTTTCCATAATCCTTATAAGTGTTTTATTTCGAACTAACAAATCATATTTTGTGTAGTTAAATCAATATACGTTTCGCACTTCATTGAATGGTTGAATTTACACAATTTTAAAGAGCTAAATAACATTTCTGTTAGAAACTGAGCTATAGACATTTTTATAGATAGAATCTGTCCCAGCCGTTAATTTCGCTGCAGTAAATAGGATGTTGGAGACGTGTTGGACTAGCCTCTTGTAAGACGCTCCCGAAAAAGCGCTAAAACAGCGGTAAAAACCACGATAAACTCGATAAAGTTTAAGCCACTGGTACATCAAGAAATTCTGCTCGAAGTGAAACGCCATAATAGAAAAACAAAGTTCATATGGAATTCATAATTACGCGTACCGTTTTTTAAATAGTATCAAATAAAGCAAGTGCAAGTGCCTATACTTATGCCAAGACGACTGAGCACCCTTTTTTAAGTCGTTAGTGCGATAAAGTAAACATCTGGCAATATAATACACCATCAGCGAAGGACAACGGGCTGGTTCTTAACGAGTGGAAGTGGTAACATAAGAAATGGATGAAAAAATAAGTTTTTATTTTTATTTATTTTTAAGTTCTATTTATTGGTTTATTAATCCTTGTCACACAGTCCATATACTGGGCCTATTTACGAATACAGATATGCCGTCAGAGGAGTTAGCATCTGCTTGAGATACTGAGCGTTCCAAATGAAATAGAAAGAATAGTCAGGAGCCTCTTCTTCGCCCAACTCAAGTTTAAATGCGAAAAATACCAGTGAAACCAATATAAACTGTTATTGTTTATACATTACTCTAGCAGCACTTATTTTATCACAACCACTTTCAGTTTCATATCAGGGTTTTAAGTTGGATCTCATGTTAATAGAGGAAACCTAACTTGATTCTAGTCACAGCAGTGTGGCCTACAATATAAACGCACATTAAAAATAAAATTCTTACATTAATATACAATAATATCACAAATGGTACATTAAATTTAATCAACAGTGGTTTGGAACTTCCCCCTTGAATATAAAACCGTCATGTCTTTTTTTAATGGTTCAGATCTAGAGTTGATTCAGGTCGGTTGGGCAATGAAAGGCACTCACTGTGTTTGTTATTACATGAAATTCGTAAGAATTAAAAACGGCAAATTTTTGGAATTTACTCTCATGTAATTTGTTTGTTATTATTAATTTGATTAATATTTGTATGGTTTCAGGTGGCTGCTTTTACTATAAAGTAGAGGACAAGTCCAAAAACATTACCTGGTTCCATTGTAAAACCTGTGATAAGCGATATAAACACGTTCCCTCAATTTATAAACATGCAAGATTCGAATGTAATAAATCTCCACAATTTATCTGTGACCTGTGCGAAAGAAGATTTAAGCACAAAGTACATCTTAAAATGCATAAAGCCAGAAAGCACAACATTACGGTTAATTAAAACAACGCAACGCTACTTATTGGTATAGTTACTGTTTATAATAAAGTTAAATATTTATTTTAAATACAATATGTTTAATTTTTTTAGTTTCTGATTGTCTGGTATAGTTTCCATAATTCTTGATACGTGTTTTATTTCTAACTAACAAATCATATTTTGTGTGGTCAAATCAATGTATGCTTCGCAACTCATTAAACGGTCGAATTTACACAATTTTAAAGAATTCAATTTATTACAGTCCTGATATTTACTCGTTCATTTTTCTCTATAATAGCCATTGTATTAATTCTAGCGGCATCTTGTATAACATTTGGCCAAATTAGCTATATTTACTAATTCGGACCTGCTACGAATATCGATATTGGCAGGCCCAAATCCTGACCGGAAGCTCAAAATTCGAGATGGCAGTCAAGATGACGGATGCTTCCTTAATATTACGATATTTTCGCTCCCGGGACCGATTTTTTTCAACTAAAGACGGCATAGGGTTATTCTTGTCGTTAAACAGTTTAAACAGTAAATTAGCCGTTATTAGTATGTAAAATACTCGACAAATGGTTAATTTGTCAAAAAAACAATTGTTTTTTCGTGTGTGTTTTTTGGCTAATGTTGGTCATTGGTTAATCTTGCCGTGACATCATGTAAATATGTTGTGAGTTGCACAAATACGTGTCCAAAAGGCCGTGAATGGCGGCGCCTGCCTGCACACGTTGTAGTGAGGTATCTTTGCGCTGTTGTGCGTGTTGTTGTCGGCGTATTGGCGCAGCTTAGAGTTATAAATTTTTTGTATTTAGTGCAATATGTACCAAAGTGGTAAGTGTATTTAAGGAGTTGTTTTCATGATCTGAGCAAGGATAAGCGTACCAATCTGGGATAAGTGTACCAATCTTTGCATTTATGGTCTAGTGTGTTTTAGATGAAACTGCAACTAAATCTACACCGTAGTGATGATATTTGAAGTAATTTGTGCATACCTTCGAAATCTAAGAGTAGTGATGTTGACAACATGAACAATAACAGGTTATGAGAAATTGAAATTCTGTGCAAAAGAACGAAACTCTGCATGACGAAATTTACAGTACCATTATAAATAGAATTTTGAAATTGTCCAGTAAGGATGTCTCTTTTTCGTATCATATTGACTGTTACTCCGATTTCACCAAAACACTAATATATAACGTCTGAGGAAATTATTACACTCAATACTCTTGACGAAGCTTCTGGAGCTGTTATTTCACAAAATCTAAAGCAAATAGATAATCAGCACTTGAAACAGTCTTACGTCGTCTTAACGTGCAGTCAAGCTTTATACCACAAGCTGTTAAATATCAAGCTGGCATCAGAGACTTTTCAACAAGGTATTATTTTAAAGATGGGAGGACTCCACCTGGCTCTGAATTTTTTCAAAAGTAGGACAACATATGGCAGGAAGTTGTCTCTACGACGTTTGGGTGGAGAGCGGCGCTCTGGCCGAAGGATCGGCTTCACGTGTTTTTGAAGGAAATGTTTATGGGAAAAACATTTGGTAGTTTAGGAGAACGCTCAACTTTCTGACCCCGTCTTGTCACCGATCACTGACTGCGGATGGATGGAAGATGCAAACGGCTATATCCCAATTTTCACCACGCTTGAACCAATTTCGAAGGCTGCTACCGATATTGTTCTTTGTGGTTCCAAAAAAATTGTAAATGCCGCAAAGCTACGTTAATTTGCACCTCAATGTGTTTCTGTTGTGAACTTTGTACAAACTCTAAAAAACGACCAGTGCAATTACCAAAAGTCTTGTATAATTACTATAAATATTGGACTTGCCATTACCTTCGGCCAATGTGGTTTACCTACTCGTGCGACATATTTATTTTCTCTCATTCAACCGTGAGTAATGAATAGTTTTAGCAGAGGCGAATCTTACCTTTACTTCTTAGATCAAACGAAAATGGAAATATCAAAATGTATTATATATAGATAAATAAGGTGTAGGCAATATCAAAATAGATGTACCAACTTCAGGAATTTACGATCACCGAATGCAAGAGAAATTCACTCAAAATGTTGACTTTTTCACAGTATTTTTGTGACAAAATCGATTAAATAATTGCTTGAACAGTCTGAAACAATTATTATTGCATTCTACGCCCACAGACAGTCTTTAGATGAAAAAAAACGGCCCCGGGAGTGGAAATATCGTGATATTAAAGAAACGTCCGCCATTTTGGACGCTATCTTGAATTTTGAGCTTTTGGTCAAGATTTGGGCGTGCCAACATCAATGCGTTCAGCAGGTTCGATTTAGTAAAAAAAAGCTCATTTGGCAAAATGTTATCCAAAATGCCGCTAGAATTGAAAACTGTAAAAAACTAAACCAGTCTAATGGAAACTGACCTGTAGAGATTTTTGGAGCTAAAATCTGTCAACCGTCAATTTTGTTGCAATAAATGAGATGTATATTTCTTTTACTGCATGCAGTTTCTTGAATTTCTGTTATCGAAGATATTTTCTCAAGACTTATTCGAATTCTTTATAATTCTCTACGGAAAGTGATCGATTTTTGAAGTGTTGTATGCGAGCTTTGATAAATTGAAATAATCCGCTTCAGTTATTTTATTTCTTTCTTAAAATGTTTCTTAATCGCTTCTCAAGTCATCGAGCCCTAAAAAATTCAGTAGAAGAGAACAGAAAATATAATGCTCTTTCAATGTTCAATCACGGTTCAATCTCTGTGTAATGTGTAGGCATTGTAAGAAATCTATATTAATTGTACCACCATGAGTTTTGAAACATTCTGAACTATCTTCACATTGTGGACGTAATTGTAAAGAACTCTTCCCTTTTAATTAAAATAGATGCAGCCCCCTTTTATGCTTGATTCCCCGACGTAATAGAAGGTCTAAATTGAAATAATTGTCTAATTCTTTTAACACTACAAAAAATAGCACCAATAATTATATTGATATTTAACATAAAAATAACATTAGTTTTAATTTTTATTATTATTTTTTCTTCAATTTCGGGAGGAATTCTAGGGCTCTATCAAATTACCCTACTAAAAATTTCAGCTTACTCATCTATCAATCATATTAGATGAATAATCGCTCTTAGATAGCCGCGCTAAAATTAGTTCATTCCTGTCAAAAACATTTTGAAAATTGCATAAGTTCTGAGTTAATACTTAATATCACTTAATATCACTGTATTTGTCAATACGTGGAGTAGCACCTCCTATAATTTAGAAATGTAACGTGGGCAACTTTTGGGCAATTATACATCGAGCTTGTGTTTTTCACGATTTGGTTAACACTGTTATGATTTTAGGTGATTCTTTATACTATACAATAGAGGACAAGGCTGGTAAAATTATAGGGTTCTACTGTAAGATTTGCCACAAACGATGTAAACAAAGTATCTCAATTTATAGCCATGTGAAATATGAATGCAGTAAATTTAACTGTGACCTGTGTGATAGACGATTTAATCAAATACGAGATCTTAAAACTCATAAAGCCAGAATACACAAGATTTTTATGGAATAGGACAACGTAACGCTATTTCGTTATTTGTATACTACTTGTAATAAAGATATATTTTCATTTCGAATATGTTTTATTTTTGTTTGTTCCATTTTTATCGTGTGACATAAGGTTTGTTCCAACACGCAGTTTGATCGTCCGTTGAACAGTCAAATGGAGCCGCCATGGCATGAATATGTCACAGCGACAGAGATGGATAGATGATTGAGGGACTGCTTTTGACCGTTTCACGATCAAACTGCGAGTTTTAACAAACCTGTAGTTTCCAAAATTTTTGATATGTTTTATTCTTACCTAACATATCGAATTTTTTGTATCCAATCTATTATATGCTTCGCAGCTTATTAATAAAATTTTTGTTTTTGACAGAAATCTTGGAGGTAAATAGGCGAAAATATTCGTGGAAAAAAATGTTTTATAATCGCGCGATATTTTTTAAGGTCATATGGACATTATAGAGTATCTGTGTACCAATCATTTGCTTTGTCCGCGGATACGAAAGCCATCTTTTTTTTTGAATTTTTTGAAAAACCTGCAATTTGAAGCAAGACTAGCTAGTTGCCCAAATATAATCCACTAATTGAATTTTAGATTGCATTAAATTTTTAAGGCGATTTAAAAACTACTTTAATTTAAAATTTGGTACACTTATATACTTTACTTTATTCTTCAGTAATCATCACCCTCTCTGCCCACTCGTTTCTTTTCCTCACTTGTTCCTCTCATATAGCCTTATTCACTCTCAATATTACTTCCAGATGACCCCCATTCATTTATTTCAAACCTTCTTCCTTCCTCCCTATCGATTCTCTCACATAAAAACCTCACATGCTCACTATTTTCCTCTCCTCTTCCACATTCGCACTCGCTATCCACATCCTTCAGGCGAAACCTCTTAAGGTAACGCAAAAAATGTCCGTGTTCTGTTGCCATCTGCATTCCTTTAAAGGATAATCCCAAGGCAGTGTAACCCACTTCCGGGCATACCCCAAAGAGGGTTCTTCCAATTTATCAATCTTCCTATCTTTTCTGCCATTTCTCTGTTAGACTCTCTGTTTCATTCTTGCCTTACTACCTCTTCTATCAATCCAAATTTCTTCACATCCTCCGTCTTTTTCTTTCTATTTTCCTCACTCTTTCTCCTCCATATGGCAACACATTCAATTCTTATCCTCCTGATTCTCTCGATCATCAATTTTGTTTCAACTATCTCTCATTCTTTCGCCCTCCTTTCTCCAACCTCTCCAGAGTCTGCAGACTATCCGCAACGATGGACGCCTGCATATTCTCTCGTGGTCTCATTCCCCCCCATTCAATGGGGATACCATCCGTAATTCTCTCTTCAATTCTTCCTTCTCCAAATATTCCCTCGATCAATCCAGCTATTCCCACTCTCCCTTTTTCGTCCCTACTAGCATCCGAATAACCCTTAATCTCACTCTCACGCTTATATCATAAGAACTATATTATTCGAAAATTTCATCAAAATATGCAAACAACAAACTAAATATTTTTTAAAAACAAGACACAAGCGAGCTCTGCGATTATAGTTTTTTTTGAGGTTATGCAAATCATTTATACTTTAAAGTACACAATTTTAAAGTAAACTTTACTCCGAACAATCGAGTTTTGGACCAATTACGATCCGACTAAGAGAACCTGAAATATTTACAAAAATGCAAAGTAGAAACAAGAAAGAATAGAAGCGATTTTTTTCAGGAAAACTTTAAAAAAATGATGGCTTGTGTATTGCGGGCAAAGCAAAAAATTCGTATAAAGATGCTGTACAGAATAATTCAAACAGAACTTCGCGTTATTACAAGACAATTCCTTTTCCAGGAAATTTTTCTCTTATTCATCTCTACTAAAACTGACTTCAAAGGCAGAATCTGCACGAACCGTTAAATTTATTATCAGTTAATGGGATATCTACATCTATTACTCGGCTAAAGTATTTTCTCGAGACATTCGATTTTTTTATAATTTTCTATTTATGATGGTACCTTCCACACTTGTGTTAACTACAATAAAGTAAAAAGTTATGGTAGTAATTTTTTCTGTAAAATTCATCAGCGGCCAAAGTTGTTTATCAGCTACTATAAGAGAAAAACTATTTGTATTCGTCAAACTTTGAGTGTTTTATGTCATCTTCTCTACTTAATTCATCAAGAAGATATGAGTATAAAATCTAAAATCTTACCCACTGAACTGAAACACTCAAAAAACAAAACAAGAGAACGAGCGAAAAACGTTTCAAAGGCTAAGCATTTCCAAGAAACATAATGATAGATTTCATGAAAATGTAATCTATTGGAATGAAACAATTTTTAAGACAAGGTAGATAAATAAATTCAATTTAGGCCTTTGTTCTCATTTTAAACTGAATCTTCATGATCGTAGGGGGTTATGTAGATACTAGTTTAATCTGCATGGCCGTAGGGGACTGTGTGGATGCTAGTGTTAGAATGAGAATTGTCAAATTAGAAATTAGACAAATTCATTTCAGGATTTTAATTTGCTAGCATAACCAGAATTCAGGTTATCGAAAGAATGCAAAGATTACATTAATATTTTTACACAGAGTTTTTCTTTTAGTTATAGATAGTTATTTTTCTGCTGTTTGCAAAATCCTATAAAGAATATGTTTCAAGAGAAATTACTTCTGAACCCCCTACATTCAAATTTTTTTAACTGATTATTATCGAGAAGTTGCCTTCAAGGCTTTCAACCAAACAATTTTTAAAGTGCTGTATTTTGTCTCTTAAAATATTTCATAATCGCTGAGGTAACTCCTTGACGATTCAGTAGAAAAGAACAAAAAATGATATAAAGTGACATTTTGTTTATTGCATAAAACTAGCGGTTGATGCAGATTCTCCTGTTAACAATATCTAGAGATCTTATTTTATCACTTTATGTAATGTTTCCTTATATTTCACTACCGAAATATTTTTTTTTTAAATTCAATGCCAGATCAATCTCTGCTCAATGTGTAGGCATTCTAAGAAATCTATATGAATTGTACCACCACTTTTGAAAAATTCTGAACTATCATCACATTGTGGAGGTCTTGGAGAGCCGACCTAAAATTAGTTCATTCTTGCCAACAATATTACATCTTAAAAATTGCATAATAGGCTATTGACTATGTAATTGAATAAGGAACTAATTCCTTAAATGTATTTTATTGTTTCATATGTTCAGTTGTACCCGAAGATGATAATTTCACATAGTTCTATTAAATCTAGGCTTGGATTTTTGAAAATGGAGTAAATTTGTCCATTTTTTAGTTTTTTAACTATAACTCAAAACTGTACATTTTATTATATACACATAATAAGATTTTTTGTAGGGAGTCAGATTTCCTATCGAAATGGCACTTTATAAAGTCAAAAATTTTTTTTTAAACAAAAAGCAGAAAAAACTATTTAAATAAAAACGAAAAATTTCAATTTTTTTGTTTTTTACTTCCCTCTCATACCGAAGGGAAGTACTGTATTCGAGAAAAAATCACCCTAAGAGATTTTTTCGGATTCTGACGTTTCAGAGCAAGTAGATTACGAAAATATAGGTTTTTCAATTTCGTCTGTGTGTCTGTCTGTTGGTGCATTAACTAAAAAACTACCTTCACGACACGCTAAACATATTTCAGAAAGAAAAATTTGAAAATTTTTTACCACTAAAACAGATGAAAAATTTTTTTTCTTTGTTTAAATTTAAAATTTCCACGTTTCATGGGATTCTAAACCTATTTAAAAAAAAAATATTTTGAATTTTTTTTACTATTTTTGAAAAAATTTTTACCACTAAAAGAGATGGAAAACATTTTTTTCTTTCTTCTAATTTAAAATTTCCACGTTTCATAGCATTCTAAATCTATTTTTTAAAATATTAGAAAATTATTTTACCATTTTTGAAAAAAATTTACTACTAAAATAGATGGATTTTTTTTTCCTTTGTTCAGATTTAAAATTTCCACGTTTCCATGGCATTCTAAAACTATTCAAAGAAGAAATTTAAAAATGTTTTTGAAAAGTTTTTAAAAATGTTTGTAAACATTTTTAATCTATTTATCACTACTATAGAATAAACGCAAATTTAAAATTTCCACGTTTCATGGCATTCCAAACCTATTTCCAAAAAAAATTTGCAACATTTTTTTAACATTTTGGAAAAAAAATTAACACAAGAATAGACGAAAAATTTTTTTTGCTCAAATTTAAAATTTTCACGTTTCATGGCATTCTAAATCTATTTAAAAGAAATACATAATTTTTAAATTTGTAAACTTTTTTTACCACTACTATAGAATAGAAGGAAACTCTCCTTTTTGCTCAAATTCAAAATTTCTAAGTTTCTTCAGAAGAAAAAAATATTGAACATTTTTTTACCAACATTTTTGAAAAATTTAGAAAAAAAATTAAATTTTTTAACCACCACTACTACTACTTCCACTCCATTACGTAAATGTGGGATTGAAAATGTGATAGATGGCAATAATATCTGGCATATGCGTGCTATTATACTTTTATTGAAAAATGTACAGGGTGGTCATCCCAAGAAATAATTTCAGTCATGGTGGACATTTGTAAAGATATTTCTTCCATATTTGGCACCTGTTATTTAGTATTGAACTTTTGCTGTTGGATGAGCACTATGTATATTTTTTTGACCAAAAGTTATCAGGTTTTCTTTGTAATAATAGCAATAACTATATTCCGATTATTATTCCCAATGTCATTTCGTAATTAATAATTTTTTAGAGTGACAGTCATGCACATATAACGAGGGAAGTTCTGTGTAAATACCTTTACCGACTTTTTTTAAAATGTTTGTACTTATATAACTTTTTCTGAGTGGATTTAGGTATTGGCATTGGTTCTAAAAAAAGAAAGCTGAGGTAATTCCCGACCAATAAAAGTATTTTTGATAAAAATTGGCTGAGATACAGTAGTTCAAAGTTTCCTACTTTTTTACGATTTTGCCATTGAATTTATTTATCTAGCCTATCTACCGTGTCTTCAAAATTTTTCATTCTAATGGATTAATTCTGTTTTTGGAAATGTTTAGCCTTTGAAACGTTTTTCACCCTTATTCTGGAGCTCTTCAGCAAGGCACAAAACCACTCATAAAGATGTTCCATGTAAAACCAAGACAATTTCTATGAATAAGTATGAAATAATTATATTTGACTTTGACTGATAAAAACAACAGACCTTCACCTATCTATTAGCTAACTAGTATTGAAGCCTACTCAATGCATGTTTAAAAGTGAAGTATTATTTGTTTAGTTAATTGTATTGAACATATTCTTTATAGGATTTTGCAGACAGCAGAAAAAACAACTATTTATGAGGACTAAAAAAAAAACTATCTGCAAAAATATTAGTATATAGGCTCCAATACTAGTTAGATAATAGATAGGTGTAGATCTGTTGTTTTTTATCAGTCAATGTCAAAATTATAATTATTTTAAACTTGTTCATGGATATTGTCTTAGTTTTGCATGGAACATCGTTATGAGTGGCTTTGGGCTTTTCTGATGATCAACAATAAGGACGAAAAACGTTTCAAAAGCTAAGCATTTCCAAGAAACTGAATGAGATTTTATGAAAATGTAATTCATTAGAATGAAAAAATTTTTAAAGACAAGGTACGTAAATAAATTAATTTCAGGCCTTTGTTCTCATTTTTAACTGAATTTACATATCGTAGGGGATCATGTGGATACTAGTTTAGCCCGCTTAGCCGTAGGGGACTAGGTTGAATGCTAGTGTTAAAATGAGAATGGCTGATAAGAATTTTCACTTGGTAGCATAACCAGAAGTCGGGTTATCGAAAGAATGCAAAGATTTCATTAATATTTATATATCTAGTTTTTCCCTTAGTTCTCATAGATAGCTTTTCTTTCCACTGTTTGCAAAATCCTATAAAGAATATATGTTTTGTTAATTACGTAATGTGAATTAATAAATAACACATGCGAACAAATAATAAACAAGTAATAAATATGTAAGTATCTTTAAAACGGTTATATTTTGTTATTTATTATGTTGTATAATATACAGGGTGTAATCAGTTTCATGTCATTAAAAAGAACTGGTAATGGGGACCGACTAGACAAACAAAAAACCTTTATGACTTTTCCCTCTAGGGGCACCTTGAAAAAACTGACCTAGGTCAACCTTTTTAATATATTTTTTTTAAATATTAATGTAGAAAATAACTGAGAACCACTGCTTTTCTTGGTCAATGAACTTGTAGTTCTCAATTATGCAACTTTTAAATTGTCATAAAAAGTGCAAAGGCCGTGGATCATCGACCGCCTTTGATGGACCGCCTCAACCGAATTGAGGCAATTATAAAGAGGTAAATAATTCGTTATCTTTTCCTGCACAACTGCAAGCAAATAATGGACGTAGAAGTTTAAACAGAGCATTTCTTTACATATGTGTCTTTTAATTTGGAACAAAATATTGGATTAATGTTTATAATTTAGAATATTTAAATGTGATTTATTAACGTTTGTAACATAAATGAGTGTCCTGGGTTAAAAGCTTACCACCTAAGTAAATTATTCAAAATCTGCATCTGCATCAATACACAGTTCGGTACGTCGAATTAAGGACATACGCACTCCGTTCAACACTAAACAATAAACTATCAACTAACGTTGTCAATAAAGAAAAATAAATCTTGGTCTGAAATCCAAAACGGAATACAAAAAGAACGAAGAAGTAAGTTGTGTCTGTACCTACGTAATCAAGAATTTAACGACTTGAACGGTAATGTCAATAAAATAAATCTTCACTATAAATACACAGCGACCCGAAATCCAAAGATAACAAAAACAACGAACGGCGGGGCGGGTTGGACATGTGTACATAACAAAACACCCACAGTTCTCAAAATATTTTATTGAAAATTTGCGAAATTTTTGTTTATTTTTTTTTCTTCAAAACTGTGAGCTTTAGACCCCATGTTATATAAATTTTTTTTGTTTGTCTTATCGTTCCCTACCACCAGTTTTTGACATGATAACATGAAACTAATTACACCTTGTATATCTCCATTACTTGTATGTGTGTATGTATGTATGTGTACAAGTGTATGTATATATGTGTGTAAACATATGTAAGTTTTGGTTTGTTGAGTATACATTTTTATCTATAAATGTGTTGACTTGCCAAATGTACCAAATGTGTATCTATTATTGGTGAATAAATTTCTATTTCTATTTCTATAATTAGTACAACATTAATTTTTTTTATATCTAAGATCATATGAATATTAAAATTTTAAACAAATGCCTTTATCATTATCATTGATAAAAATAATTTTTGTATGTAAAAAAACAATTCTTGCGTGTAAAAATTAAAAATAACATGGTATAAAGGTAAAAAGTGGTAAAACGTAGAAAGTAGATAACTTGGAAGGACTGTATCTCAGCCAATTTTTATCATAAATATCTATATAGGTCACCAGTTTGACGGGAATCACGTCAGATTTCGTTTTTGTAAACCAATGCCTATACTTAAATCCACTCAGAAAAATGTTATACACATACACAATAATTGAAAAAAAACAAAGAATTGGCATTTTTTGGTATTTTTTAAAGTGTTTTTGATTTATTTTGTTTAAAAACATGTTTTTTTACTTTTTAAAGTGCCGCTTTAATGGGCAATTTCATTAAAAATGTATAGTTTTTGAGTTATAGTTAAAAAACTAAAAAGTTGACAACTTTACTCCGTTCTTAAAAATCTAAGCCTAAATTTAATAGCAATTTGTAGAATTATCATATTCCGAGTACAATTGACCATAATATGAAACAATAAAATACCTTTTCCGAATTAATTCATTTTATCCCAGTTTTTTTTAGTCAGTAGCCTGTAAGTTCTGAGCTAATACTTAATATCTTGCAAAGAGCATTTATCATTACGTGGAGCAGCGCCTCGCACGATTAAAAAATTTAACGTGGGCAATTCTTGGACAATTATGCGTCAAGTTGGCGCTTTTTACAATTTTGTTAATGATGTCATGATTTTAGGTTTTACCTTTTGCTATACAAGAGAGGACACGGCCAGTCAAATTACATGGTTTCATTGTAAGATTTGCCACAAACGATATAAATACAAGACCTCAGTTTATAAACATGCAAAATTCGAATGCAGTCAGTCCCCACAATTTAACTGTGACCTGTGCGATAAAAAATGTAAACAAAAAGGAAATCTTAAAACTCATAAAGCCAGAATACACAAAATTTTTATTAATTAGAACCACGCCGACGTAACGCTGCTTCGTTATTTGTGTACTATTTGTAATAAAGATAAATGTTTATTTCAGATATATGCTTCATTTTTGTTTGTTTTATATGGGTAGTGTGACATAGTTTCCAAAGTCTGTGATAAGTGTTTTATTCTTACCTAACATGTCGTTTATTCTTTACCCAACGCATTATACGCTTCGCAACACATTAAATTATATTTTCACTTCGGAACATATAGTCCAATAATTATAAAGATTTCCATAACAAAAAATGTTAACTGAGATTTTCCTTCAGTAACTGTTAGTGGAGGGATTATACATCACAAAACCACAAATATCAGTTATCGGGGTGCTGCAAAAACCTCCCAAAAAAACACCCCTTTAGTGAAAGAAGCCTTATATTAATATTAATTCGTTAACCGTTGAAGATATAAAAAAATGATCATCTTAAAAAAGGAAGCTGGACTAATTTCCTAAAAAAAAGTCCTCTTATAATATTCTTCTATATGCCATGCCACATTTTTGCCACATAATATAATTGCCACATTTTTGTTTTTAATGCGTACGAATTTTCCATTAATGAAATATATTCTTTATAAGATTTTGCAAACAGCGGAAAAATTATCTATGAGAACTAAAAGAAAAACTATATGTAAAACACATTCATGAAATCTTTGCATTCTTTCGATAACCTGACTTCTGGTTATGCTAACAAATCAAAATCAAAATCCTAAAATAAATTTGTCCAATTTCTTATTTGACATTCTCATTATAAATAAGGGCGAAAAACGTTTCAAAGGCTAAGCATTTCCAAGAAACAGAATGATAGATTTCATGAAAATGTAATCCATTAGAATGAAAAAATTTTTTTAAAGACAAGGTAGATAAATAAATTCATTTTAGGTCTTTGTTCTCATTTTTAACTGAATCTTCATGATCGTAGGGGGTTATGTAGATACTAGTTTAATCTGCATGGCCGTAGGGGACTGTGTGGATGCTAGTGTTAGAATGAGAATTGTCAAATAAGAAATTAGACAAATTCATTTTAGGATTTTAATTTGCTAGCATAACCAGAATTCAGGTTATCGAAAGAATGCAAAGATTTCATTAATATTTTTACACACTGGTTTGATTTTAGTTATAGATAGTTATTTTTCTGCTGTTTGCAAAATCCTATAAAGAATATGTTTCAATACAGTTATAAGCAAACAAATAATAATTCATTTTTAAATTCTCATTATAACACTAGCATCCAACATAGTCCTCTACTGCTAAACAGATTAAACTAGTATCTACATGACCCCCTACTGTATGAAAATTCAGTTAAAAATGAGAACAAAGGCCTAAAATAAAATTTGTTTACCTACCTTGTCTAAAAATTTTTCTCGCTAATGGATTACATTTTCATAAAATCTTTCATTCAGTTTATTGGAAATGCTTAGCCTTTGTAACGTTTTTCGACCTTATTATGAGCTCATCAGAAAGGCACAAAGCCACTTATAACGATGTTTCATGCAAAACCGTGGCAATACCCATGAATGAAAGGCTAAGCATTTCCAAGATACTCAATGAGAGATTTTATGAAAATGTAATCCATTAGAATGAAACATTTTTAGACAAGGTAGGTAAATAAATTTCATTTTAGGCCTTTGTTCACATTTTTAACTGAATCTTCATATTGTAGGGGGTCATGTAGATATTACTTTAATCTGCTTAGCCGTAGGAGACTATGTTGGATGCTAGTGTTATAATGAAAATACCAACTAAGAAATTGGACAAATTTATTTCAGGATTTTTGATTTGCTAGCATAACCGGAAGTCAGGTTATCGAAAGAATGCAAAGGTTTCATTAATATTTTTTACATATAGTTTTTTTTTTTAGTTCTCATAGATATTTTTATTTTTCGCTGTTTGCAAAATCCTATAAAGAATATGTTTCATTACTATAAGCAAACAAATAATAAATAATTCACTTAATAAAAAAATAATTATTTGAAATTTGTTGCGCGGCCTATGGAAAATGTTGAATTGCTCGAAAACCAAACAAGTTAAAATCGAAATGGGTTTTAAAGGGGATATAAAATACTCTCTTGTGTTCTTGATATCTATTAGTATATAAAAATAGCAATATAATATAGTTACCTCTTGAATTTTTGCGCTTTTAACTATTTACAGGCCCATAGAAAATAACGGTCTTTAATATATTGTTATGAATTACACCCCCTTGGAACTGGAAATTGATACGCCTATGCCTACTAATAGTGACTGGAAGCTTGTAGAAGGAGCCATGGACTTTTCTAGAGTGTGGTTGGAGAAGATTCTGGTTTAATCTAGAGGTAATTTCAGAGTATATAAGGCGCGATTACCGGCGCAGAAGAAGAAGTTTATTAAGAAGGCAGTTTATAAAAGTGAACAAGTTGAAAAGCGAAAAGTGAAGTTAAATATCAAGTAAACAAAGTGTAAAGGTTATTTTAAAGTATTGTGTAGTCAGTAAATTGTTAAATAAAGTGTTAGTAGTGGTTTATCTCTTGTTGAAATTATTTTAGAACCCACGGATTCTTACAGGGTGTTTCCTAAAAGGTGGAAAACACGCAACAATATGTTATAGATACATTATCTTTTAGTTCAAGGTAGTACTTCAATGCAGAAAAAGTTAGGAATTAAAATATTCGCCAGCATGTTGAAATTAGCCAAATTTTGGCTAATTTCTAAAATTAATTAATTCCTAAAAATAAGAAAGATCCAAACGTCTTGAAAATTTAGGTCAAAAAAAATTTTTTTTTTGAGTTTATATATCATATAACTATTGTTTCTAATCATTTAATAGTTAAAAAATTGCATAAAAAAGTATCATCAAAAAATTGAATATGCAGCCTTTTTTGGATTTCTTTTGACAAACTTCAACATGCTGGGAAATTTGTAAATGTGAATATTTTTATTCCTAACTTTTCTGCATGGAAGTACTACCTTGAACTTAAATATTATATATTTTTTTCATATAAGTTATAAAAGTCCGTTATTTTTTACGGACCTGTGAATAGTAGTATTATATTGTTATTTTTATATACTAATAAATATCAATAACCATCAAAAATGGCAACACACGAGAGTATTTTATATCCCCTTTAAAACCCATTTTGATTTTTCTTCCTAGCTTGTTTGGTTATCGAGCAATTTAAATTTTTCTATTACCCCTCGCGAAAGAAATGTCATATAAACGAAAATTCGCGCGCATTAAACAAACAAATTTTGCAATTTTTGTCAATATCGATTTTCTTAAAAACTCTTTTTTATCCAATTTGTGAAGCTTTCTTTTTTATGGTGAGCAATTTTTATCTACAATGGTTTACGAGTTATCAGTAAAATAAGACTTTTTTCACCGAAGAGGTGGCTTTTTGGGGGGGGGGGGGTTGCGCGGCACCCCCAGAACTGATTTTTATGGTTTTGTGATGTTTAATCCTCCCATTAACAGTTACTGAAGGAAAATCTCAGATAACATTTTTGCGAGCTTCTGGAGTAATTCTTACTTTACCAACTGGACTAATATGGTATAGATTCCAAAATCTATGTTAATGGTTGTACATCTAAGTAATAAATCGTATTTTCTCTAATCGGATCAATATATGCTTCGCAACATATGAAATGGTAGGATTTACTGAACTTTAAAAATTTAATGACGTTCTATTTCTGGTAGAAGTAGTGGAAGTAAATAGGCGAAAATTTTCGTGGAAAAGGAATTCTCCCTTAGTAGCGCGATATATACTTATTTAGATTAATCTGGACTTTATAGATTATCTGTATACCAATTCTCTGCTTGGTTCGCGATATTGGAAGTCATTTTTTTTTTGTTTAAAAAACTTGTAATTTGATGCAACTCTAGTTGCTCTACGATATTTTGCTCAAAATAACTAACTCGTTAAATTTTAGATGCCAGTCCATTTTTTAAGTCGCTTTAAAATAGTTATTTTTGTATCTAGGGTGCGAGATACTACTTTGATGATGGAGAACGAAAGTTCGAGATGACCAAATAATTTCCTACACGAGATGCAAACAATATTTTTTCTACAACGAGTTTAATTTAATTAAATTAAAACCATAAAACGATATCTTGTATATAATATTTAATGCAAAGTAATTTAAAAGTTCCATCTAGTTCAATAGCGAATAATTAATTATAATTTAACCTCTACCCTTCAAACAGCCCCGACTCTTCAGGAATAAATATATCTAAAAAACTGATGGATTTGGCTGTTACTTTGTGGTAGTCGATCATAATGATTTATTAACACTTATTTTGTTTCTACCACTGTATTTCATTGTAACTTAACGCTACTATAGTTTCGATACTTCAACGTATCATCTTCAGAGCGACCCAAGTAAATGAATGAACACAAGAGAAAACCTAAGCTATTTATAATTTACATTATTTACCTAGTTTTATTACTACGGTGTAATGGATTTAAAATTAACAGAACTAAAATTAACATAACTAGATAGAATGTAATAAAGGAATTAAAGGATTATGAATTAAATATATTAAAGAGGGTTGTGTTATACAGGGTGTAATTAGTTTCAGGTCATTAAAAAACTGGTAATAGGGACTGACTAGACAAACGCAAAACTTATATGACCTTTTTCTTTAGGGGCACTTTGAAAAAAACTGACCTAGGTTTAAAATTTGAATGTTAAGATAGGAATCATTTGAGAATCACTGTTTTTCAGAGTCAATGGATGTTATAGTTCCGAATATTACAAATAATAAAAAACTGTAATACCGACTTGTTTAAAAATGAATTATTATTTGTTTCAATACCCGACTTGTGTTCCCGCCGGAAGAAGTGCGGCACTTTGATTTGATTACTTGTACCGAACTTACTATACCACTAATTATGAAAATGTAAATAATTCCTTCTCTTTCGGCACAACGCAAGCATAGCATGACCGCAGGGGTTTAAATAGGAATTGTTTACATGTGTGTTTCAATTTGGAACAAAGTTAGTGTAGCGTTTATTGTCGTTTATAAGAATTTATAAAATTTAAAAGTGGTTTATGAACATTTGTAACATTGTGTTAAAAGTTTAAAAAATTAGTAATTATTTTATGATATTGGAAAACAACAGTTAGTCGTCCGAGACACGATAACAGAAAATAGTTGTGTATTTTAAGTTAGGAAAAAATCTGATTTTTTCAACGAATTGAGCGCATAATTTTTCCCAATCAGACATCGGAAACTAAAAATCGAGTCTTTAGTCGCTATGAAAATCAATGTAAACAATGATAAACAGATCAAAACAAGACAGCGAATACTAATTATAATCATACCTTTAATGCCCAATAGGTGACACCCAATCCCAATAACTGAACAACTCTTTTGAATTATTCACAAAAATCGAAATGACCTCCATCTCCATGTATACACATTTCGGCACGTCGAACTAAGGACATACGCACTCCGCTCAACACATTTGGCAAATTAGGATAATTTTTTATGGTTTCTATGCACATTAAAATGCGTTGTTGCAATTGTTCCAAAGCGTAAATTGGATCACGGTAAACTAGAGATTTGAATTGCCCCCAAAAATAAAAGTGCATCGGATTTAGGTCGGGCGATCTAGCAGGCCATGGTACTGGTCCGCCACGTCCAATCCAGACTAAAATGGACTGGCGCGCCATCGTGCAAATACCATATTCTTCTGCGCGTAGCCAAAGGTACATCTTCCAGCAAATTTGGCAATGTTTGTTTCAAAAAATTTACGTATACATCACCATTTAATCTAGCGGGTAATTGCATAGGTCCAATTATTTCATTATAGCAAATTCCTGCCCACAAATTAACGCGGAACCGTCGTTGAAAATGCGCCTTATTTATTACACCTGGATTTTCGTCTGCCCAATAGTGCATATTTTTAAAATTAAACACTCCATTTCTGGTAAAACACGACTCATCGGAGAAACATAGAACGTTTAAATAATCCTCATTTGCCGCGTGTTTTCTTAAAATCCACCTACAAAGTTGCATTCGCTCTGCAAAATCTTGAAGTTCTAGTGCTTGGATACGTTAATAGTGATAGGGATGTAAGTTCATATCTCTTAATGTCCTCCATACCACAAAATGGGATTCTCCCACACGGTTCCCGATATCGCGGGCGTTTAAAGTTGGATCCTCTTCTAGACGTTCCAAAATTTGAACCTCTGCGTCAATTACCCATTCTTCTCGTTGTGGACCTCGTCCTTCTCCATATCCACCGAGAGGACTCGTTTCTCGAAGAGACTGGTCAATACTAACAAATGTACGAGCACAAGGATGACGTCGATTAGGGAACCTTAAACGAGAAAGTTCTTCCGAACCAGCTGCATTTCCACCACTATCACCATACACCAGGAGCATATCCGCGAGATCTGGATAATTAATCTCACATAATGTCCAAAATTTGCGTTTTAAAACACTACACTAAACTGTGGTTATCCGTTATCAATAAAGAAAACAAAAAGAAAAACTTGGTTCAAAATCCAAAAAGTAACACAAAAAGCACGAACGAGAAGTAGTGTCTTACGTAACCAAGTACTTGAACGTTAACTCAATAAAATAAATCTTAACATAAGTGGCACAAAATTCAAAAAGAACAAAAGCAACAGACAAAATCAAGGAACGGGTAGGTCGCGTCGTGTGAACGTTGTTTACCAAGTAAGGACACAAACTGAAATTATTACTTGAGTGTATTACAAGGAAGAATATAGTACGCGTAATAAGATAATTTGGCCGTGGAGAAGCAAAAAACATGGCGATGTCCTCTGTCGGTCGCTTTTAACTGCTTTGTCGTCATTCTTTTTGTTGACCCCCGGCGCAGCCTAATTTTCTCTTAAGCTCACCATACTTATTTACACGAATGTCAGAGTATCATGTGCGCCAAGACACGAGGCAATAAAGCCTACCCCATTATGGCAGCAGTTCTCAAACTATGTTATTAATTATTTTGGAAATTTTTGTTTATTTTTTTTTCTCCAGAACTATGAGGTTTAGACCCCACGTTATATAAGGTTTTTCGTTCCCTGCCACCAGTTTTTTAATGACATGAAACTAATTACACCCTGTATAACAAATGTGAAACTTTTTTTGTGGTTTGAAGGCAACCTTAAGATTATGATGTGCCAATATGCTTGCAAATTTCTGTGAAATGTTACCATAATATGTCAAAGATACAGAATTACTCTCACGTTCTTTAATGAGGGATAAATGCTGTTACAGGCTAATTTGTACTGCTTCTTGTTAATTGAATTTTGTATTGTTTTTTCTTGGAACCCGTTGCTAATTGCTATTGTTTTTATGACTTTTAGTTCTTTTTCTAATGTGTCTTGTGATAGAGGTAACGACAAAGCCCTACTTATCATTAAATTGTAAGCTGCTAATTTATGTGCATTGGGACTGAATAAGGAATTTGGAATACTGGTATTTGTAACTGTGAGTTTCCGAAAAATTCCATTCATTTGAAACTTTTCTATTGTGTCACTATCTCTCGGTCTAATTCAACTGGAGCAGCGACTTATACGATTAGATATATATATAGCCTTTATTTAGCATTGCTGACAAGATACAACAAATTATAAACATAAACATAAGACAAAAAAAAATAATAATTTCATTGAATACCTAGCCCTTACTTACTAAAAAGTTGCTTTAACATAAATTGCACATTCTCTCTTAAAACTAGATAGATTACTACTATTTTTTATTGAAACTGGCAGTCGATTATAAAATTGCAAACCCTTTGAAAAAAGATGATTTCTGCTATAGTCAGTTAATGTATTTTCGATGTAGACGTTGTGGTTGTTTCGAGTGTTATAATTATGTATATCTCCAACAAAAACACAATTATCTAAAAGATGTTTCGGAGCTAAGCCTTTCACAATTTTAAAAATCAAAACAAAAGAATGAAAAATTACATTTTGATAAACAGACATGAACTGTAAAGCATTTAACATAAAACGTATTGGTGTTAAAAAATTTCATCCTAAAATTGCTCGCATGGCTTTATTTTGTAGTAACTGCAGATTTCTGAATGATTCACTACTGAACATTAGCATTAAAGAGGGACAATAATTAAAATGGGGTGCAATTATGGTTTTATAAATTAGTACTTTAGACCACTGACTTAGGTAATGACTAATCCTACGTAAAAAATGTATTTTTTTTGCAACTTTTTTTATCACAAATGTTGCATGATCTAATAATGTCAAATGTTGATCAATGATGACTCCTAAATATTTAATTTCATGAACACATTCAATTCTTGTATCATTAATTTTTACTACCACAGAATTCCTATCTATACCAGAGCTATATCGATTACTTAATATCATACATTTTGTTTTAGTTACATTTAAAGCCAGAGAATTTGATATTAACCACCTATGTATAGTTTTTAAAGCATTATTTAATTCATTTGTCATATCTGATATGCTTTCACCCATTACATAAATAAGTGTATCATCTGCGAACATCTGTATGTTAATATTAGGGTTATGCTGTTTTAATGTAGCAACAATGTCATTAATAAAAATTATGAACAATATAGGACCCAACACAGATCCTTGTGGAACTCCATTTTTTACTTCATCGTTTTCCGAAGATACATGATTAAACCTTGTTTTTTGTTTTCTTGCAGATAAATACGATCTAAACCAATTTAATACTACTCCTTCACATCTGATTTTATGTAGTTTTTTTATTTATTTAGATAATTTAACGTTGGTACTTTTTGGTCAATTATACGTCGATTTAGTGTTCTTTACAATTAATACTGGTATGATTTTAGATAGTTCCTATTACTACGAGATACAGGACATGGACGGTTCTACCTGGTTTCTGTGTAGCATTTGCCATAAAAGCTTTCCATACGTGGCCTCAGTCTATAATCATGCAAAATTCAAATGTAGCAATATACCTGCACGATTTAGCTGTGAAATGTGCCACAAAAGATTCAAGCAAAAACAAAGCCTTAAAGCTCATAATGCCAGAGAGCACAACATTATTATAAATTAGAACAACGTAACTCCACTTCGTTATTTGTATACCATTTTTAATAAAGATAAACTTTTATTTTAAATACATGTTTCATTTCTCTCTTTTCCACTTTGATGGTGTGGCATAGTTCTCAAAATCTTTGAGAAGTTCTATTCTTAACTAGCAGATCGTGTCTTATCCAGTCAAATCAATATATGCCTCGCAACACATTAAATGGGCGAATATACATAATATTGAAAGTTTAAAAATTACGTTTCTGCTATAGAAGCTGGCCTGTAAATATTCTTAAAGATAGAACCGTCAATTTTGTTGTAATAAGTAGAACGTCAATTTCTACTTCTAAAGTTTTTTAAATTCTTTTTATCAAACTTATTTTGCCGATTTTAGA
The DNA here is from genome assembly GCA_963583905.1 of Stenurella melanura. NCBI lineage: Eukaryota > Metazoa > Arthropoda > Insecta > Coleoptera > Cerambycidae > Stenurella > Stenurella melanura. The sequence goes on from OY757309.1 coordinate 8,229,883, forward strand.
TGCTTCTTATTACAATAAGATAAAGGACAAGGACGGTTCTACATGGTTTGTTTGTAGAACTTGCCATAAACGCTATGCGTACGCCGCCTCAGTCTATAATCATGCAAAATTCGAATGTAGCAATAAACCTCCACAATTTTACTGTGAGCTGTGCAACAAGAGATTTAAGCGAAAAGGAAATTTTAAAACTCATAAAGCCAGAGGCCACAAGATTATGATGAATTAGAACAACGTAACGCCGCTTCGTTATTTGTATACAATTTGCAATAAAGATAAATTTGTATTATAAACGCATCTTTCATTTCTGTCTTTTCCACTTTAATACAGCTCCCAAAATCTTTGATAAGCGTTTTATTCCTAACTAGCAGATCGTGTTTTATCCATTCAAATCAATATATTCTTCGCAATAATGGGCGAATATACATAGTTTTAAACGATTAAAAATGACATTTCTGATAGAAGCTGGTCTGTAGACATTTTTACAGATAGACTCGTCAATTTTCTTGTAATAAATAGAATGTCAATTTCTATTACCTACGTTTTCTGAATTCTTTTTATCAATAGGATTTTATCGAGACGTTTTCGACCCTTCATCAGAAAATATGATCGTGTGACGAACGTGTACTTGTGCAAGAATATCAGAGGAGAAAGTGAGTAACAATAATGTCAAAATGTAGGGGCTAGCAATTTCTCCTGACCTGTACCTCGTTGAGTATGTTGGAGTCGAAGCAAATTGAAAGTTTCTGATACAAGTTCTTGTCTTTATAGGATTTTGCAAACAGCGGAAAGAAAAACTATCTATGAGAACTAAAAAAAATATGTAAAAATATTAATGAAATCTTTGCATTCTTTCGATAACCTGACTTCTGGTTATGCTAACAAGTAAAAATTCTTACTTGCCATTATAACACTAGCATCCCACGTAGTCCTCTACGGCTAGGCAGGTTAAACTAGTATCCACATGATCCCCTACGATATGTAAATTCAGTTAAAAATGAGAATAAAGGCCTGAAATTAATTTATTTACCTACCTTGTCTTTAAAAATGTTTCATTCTAATGAATTACATTTTCATAAAATCTAATTCAGTTTCTTGGAAATGCTTGGCCTTTGAAACGTTTTTCGTCCTTATTGTGGACTCATGAGAAAAGCCCAAAGCCACAATAAGGACGAAAAACGTTTCAAAGGCTAAACATTTCCAAGAAACTGAATGAGATTTTATGAAAATGTAATTCATTAGAATGAAACATTTTTAAAGTCAAGGTAGGTAAATAAATTAAGGCAGTTGCTACGTGGACGCCGCGGCGGACATATATCATTTCTTAGCTGTCCGCCGCGCATGCGCATTCGCTTTTGCACGACTTATTGAACCGCCGCACAGAGAAATTGGAATATTTTATGCAATTTTCTGAAAAAGAAGGCGGGGGGACACCCCCCGCCTTTGTCTGCGACGCTAATGCTGCCTGCGACGCTGATAATTTATTAACCATTATTTAGCAAAATAAAAATCAACCTAACTAACCCAACTACCATCACATGAAAGAGATAAATCATTATATGAAAAAAAAGAACATTATTTCTGTCGTGAAATCCAACCAGAATTTGTGAAAAAGGATATTAATCGTTACACAATATTTTTAAAAAAGTCCAGTGGGCAGTATTTGAACCCGGGACCTGTCGCTCCACAACGCGACAATCAATCAAAACAAATTTATTTTTTAATTATAGTATACAGAAAATATGTCTTTCCCAGACAATCGCTCCGGAGCCAGCCAGACATCCATAGCACTTCACGCCATGGCAGTTGAAGGGCTAGACGGGGCGAATCCAGGTCAGATTTGCAAGATATTTAAATAAATGTTAGCTCCTGTTTGCAAAATGCAAATTAAATAACAAATAACTTAGGCAACATGTAAAAGAAAAAGTAAACTTAAGATAATTAGTATAAAAAGCAAAAAGCATGTGTATAAATAAAATCTGTAAGATATATATGACTTATTTTTACCGGAAAATTGCTGACTAAAAAACCAGTTTTAAGTAATTATAACGAGAGAGAGAGAGAGCGGCTATGTCAGACCACACAATTTATGATTTAAAATATTATGATTCTAGTGTTTAAGATAAAATATTATTAGGAAGAGAAAAATTTAGAAAATCAACCAAAATTAACAAACAGAAACGAAGGAGGGAAAGAGTTATAGAATAGAAGTTGCGTTTGACAAATTTTATAGTTATAGATAAAAAAGATAAAAGGATTTTATATAGGTTGCCGGAAGATGGGCAACGCTTGGTATATGGTAATTTGTGACAACGCGACAACGTTACGCATAGGCCAGCGATCCACGTGGAGAACACCGCTATAGCACACACAATAAATAGTATCTAACCAAACCAATTGCCGCGGCGGACAGCTAAGAAATGATAGATGTCCGCCGCGGCGTCCATGTAGCAACTCCCATAAATTAATTTCAGGCCTCTATTCTCATTTTTAACTGAATTTACATATCGTAGGGGATAATGTGGATACTAGTTTAATCTGCCTAGCCATGGGGGACTATGTGGGATGGTAGTGTTGTAATGAAAATGGCAAATAAGAATTTTTACTTGTTAGCATAACCAGAAGTCAGGTTATCAAATGCAAAGATTTCATTAATATTTTTACATATAGTTTTTCTTTTAGTTCTCATAGATAGTTTTTCTTTCCGCTGTTTGCAAAATTCTCTAAAGAATATGTTTCATTACTCTAAGCACACAAAGAATAAATAATTCACTTTTAAGTTCTTCTCCTCGCAATAGAAATGAACTTGTTGATGCGGTGTTCGGAGAGGAGAGAAAAGAAGTGAAATGTGGCTCAAGCTGAACATCGTGTTGTACTTTGATCCATGTGGTAATGTACCTTGAGCCATGAAATAGAAACACTCATATTAAAGCAAATTTTTACTTTTTGATTAATTCATATGGTAGGAGCCAAGATCTACCGAAAATTTAAAATATGACCGCTGCCGAGCTGAACCTGCAGGAGTCGATAATATCAAAATAATGTCAGTTTCTTCAACCATATAAATATTGTCCGGATCCCACAAAAAATTGTTTGTACCACTTTCTTTAAATATATAACTTTAAGTTATATCTTTTTTCTCACAACTTTGGCCGCATAGTATTGTGTGCTCTTCTTACCAAACAATTTAATTAACAAGAAATAACCCTCATTGATTGTTTTATTATCTAACTCTTCTTCTTGTTGTTTGGCGTCTACTTCGCCAGTCAAATTTATTTCACCATTGGAATTTCCATTCAATCCGACTCATCTGAGCTTGATCTTGACAAATTATTTGTAGGTGCTGGTGGTGGAACTTTTTTGTTAAAAACTTTTTTTTTTTTACTTTGGGAACCTTATACTTTATTTAACAAGAATAGTGTTACTAAAAACTATACGTCTGTATAGACGAAGAGTACACTTTCGAAAAGCTTCCTACGTTGTACAACGTATTATATCCAGAATACTTCAAGGAAAGCGTACAACATAAAGCTCCAATATACGTTAGGGAACAGACCGAAACTACTCATGACAAGACGGCATGGTTGCAAGAGGGTATAGGACTAATACCACTAAATTGTATCTTACCTTCCCAAGTGCAAGCAGAGAATTTTTTAATTATTAACTATTGAGGGTTGGCTTTAAGGCTATCAACAGAACGATTTTTGGAGAGTGTTGTGTGCAAACTTTGATTGAGATTTTCCGCTTCTGTTATTTTATTCTAAGGGCCGTCCATAAAATACGTCACTCAGAATTTCACCATTTTGGACTCCTCCCCCCCCCCTTCGTCACGCTAAGTCACGCTTTCAGCGACCCCCCTAACAAATATTACGTCACAAAAGCTAGCCCACCCTCTTAATAGCATACAGATGAATAGTTTAAAATATTTTTTATTTCGAAAATATAAATTTAAATAAATAAATAAATTAAAATAAAATTGATGAACTTCGAATGTCACATTTCCTTAGGCCCCCGCCTCCCCCTTTTATGAAAATGTAATTCATTAGAATGGCAAACAGATAATAAATAATTCACTTTTAAGTTCTTCTCCTCGCAATAGAAATGAACTTGTTAATGCGGTGTCATGTCTCGTCACGTTAAGCAATACCCCTTCCTTCCTCTCATTTGCAAACGTATTTTATGAACGGCCCCCTATTGAAAAATCAGAAAGGTCTGATTCAGTCCAATACTCCAAATATTTAAAGGATGGAAGTGTATCTAAATTTCCATTAGAAAAGAACAGAAGATGTATCAAACTATAATTATAGAAACTTAAAAGCTTTCAGGGCCTAAAATGATTGCACAAAATTAGCGGTTGATGCAGATGCTGCCTTTGTTTAATTTTTGCACTGTAAATAGTTAATTCTTCCTCATTTTTCACTGCAGGTGAAAAAATGAAACAGATGAAAAATATTTTTTCAGTGATCTGCGATCGTTCAATCTGTGTCTAATGTGAAGGCATTGTAGAAAATCTACTGTATGAATCGCACCACTATTATTTTTGAAAAACTCTGAACTATCGCTACATTGTGAAGGTCTTCGAAAGCCGAAGTACAATTGGTTCATTTCAAACAAATTAAAAATTCATTCTGGGCAGTTTTAGGCAATTATACAAGAAGCCTGTGTTTTCTACGATTTGGTTAATACTGTTCTGATTTTAGGTGGTTCCTTTTATGATAAGATAGAAGATGAGGCCAGTAAAATAACATGGTTCAAATGTAAGAATTGCCATAAACAATATAAACGCCGGCCCTCAGTTTATAGACATGCAAAATTTGAATGTAATAAATCTCCACAATTTAAGTGTGACATCTGCCACCAAACATTTACGCAAAAAGGAAGTCTTAAAACTCATATAGGCAAACAACACAACATTTTTGTTCATTAGAAAGCCTACGCAAGAGTGCCAGAAACGGTCTGTTTAAAAAGAATGACGACTTGAGATTTTCAACGGAAATATGTACCTCTCATTATGTATAACTATTGTACCTTAAATCCAACAGCTGAAAATTTGTACGTCTATGTTTAATTAAAAAGTGAAATTACAGAACACGGTATTAAAAATATCTACAAGATGAGCCCAACGACATAAGAGTTGGTTAATTAGTTCTGTAACAAAATGTAAAATACTGCTAAAAACTCCGTTTCTTAATTAATTTTTGATTGTAAAAATAATGAACCTAGACGTAACAAACTTTGATAGATTATATAAGTTTCGCTGTGTAGAATGAGTATTTATTTTTGGAAATGTACTTGTATAAGTTTTGCAAAAAAGTATTTGTAAACTAAAACTAAAAGGCGCTTTTTCCAAAAATTAATGTGTACAGCTTAGGGATGTCATGTCGTAGCCTAACATTACAAGGTTGGACCATTATCAGCAATAAGTACTGGTATTATAATATTTTTGTATTACTGCAATTAATAAATTGTTTCCCTTAAACACATATGTAAGTTTAATTTAACCATTCATTTGTAACTCTAATATGTTATTATACTCATCACAAATACAAAATGAAGAGAATATGGCATTCGATCGGCACATTTCTAAAACCGGATACATTGCTCGCAGAAAAAAATCATATCACTGTGTTGGTGATCGAATTCTGAACAACTTTCAAAAAAAATCCGTCCGTCTGTCCGTCACGTTTCTTGCAAGCACGATAACTTAAGAACAAAAAGTCCTATTGTATTGAAATTAGGACAGAAAGTTAGTGTTAGCTAGTGGAAGAACCCTATTGTTCTTGAACCAAATTGACCAGTAAATAAAAAGTTTATTAATTTTTTAGTAGAGTATCAGAGGGAAGCGTTGGGCAACAATAATATTAGAAGAATGTTGGGGACGATAATTTCTCTCGACCTGTACCTATCGACATGTTGGAGTAGCAGGAAGTCGAAGATTTCTAAGATAAATGCTTCTTCTTGCAAAACAAATGAACTTGCTGATGCACTGTTATAAGAACGGGTAGCGGTACCCAGAGAATTCATCAGTAATCTCATTTTTTCTTAGTTTGTCCACGTCCAGCGGACTTTAAGCAATTTTGATCGTGAAGGTTCTACTAAATATTAATTTTATTTAATTAAATATTTAACTGTTGATCTATGGAATTTTTGATATTGACATTTTTTACCACAGTTATTTTATTGTATTAAAAAATCATACAAAATTCTGTGTCACTTCAAAACTCCAAATATTTAGAGGGTGGAAGTCGGAACTTCCAGAATATGAAAATGAAATATCCTAGAAAATATTTTAAACCACCTCTGATTGCAAGAACTCAAAAAAGTTTCATAGTTTAAAGTTTATTATATAAAATTTGCGGTTAATGTAGATTTTGTCTTTAAAAATATGTAAAGGTCTAATTTCTCCACTCTGTAATGAATATTTCCTCATGCTTCACCACAGAAAACCTAAGCCAGAAGAGATTTATTAGCTGAAAAACTGAATTTTTGTCCTTAGGTTTGGGGCAATCATCTTTCTAGTGGTATTGCTATCAACCTATAATTATTTGTTATGATCGCGTTTCTCAAGTTTGCAATTTATTTAATATATTTTGATCTGCACAAGAAATTTGTTTTCCAATAAAATATAGGGGGTTAAAATGTAATGTAATTATGATATTTATATTTCTAATACCCTGGATTGAGTATGTGGTAGGTTCCTTGTGAAACATCTTTAGAATAATTATTTTTAGAAAAGGGAAAACAATGCCTTTTGATGTTTCAAATAAAAACTGTATTTTTGTACACTCTGCATATGTTTCGGCTTGCTAGGCCTTTCTCAAGAGCATTACAGATGAATACTAAAGCCATGAGGGCGGTTGTTTTAAAAATAAATGCAATAATACCCAATCATGTGAAATTACAGGGATTTCAAGAATAAAACTAAATATCTACCTACTCGGAATATAATTCAATGGGCTATTCTTAAAACCTTGTCTATTATAGGAGTGTTTATGAAATTTAGTTGGTCATTGGTGGTACAAGTGTTACTTTTAAGGGATTTTTTTATTTCTAATTGTTCAAGGAGATTTAGGCGTTTTCCTTTTCTTTCTGAATGGATTAAATTAATATTCTCTGTGTCGATAAAATGATTATTTTCAGTGCAATGTGTTGACATTCCTGTGTTTTTGTTGTTGTTTAAAATATATTGTTTATGTTCTTTTACCGTATCAGCTATACTTCTACCACTCTGGCCAATATATACCGAGCTACAGTCTTTATATTTAAATTAATTAAATGTAAACATCAAAAAGCATTGTTTTTCCCTTTTCTAAAAATAATTATTTATATTTCTCTGTTGGGATACCACCAAGAAGATGACCGAAGTTCGCCCAAATTTGCCAATGAAAGAACAAAAGGTTTGCTGGGAGTATCTCTTCTGGTGTAGGTCTTCTGTGGTTTCACTACCGATGAAAACATTTTTTTTGAAGGTAGTGAAAGTTCAATATCTGTCTCATGCATAGACATCACAAGAAACCTCCTGCATGAATCACACCACGATGATTTTTGAGAAATTCTGAAGTATCGTACATTGTGGATGTATTGGAAAACTGTACTAAAATTGAGTAATTTCTGCCAAAAATGTACCTATAATTTTAAACATTGTAGAAATTGTGTTGAGTATTCAGTATCTTGCGATGTACATTTGTCATTATGTGGGGCAGCGCCTCACGCGATTTAAAATTTGACGTGAGTAGAATCTGAGCAATTACACGAGTTTTTTTTTACGATTTGTTTAATACCGTTATAATTTTAGGTGGTATTCACCCGTATTATGAAGTAGAGGACAAGCTCAATAAAATGACATGGTTCTATTGTAAGATTTGCCATAAACCATATAAATATGCGACCTCAGTTTACAAACATGCGAAGTATGAATGCAACAAATCTAAACATTATGAATGTGATATATGTGGTAAAAAATTTACGCAAAAAGTAACTGTTAAAGCTCATAAAGCAAGAATACACCACACTATAAGTAATTAGAATGACGTAACGCTTCTTCCTTGTTTGTATATTATTTGTAATAAAGATATGAGTTTATTTTGAATATGTTTAGTTTCTTTTCCTCTTTCATCGAGTAGTACAGTTTCCAAAATCTTTGATAAGTGTTTTACTCCTAACAAATATCTAGACAAATCAATGTACGCTTCGCGACTCATTAAATAGTCGAATTTACATAATTACTTCTACACACACGTAGTGGATTGGGAGTAGGTATAGTGATAAATAAAATCTGTCGACAATTTTAATGGTAGAGTAACAGTCACTTTTGTTCCAACAAGGAGGATGCTAGTTTTCAATGTCTTTAATCAAATCTATTTTCTCGAGACTATTTCTAATTCTCTTTAACTCTCTAATCGAAGTTATGCTCATATCCTCCAAACTTGCATACTTGTGCAAGAGTATCAGAAGAGAGGATAAGTAACAATAATTTCAGAAGAATGTAGGAGCCAGTAATTTCACCTGATTGGTATCCATTGAGTACATTGGAGTTTCAGCAATTTGAAAATTTTTAAAACGAATTTCACTTGCAATGGGAATGAACTATTTTATGAGGTCCTGGAAATGTGATCGGTATACGTTAAACGGTTTTGATCGTGAAGGTCTTCCTAAATATTTAATTTTCGTTAAATATTTAAATGTTGATTTTGGGTGCTTGTTGGAATTTTACTTTACATCCCCAAATCCAGGTAAATAATATATTTTTTTGATTTTTCAATTTTGAGAAGTTTCCTTCAAGGCTTCAATTCAACTACTTTTGCACATTATTTGAAAACTCATAAAAATTGGGATTCATCTGAAAATTCATTTCTAAACAAATATGATTTTTTTGTAAAATGGATAGATAAATATCTATCTAGTATGGAGGTTAGAACTTCCAATAGAGGAAAGGATAAAAACGTCTAGAAAATATTTTTAAGTACATACTTTTGATTATTGAAATCCAAAATGGTGTCATGATATAGGGTATGATATTTATGTTTATTGCATAAAATTAACAGTTGGTGCAGATTCTGCTTTTAAAAATATGTAGAAGTCTCGTTTTTCATCTTATGAAGTTAATTTACTTCCACATCCACGTAGTGGATTGGAAGTATAGTAATCGTAAAAAAAAATCAATTTTTTTTTCTTCAAATAGATTTAGAATGTTATGAAACGCCGAGATTTTAAATTTGAGAAAAAAATTTTTTTCTGTCTGTCTGTCTGTCTGTCTGTCTGCAACTTTTATTGTCAGCACGGTTTCTCCGGAATGGTTTAAGATATTGACTTGAAATTTTGTACACGTATATATTGTAATGAGAACTGGAACTGGATTGTGTTTTGAAGATATCCGGTGAAAGGTTGGGGGGTAAATATGGGAGAATATGTAAAGCAAGCTGGTAAGAGTACAGTAACTTGAAATTTGATGTATGTACTACAAGCCAAGGCCTCAGACTTTTTTATAACATTTTTCAACCCCCCACCACCCCTCCTAGTCCATTATTAAAGAGGTCGATAAAATCAAATTGAGATTGAAATTTAGTACACGTATGTAGTATACCGGCATCTGGAACTGGATTATATTTTGAGATGATACCGTTGAAGGGTTGGGGATTAAATAGGGGTAAATAGAAGAATATAAGTAAAGCAAGTTGGTAAGAGTACAGAAATTTGAAATTGGGTGTATGTACTAGAAGCTAAGGACTCAAATTTTTTTATAATATTTTTCAACCCCACACCAACCCTACTCCATTATTAAAGAGGTTGATAAAATAGAGTTGAGATATTCATTTGAAATTTGGTACACGTATGTATTATAACGGCATTTGGAACTAGATTATATTTTGAGAGGATTCCGTTCAAGGGTTGGGGGTTAAATAGTGGTAAATATGGGAAAATAAGTAAAGCAAGCTGGTAAGAGTATAGAAATTTGGGATTTGGTACATATACTAGAAGCGATGGCCTCATGTTTTTTATAATATTTTAAAAGTATAGTCTAAAGTATAACATTTTGAAAATTCAATTCTCTGTCGAATTTCTAACACGTTGCCAAGTGCATTTGTCACATGATTTACTACCGGCTACTGTGCCGGCCGGCTAAGCGTCTTAGTGACAAGCGCACTTGGTCAGACTGCTTATCGTGTACTGGGTTCGATCCCTTTTCGTATAAAACACAATTTACCATACCAAGCGTTGATCATCTTCCGGCAACCTATGTAATGTTGTTTTATCTATAGCTATAAAATCTGCCAAACACAATTTCTAATCTTTGACTCTTTCTCTTTGTTTCCTGTTTGTTATTTTTTGTTAATTTTTCTAAATTTTTCTCTTCCTAATAATATTTTACCTTAAACACTAGATTCATTTGAAAAAATTTTAATATTTTAAGTCATAAATTGTGCGGTTTGACAGAACCACTCGCTCGTTAAAATTAAGTACTTAGAACGGTTTTTTTAGTCAGCAATTTTCCCGTATGGATTAGCCATATATATTCTAGACATTTTATTTATACACGTGTTTTTTGTATTTTATACCAATTATCTTAAGTTTACTTTTTCTTTTACATATCCCTAAGTTATATTTTATTTAATTTGCATTCTGCAAACAAAAGTTAACATTTATATTAATTTCTTGCAAGTCTGATCTGGCTTAGCCCCGTCCAGTTCAGCTACTGTGGTGTGAAGTGGAGCGATTGTCTAGAAAAGAAATTTTTTTTGTATATTATATTTTAAAAATAAATTTTGATTTCATTTAATGCGTTCGATTCCGAACTCCGACACTGACAATGTTGGTGGGTAATGGATGTTGCCTGCGTTTGTTCAAATGTGTAACGCTCTTCCGGGCAGCGTAGGCTTTGGATTCGTGGGTTGACTACTATGTGTGGTGTGTTTATGTTTACGTTTTATTTAAAATTTGAGGCGACAGTTTCTGGGCGAAGTTTGTGTTTTCTAAGGTTTGGTTAATACCGCTATGAATTTAGGTGGTTATTTTTACTATGATATAGAGGACACAATCAATAAAACTGCATGATTACAAACATTTTGTTGTTTGCATGTTATAAATCTGCTTAATTTAGATGATAAATAAGTTTAAAAAATGTGCGCAAAAAGCAAGTGTTAAGACTTATAAAGCCAGAAGATACAAAATTATTATTAATTAGATTAGACAGATTCATTTTACGATACACTAATCAAAAATGTACTTCACAACCTGTTGGAATCAACACTGTCGAAAGTTCCTTCAAGTGTTGCTTCATTTTTGAATCTGGCAAACGCAGAAGCTTATAGCGGACATTACATGAGGCGCACTTCAACAACTTTACTGGCTAATAAAGGTGCTGACCTCACAACAATTAAACGACATGGTGGGTGGAGAAGTTCCGCTATTGCAGAAAGGTATATCGAGGATTTTATATCCAATAAGCTTGATATCTCAAGGAAAATTCAAGGTACTCCTAGTACTAGTCGAGGAACCATTGTTTCTACAAATTTATAAAAAACTTCGACAAGCACCATGCGTTCTGAAACCGATGACAACTACAAGTGAAATATGATAAAACAAATAAGGAAATGTCTATTAATATAAATGTTAACATTAATATTAATAAATATTGAATAAAACTCAATTTGATTTAAAATTGTACTTTTCATTATTCCACTAGTGGAATAAAGTAATTTCATTATTCCACTAGTGGATAAAGTGGTACTTTATATGCTTCATAAGTGTAGATGAAACTCCAATTATAATGTGATTGTGGATAAAAGATTTTACTTTTCTCATATGCACTGATCTGTACACAATTTTAAAGGTATAATCTGCTCCCACTGTCAATCTGATTGCAATAATTTTTGTCATCAAATGCATAACCTTTGAGCATTGTATTAACAGCTATGGCTATGACCACTCAACCAAGACACGCGCACATAGACATCAACAAAACCCATTCCCTGAGACTCTAACTCTGAAGATAACACGGACTAATCATATTGTACCACTCATCTGCGGTCTAGCCCACTACTACCGACTCGATAACACATTAAAATCGTGACGAAACGTTCATAGCTCGGCTAGGATTCGAACCCGAGACTACGTCGTCACAGGCCTAGCACGTAAGGCCTACGCCACTAAACCGCAGAATTCTGTTTAACTCTCTTGCTCACTTGCATACTTCCAAAATTAAAATTCGCGTTTATCTCGTCGAGGTAACACATATCAAGTACAATAGAATTATGGTACGTAGTCCGGAAGCCGAAATATCAAAGATTTTCCAAGCGCGAGCAATTTATAATTCGCGAACTCGGTTTTCATAGCGGCCGAACAGGCTACCCTCTACTTTGCCACCTGATGCAGTTAGCCCGCGACGCGCTAGCATGCTTCATTTGAATTATTAAGGCTAAAAGTCAATAAAATAGACCCTAGTATTTTTTTTATATATAGGTATATGTTCGTCATTAACCTCCATGAAGGCTCTCACTGTATGTTGTAAACTGCGCCCTCTATAATTAAAAATAACAAACTATCTGGGCTCCAGAAAGTCGTCGGACAAACATTTGTTTGTTTGTAAATTCATTAAAAAGGTCAATAATTTCTGGAAAATTGAAATTGGCAAAATTATTGAAAAAAATATAACCTAAAAAATGCACTTATTTTGCAACGATTAAAGTATTTTTTCACAAATTCAGGTTTGACGGCCGAAATACTTTCATTCTTTTATGTGATTTCTTTAGGTAAGATTAGTTAGGTTGATTTTTGCTTTCTAATTGTTAATAATTATCAGCGCCACTGGCAGTATTAGCGTCGCAGGCAAAGAAAAGGGGGCCCGGGGGTGTCCCCCCGCTTTTTTTCCACAATACATTTCAATTTCATGCGGGATTATTTGTTGCGGCTTTGACTCTAGACTCTAATGATTCTTGGCAGTTTCTTCAACATATCACGAAAAGTGTTATTGTAATTGATACTTTGAAAAATAGCAATCGAAAGATCTTTTTAGCACCTATAACTTTCTCATTCAACTTTTCTTAGTCAAAGTTTCTTCAACTTTTCAAGTTCTTTAGGTTAAATTCGCCACTTCAGATCGCGTCGATTCAAACACAAATGCTTCTTAGAATTTCGTTTTCTATGGAACCGTATTTTTTGTTTCCCGGTATGGATTTTGGTATACCCTTCTACCCACTGATTTGATTAATTATAGGAAACCTATATGAATCGCATCGCCATGATTTTTGGAAAATTCTGAACTATCATCACATGGTGGAGGTCTTGACATTTTGTAAATTGCATAAATTCTGTGCCGAACACTCAATATCTTGCTAAGTGCATTTGTCACTAAGTCGAGCAACGCCAAACACAATTTTGAAAATTTAATTTGGTCGAGTTTGTGGTTTGGTTAACACCATTATGATTTTAGGTTCTTTTTACTATGAAATAGAGGACAGGGCCAATGAAATTATATGGTACCATTGCAAGATTTGCCACAGACGATATAAACACGTGAACTCAATTTATAAACATATAAGATTTGAATGCAATAAATCTCCACAATTTAACTGTGATATTTGCGGCAAAAAACTGAAGCAAAAAGCCAGTGTTAAAATTCATAAAGCCAGAAGACACAACATTTTTACTGATTAAAACGACATAACGTTACTTCGATATTTGGATACTACTTATAACAAAATTACATGTTTATTTTAAATATATGTTTCATTTTTGTTTTTCGTTTTTGATCATGTGCCACCCAGTTTGTCTATACAATTATCAATTGTTTAAAAAATGTTCTCTATTCTAAATATGAGCAGAAAGTTGAAGAAACCCAACTAGCACCAAAGTGACAGTAACTGAGATAGGAACTTCGTATGAGTAACCATTACGTAATTGCGACTAAATTTACGACTTTGGTGTAAAAATAACTTAATTTGACAAGTCTACAGTCCCTGCCTCGTAGTTTCTACCACTAATGATTACTTTATAGTTATGCAACTTCTACGTAGCTTTCGTCGTACATGGGAACGTTGTAGTTACCAGTGGGACGACTTTCGGGGTTTCAGAACTTAAAGGTGGTAAACTATAGTAGCAGCGACTAACTCGCATCACTGAAATGTGATTTCAAATTTGCAATCACCTTCAAGTAGCTTTAATAGTTGCAGCGACGTTCTGGGAACCTTCACTATTTCTTTAAAGTAGTGGAACTTGTAAGTAATATTCATTACTTCATTCAAGGTGTTAATGACGTTACTGCTACCTACAGAACTGTGTACGGCTACTGCAAAGTGCACATCACCTCTGAAATTTACCATGAAGTAAATTTCACCATCTAGTTCCCAATGTTGACCATAGATAAAGTTGATGCAACAAACCTAACCTATATAATATTTTGCCTAACCTAGACTAGAATTATATGCTGCTATATTATGCTATGCAACATTTTATGTTCAAAATAAGGCAACAAAATTTAATATTTCAACACAGTTTTATTACACCTACCTTTTCTTCTATGTTATCTATCACTGTAATAGTATATTATACCAACAAGGTTTATGTTTATTAAGTCGTTGATATATGGCTGCATACAAGTAAATTGCGACAGCTGATAGGTTTTTCAATGTGAAGTTAGGTAAATGATAAACAGCAAAAGCTAGGAACGCGTTCAGTCTAAATCTCAACGTACGGCTAACACGTACGTTCCGAATCAATATCGGGAAAAATGTAATCATGAAGTGGCAACGGCAACTTTGAAGAGGTAATTTGTGGTAGTCACAACTTTGCTACGACTTTGATGTGATGCTACAGTTCCATTCGCAGATTTGTAGTAAATATAACTTTAAAGTTACGTACTTGCAGTTTTCGTCACTATCGCCAAGTAGCAATTACTTTCAAGTAGCATTTCTTGGTGAAAACGACCTTAAAGTCATATTTTCTGAAATACGCCATGTTGGTGGCCAAAATTATCGACGCCATTGTTATAACACATGAACCATAATTTCACAATTGACTAATAAATTTAATTTATCGCCATTTCTAAACTTTTCGTTTCACCTGGAAATGACCTTTTTTTGCCTAAAAAATCAAAATCACTTATTTTTGTCAAAAATTGAAGGGGGCCGAAAACCGGCCTGGGACCCTTCTCCTTTGCGAAAAAATGTCTTGCCCATGAGAAGTACATGGGAAACTTCATCGTCTTGGGGGTACCGTTCAACATCAACCGATTTTGGTCAAATTTGGAGGTAGTAATTTTCTTGGCATTTCGAATAAATCTGGGGGTTAGACAAAAGAAATATCGAAATTTATTTTCTACACCTGTAGATTTGTATTACCCTTTAGTCCAGTAATTCTACGGAAAAATGCAAATTGATGGTACCCGGAGACAAAAAATACAATTCAAGATGGAGGAAGTAGTGGTATATTTCGAAAATCTTGACTGACGTTGTCTGCCGTTCACCGAAAAAAGCGTAAGTAACATTTTTAACAAAACTCAGTTATTTATGATTTTTTTACCGTTATAAGGATTATAAAAAAATAATTATTTCGGACAAAAGCGGTCGTAGGATGCTCATTTCCTTATTTTTAAATGTGTAAAAAAGTGTATACTATCGATTACTATACGCGGAATTTATAATTAAGTATGTACTCAATTCAAAGAGATATTTCGTAAAAACAACCAAGAAACGTTACAATATTAATTCGCTTTTTTTGAGGTTACAAAGTGACTAAAAATAGTTATATTAAATTATGTGATAGTACTATTCCTTATGAAGAATTTAAGCCCAGGTTTCTCTAGGCCATCCCAATCGTGAGCAATGGGCGATTTACGAAAAGGTTTTTCTCGTAATTGCGCTATAAATCGCGTATTTGTAATTTTTTTAAAATTGTTCAAAAATGTTCTTTTTCTACTCAACACTTCAACAGAGGCAACATTTTCACCGAACAAGGAGTAATTTAAATCAAAATTTTAATAAACACGGCAAAAACAATAATAAGATTTCTGACTGTATTCTTAGGTTATCTCGGAAAAGAAATAACGAATATTTATTCTGTTGATATCGCATTTGATAGGTTTTTTCATTACCTCCAACTTTATTGTTTAACTTTTAATTGTAGGATGCCTCGTTTTTTTTTTTTAATTGCGAAAAATCGTTTTTTCGACTTTGTCTAATTTTTTAGGTTATGTTCTACACCAGCTAGAGCGATGCAAAAAACGCTACCTTTCTTAGAATTTTTTCCTCTACCCGATTATATTTTTTTGTTTCCGAGTAGCATCGTTTTTGCATTTTTCCGTAGCCTGAACACACAATAGATTATACTCCGTTCGCCCAAGAGATTCAGCTAAGCCACTCCCCACAAATGTGTGCTAAATTTTAATATAATATTTCTATTGGTTGAATTCTTAAAACCCATATTACAACCAACTATGTGGAAAACGCTAATATATGAGGTATTTGTTCTCCTGTTTTTCAGCCTCAAATCTGATGTATGGTTTTTAGAAATAACTGACGTTATTTGCTGTTATTCCTTTTCATCTAATAAAACAGTGTTTTTTAATACTGTGGTGCATATTTGTGTATATCAAGGTACGCAATAAACACGGTTTATAATATTGATTAAATGTCAGAACCACTTTTTCTTTTTTAGGTTAAAAATTCATTCTTGCAAAATTAATTATGAATCAAGCTCAAGCTCTTTCTCCGCCGAGAAACGCAAAAGCAAACATTTTTCGGTTAAAGGAAAGGAGAATATTGTGAATATCTTTGAGGCTTCTGCTGCAGAGAACCCAGACAACCTTAAAAAGTGTATTTGTTGATTAACAACTGCTCCTCGCTGGTTCTCACTTGTAATAATATAAAAGAATATATACAATCTATTATACCATTCAATAATTTTTGAATTTTGCCGCTTTTATAAATTTGTAGCGTGTGAAGCTGGTTGTTGCCTTCAATGGTCTAAGCAAAATAGGGAGTGGCCTTACTGCATCTCTTGGGCGAACGGAGTATAGTGTGTTTTACTTAGCTAATGCGTGCATGTATCCACAGCTGTCACTTTGGTATAAGTTGGTAAGTTCTATTGGTATTAGGTTCTTGTTCTGTAAATGCAAATTTGTTTCTGTTGCGTCGCTACCTTTGAAATAAACAAATATTTCTTTACTTTTAGGGCCGAGTTACTACAAAATGGAGGATAAGTCCAAGAAAATGACTTGGTTCTATTGTAACGTCTGCCATAAAAGATATAAACATGTACAGTCTGTATATAATCATGCAAAGTTTGAATGTTGTAAATCTCCTCAGTTTCAATGTAATCTATGTGACAAAAAATTTAAACAAAGGGGAAACCTTAAAACTCACAAAGCCATGGTTCACAATACTCTTACTTAGAAGATTAGTTGGATAACGCTATTCCAAAAGAAACCAAGCGTCATTTTATAGTTTTTGAGTAAAAGTCTAGAAGATGTTGCCAAGATTGTTACTTAGATCTTATAGAAAAATCCAAGTAGTTAAATTTAAAAATAAAAAAAAGGTGGGAGGAGGAATGTGGCGTAAAGTGAAAAGAGGGTTCAAGCCGATCAAGAAGTTCAAATCTCGTTCAAGATAAAGCGCTTCTTGGCTGTTTGAGGGAAAATCGGTTTCAAACAGCAGAACACGCTGTGCTCATGACAAATTTTCCAGCATCGAGGTCAACAGCCAGCTGAAGGATAGAAAAATCAGGATTTCATTGAACAGAAGTGTAAATTGGCTAGCATTATCCAATTTGTTGTCAATACTCCAATATTGTACGTGTGCCAGCGTAACCACTACATACACTATTAATCCTTTGCCCTATCTAGATCATGACCGACAAGAAAAGTGGTGTGAGAATGTTTCTTAGTGGTAGAAACTTTATTTATGAATAAATTTAATTATTTAAAAAAAATCAGCTTTTATTTATTAATGATGACTTAAAAGTAGACTCCTTGAAGGTTTAAAATGTCTGCCGCTGTACCTCCAAAAACCAGGATGTATGTCTGCTTCTTCATCTCCACTAACGGGGATATATGCTAATCGTGCATTTGTAATACTCAGGGTAATTAATCAATAACAAAAAAAATCATTTTGATACATCTTTGTCATGCTCAGTGTCATAGCTTGCAGGTTTAGAATGTCTATCGTTGGACTAACCGGAATTTATCTAATTATATTTTTGTATTCAGTAAGGAGGAAGTAATCGATGAAAGAATATTCGCTAGATTCAATTTTTTTGTAAAAGAAAGGAAAAATTCACGAAAAATATTTCTTTATGGAATCTTTGCAAAAATGTATGGCAGAAGTATCTTGGAAGTTATTGTTTCCGACCATTAATGAATTCGCCAGTCGCAGACTTGGTGGAATACATCACAAATAACGACTTAAGATGTTTAAAAGTTTAAATAGGATATAATTGATTTTTCGCAAATAACTTTAAAACCCTCTCTAGTTTTGGAAAAAATTAAATTAATTAAAATTTAAAAGTGATGCTAACTAACATCCCATTTTGGGTATAACTAAACTGAGTTAATTTTTTTTAATGGCTTTTTTATTACTATTTCAACATCTATTTTCAGACACGATTTACTTGACAGTAAGTGTCTTATGCAAAAATAGCTTTATTCAAAGTCAAAAATTTATTCAAGTTTTTAAAATTGACTTTTCTCTTTGTCGCTGTATGACAAAAATGACTCAAGTTACGGCCTAGAAAAAGTGCCATTCTTTTGAAAAATAGTTTGATAAGGATGGATACATCATTTTCAAACAATTCTCTAGGGCGTATTTTACAGGATTTTCGATAACTTTAGTGAGACATTTTTGTTAAAAAATAATTATTGATTCAAAATATTCTAGTTTTTTCTACAAAATGAGTTTAATTTGTTATAAATATTATATTTAACAAAAAACATTGTACTGTTTTATTTGTTCACTTAATAAAAATAATTATTATTGCAAAACAATTACTATTTTAACAAAAATTACCTTAAACTATTCTATACTATAGATACATGAACCTGAAAAGATTTTTTTTTTTTCATCTTATTTGTACTCTATGAAAAACGTTTTAATTTACAAAAGCAAGAATATAAATCCACCAATAAGAAACGACAACAATTCTTTTATTATTTTGGCATTATGCTGGATAGAAATAGAACAGTACACACAGGGCTCCGTGTACAGATTGTACTGTGCTCTCATTAAAGCCACACATTGTGGTACATGAGGTACATGAGCCACACATTATGGTACTGCGCTTTCCTAACTTATTGTTCTTGTTTCTCTTATAACAATATTATTTATGCTACACTTCGCTGATGAGGAGCAATAATTCCGAAACAACTGTTCGTAGTTACATTCTTGTTTCTTATTGGGGATATAGCGCTATTTTTACTTTTGTTTATTGTTTGACCTTGACAATTTTTTTATTCTTTTGTTTTAATTTACTTTCTTTTGTGGACTGTTTGTTCAAATATCTTGAAAATGATGCGAGAAAAGTACCTGGATCTTAATTGAAGCTGATATTATTTCATTTAATTTGTTTTTGTTTCTATTCGGTGGTCCACCGTGGAATAAGATTAGAGAACAGTTAACTTAAAAGTTCTTAAGAACTGCAATTTTTAAACTTTTAAGAATTGCCTAAATTTAAGCCAGCTTTAAGCCTTATAAACATTCCCTGGAATATATATGAAAATTTTATCTACAGGGCCTAATAAATAGATATATAAATACCTTTTTTATATTTTTTATTCAAAACTCGCTGAGAAAATTACCCTATCACCTAATTAAATAATATTACTACATACATAAAATTTGTATATGTCTAAGATTTTTAATTTTTAGTTGGCTACTATTACGAACTGGAGGATAAGTCGTTTCATTGCACAGTCTGCCATAAGAGATATAAACATATAGCTTCTGCGTATAGACATGGAAAGTATGAATGCAATAAAGCTGCAAAATTCAACTGCGACATGTGTGAGAAGTTTAAACATAAGGCGAATCTTCAAGCACATAAGGCCAAGTAGCGTTACTTAAAATTTTATATATTTTCATATGTAAGAAATGTTTCTATAATTACAGACAACTTTTCTAATAAAGATAAATGTATGTCTTCTATTTAGTATTTATTTACTGGTTAGGGCGTTGCAACGAAACTGTATGCTCTGTGATGGAAAAATTTCCCTAGTGCCTGGCTATAATGTTGATACTGAGTGAGTAAAAGTCCCGAAATAGTCAAATATCTCGAGAAATATATATCGGATCGAAAAAGAAATTCGTGTTGAATACTTTCTGAAAAACTATCCAGTGATATCAAACTCGACCCCCTACCTCGACCCTCTGGGTAGGGTGCAGGGCAACTTTGAAATCTTAAATGAATATTTGGATTCTACGTTACAAAATACATAGGTTTTGTCTGATACTCTTTTTAGATTTATAGTAGATCTCAAGAAATACACTTTTGACTGAGAAATAAAAAAATACGTGTTCAATGTTCTAAAAAAAACTATCCAATGATAACAAACTCGACTCCCTACCTCCACCTCCTAGAGGTGCGGTGTTGGAAAACTTTGAAATCTTAAATGGAAACCCCTATTTCTCATTGCAGAATTAGATTTTATGTGTAGGTTTTAATTTAATTTAATTTTCTTTCATTCGTGATAGATAGCGTGGAATTTATTATAGAAATTGCTTTTAGCGTTAACCACGAACATGAATCATGTGGACGTACTAGGTCCTATTTCCTCGGGGTGCTTGTGTTAGATTAGTTCCCTCGCCTCTCACCATTCAGGTACTTGTTGTTATCGAGAATAAAACCTTATTTTTGCGATTACAAGCTCATCTAAAAAAAAGTTCCAGACAAAATCTGCTTTAATATTTCAAAGTTGTCTTCCATCTCACCCCCAGGGGGTAGGGGTAGGAGTCAAGTTATTTTTCTTTTTCTATCCGATGTATATTTCTCGAGATATTTGATAGTTCCGGGACTTTTTGTTCATCCTATATACTTTATCGGTATTTTAATAACCATTGTGTAGCAAACTACAAAAATGCCAGATATGCTACATTTTTAGGAGTCACAGAAGGAAGAAAGGGGGGATCAAGTATCTTTCTTTCAGGTAAAAACACATTATTGTAATTTCAGAATGTTGTTACTAACTTTGTTGGTATACTAGCATGGGGAGAATAACAGTATTCAAAAAGAATAATAATTTTTTGTTTTTCATGTTAAACATCAGACATTGAATGTACCAAAAGTGTCAGGTAAATACCCAGAATTTTTCAATAATTCTGAACACGGAAATAAAAGGTGTTACATTAAATACAAAACTATATAACACATTTGCCAACTCTGAATTGTCTGACTGTATGAGGGAGTATTTGGTAAGGTACAAATCGAATCGCAATGTTAGCCTTATTGGGCTTATTGAATAATATGAAAGAGAACAGTGCGGATCGTAAAAAAATAATATAAATAGTGACAGACAGGTCAAAATTTGTTACATTGTTTCCGAAGCTTCTCCAGAATCTTTGGGAGAATATGTGGAAAAAGCAGCTCAGGCGAAAATCTGCTTGAGGTAAGAATACATTACAAAATGTCGCCTTATAATATATTTTAAAAAATTGGCATGCCTCCTCATTTGGCATTATCCCTATAAGAACGATTTACATTATATTAGCTGCATGATTCTGAAAAGATTTTTTTATGGCATTTATACCCTGAGAAAGACGTTCTCAAAATGTATCTTTCTCCAAATATCTTGATCATGGCACGTTTCAAAGAAAAATATCAAAATATCCTAATTGAACCTGACGTAATTCCCCTTAGTTTATTTCTTGTTCATATTCGATAATTGTATGGGGAATAAGAACAGAAAGAAGTTGACTTAAAAACCCTAAAGAACAAAATTTACTTTTAGTTGAAATTTCTCGTAATTCTGGGAAACGATAGTTTAGAATATGGCGATTAGAAGTTGTAGTGGTCGTAACCCATGACACACCATATTTTCGACTCTATGGGGTTCGAAACATAAACGTGATAAAGTGTCCACACGGGGCTGCCTTTTACATGCATAGTATAATGCTGACATGGTGGAGACGGATCTTTTCAAGTAGGGCGGGGTTCAAACAAAAAGATTATCTACTCTTACAAGGGTTTATTGACTACTTAATAGTTGGCAGGATCGCATAAAGTCGATTTTGAATACTCGTCATGATATGGCGTTTAACAAGGTAAATTAAAAATAGCTATAAATAAATACGCCACTGCTTTGCGCTTGCACCCATGTAAATTCATCTGTAAGAATGTCCTTAAAATAAAGAAATATATTTTTTGGTGTGCTGTACGTTTAAGAAACTCGACATTTAAAAAATAGCACACCATCGCACGCACACACAAACACAAACTATTTATTTTAATTAATAATGTTACATAACAATTTGTAACATTTATTTTAGTTTTTTGAACCCTCTAGACCCACAATAGGGGTTCCATGTGTCAGGACCATTTAATCACCATACTTTAAATTATTTTTTCCAAGAATTACGAAAGAATTCAACCAAAACTCGGGGTCCCTTTAAGGGTCAATACAAAAATGTCCAAGGGCACTTGTGCAGAAATAAAATACAATATGGCTATATAGATTTAGGTTTATAATATTTTAAATTTTTAGCTGTGTTCTATTATAAATTGGAGGATAAGTCTACACATACCATTTGGTATTATTGCAATGTCTGCAATAAAAGATATAAACATATGGCTTCTGCATATAAACATGGAAAATATGAATGCAATAAAACGGCTCAGTTCAATTGTGACTTATGTGATAAAAAATTTAAACACAAAGGGAATCTCAAAGTACATAGGGCAAACATACATAATATTGTTACTTGAACTTATGTTTATTAGAGTTTGTAACAACTTATCTAATAAAGGTAAATGTATGATTTATATTTGGTATTTATTTATTGATTAGGGCTTTACAGCTAAGCTATACAATTCGTATGAACCAAATACGAATAGGAATACAATATGTCCAGTTGATTTTGTAACATTTTTAACACCTAAATATTAATAAGTGTTTCACCTGTGCGAACGGCAGCTACTGGGCTGTTAATAACATGTGATTATATAATCTTGCCAGCCAAGGAACAAGATTAAATTCCTAGCTATCGAGCGATCGAATTCTTAGAATCTATCAATAATGTCAAAATTTACACTTTACTATCAAATCTCAAAATCTAGGCCAGTATCAGGTGCATTAGTGCCAATAACAAGAACCTGTAGACATTAAACATTTATTACAACACAAGTGAGATGTGAAACAACACATGTAGAAATAGAATTACTAGTCACTAGTTAATCATGATTCATACGCAATAAGGAAATTCTGTATATTTGATCTAATAAAATTTCACTGAAAATCTAACTTTACTCTCTGACTGAGATTCTCTTGCAACTAAGACTTATCTGATACACAACTATGCGTTCTAACTTAGAACAGCGAATTAAAGATTTCCTATGGATTGAATTTACAGCTCATCACTAAAGTATTAGGTAATAAATCAGATGTCATGAGCTAACAACTGCAATGTTCGCTGCTTACACTTAGATGATAATGAATGTTCTAAAATAAGTATAATATATTAAAAATGTTTCACGTGATATAGTAGAAGGTAAATCAGCATCACATGGTACCATACGTTGCCTTCACAGTAATAATCTTAAGTATTTCAATAAGTATTCTATACATAAACTTAGAGCTTCAGTTGCAAGATTGTGGTGTAATTTTTTTAATATATAAACAAAAAATCACCGAATTAATCTACAATAATCTCCATATATAAGATATAACCAAAATGAAACAAAAAAAACTGACTAAAGCCTTGAAATTTTCTGTGACTACTGCAGCGTGACCTGTTACCGCTTCGTACGTACTCGACGTCGCTTACAACTTCCACTCCGTGCTGCACCAAAATTCTTGCGTTAAATCCCTTGAAGACTGCTGCGAACAACTCTCCAAGCCAAAACGTCTCTGAATGTCATCAAGTCCCATACATAACCAAATATCTGAGCAATAGACTTCCTCCTATTACTACCGCTCTAAATACTAGGCCCCCTATAATCAAAATTGCAGCACCAAATAGCTGGACTCTTACATAAACTACTACATTGCCTGATCCACATATATGCCTGAACCATACATAGGCCTGTCCAAAGACTCTGTAATAATTACAACAAATAAGAATTTTTCCAACACAAAACTCAAAATAGAAAGGCTTACCTCATATAGAGAGTATACATAACCTCACGAAACACGTCAAAATTACAGCAACCAAAAAGTTTGTACCTGGAATTTACAAAATGCTTTCGGCAAAGTGATGAAGAAACATTGGGTACATCAAATCAAATCCACAACCGTGTTAGCCATGTAAAATCCAAATTCTTCAACACAAAAGCAGAATCGCCACCGTTCGCTACCTCGCGTCTCCGTCAAAACGAGAGCAACGGAAATCTCTACAGTTCTCAATGTTGCCAACTTGAGCACTTAGAGAAAACGTCTCTAGCCGATGATAATGCTCCACCAGAGGACTTAATAATCAAAAGATTGAATTTCACAAATATGTAATGCCTAAATTATAAGAATATACGGTTAACACCACTAACTCAAATTATTCTGTTTTACTTCTTATATTTTGACATTGAAAATAGGCAACCATCCACTATCAAATTCTAGATCGTAAGTTGAGTGGGTTGCATATCTCTACACTCCGAGAAGTGAATTAATTAGAGTCAAATTACTGCAAATAAATATGAAATTAGTCATGTAGCTTTTTCAAATGTTACAATTTTCATCTGCACTTGGCAGGACCTGATTTGATATAAAACGATTTCCGACGCGATGAAATCATTGGTCTTAGAAAACTATGTTTACCAGCGTTTGTCATGGATGTTGAAGAAACTAACATGTTGTTATTCGTATAAAACTAGAGCAACAGCCAGTCAAATAACAAATCTTCCATTGTGTAGAAAAAGCCAAACTGAAAGATTCGTTTTTTAGTCTTTTAATGTACTACTCAAAGGAATTAAACACGTGTCAGAAACACATACATTAAAAGGGAAAAAAACATGTAAATAAAAATTTCAATAATTTAGCATGTATTAATATTGGAAATGTTTAAGTAATCAGTAGTGCAACGCTAGAAGATATTGAGAATCTAATAGGAGATGATATATGCTATATGGTCCAGTGTATATGGAGGTATAAACGTTTGAAGTGTAACGAATGTTAGATCGCGACCGCTGGATGCAGGGGTAATCCGATCGGAGTGTTTTTGGTATCATTGTGTAGGTTGAACCGTTCTACGTCGCATAAAAGTAATCCAGAGGTTCCACGGTTACGGGAGTGGCAATGGAGGAGAAAAATGTTGGGACCCACCCAACAAGTGAAGTTTCCGAAAACAAATTTTGGCTTGTATAAATTTATCTTTAGGTTTTACGAAAATGCGTTCGTGTAAGAAGTTGTAGATATTGAAAATATATACAAAATAAGAACAACAGCATTAGAATAAGTTATTTAGTTTTTTAACAAAATGCCAAATACTACTAAAAACGCTGTTTCTTAATTAATTTTTAACTTGAAACACCTAACAAATTTTGAGAGATGTAGAATGAATGTTTTACTTTTGGAAATGTGTACTTATATAATTTTTCGTTATACAATAATATATACAATACAAATGAAAGTAATTTATACATATTCTCATATTCTTTGCTCCTTTTGTTTAAATCTTATTTAAGGAATAGGAGTCAGTATGTTGCATTAAATGGGTTCAAATCGATCGAATTTGCTGCCACATCTGGAGTTCCCCAGGGATCTATTCTGGGGTCCTTGTTTTTTAACATATTTATTAACGACATAGTGAACGAAATTAATTTGCCTCACCTTTTATATGCCGACGATCTAAAAATTTTCACAGTAATTGATGAAATCGACTTCTCTTGACAAAATAAATACCTGGTGTATAGTAATAAAATTATTCATGAATCCTAGTAAATGTAACGTAATGTCCTTTTCTTTAAAAACATCACCTTTTATTTTTGATTACAAGTTAGATAATGTCATACTTCAAAGACCTTTAACATTTCGCGACCTCGGCGTAACTTTTGATAGTAAATTATCCTTCACTGATCATATCGATACCATTGTGTCCGAAGCCTCCAAAGCCCTTGGATTCATCGTTCGTACTAGTCGAGAGTTCACTAATACTGATACTCTGAAAATTCTTTATCAATCCTTCGTCAGATCGAAACTTGAGTACGCATCGCTAATTTGGAGTTCCAGTTATGATGTTCACAAGAATAACTTGGAGGCAGTTCAACGTAGATTTCTTAAATTACTGTGGTTCAAATCCGACGGTACTTATCCAGTGATTGGTTTTCCGCAAAGTAACTTGCTTGAAAGATATTCTATGACTACTCTGAGGATAGGCGTACGTACTTTTCTCAAGTATTTTTGTTTAAATTACTACACAATGATTTTGACGCACCCGAAATAATTAGTAAGCTTAATTTTCACGTTCCCAGATTAACCTCTCGTAATCACCAAGTTTTCTATTTACCTACGCCGCGTACCAACGTACTAAATAATTCGCCTTTATATACGATTTGCAGTACTTCTATCAAATTATGTAACGACTTCGATATTTTTAATTGCAGCCTTAGTGACATAAAACAAAATGTTCTAAATTAAATAACCAGTGAGTGTCTTTCTTTTTCTTAATTTACTTTGAATCACATATGTGTATATATGTATATATAGTTTTTATATTTAAACATTTCTCATGTTATTTTTTTCTCTTTCTTCGTATCATTAGTTATTCATAGTTCGTACATTTAAGTAATTTTTTTCTTCATTTTACTTTCTTTCTATGTTGTTGTATATTATGTAATTAATGCTTTGTATGCCTTTATTCCTGTTCTGTAATTGGGTATCTTACCTGTTGAACAGTGTATGCAATAAATAAATAAATAAATATCTATAGATAATCTTTTTTCGCCTAACAAATATTCAAATGCCTTAATAATCATTATGAAGCTAGCTTTACATATTTCTGGGTATTTTGTAGTTGGTAATGTAATGACAAAAATTATGTACTTATCAGGTTTTTAATTAGTATTTTAACATTATTCAAGCAGTAAATGTGTTTGATATATTAATAGTTTTAGGTCGAGTTTACCACAAATTGAAGCACAATAATGTTACTTGGTATCACTGTAAGATGTGTCCTAAAAGATACAAACACGTCTCCTCAATACATAAACATGTGAAATATGAGTGCAATAAGTTTCCGCAATTTGGTTGTCAGAAGTGTGGTAAGAAATTCAAGCAAAAAGGAAATCTCAAAACTCATATAGGGACCTGCGTATTTGACAAATTGCAAATACTTTAAAAGTACTATGAAATGGAATGAACTAAATACATTATCAGTAAATACTAGCAATTATTTAAGATTTAAATAATTTATATTAAAAATAACGTTAGGATAACAGTTGTACAGTCGTGGCCAGAAAAAAGTTTCCAACCTAAAACAACATTACTCCTGTTTGAATCAGGCTCCTTGAGATTATTTATTTTTGCTCCGCCTACTGACACAGATGAATAACATAGCCGCGAAGTTTTTACAGGAGCTGTAACTATGATTGCAAAAAATATATTAGCAGTAATCCGCTTCAACAGGGTGCTTATAATACGGTAATTTTTTGCTGGTGTAATAAATATAAACTAACTTGTTACATCTATTTGATTTAATTAAATAAATATATTTTAATACGACAAAAATTTTTAATAACTACCGTACTCTTAGTGGTGCATAAATGGGTAAAAAATTAAAGAAAAAAACAGATGGACGAAATTTTCGTTTTTGGAATTGTCACGAATTGTCAAAAAATGGTGATTTGCCTTCGCTCCTGCCGGCCTCACTTTTCGATTTTCGCCCCTCGATTCACGTTGTATGGTCATTGCCGGTCTTCTCCTCGCCATTGACACATAGAACAGGTCTCCGATCGCCGCATTTATTCAGTTCTTATGTTTAAAAAATTGCCTTGCGGTCGTGCTAATTGGCGACTATTTTTAAGTGGTTTCCCGAGTTCGAATCCCGCCCAGGGATACTTTTTTTTTTCGTACTAATGAGGAATAAAATTGTCGTGATTTGACCACGTATTGTCGTTTTTGCAACGTCTACCAAAGATTTAGCCACCCGGAGCCCAGAGGTAGAATGTGACTTTTAATCCAAATAGAGCATCTTAATATTTCCGCGGCGGAAAATGCAAAACTTCTCCGAGAAATGCAATAGAACGGAGCAAATCGCAATTATAGAATCAAACATATGTGCCAAAAAATTGAAAACGAAAAAAAAAATATCCCCGAACGGGATTCGAACTCGGGAAACCACTTAAAAATAGTCGCCGATTAGCACGACCGCAAGTCACTTTTTCAAACGTAAGAACTGAACAAATACGGCGATTGGAGACCCGTTCTATATCTCGATGGCGAGGAGAAGGTCGGCAATGACCGTACAGCATGAATCGCGAGGTGAAAATCGAAAATTGGGGCCGGCAGGAGCGAAGGCGAATCATCATTTCTTGACAATTCGTGACAATTCGAAAAACGAAATTTTAAATGTTTAATATTTTACTCATTTATGCACCACTAAGAGTTTGGTAGAATTGCACCTTCATTATAGATGCTATCTAAACTCTCTTTGGAAAAAAATCTAACTTTATAGATATTAACAAGAAAAATCTGTCGCTGCCTCCCGGGCTACTAGAAATGTAACAATTCAATTGGTAAGTAAATTTAAATTATTTTAAACTACATTTCAAATGGTAGAGGAAACAAAAAGTCGACCCTGCAGTTTTTAGTGATTTGAAGCATGGTTGGTACTTCGAGTTGCTACTGCTTCGCCCTCTATTAGTAAACCGTCCAATTAAATTGGCAAAATTGAATACATTTTTTCTAACATATTAATCTCCCTTAGGAGCAAATATTATGCCGATTTTTAACTTTTTTTTACATTTAATATTTTATTCTAGTACGTATCATATTTTATTTGAATATTTGAGTCCCATTGAAGAATATAAAAAACTTAATGGTGAATTGCGGACGATTGAGTGGCACGTTCGCGTGTAATAATTCAAAAGAAATATTTAATTTCATTTAGTTTTCAAATATAAAATATGATACGTACTAGATTTAAGTTAACTAGTTCTAATATTTAAATCAAATCCGATTTTTGTTGGTTTGTTTTTGAGAACAATATGTTAAAAGATTTACGACTGTGAACGCGGTATTTTGACATTGATAACACAGCCTTAACCGACATACATCACTTCAACTTCTTGTATCAATTAAGGGAATGTAAACATCTCCTATAATATGTGCCTTCCCGACTACATTAAACAATTCTTAATTTAAAATATTTTTATCTGTGCACATGATATCGTATGATTGGCATTGGTTTTACAGTGCTGAACGTCATTTAAAAATAATAAAACAGTTTTACTTTGTTTAATCAGTTTTGAAATGACTGAACTGACATTTAATATTAATTTACTCATTGCATCTTAGCCAAACCACAATTATTCCATTGGATTAATTAGAAAGGGTAGGACGTCCAGATCGATTTTTTCAAGCTCCTTGTGGCATTATTGAAAAAATGTCACTGACCTCAGTAATTTACTGTCAGCAAAAAATGTATTTTAACGATGAGATAGAAATTACCGTTTTATTATTTATTACAGTCGATTAATGTCGTTTAATAGATTAATAAGTTCAAATACATATACAGTTAATATTCACAACAATATTATATGCTCATGAAATTCAGCAAGAAAAAGTTATTTCTTTACATGATTCTTTCATTCATTTGCAAAGTGTCCAAATATCAATGGTTGTAGTAGTAGTAACTGAATGAAAAAGTCGGTGAGTATGAAATACAGAGTCTTTGCATTGCCGACACGGAACTTGAAACATTTATTATTGTGGTATTAATTTTAAAGGCATTTCCTTAGCGGCAGCCGCCTGGGCGGAGCTTATAATACTCAAAGGCAAAGTCATACTCACGCAGGGAAAAATTATGAAATACGCTGTTCAGGTCGGAAACTTTTTTCTGGCCACGATTGTACTGTACATAATGGACATATTTTCTTATAATTTTATAAGAATGAATAATTAGTAGTATTTTCTGGGTAATTTATTTAGTAATTTCACTACTATATTTGCACATAGTCAACTATCAAAACACTGTAAATATGGAGATGGCAGGAGAACCCATGGTAAAATTCGAAATTCTTGTTGACATCGTTGGGATTAATATCTGTATAGCCGTCACTGGATAAATTGTTGAAATTTCAAAAATTTTTTTTATAGTCGGTATGAGAATGATTTAAATACGCAGTGATACCGATAGCATTGTATAAGCTCATCCTTATAAGTATTTGTAAATAAACAAAATATTGTAAATAAATATTACTTTCATATAGTTTTTTTTTTACAATGTTTGTAGTTGTGGCAATGCAGATAATTTTCATACCCTGCACATTTCCTACTTTTTATCGAATTGTCACCAGATTGGTGCACATCCAGGAAATCCGAGAAAATCTCAGGAAATCGGGTTCTCAAAAATTTTTGTGGCATTTGAGCCCTCGACCATATCCAACAAAATACTGAAATTCTTTCTTTTATCTCTTTTTCGACTACGTTTATGAGTAGATTAGCAATGAAAATCGGGGTAGGTTGTACTCGGTATGGCCGCAAGCGTTCTTCGTAAGGCGTCCTTGGTGCCGTTAAATAGAGAATGAGACAGTATTTGAAATTTTGAAAGGATTGTTTATTTATTTTCGATGCTCGCCAATTTACGCGCGACAGCCTCCTCTTTGTGCCTTTACCGCCAGCACCTCACTCGTTCGGTCGAAGTTTGGGCTTTTCTGAATCCGTCTTTCATTTTGTACACATTCGCTTATTAGCCATGTAGTTCCAGACGCTGATTTTGCAGTTTCTCGCACAATCAATCATCTATAATTTTTTAATCTTGCGCTCAATCTCAACGTCGGAGTTCGTCGATACAAATAAAATAATATCTTATTTATCATTGTCCGACGTCCGTACACTAAGCAGCGACCGACGGCGACTGACCGCTGGAAACGGTTTCGATTTGCGCACCGTCGCTGAGATGATGTCGTGCACGCGGCAGGAGTCAAATTTACAAGAAATCGGAGAAGGAATCTCTGTTCAAATTCAGAAGTTACACTCAAGAAACGACTGGTAATGAGCAGAGGACCTAAATTAGGATACAAATACGAATTTGAAATTCAACGGATGAGGCTGTCACCATGAGTACAGAGGTGGTCAAACTTAGCAGGAAAACATTTTTTCATAGCAGTTACGTATATAGACTTTCATCAAAAAGTAACCAGTGGTGTAGGAATTGGGGCGAGTTGAGGTGATAGAGCCTTGCATAAAAAAGTTATTTGCAATCGAACGGATTGTTGTCTTGTTGACTTGAATGCACCACCCTGAACTAAAACTTTTGTCTTCCATCGGTTTTTTCGTACATTATACTATTCGCGAATAAAATTAGAGCATCATCGGTAATGACGGCGCTTTTAACCATCACCGAGCGATTATTTAAAAAGTCTCTCTAATGTTGTATTCTCCACGTACGGTACAGCGCTTAAGCGAAACAATTTCACGCTAAATACTTTACACGAGCTTGCGTTCCGCCAACTAAACTGACATCATCTGGAGACAAATTTTCTAAATAGTGTTAATTTGATTGCCGAACCGCATTTCGTGTAGAGTGTTTGACGTGCCTATACGACAATTTCACTGTCAATGTCTCGTCGAATGTTGCACCCCATTACTTTTCACCGACATTGCATAACTGAATTTGTGCTAGATACCAGCAGAATATTATGGTAGTCAATATTTTTTATTCAACTTAGAGCACAGTAATAAAATGTGTATTTTTTCAGACTTCTCCGAGGAGTACTTCGAATTTGGAGGGTATTTCTATTGCAGAACCTGCAACAGAAAATATAAAAACAAAGGTGCAGTAGGCATGCATATCAAATATGAGTGCAACAAGCCGCCACAGTTCACGTGCAATCTCTGTTATAAGAGCTTTAAACAAAAAGGGAATCTAAAAACCCACCTAATAAGTGCGACATGCATGAAAAATATCACAAAGTATAGAAGATTTAAACTGCAAGCCTGTAATAACAGTAATTATTTTTCTCTGACTGATTCTCAGATGAAACAGGAGTAGAGCTTTGTTTTGTGTAGTCGGGCATGTAATTGATATATGTTATTGCTTATCCAGATATATAAAATGCATAATCACAGTACCACCTGCATTTTTATTTAGTAGTTGTAGTAGTTCTCGATAGTCATTCCAGATAAATTTTGATGTATCAAGGTTGTTCACTAATTTTCTCGTTGATCCAGTCCCATCTACTCCTAAACATCACCTATTTCTCCCTTTTTCAGTTTATTTGAAACTAGTGAAAGGCAAATGATCTGTTAATTCCGTTTCATTTTATACAGGAAATGACGCCTTACCAAGTAGTTCTGTTCTACCATTTCCCAACTCCATCAAATACTACGAAGTAGTTAATTCCACAGCACCACTAGATTCATGTACCTACTTTTAAATTATTACTTCAGAGAAATTTGATTTTCTGTGAAAAAATTATCAGAAGAAAACATTTTTGTATAGATCTTATTTCCAGATTTTAAACAATGTCAAAAGTCTCCATCGACATGACCCAAGCTAAAAATTTTACAGGGGTCAAAATAAAAAATGTCTGCCTTAGACCACCCCAGTCAATAAATGAAGACAAAGTATAATCTAATAAATACCTCAGAAACTAAAGAACGTGTTTAATTTTTCTATGCAAATAGTATTGTATTCGAGAAAAAATCACCCTCCGAGATTTTTTCGGATATACACGTTTCAGATCACGTAGATTACGAAAATAATGGTTTTAAATTCCGTCAGTCTGTCCGTCCGTTGGTGCATTATCTAAAAAATTACTTGACAGAAAATAGTCAAATTTGGTAAGTAGCTGACACTGGGAAACACACTTGGAAAATATCTGAAAATTTTCTTACCAGTAGAAAAACGAAATTTTCTTTGCTCAAATTTAATATTTTCACATTTCATGACATTCTAAAGTTATTTAAAAAAAAAATTTCAAGAAAAATTTGAAAATTTTGTTAAAGAAATTTTTTAAAATATTTTAAAACATACTTATTTTACTAATAGAATACATGGAAAAAATCAAATTTCCACGTTTTATGATATTCTAAACTTATTTCTTTCTAAAAAATTTCAAAAGTAAAAATTTTTTACTATACCAAGATATTCATTCCACTGAGTATATTTATTTACAATTGCTCTAAAAGCTGTAGATAAAACTGTGGCTGCAGAAAAAATGCTTTGCATTGCTTAACAGTGTATGGTTATTGCTATGGCCAGCCTCGTCTCAATGCATCCGACACAGGAGAAGAAATTAGTGTTAACATTATGAATATGGAGATTCTTTCAATTTCTTGGCGGTAGCCATATCAATTTAGGAAACCGTTACAGAAATGATGAATATTAAGCCCACCAAGGATACTGAAGAAGAAGAAGAAGAAGAAACTTAACTTTTTGATTTATAATAAAAAGATTTGAATATTAGACCTACTAGGGAAATCAGGTCTAAGTGCCTAATATAAGGCTGAAAATTACTATAGTGCAAAGAGCGAAAGAAATTATTCTTTCAACCTTTTTGTAGATAATTTGATAAGTTACAAATTTCATAATAACTATTCTTGTCGTGGAACAAATGAATGGCGAGATATTCAGTTCTGATTGCTGTGAAATTTTTAGCATGGTTCGTATCCACATAAACTTTTGACATTTTTCTTAAGACAATGCAATTCAAGTCCGTACAAAAATTTAGCTTTCTATCAATTTTTTCGTAAATTTAACATATGTTTGTCTCATCTCTCTGAAGTGTACTGCAATTACAGGGTCGTCTCTCCTCACTCAGCTTGTTCTCTAATTGGCTATTACTGTATTGGACCCCATCCATCATTTACACACTACCATAAATTTTTACTTAGGAATATCCTACGTCAATATGTTGATAACGTATTCAAATAGAGACTGAGACTGCTTTTCACTTATTCGGTTGATATAAAAATTATCAAATATAGGTTTCCTTGCAACTCCTCTATGGTTGTTATCTAGAAGTGTTGTTGAATCAATTTAAAGATAAATGTCACCGTTAGAATTTTAATTTGCCTTGATCCGAACATATCAGTCTATCGCAATAAAAACAAAAATCTTTCCAGTCCTCTTCTTCCAAGTCTACATCCACCTTTACGCCTTAGTCCTGTATGACCTTTTTTAGAATACGACACTGTTCTATGCTCATCAAAACCATCGAAAAATACGATATATTCTGTGCAGGTTCACAAAATTATAAATGTATAGTTCCATTTTACATGTACCGAAAAGTATGGTCCAAATTAACATAAAAAAATGAAAAAAGACGTGTTATTTAAATGTAGTTTAAATTCATAGTCTATTATAACTGTTATAATAATAATTAGTGTTACTATGTAAACCTAATATTTGTAAGTTAGTGTATGCTGGTTAATTTCCCAGTGACTACTAGGATAAACATACTCAAATTGACGTAGTTAGTTGCGATCCAATTATCATTTTTGACTGTTTTTGATCTAGTCATTAATTGTTATAAAGTGTATCTTGAAATTAAATGAACTAAATGGTACCTTTGTTTTTTATTGTTACTGTTTAATGTTTTTAATTATTTTTTATTATTTTACTATCATAATATACAGGGTGTTAGTTAAGTACGCAGCCAATATTTAAGAATTGATGTTTTGACAAAAAGGGCAATATAAATTTTTATCCTAAATAAATACAGGATGCTTTATTTCATTTTTTTTTCAAATATCTACAAAATACCGACAGATATTATTTTACAACCTAGTTTAAGTTAGCTTTGGTGAAGCTGTGCGCCTAACACGCAATTGCGGCCGACGTTATGGTGTCAGACGTGCTATGCAGCAAGTGGAGTCCAAGTAGAATAATCCACGGATCACACACCGTGAATAATAAGAAGTAATAGAACATATTCTTTATAGGATTTCGCAAAAGTGTAATCTATGAAAGATAAAAAGAATATCTATAAAAATATTTACTTCCAATCTTATCATTCTTTCGATAGCCCACATTCTGACTAAGCCAAGAAAGAATGCAAATATTGGAAATTATATTTTCATACTTAAATAGATTTCCTTTTTTTTTTTTCAATATAATATTTTCTCTATTTCTACCAGTAACGCGTGTTGAGAACACCTCAGTATTCCTATTTTAAAAAATGTACTTTACACTTTTTTCTCAGTTTGGCATTTTTTATGAATCATTTATTAGAACTAAGCTTTGTTGCTTTCATTTTTTTGGTACATTTAATCGCTTTCGAGAGAAACAGATAGATTCACACCATTGCCTGTTTAGAGGTACTGGAATTATGTTTAAAAGCTGCAAAGTTACGATATTTGTTTTAATTTAAAAACTTAATGCCCGCCACTGATTATAATTTGGTTATTATTTAATGGGCTTGTTCGGCATTTTTCTTTATTTCATAAATCGAAAGTGTAAGTATAAAATAATGAATCTGCAAAAAATCAGAATCTTATTCGCACGTTTAGTATCCTAAAAACTATTACAAATCTCCACCTCGCCAAAATGAGGCGTGGCCAGGCGCTACATCACTATACGCATAGACTCGGCGATCTCAATAGACTTGATGCTCCTTAGTTGTTATAATTATAAGTGTTGCGAAGTATTGTTTGTTTTGTTTACTTCTTGACAGTAGGGGAGTACAATTTGGTGAAATGTCAAAAAATTACAACTTTCTCTCGCTCCTCTCGGGACGAATTTTCAATATTGACCCTGCAATTTACGATTAGGATTCATCGTCGACCGTAAAGACATAGAACGAACTTCCACTCGACGTATTTATTTAGTTACCAGCGTTTGAAAATTCCATATTTTTCGACTTTTCAGGTTAAATTTGAAAGGTCCCAGAAAGCCACTTTTCTTACGTTACTTGCGTATAGTGACGTCACAAATGAGCACTCGGTCTTTGCAACTATTACTAATTTAAAATCCTTATATCTCGAGAATGGATAAAGTTAATAATACGAAATTTTAAGTGCATAATGAGAATATCGAGTACTATATGAAAAAGTTAAAAAAAGAATATTATGGAACAAGCCCAATCTAGAACTTATTGAGGTACACCTTTATCGATCACTTTTGTAAAATAAAATTATCGACATACGTAGGTACCCATTAGTAAAAGTAAAGAAAATATTATTTTGGCGAGAAATTGCCACTTAATGTAAAACTAACTTACACCAAGCGTTACGTACCTCTCGGCATGTTATAGATTTCTTTTGCCAAATAAAAATACAGAGTGTATTTTTATTAGAACAAAAAATGTTTCGTCTTAGTATTCGTCAAGAAATCAACTCCTAAAATTACGTACTTTACAAACACCCTATATCTTTCCTCACGTGTCTTATCAGGACATTATGGCCTATACGGTTGCTATATACAAGCGAGAGAAAGAGAATTAGAGAGAGAGAGAGAGAGAGAGAGATACGACCGGGAAATAATTATTATTTACGCATACTAACAAATTATTTTTATATCTACGTAGTGTTTTACATAGAAGTGGCAAGCGAGTCCATGAGTTTCTTGAATGAATCACCCAACATCTTTTTGTATATTAATATTTGACTCTATCAAGTCATATATCACTTTTGAACTTACACTGGGGCGGCGTTGCCATGTCACTTCATTTTCCGATAAAAATATGTAAGAGAAATGTCGATGAAAAACATTTTTCATTCTCTCTCTCCATCTTTCTCTTTCTCTGCATCTATGACATTCTCATTTTCCTCACATAAACCATACTCAATCCTTCTTGATCTACCGCTGCCATATAGAGATATTAGTATGTATGGGAGTACAGCCATGCATTTGCCTAAGTAAGCAGTGAATACAGTATCCTCTCCCTCATCAGCCTTGTGATATGAAACCCTGTTTTTTGCGCAAACGCATAGTTTTATCAAGACTTCTAATAGTCCAGTAGAATTAGAAAGCCGCTGGATGAAATTCCTTACAGGTAACCACATGGTTTAGTCGATGTATTTATGAGGAACATACCTATGAATTTCTTCCCATTTTAAAGTAGGGCAACATTTTTTTACGAAAAAGTCACGAAAAATGGGGGTTTTTAAGAAGGGTAGCTCTAAGCCTATTGACAATAGCCATATTTGATGTTATACATTTCGTAGGTGATATAAAGACAGTTAATTTGTCCCCTGAATCATTTAAATCGGTTAATAATTTTCGATTTTTTCGACAGTTTTTTTCGATTATTTAAAAAAATTATTAACCGATTTAAATGATTCTGGCGGAAAATTAACTGTCTTTATATCACCTACGAAACGTGTAATATCAAATATAGCTATTGTCAATCGGCTTAGAGCTACGCTTAAAAAACCCGATTTTTTCGCAAAAATACGTTAATTAAAAAATGTTCCCCCACTTTAAACTGGGAGAAAATTCGCAGGTATGCTTCTTATTAATAAATACATCGACTAAACCATGTGGTTATCTGTAAGGAATTTCATCCAAGATTAGCCTTCCCAGAAGTTAATTCTACTAACCTATAATCTTAAGACGATAATACCGAATAATTTTAAGGATCATCGCTGGACTGCATCAGCAAATTGAATGTTTAAGTGTTGTCTATTCACCTAGGATTTTATTTACACATGTTAATTTTTCTGTTGTTTTAGGCTTTTATAGGTATGATAATTATTTTTTTTGTCTAACGTGCCACAAGAAATATAAGAACAGAAGTGGAGTTGGAAAACATATACGGTACGAATGCAACAAGTTACCACAGTTTACGTGTCACATTTGCTATAGATCGTTCAAGCAAAAAGCAAATCTTAAGGTGCATTTAGGAGCTGTACATAAAACTGCTTTAATTAATTGAATAAAATAATTTAGATGTGGTCGTGTTTTAATTCATTTATTTTAATGCACTCCCTTTACACGTGAATGCCTTAATGCTACTTTGCGCTGTCCTAACACCGTAAAGTTTAATTTTGTATAAATAGATTAGTTCAATTACGAATTATGGAACAAATCTTTTGGTAAAGCGCACAGTTTAAGGTCTTTAAGTCTATAATACAATTATTATTACAATTCTGTCATTACTGCGGCTTCTACTTTTAATATAATGTGTTAATGATCTGTCAAATCACATAAAACGTGACCAGTGAGAGCCTGTTAGTATGTGGGAAGCGAGTCGGTCATCGCCGATCAATATTGTACTGCCTGTTCAACAAAAGGCGGTACTTGTAGCATCGAGCCTGGACGCATTAATGCTGCTGCGGCGGACGACTAAAGAAGCGCGATATCGTTTGTCTTACTATTTATTCCTTGCCCTATATAGTGTTCATCATCAGCTGTACGGTTGGCGCATAGGTAATATTCTCGCTTACGGTTAGAATGATCCCGGGTTCAAACTACTATGCCTGCTGATTTTTTTTCTTTCATTTTGTGACAATATATTTTTTCACAAATTCTTTTTTATAATTTCTTTAGGTTAGGTTAGAAGATGGTGTAATATCGTCGTATTTATCTGGCAATCAATTATTATTATTCCGTAGCTTTCAGCAATGTAAATATGTAGATAGGACTTTTCTCTCATAGTTGGTGATAATCATGTCATGTGTAATTTTACTAAGATATATTGATTTTTAGCGTTCTACAAGGATGACGAAGGAAACTACTGTTGTTCAAGATGTAATAGTAAATACGATAACAGCATTGTCGGAATAACGCGTCACACAGCATACGAGTGCAAAAAATTATTGCCTCATAAATGTGCTTTTTGCTTACAAGGATTTCAACAAACACTAACGTTTAGAACACATTTGGCTACAAAGCATCAAGTATTCAGTTGAAGTATTTTTTGTCTATTATGTTATCGGTACAAGGCCTCAAAGTGGTTCATTTTGGCAACAGCCAAAAATATACTCAAGTACGTACTGCCAAACCCTTCAGTGAAATTTTTGATATTTGTTATAAATAATTATAATCTTATCGCCAGACGTTTTTTGTTGCCGAAAAAAAGTGGGGAAACGTCTTTTCCTGACTCAATCATTAGAGTTTAACGTCAAAAATACGAGAAAATTATTGACAAATAAATATAACTCTGAACAAGCTTTGCTGGATCATTTTCCTAAACAAGAACGGTTTGTGACACACCGAATGTTTCTATGAATTATTTAATTTTTTTCTCACTGAAGAATTGTAAATATGAATTTTTGATATTGCATACTAACTCTAGTGTCGACTTATCAATTGTATTTTCTTGTGAAAAAGTTAAAAATTTCATATTTTAGAAAATAAGCTATGAGAGTTCCAGTTTGTTTTTTTAATGGAGGTTCATTCTTCTGGATTTCAAGGTAAATAAATTAAACCTTTTCACAGGGTTCATGACATACTGATCAAAAGTCTCCATGGTCACAAACAATTTTAATGACAGGATTTCGAGATATTGAGGATGTTAAAAAGTGGCAAATGTTGACGTAAGCTGAGCAACGGAAAATGAACACAGTTCTTGATAGCATTTTTTCCGTAGAATGCGAAGGTGTTTTCGGTTTTACGAAAAAATGGCGGACAATGTGGAAAAATAAAAAAAATGCTTGGGAACTTACAGAGGCCTGTCTGAGATATTCACATGTTAAACTTTTAAGATCTATAATATTTTATTCTAGTGGTATCTTTTAGTATTTTTCTCATAGAATACGATGATCTACTTCGCATTACCAAAAAATGTCGGGGAAATGCGGAAAAATTAAGAAAATGCTTAAAAGTTCGTAAATTCGAGCTTGTAATATTCAAAATTAAAACTTTTTAATATTCGAGGCTTATTACACGAAATTCAGGTAGTTTCTTGTAGTATTTTTCTCGTGGAATACAAGAGTCTACCCTGTTTTGCAGTAAAATGTTAGGAAAATGCGAAAAATTAAGAAAATGTTTGAAACTCACAAAATATAGCCTGCGTCATTCCCAATGGAAACATATTAAGGACCAGCATTATTAACTTGAGATTATAGTGGTTTTATCTCGTAGTAATCATCCAGTAAAATGAGAAGGGAGGTTCACTCAGCTTTATGGAAACATCCCTGGAATATCTGGTTAAATCAAGAAAATGAATAAAAACCCACAATATCAATATACATACTTAAATGAAACTTATTAAGATCTAAAGTATTAAACTTGAGTTCAAGGTGGTTTCTTGCAGTATTTTTCCTGTGATTTTTATGCTTTTTCCCAACATTTTCCCGCAAAAAAGAGTTGACCTCGCATAATAATACAGGCAATGAAGGCAACATTTTGTAAAAACCTCACAAGAATTAATAAAAGGATCATCTCCGAGATTTAAGTAGATAATAACCTGTAGAATGAAATGATGCATTCTTTGCACTTCCAAGTTCCGGGAAAATTTAAAAAAATTTGGAAAAACTTTATGATTTTCGGTTTTTTTGCTCTAGCGGATAAAATAATGAAATTGCAGAAAAAAGTTTTCAACAAAATTTGTAGCTCGTCTCTTTCTTTGCACAAAAGGTCCTTACAAATTTTTGTCTTACTTAAGCCATTTAGGAGATAAATCCAATTTTCCACTTAGTTTTGAGCCGCTCAGAAACGCGCGGTTAATGAGAATTCTCTGGGAGTTTTGTACGACCGGACACATCGATCGATAATTCTAACTATTCAGAGCCGCTAAAAAAATGAAAACAACATAAAATGTAGAGAGAAATCTCAGATCTAATGTGGAACTAATCACAAAATTCATAAACAAATGTATCATAGAGAAAAAAGTGTTAGAGATGGCTTAGTAAACTTTATACAGTTGATTTATTCATATCTTTGTTTTATGCATCCTGTCTATTTCTCCCGTAACAATGGGTGCTTTTTCACTGCATGGATTCGATTCCACGCGCTTTAGCCTATATTTTGTGAAAATTTCATTGAAGAATGTTAAGAAACAAATAAGTTGTATATG
The DNA here is from genome assembly GCA_963583905.1 of Stenurella melanura. Classification (NCBI taxonomy): domain Eukaryota; kingdom Metazoa; phylum Arthropoda; class Insecta; order Coleoptera; family Cerambycidae; genus Stenurella; species Stenurella melanura. The sequence goes on from OY757309.1 coordinate 8,271,127, forward strand.
TTTTATTGTATGATTGTGCATTTTCCGAACGTGTATGAATAATGGAGACAAATTCAAAAAGTGCTGCATGCATTTAAAAAAACTCTTAAGTCATTCGAAAGAATATGTTTTATTGTACCTATAATCCAAAAATTAAGACTGCTATTATTACTAATTAAGATATAGCGAATTCAACTCCAAAATTTGGAGGTGTTTGATCGATGAGAAATATACCCTCTACCTTGATCGCAAGGCATATTTTTCCAACAAAACTAATTGCAATACAATGTTAATTGGATTAATATATCATTATATAAGAATATATAATCAAAATGAGTTATCATTCTAACGACTCCCGGCGAAGATATGAGTAAATCTGTGGATCAACTGTGCAAAGTTTACTAAGCCACCTTCTGACACTTTTTCTCTTTTATAAATTTTTTTATGAATTTTGTGATTAGTTCCACATTAAAGCTGAGACTCTTCTCTACATTTTATGTTATTTTCATTTTTTAGGGGCTCTGAATAGTAAGAATTATCGATCGATGAGCCCGGTCGTACGAAACTCCCGGAGAATTCTAATTTTTCGCGCATTTCGAAGCGGCTTAAAACTATAAGTGGAAAACCCCATTTATCTTCTAAACGACTTAAGTAAGACAAAAATTTGTAGGAACCTTTTTTGTAGAGAAAGAGACAAGCTACAACTTGCGAACTTTTTTCTCTATTTTCATTATTTTGGCCGCTAGAGCAAAAAAACCGAAAATCAAAAAGGTTTTCCAAATTTTTTTGAATTTTCCCGCAACTTGGAAATGCAAAGAATGCATCATCTCATTCTCTGGGTTATTACCTACTTAAATACCAGAGATGATCCTTTTATTAATTTTTGTTACCCTAAATTTGCCTGTACTATAACGAGTTCTGGATCATAAAAAGTTAAAATTTTGAATATTACACACTCGAATTTGGAAAGTTCTGGACATTCTCTTAATTTTTCGCATTATACTGACATTTGTCGGCAAGGCGAAGTAGACAATTATATTCTACGAGAGAAATATTAAAAGAAACCACCATAATCTAAAGTAAAATATAATGGATCTTAAAAGTTTAATTTGTGAACGTCTGAGGCCGAATTTTGTGAGTTCTCAAGCATTTTCTTAACTTTTCCACATTTTCCCGCCATTTTTTCGCATTTTGTAGGAAAACTGCTTTCAAAGACCGTGTGCATTTTTTGTTGTCCAGCTTGGGCCAGAAATAGCCACTTGTGTATTAAATTGTTTTGTGCTTCATCCTTTTATGTAAAATTGTATGTTTCTTGCACAATGAAAATTTTTAAGTTTTGGTGTGGAATTTCCATAAAAATGTCTGTCAACATGATTATGATTTTACAACATATCTACAAAATATGTAGCTTTGGCCTAGTTACTTGAGTTTACTCATATTTCTGTCATCCTGGCTGTTATGCTGCTTCTTAAGATATGCATAATTGCCCAGATTTTAATCTGTCACCTAATATTGAACCGAATATACTCTGAGGCCTTGCCCCGATGACGTAAACAAGAAACCTGCTGGTTGCATGACTATTCAATATAAGTATTTGTAATAATTTATGATAGATTTAGGATTTTAGTTTTGATATTATTCTTCGTTTATTCACTCTATGTAATGGTTTGATTAACAGCTTGGATTAATAGGAATGCTAGTTTCACAACACTGTTTATAAAAATTCCTCTGTATTAAAAGTTGTAAGAAATAAATTGCAAAATATGAAACATGCGTTTTAAAACTATGATTTTACTAGTTTTGCGTAGATTTGCGACTAGATATTTTTGGTTTACTTATCGGCAATTGTTCATTTTCATGGCGTTGCTTTTTAGTTGCAGGATTCTATAAGGATGAAGACGGTTATTATTTGTGCGTTAGATGTGACAAAAAATATAAATATGGAAAAGGCGTCGTGCAGCATATTAAATACGAATGTACCAACGAACGTAAGTTTACATGTTCGGTTTGTAACAGAAAATTTAAAAGAAAATGTACCTTAAAACGTCACTTAAATTGTGTTCATCAAATGCTATTTTAAATGGTGAAAGTAATAAGGATAGCTTATTCTGTTTGCTGATTCATAGGTAATTATTGAAAACACTTTTATGGTAAAATAATTTTCTGTATCTCAGGAATTCCGAACATTGTAAATAAAGTATTTTATAGTAAACATAAGTAAGAGAACATTTATTTCCCATCATTATTACAGAGTTAAAATATGTTATGACAATATGCTCAGTTTATCAGATAATAACAATAACATAGAAACCTACCAGTCCAGTTGTCGAAGGTTTTAACTTCGGAAAGAAACTAGAACGGCTGAAATTTGGCCCATGACATTTTTAAAGGATTACTCTTTGTAAAATGTAAACGTTTACATTTGTATAGGGGCCCCATTGAAACGATTGAATTTGAATTTTGAAAATTTCGTATTTTTAATATCTCGGAAAATATTTATTGGCCAAAAAGACAGTAAAATTATTTCCTAAGGAGGATTTAAAAAAAAAAAGTCGCTCTGAAAGAATTACCTTTTGGAAAAAATTACATTTTTACTTAAAATGTTGTTTAATATTTAAAAATGGTCAAATTGTATAATTTTTGTCGGGTTATATTCTTAATAGTATATATTTCAATTAAATAATAACGCAAACCATTTTCCGTTTATTGACTTTGTGAATTTCGACAGTTTAGAAATAGGCTTGTACGTATGTATGGCCACTTTGGCGTCTCTTAGACATTGGATACATATTAAAATTAAGAGGTAGTAAATTTTCTTTTCTTTTAAAAATGATTGGTGGTTTCAAAAATAATTTGATAACCATGTACATACAGGCTCTTTAACTTATTTACTAAATACTTCTATTCTAAATACTTCTTATGATTTTTATACGTTTTTAAATAGCACTCGATATTCTTATTATGTACTTAAAGTTTCAGTGCGCCTGCTTGTGACGTCACTATACGCAACTTTGAACTCGTAGATCTACCGAGATACCGCGACCACAACAGCCGTTCAGTAGTAATAGTCGGGAGTCCATCGACAAAAGTGGATCGGGCACCGCAGTTGGTGCCGCTTCGTGGAGATGTTGTAGGCGTCTGTAGGTACCATTTCCCCCAACGGCAGGTCACTTGGCTCCTACCTCTTCAAGAGAGAGGCAAAAAACATAAAGCCGCTTAAATACTGTCAAAAAATTCTGAAAAAATTCAGGTACATTTTTGGACCAAAGCAAGCAAGTTTCGTCTCTTGGATATTTTCTCTAAAGTGCTTCCTTCTCCCGGAAAAAAATTACAAAAAACTAAGGCATAGATATTTATTAATTACTTGAAGGTGAAGGAAGCGTTTTAGAGACAAGATTTTAATTTTTTTCCCTAGACTCTTTTTTTTTACTTCAGAAAATTCCCAAAAAACCAGGCATATTCTTTAGATAGAAATAAACAACTTTTGCCGCTTAAACTTTTTCTTCTCCCGTAAAAAAAAATTACAAAAAAATGAATTTCTAGACCTTCATTATTCCGTTTAGGGAAAAGTACCTAAGCGTTTTAAAGAAAAATCCAAGAGCCAAAACTTGCTTATTTTTGTACAAAGAACACGCCTGACATTTTTCAAGTTTTTGTAGTCAAGAAATAATTGTATTGAAACTCATTCTTTATAGGATTCTGCAAACAGCAGAAGAAATAACTATTTATAACTAAGAGAAAAGTTTGTGTAAAAATGTTAATGAAATCTTTGCATTTTTTCGATAACCTGAATTCTAGTTATGCTAGCAAATTAAAATCCTAAAATGAATTTGTCTAATTTCTTATTTGACAATTCTCATTCTAACACTAGCATCCACACAGTCCCTTAGGGCCATGCAGATTAAACTAGTATCTACATAACCCCCTACGATCATGAAGATTCAGTTAAAAATGAGAACACAGGCCTAAAATGCATTTATTTATCTACCTTGTCTTAAAAAAATGTTCATTCTAATATTACATTTTCATGAAGTCTATCATTCTGTTTCTTGGAAATGCTTAGCCTTTGAAACGTTTTTCGCCCTTATTCTGGACCTTATCAGAAAGACATAAAGCCACTCATAAAGATGTTTCATGCAAAACCAAGACTATTTTTACAAATAAATGTGAAATAATTATATCTAACATTGACTGATAAAAACAACCTCACTTATCTATTAGCTAACTAGTACTGGGGCCTGTATACTCTATCCAATACTAGTTAGCTAATAGATAGGTGATAAAAACAACCTCACTTATCTATTAGCTAACTAGTACTGGGGCCTGTATACTCTATCCAATACTAGTTAGCTAATAGATAGGTGATGTTGTTTTTATCAGTCAATGTCAGATTTAATTATTTCACACTTATTCGTAAAAATTGTCTTGGTTTTGCATGAAACATCTTTATGAGTGGCTTTATGTCTTTCTGATGAGCTCCAAAATAAGGGCGAAAAACGTTTCAAAGGCTAAGCATTTCCAAGAAACAGAATGATAGATTTCATGAAAATGTAATCCATTAGAATGAAAAATTGTTTAAGACAAGGTAGATAAATAAATTCATTTTAAGCCTTTGTTCTCATTTTTAACTGAATCTTCATGATCGTAGGGGGTTATGTAGATACTAGTTTAATCTGCATGGCCGTAGGGGACTGTGTGGATGCTAGTGTTAGAATGAGAATTGTCAAATAAGAAATTAGACAAATTCACTTTAGGATTTTAATTTGCTAGCATAACCAGAATTCAGGTTATCGAAAGAATGCAAAGATTTCATTAATATTTTTAAACAAAGTTTTTCTTTTAGGTATAAATAGTAATTTTTTCTGCTGTTTGCAAAATCCTATAAAGAATAGGTTTCAATACAATTATAAGCAAACAAATAACAATTCATCTTTAAACAAGAAATAATTATTTCGCAATTTTTTTTTTTTCAGAAAAGTTCCAAAAAATTCATACAAATTCTTTAGACAACAATAAGCAACATTTACCTTAGTTAGTAAACCACCCACCACCCTGATTTAACAGAGAAAAGAATATATTTTTTTCCTTTGGGAGAAGGAAGCGTTTTTCGAAAAAGTCCAAGAGGCAAAAGTTGTTTATTTATGTGTAAAGAATACACCTGGATTTTTTGGATTTTTTTTGAAGAAAAAACTCTAGGGAAAAAAAAATAAATCTAGAGAAAATCTTGTCAGAAATTATTTTCAGCCAAGAAATCTGACAGACATGTTCTTTAACCAAAAATAAGCCACTTTGGCTCTTGCAGTTTTTCTCTAAAAACCCTAAACTAATTAATAAAGTTCTATGACTTTTTTTGTAATTTTTTTCTGGGAGAAGGAAACACTTTGGAGAAAATGTCCAAGAGACAAAAGTTGCTTGTTTTTGCCCAAAAAATGTACCTGAATTTCAGAATTTTTTTGGCAACATTCAAGCGGCACTTTGTTTCTTGCCTCTCTCTCGAAGAGGTAGAGGTCACGTGACCTGCAGTTGGGGGGGGGGGATGGTACCTACAGATGCCTACAACATCTCCACCAAGCGGCGCCAACTGCGGTGCCCGATCCACTTGTGTAGGTGTCTAATTTAATGGAAGAGAAAGAGGCGTTTTGTTCTGATACCAAAGTGAATGGGCAAAACCGGAAATCCGGCTTGGCACGGGCGAATGAAAGATGGCTTTTCTGTTAAAAATTGAGAAACTTTGTATTTTCAAAAATTCGTGTAAATACGTGAAATGGACGTCCGTTCTAGGTCTCTATGGAAAATACAAGATTGGCCCTTTCTCCTGATACTAAATTGTACAAGGAAATTCGGCTCTGCAAGAGCGAGAAAAAAAATTTGACGACATAAAATCTTTAAACGTTCATATCTAAGTTAATTTCTTGTAGTGGAGGATCGATTTTGGCCTCCATTCAAAAGGAAAGATTGATTTTATCCACATCGTAAGTGTCACAGTGGAAATCGAAATGGCCGGTAGGTCTATGCGATGGCTATTTTCGTAAAAATTGAAAACCATAGGTAATTCAAAAATTCATAACTAGTAAATACTCAAAGTTGAACGTCGCTCGACGTCTTCATGGAAAAAGAAAGAGTGGTGCTTTCTCGTGATACCAAGTTGTATCGGAAGAATCGATAATTCGGCCCGTCGGTCGCAAGCAAGACAAAAGTGGCTTTCCGGGACCTTACACTTAAAACGTTGAAAAACATGGAATTTTCAAACGTTGGTAACTAAATAAATACGGCGATTAGAGCGCGTTTCATATCTCTATGGCAAGGAGAAGGTCGGCGATTAATTGATATCGTAAATTGCAAGGTCAAAATCGAAAATTCGGTTTAACAGGAGCGAGGGCGAATCGTCATTTTTTTTACATTTCTCCAATTCACCTACAATTCCTCGACTGCCCTTTCCTAAATTTAAGAAACGAGAGAGATAGTCGACTTTTGTGCGTTAATTACTCAAAAACCATTAAAAAGACCGCCCCCACGAAAAGCCTTTGATAGATCCGATCCACAATTTAGAGGAGCGCAGATTAGCACGATTAGTATATAATTGGGGCCACGCCCCATTTTCGCGAGGTGGCGGTTTGTAATTATTTTTAAGATACTAAACGTGTGAATAAATTTCTGATTCTTTGCAGATCCATTATTTTATACTTAAACTTTCGATTTATGAAATTTAAAAAATGGGGAACAAGCCTATTGACCTCAAAATTTCAATTAAAAATAGCGAAATTTATTCTTAACAAAAAGAAAAAAAAATGTAAACTGAAGCTAAAACTGTATTATGTAGTGCATAGCATAGTTTTTAATTTTACAATTAACTTTTCCTTTAAATTTACTTTTATGTGGGCATTTAAAAAATTCGGAATGCTTTACATTATTGAACAGTATTCGATAATTGTATAATTCTAGGACTTGTAAGTTAATTAATTCCTATGGTTTCGATATATAATATTCCATTTGGATATGGTGCTGTCAGAAAAAGGTACACTGGGCTAAAAGGGTGTAATGTTCTCTTAAAAACGGCGTCGTGAATATCGTATGCACTTTCCTGCTGCGGCATTGTGCGCATCTTGTTCAACTCATGTTTATTGACCTCGTGACGTATAACTTAGTACAATAATTGAAATGTTTTGGAGGAGATACGTAATATTTCTATTTATTTTTTGATTTTTAAATTTTAAAAAAAAATTTTAACTGTATAATTGTATAAAATAAAATAAAATGTATGTGTATGTGTATGTTTGCAACTTATTAAATTTCATTTTACTCGAAAACTGCTTGTTCTACAAATATCATGGGATTTTTTACTTTCTAATCTCTTCTTCAAAATAGGCTTTAACTTTTTTTAGCTAGATCAATATTTCTCAAGATATTTAGAAAAAACATAATTGGCAAAGTTTACCCTCACTTTGTTCACCGAAGCGCCTCGTTTAATAAACTCTGTTGTCCTTGGTTGAATCCTACTTACTTAATAGAGTGCAGTTTGTTGATTATGATAGTTATAATTCTCGGAATTTTTTTTCTGACATTTGGAGTTCCTCACGGGTCCAACCTAAGCCCGTAACTATTTTTAGTATTTATTAGAGATTTTTTTTCCAGTATGAGCTCCACACTCCATGTATAAATTCGATTTAAATGGTATTTCAACTTCAAGTAGGTAACTTAAATAAAAAATATATTTACTTTTATCTTACTCACTAATTCTATGCCTAGTTAACTGTCATTTCCACAGATTTTAAAATATGTGGAAATACCGAGTTTAGTAAACTGTCAATCATGCATGATAGCAATGTTATTATTATTTATCATTAAAAGGACATAAGCTTGGTAAATTAGCGCTTCTATCTTACAAACTGGCATACCCAGAGAAGCGGGTTCGAACCCTGCTTACTGCGAAATAAATTTAATTATAAAATAAATTATTCCCAAGAAATGGTTCGTACTCCGCTTAAAACTGTAGTGCCTCTTTTTCTCTCTCTTTAACTCAACACAAAATCATATTGGATTTTCAAACATTTGCAATACCCATTTTCTTTGGACATCAAGAAGGTGCCCGACTCATACATTTTTTTAACGTTCTTTTTTAACTTGCTTTGTTGCCTTTCTGTCTGTCTGTCTGTTTGAATGTCTGTCTGCTACAAATTTTGCAATCAAAATTTCGACTAGTTCCAATTAGGCTAAAACTTTGAAATCTTGCACAGGCATATACAGGGTGATTCACGTAGGCCATTCATTAGAAGTTTTTCAACTTGCAGTTGGATTAGAAACTTGAAACTTGGTATGCAGCCATAATCGATCATGCCCGTTCTATCTAAAATATTTTCAGTCCTCCAACTATACAGGGTGTGCCAAAAATTGGTACCAACTTACTTATTTTAAATGGAAACCTATATTTTTCTTTACATGGTTCGATTGGTCTTCTGATTCTGAGTTTAGAGAACCTAAGTTATGTTAACTTATCTATTACAATTTTTGACATATGTCCAATTTTTTGAAAAAAATTGCCGCTGTAGTAGTTTACGAACAAATTTGTATCTCGCAAACCTTTCAAAATTATGAAACCATATTTGTGAAGCAGTTAGCTGGAAGTCCAGGCTAACTTTTAATGTCCCATCGGTGGTCTCATTTCGTACCATATGGGCGCAGTCGATTTTCAAATGTCGCAATCAAGTCAATTTTTTCAAATGGCACCTACTATTTTTTTTCACACCGTTCGAAAGAAAATTGAATTTTAGGGTGAGTTACTTAAGCATTCCCTATACCTAACTTCACCCCATATCGAGTTATTCAATAAAAATCAAGAAATACCTTATCTTGCCGAGAGATTCCTTACTTCATCAAGTATGCCATGGAAACAAAAGACAATTGTAATAATTTTAAAAGAAAAATATGGATTGTTATTTAATTACACACAACACCAACAAATTATTATTAACGAACAAGAACAATGTTGACGAAATTCTGACGTAAATGTTCAATGTGACCACCATATTTTTGTTCAAATATTGTATTATTCTACTTTCAACAGATTGCGTAGCACATCTTTGCGCCTACCATTTCTGACGCCAGAAATCGATGCAAAATTGGATTTTAGGACCACTTTTATTAACATTGTGTATGAATATCTAGTCGTTTTTGAGTTATTGGCATTTTTTGAAAAAAATATTGTTTTTTTTTCTCAAGGGTAGTAGACTTTGGAAACAATCATTTCATTTTAATTTTTATTCAAAAATCGTATTGCAATAACAAATAATAACAACAAAATAACAACAAATAAACAGATTAACAAAATAATTATTTCAATACAAATGCTCAATGTGTGCACCGTTTTCACTGACATAATTTCATCAACATTGTTCTTGTTCGTTAATAATAATTTGTTGGTCTTGTGTGTAATTAAATAAGAATCCATATTTTTCTTTCAAAATTATTACAACTGTCTTTTGTTTCCATGGCCTACTTGATGAAGTAAGGAATCTCTCGGCAAGATAAGGTATTAACAATTTTTATTGAATAACTCGATATGGGGTGAAGTTAGGTATAGGGAATGCTTAAGTAACTCACCCTAAAATTCAATTTTCTTTCGAATGGTGTGAAAAAAAATAGTAGGTGCCATTTGAAAAAATTGACTTTTTGACAATTTTTGATTGCGACATTTGAAAATCGACTGCGCCCATATGGTACAAAATGAGACCACCGATGGGACATTAAAAGTTAGCCTGGACTTCCAGATAACTGCTTCACAAATATGGTTTCATAATTTTGAAAGGTTTGCGAGATACAAATTTGTTCGTAAACTACTACAGCGCCAATTTTTTTCAAAAAATTGGACATATGTCAAAAATTGTAATAGATAAGTTAACGTAACTTAGGTTCTCTAAACTCAGAATTAGAAGACCAATTGAACCATGTAAAGAAAAATATAGGTTTCCATTTAAAATAAGAAAGTTGGTACCAATTTTTGGCACACCCTGTATAGTTGGAGGACTGAAAATATTTTAGATAGAACGGGCATGATCGATTATGGCCGCATACCAAATTTCAAGTTTCTAATCCAACTGCAAGTTGAAAAACTTCTAATGAATGGCCTACGTGAATCACCCTGTATATCCGGTGACAATGCAATATATTATATCGAATATCGTTCTAAATCCAATATGGCGGACGTCCCAAGGTGGCGGAGTACCTCTTTCTTTACAACCTCCTTAAAATGGGTATCAAATGAAAGGGTGTAACGGGTAAAATACCATAAACTATACAACGTCGTTATAAATCCAATACGGCGGACGCCCCAGGATGGCGGATTACCTCTTTCTTCACAACCCCCTGGACATTGAAAGGATTTTGTCTGTCTGTCATCAAAATGAGTAAAGACTAAAAAGAAAATGATGTGTATAATAAATCTTTTTAAAACAAAACTTTTATTTAAAAAAAATACTAAAAATTAAAAAATAATTTTTAAATTTTTACATCTGAAAACTAAAAGCTTTGGGAGCCAAGTAACTGTACAATAGCGCTATATGACCGCCCCCAAAGCATTTGGTTTCCAAAATTATAAATTTAACAATAATGTTTTACTTTTTAGTAATATTTTTTAAATAATTTGTTTTAAATTGTTTTTTATACATAATTTTGTTTTTACTTCATTTACGGTGATAACTAAGTACTACTTGCATGTGTTTTAGCTTGTATGGATTTAATAAGGGCTACAAAGAGATTCCGTGGTCGTTATATTGTCATCCGCTTATAAAACTGACGGCATTGGTATGCCTTATGGTGATGGTGCAATGCATCAACATATATATCGTCTATCAGATTTCTTTTTGTTAAAATAACGAATTGTTGGTAATAACACATTTTAACTCGTACCTATTTATTGAAAATAAACTTTTTGATTTTCAGGTTTCGACATAAATGAGGACGGATCATTCGGTTGTAGAAAGTGCACTAAAAAATATAAAAATAGAGGTGGGATATCCCAACATCTGAAATATGAATGCAATAAATTGCCGCAGTTTAAATGCCATATTTGTTACTATAAATCTAAATGGAAATTTTCTCTAAAAAAACACTTATTTAATAAGCACAAAATGTCTTTGGGTAATTTATAATATGGTATTTTTACTATTACAGAAATATGCTACTTGTGGAATAAAAATTAGTTTAAAAATTGAATTCCTTATTTTGAAATGTGTTATTTTTCCATTGTATGCGATTTATTCATTACATTGAAGCTTAAATTAATAGTGGAGTAAAACTAAAATTTGTAGGGAATTGTTTTGCTATAGCAATGGATACCACGGGATAAGATGGATGAAATTCCCCTCGACACAGATTTTTTAATAAACCTGGTAGGATAGTTTCTTGGGCCTTAAAAATAAGGTCAACACTGTCCGTATATCAGAATTGCCCCCTCTGCCCGAGAGAGGACCCACTTCAGTTTTTATTTTTTTTGCAAAAATGGAATTTAAAATTCTAAAAAAATTCATGCATATAACAATCCCAAAGACCTGTAGCCTCAGTTGTTTGGGGCTCTATTGGGCCCACTAAGACCCTTAAAAATATTTTTTAATTTTTTAAAGTCGAATATTTTTGTTATGATAAAGAGGTGCGGAAAATTTTATTGCTTCACATTATTTGCGACCAAATAATGTAATTTTTAAGGTGGCTTAAAAATGTACAAACCCCATGCGTCAGGCCCAAAATTCAATTTTGAATTTTTTTTAAAGAAAATTCACGCTAATTAGATAGAAGGGGTAGCTTTGAAAGCTGGGGTAATGAATTAACACCTGGGAAAAAAGACGCTCTCCTGAAACCAAAAGTCACCGACTTTAAAAAATTTTAAAATATTTTTATGGGCCTTAGTGAGTCCAAAAAAATTGAGGCTATAGTCCTTGGGATTACTACACGTTTGAATTTTTTCAAAATTTTAAATTGATTCCATTTTCATAAAAAAAAATAAAAACTAAAGTTGGCCCTCTCTTGGTCAGGGGGGCAATTTTCATATAGGGACCCTGTTGATCTTATTTTTTACGCCCAAGGAACGATTCTATCAGGTTTATTACAAAATCCGTGTCACGGTGCATTTCGCCTATATTCCGAGTTACCCTTTTATTAGTGGAACTTATTGTAGACATTACAAGATGTTTAGAAACCGTTTGGAAATGGTGGAAAGCTTTTGTTTAAACAAAAGAATGTTCAGAATCGTGTTTTTTCGCAGTTTTTCTTCAATAACCCTGGCTCTGTGACTCTTAGCGTAGCAAAGAAAAAGAAACAAGTTATTCACGATGAAATTGCGAAGAAAACTAAATGAACTATCTTGGTCAATTGGCTAAATTGCAAAACATAGAAAGAATTATTGGTGGTAATTTTTAAACAATTGATAATAACTTAAACAATAATGCGTTAAATTTAACCAAACTTCAGAAGAATATGCCACAAATGGATATAAATTAGGGTGCCAAATTTCAAGTCGAAATGTTTATAACAACGCAACGGCTCAAAAACAATAACACAACCAAAAATTGGGCATCAAGTCCTATAACAAACTTTTTTTTTAGATTGTAGCTTATTTTATGTACTTTTCAGAGGCGTTAAAAACATTTTTACTATCTTTGAAAACCATTTTTATTAATTTGTTTAATTTTTTTAAACAAATGCATTTAACTCATCAATATTTTACCCAAAATTGAAAATTATTAACATAGATTAAAAATATATGACAAGAAACAATTTAAAAAAAGTTTTGTCTACGCCAATTGAGAGCCGAGATATGACATTTCTTTCATTTTAGTCATTTATGAAAAAATGAAGTGAAATAGTGACTTGAAATTAGCACTACACATTTCGTAATATTTAAAACTATTAACTGACTGTGTTAAAATAGCTTTAATGACATAAATTATTGCAATATTATCGAATTTAATTTGCCTAACGGCACGCACTGCCTACTCCCGCAATCTAGAACGTTCTAGCGCTCATTCAAGAGTTTTCACTCAAGTAAATAAATAAAACATACTACTTTGTTTTCTACCACTATGTATTTATAAAAATTGTGACTACAGTTTCGACTTACAAAGCCATTGTCAAGCAGTGAATCAATAATGACTGATCTAATTGATCATTTAACAAATTATTAATTGTTAATTGATATTATTATGCTTATGAATTTCCAGAGATTCTAAAATATTTAATGTAAAGCTTTTTATTGAGTAATGTAAAATTTCAATGTCGTCTAATTCTGGGAAACTATGGTTGTTTTCGGGGCAGTGATTCGCGAAAGATGAATCAGTTTCTTGTAACCTATTATGATCTAAGATGTTCTTGATACCTTGTTTTGAAATCTCTACCGCTTTGCCCTATATAGATACTATTACAGTCTGTACATTTTAACTGATAAACCCCAGACTTGTTAAATTTACGTGTTGGGTCTTTTGCACTGTACAATATGTTTGATAATTTACTTTGCGATTTAAAAGCTATTTTTAGATTGCGTTTAGAGAGAACATTTTCTCGGATAAATGGCCTCAGTAGGTAATTGTTGTGTAAGTTGTGTAAGTTGCTTTGACGTCCTAACAAGTAATATTTGAGAAAAATTGAGCCGTCTAAAAAACGGTTGATATTAGGTAACAATAGTTAATTAACGGAGCGACGATAAAATTATAATTTATAATTTTTTGTGTCCGTTTTTTTGAGGGGGGGGTTCAAATTTCTTTAATTAGTCTCTTATGTATCTTCCAGAAAGTAAAAGAAAATATTCGTCTTCTTGAATTTTTAAGTTTTAGCATTAAATAGTTCTCATATCCCCTTGTGTCAAATATCATGTAAATCTACGAAATGTTTGCAATTGTACTAACCATATTGTATTCAGTATTTTGAATTTTTAATGTTTGATATGAGATTCGGTATCAGCTACTCAGAAAGTATCCAACTACCAATTTTAATGCAGTAAGTTTTTGCCTTGTCATTATTGAATAATTTTACTTAAACAATTTGCAAGAAGAGCCTTCTGCTAGGACTAATAAGCCTTGTTGGCTCGATACAACAGGTCCTAAGTGATACTAATCTAGATTTTTGCAGGTTTACAATATTACATAAATCATGAGGGATCTTACTGTTGCCGAACGTGCAATAAAAAATATAAATATAAAAACGGAGTTGGTCAACATATTAGATACGAATGTAACAAACCTCCCCAATTTCAGTGCGATATTTGCCCTAAGGCGTTTATGCAGAATGGGAAATTGAAACTTCACAGGGCCACTGCTCATAATATATACACATGATAATTTAAAAAAAATATATTGCGGAGATTATTTTTTCTGCAATATTTAACAATAAATTTTTCAATTGCAAAGGATTGTGAAAGTTTCTGTCCTAGTATCTCCCACCCATGCCATCCTCTACATTGTCCAGTAAGAATCAGAATTTAGAGGACTGCACAGTGCAAATAGATGTCGATATTAGATTTCTGAGTACCTATGGACATCAAGCTCTGTTGCAACGATTCGTTAACTATATGAAACACATCAACATAAATTTATACAGTCCTTTGACATTAGACTAAAAATTGGCGAATAGAGAAAATTAATTTAAATATTTGATGCTTTGGGAATTATACAAGCCAGGGAGCGCGGAATGAGAAAATTATACCAAAACCAAGTGCTATGCGTGTAACATTATTTCATCGGTCAATTTTCTCGTAAACTACTAATCGTAGAAAAAAGCTTCAGGTAAAAAAATCGCCTTTATACTTTAGCTTTAACTCTTCTTGTTATACTTCGTATCTACTTCGACAGATAAAAGTTTCCCTCTTGCTATATTTACTTCTACAAATTTTCAGATTTTATTTTTTGAAAATCCGTATTTTCTACACTTATTAAAATTTGACCTACAAATTAACACATTTTTCTAATAATTACATATACTCTAGTGAAATTGTGACGAACATCGCTTGATGAAAAAAAAAGTTTAAAACTTGCCAGAAATGTTCTTTCAGCAGTACTACCGAACATCCTAAAATTCCCCACTCTTCGAAAAGACAAAGAAAAAAAAAGTGATTGACATTTTTCTAAACTCCACTGTTTCGCACTGAACTTTTAAACGCTCGTATTCGTACCTACAATACATTTCTACAAAGCTACATTTTTTTCCAAAGAGAATTTAGATAGTATCTATAATGAAATTGCAATTCTACCAAACTATTAGTGGTGACGAGTCATAGAACGGGTCTCCGATCTCCGTATTTATTCAGTTCTTACGTTTGAAAAATTGACTTGCGGTCGTGCTAATCGGCGACTATTTTTAAGTGGTTTCCCGAGTTCGAATCCCGCCCGGAAATACTTTTTTATTTTTTGGCAGATATTTTTGATTCTATAATTGCTATTCGCTCCATTCTATTGCAATTCTCGGAGATGTTTTGCATTTTCTGCCGCGGAATATTAAGCTGCACAATTTCGATTAAAAATCACATTCCACCTCCGCTACAGGTTGTCTAAATCTTTGGTAGACGTTGCTGAAATCACAGGACATTAAAAAGTTTAATAAAATGATTTGTAACGTTCTGAATTTATTTCCCGATTGCATAAAACCTTTAGTTCCCATCATTTCTATTCCTTTTTTTATTCAATTTTCGATAGTGAAAAGCATGGATAAAAATTGCATATGGTATAGAGACGTTGTGGATAGAAATGTTAGAGATAATGCAATCTTGTTTGAGTGAATCGAAAATACGTTTTTTTTTTTTTACTTGAACCCGTTATTAATATTATTATTACTATATGCTGAATGTATTTTTTTGGCATTAAAAAACATATAAATTGAAAGAAAAATTTCCTTACCGTTACATATAATATAATGGAGTAAATAAAAGCTTATTAACAGATCTATAAAAATACTGTCTGGTCATTAATACAATGTGTAATATAATTGTCGTGATTTGACTACGTATTGCTATTTTTGCAACGTCTGCCGAAGATATAACCACCCTATAGCGCAGACAGAATGTGATTTTTAATCGAGATAGTGCAGATTAATATTCCGCGGCGGAAAATGCAAGACTTCTCTGAGAAATGCAGTAGAACGAAGCGAATAGCAATTATAGAATCAAAAATATCTGCGGAAAAATTGAAAACGAAGAAAAAGTATCCCCGGGCGGGATGCGAACTCGAGAAACCACTTAAGAATAGTCGCCGATTAGGACGACCGCAAGTCAATTTTTCAAACGTAAGAACTGAATAAATACGGCGATCGAAGACACATTCTACATCTCGATGGCGAGAAGGTCGGCAATGATCGTACAACGTGAATCGGGAGGTGAAACGAAAATTGGGACAGGCAGGAGCGAAGGCGAATCGTCATTTTTTAGCAATTCGTGACAATTTGAGAAAAACGAAATTTTCGTCCATCTGTTTTCTTACAACATAGTTAATTTTTTACTCATTTATGCACCACTAAAAGTTTGGTAGAATGGCACCCTCATAGATACTATCTAAACTCTCTTTGGAAAAAATCTAGCTTTATAGATATTAACGAGAAAAATCTGTCGCTGTCTCCCGGGCTATAATGGTTAAACTTATATCTCATAAGAAACTTAATCGCGGCACCATTTTTCAGATGGCATTGCGCGGCGGCTCGAGTATACGAAAGCGTAGAAGGGCCATAATAAATTTTAAATATTTTTTCCTTGAATTCCGACTTTGAACTAGGAATTTAACTGAATTCCGAGTTTGAAGTTGAAATTTAAGAAAAACATATTTATTATTGTGGCCTTTCTAGGCTTTCATACAAGCTGGACAGATAGAGGGGGAATAAAGACTGAGAAACTACTATGTCGTTAAATGAGCCTATCTTACCCTGCCTTGCGGCGCATGCGGTTTGCAAATCCCTAAATATTACATCCCTCTCATTAAAACATTTTAAGCAATTTTGGTATTAAAATAATGTACCTAGTTTTAGGTAAGATGATTTACATGAATGACGGTTTCTTCTGCTGTTCGACCTGCAACAAAAAATATGTCTATAAAAATGGAGTTGTCCAGCATATTAGATATGAGTGTAATAAACCTCCTCAATTTAAATGCGAATATTGCCCGAAAGCCTTTAAACAGAAGGGACATTTGAAATATCACAGAGCCTGTGTTCACAATAGATACTGTTAACTTCTAATAAAATATAAACGATACCTAGTTTCTTTATCTTATTTTCAACAGTATGCAGTATTTTGAAGTTTATATTATATAGCTTCTTTCTAATTGTGTTTATGTACCCATTTCAAACAGTCAGTCGAAAAATGTTAGGAACATTATTGTGTTATAAATATTTTTATTTCTTAATTTTCTTGGTAATTATTTTACGGTGGTGGGAAACTGCTATGTCGTTAAATGTTCACATTGACTAAAATATTTTATTTCTCTCTTGTCTCAATTTTTTTAATGAAATTTGCCACCCTCACCACCATCTTCATTCCATTATTAAAAGTATTAATAAAATAATAAACCGCTGCATAAGGAATCCATACTTCCACATCCAGATTTTCCATCCAAGTCTCTTTGAAGGAAAATATCTTGACTATGTTTGCAGCAAAGGAAAATATCTTGACTGTGTTTGCACTCTAACATGTGGAAATAATTGGTCACAGAATTTTAATAATATTTTAAGCAGACTTCATAAAAATTGAGGCGTCAAAGATGTGCAGTCTTATTAGCTTGCTCTACTTTTTTCCCCAATTTAACCCCCCCCCCCTTTTTGACGGAATCATCTCAATAAGATATCATTACAATACACACGTGTACTTACCATATTTCAACTGAATATCTCAATATTATTTTACATTATTAATTAAGTGAACCTCCTTTCAAAAATATTATAAATATCTGAAGCATTGGCTTCTAGCATATATACCTAATCTCAAGTTTCTGTATTCTTACCAGCTTGCTTCACCCATTCCCCCTACTTACATCTTCTTACCCCTCCTCCCCTTCTACGAAATCTTCTCAAAATATAATCTAGTTCCAGATGTCTGTATAATACATGCGTGTACCAAATTTCAAGTGATTATCTCAATTTTATTTTATTGGCCCCTTTAATAATGGAGTAGGAGTGTGGTGGTGGGGTTGAAAAATGTTATAAAAAAATCGGAGGCTTTGGCTTGTAGTATATACACCACATCCCAAGTTTCTGTACTCTTACCAGCTTCCTTTGCTTATTTTCCCCTATTTACCCCTATTTAACCCCCAACCCTTCATTGGAATCATCTCTGAATATAATTTAGTTCCAAGTGTCGTTATAATATATACTTTCAAGTGAATATCTCAATTTTATTTTGCCAACCCCTTTAATAATGCAGGAGGTGCGTGGGAATGGAAATATTATAAAAAAATTGAGGCCTAGGCTTGTAGTATATACACCAAATCATAAAATTTTGAACTCTTACTAGCTTGCTTTACATATTTTCCCCTATTTATCCCCAGCCCTTCACCGGATAAGTTAAAAAAACAATCCAGTTCCACATCTCATTATAGGACATACGTGTATAAAGTTTCAGGTCAATATCTTAAACAATTTCAGAGAGAATGTGCGCACAAAAAAAGTTACGGACTGACAGTAAGACAGCCTGAAGGAC
Organism: Stenurella melanura; assembly: GCA_963583905.1. Classification (NCBI taxonomy): domain Eukaryota; kingdom Metazoa; phylum Arthropoda; class Insecta; order Coleoptera; family Cerambycidae; genus Stenurella; species Stenurella melanura. Next base: position 8,289,761 of record OY757309.1, read on the forward strand.
AGACAGAATTTTTTTTTCGGCCAAATTTAAAATCTCGACGTTTCATGACATTATAAACCCATTTCAACAAGAAAAATTTTTGAAACTATATTATATTTTGAGAATAGTACGTTGAAGGGTTGGGGGTAAATAGGGGTAAATGGTGGTAAATAAGTATAAATAAACTAGTCTAGAACATTAAGATTTGGTGTATATACTAGAAGCAAAGGTCTCAAATTTTTTATGACATTTTGCACCCCCACCATCACACTCACTCCATTATTAGAGGTGTTAACATAATAAAATAAAGATATTGACTAGAAATTTGGTACACGTATATAATGAGACCTGAAACTAAGTTATATTTTGAATTTTTTCCGTTGAAGGGTTTGAGGTGAAATTAGTCCCTTCAAATTAGGAATAATTAAAGAAATTTTCGCACAGCTATGAGACTTATAAAAAGTGAAGCATGTGAGTTGTCTAAACATGATTTTCACCCCTCGCAGTTCTAAAAAAGGATGGATGGAATATATACATATAATATATGAATTATAGTGTTTTTTCGCCTTTTCCTCTATTTTGAGGAAAAACTATGCATTTTGGTGAAAAATGTCAGGAAAGCAAAGTTGTGCACCATAAAATTTACTTCAAATTTTGTCTCTACATTCTCCGCATAGTTTCGCCGCTAGAGGGCGCGAAAAATATATACATATATAGAGTTTTGCGCCTTCTTTTAGATTTTCAGTCAAAGTTATGCATTTTGGTGAAAAATATCAGGAGAGCAAAGTTGTAAAGCATAAAATTTCCTATAAATTTTGTTTCTACGTTTTTTTAAGTTTTTTTCAGATTTCGCATAATTTCTCCGCTAGAGGGCGCGAAAGAAATATATATATATGTATAAATATACTTTCGCGCCCTCTAACGGCGAAACTATGCGGAATTCGAACAAAAACGAAGAAACGGAATTTGTAGATAATTTTATGCTCTACACCTTTGCTCTCCTGACATTTTTCACCAAAATGCATAGTTTTTCCTCAAAATGGAGAGAAAGAGAAGGCGCGCCAAAATTCATATATACGTATATATTTTTCAAGAACCACCCTTTTTTAGAAGTGCGGGGAGGGGGTGAAATCATGTTTAGACAACTCAAATGCTTCACTCTTTACAGATCTCATAGCTGTGGGAATTTTTCCATAAAACCGCGAATTTTTTACTAATTTGAAGGGACTAAATAGGGATAAATAAGTGAAGTAAACTAGTAACAGCCCAGAAACTTGGGATTTGGTGTATACCTTAGAATCCAAAAGAAACTGGGATAGGAAATCTGGATGTGGTAGTAGTGATTCCTTTGTGCAAGGCCACGTCGGCGCACCACACAGCACACGTCGCACCGCACCTCACACATCGCACAGGAAAATTAAGTAAAATCATGCTTCTAAATGAGAGTTCGATACCGTGTTTTTAATAAAATTATGGAAGGGAATAGACGAACAATATACGAAAAATTAGTACGATTTCTTTTGTATGTAGACCAGGCTAGCCGCTGTGCGATGGGCGATGTGCGCCGTCGCTGTGCGGTGTGCCGACGTGGCCATACAGGCAGCAGGTATTAAAATAATGTAGTTTTAGGTAAGGCGATTTACATGAAGAAAGGTTTCTTCTGCTGCTCGATCTGCAACAAAAAATATGTGTATAAACAAGGAGTTGTCCAGCATATTAGATATGAGTGTAATAAACCTCCTCAATTTAAATGCGAATATTGCTCCAAAGCTTTTAAACAGAAGGGAAATTTGAAATGTCACAGGGCCTCTGCTCACAATAAATACTGTTAATTTCTAATAAAATATAAGCAATATCTAGTGTTTTATCTTATTTTCAACAGTGTGCATTATTTTGAAGTTTATGTTATATAGCTTCCTTATAGGTATGTGTGTACTGATTTCAACCAGTCAGTCGGACAATTTTAGGAACATTATTATATTATTACATTGGGTTGATTCTACGGTTGGTTCCTTGTGAAACATTCTTCAATAATTTAAATATACAGGAAATTATGCTTTTTAATGTTTCAAAAAGTTTTATTAAAACTCTACACGTGTTTCGGCTTATTAGGCCTTTATCAAGAGTACAAGATATTACTAATCTTGTATCTTGTACTTTTGATAAAGGCCTAATAAGCCGAAACACGTGTAGAGTTTTAATAAAACTTTTTGAAACATTAAAAAGCATAATTTCCTGTATATTTAAATTATTATTATATTATGTATATTTGCATTTCTTAATTTTCTTGGTAATTATTTTACGGTGGTGGGAATAAATATTGGAAAACTGTTATGTCGTTAAATGATCCTATTAAATATTCTTTTTCTGTCTTACCACGCATGCTGTTTGAAAATCCTTAAAATATTACATCACTGTATGCATTAAAATATTGTAAGTACTTCCACATCCACGTAGTTAAATAGAAGTATGGTAATCGTAAAGAAAATTGTTTGTCTGTCTGTCGGTCTGTAACTTTTTTCTGTGTGCAGCACGCTTTCTATGGAACGGCTTAAAAATTTTAACTTGAAATTTTGTACACGTATGTATCATAATGAGATCTGGAACTAGATTGTATATCCGATTAAGGGTCGGGGATAAATAGGGAACATAAATAAAGCAAGTTGGTAAGCGTCTAGAAATTTGGGATTTGATGTATATCTAGAAACAAAGTCCTTACATTTTTTTATGACATTTGCCACCCCCCACCATGACCCCCACTCCATTATTGAAGAGATTAATAGAATAAAAAACCGCTGCCTAAGGAATTACTACTTCCACATCCAGATTTTCCATCGAAATATCTTTAAATGAAAATATCTACTATATTTGCACCCTAATATGAATTGGTCATAGAATTTTAACAATATTTTAGGCAGACTTCATTAAAAAAAATGAGGCGTTGGCTTCTAGCATATACGTCAAAAATGTGGAGTCTTATTAGCTTGCTCTACTTTTTTCCCCAATTTACCCCCCCCCCCTCAACGGTTTATTATATATTATTAATAATTAAGTGAACCTCTTGGGGGAGGGTTGAAAAATATTTTAAATATCTGAGGCATTGGCTTCTAGTATATACACCAAATCTCAATTTTCTGTATTCTTACCAGCTTGCTTTACCCATTCCTCATTCTTACCTCTTCTTACTCCCCACCCCTTCAGAGGAATCATCTCAAAATATAAAGTATATACATACTGTAATACATAGGTGCACCAAATTCCAAGTGATTATCTTAATATTAGTTTATTGGCCCCTTTAATACTGACGAAGGGGCGAGAGGGAGTGGAGGGGTTGAGGAGTGTTACAAAAAAATCGTAGGCCTTATTTTCTAGTACATACATGAAATTCCAAGTTTCTGTACTCTTACCAGCTTGCTTTATTTATTTTTCCCCATTTACCCCTATTTAACCCCCAATCCTTGAATGGAATCTTTAAATATAATTTAGTTCAAAGTGTCTTTATAATATATGCGTTTACCAAATTTCAAGTGAATATCTCAGTTTTATTTTATCAACCCCTTTAAAAATGCAGGTGGTACGGGGGATGGAAATATAAAAAATTCTGTGACCTAGGCTTGTAGTATATACATCAAATCCCAAATTTTTGTACTCTTACTAGCTAGCTTTACTTATTTTCCTCTATTTATCCCCCAACCCTTCACCGGATAAGTTAAAAAAGATAATCCAGTTCCTGATCTCGTTATAGTACATACGTGTATAAAATTTCAGACAGATGGACAGCCCGACAGACGGAAATCTTTGAAGGGTTGGAGGTTAAATAGTGGTGGTAAATAAGTAAAGCACTAGTAAAAGTCTAGAAAATTGAAATTTGGTGTACATACTAGAAGCAAAAGTTTAAACTTTTTTATAACATTTTGCACCCCCATCACCACCCTTACTCCATTATTAAAGGGGTTAACAAAATAAAATAAAGATATTGACTTGAAATTTGTTACACGTATCTATTATAACGAGATCTGGAACTAAGTTAGATTTTGAATATCTTTTTCGTTGAAGGATTGGGGGTGAAATAGGGGTAAATAAGTGAATTAACTAGTCAAAGCCCAGAAACTTGAGATTTCGTGTATACCCTAGAAGCCAAAATTTAAAAAATTTTTACGACGTTTTTCATCACAAAGAAACTTGAATAGGAAATCTGGATGTGGGGGTAGTTATTTCTAAAGGCCACGTCGGCGCACCGCACCTCACACATCACACAGTAAAATGAAGTAAAACCGTGCTTTTATACAAGACAACAACTACAACAACAACTTGAATCTCGCTCATCGCACATCGCACAGCATTCAGTACGGGCAATACCGTGTTTTTAATAATATTATGAAAGAAATAGCCGAACGATATATGAAATTCTTTTGTATGCAGACGACCAGGCTAGCCGCTGTGTGATGTGCGATAGGTGTAAGCGCTGTGTGGTGCGCCGACGTGGCCATGCACTTGAGGCATGAGTTTTTTGGTGTTAAAATAATGTACCTAGTTTTAGGTAAGACGATTTACATGAGTGAAGGTTTCTTCTGCTGTTCGACCTGCAACAAAAAATATGTTTATAAGAAGGGAGTGGACCAGCATATTAGATATGAGTGTAATATACCTCCTCAATTTAAATGCGAATATTGCTTCAAAGCTTTTAAACAGAAGGGAAATTTGAAATATCACAAGGCCTCTGTTCACAATAAATACTGATAATTTCTAATAAAATTTAAACAATACTTAGTGTTTTATTTTATTTTCAACAGTGTGCATTATTTTGAAGTTTATATTATATAGCTTCCTAATAATTGTGATTTTAAAAAGTCAGACAATTTTAGTATCACTATTGTATTATAAATATTTGTATTTCTTAGTTTTCTTGATAACTAATTACACTACCCTGCAAGATTTTGCCCCTGGACAATGAATAGTTGTTTCGGAAGTAATTTTTCCCGCTGAAACCAAATCCGGGCTCAGAATTGCTCTATCACGTCAGGTTTTTGAGATATTCTAACCTAAAAGTGCAAAAATCGTTGTTTTTTGACATATTTGAGGTTATGTAGTACCGCGAATTTTTTTTCTTAAAAAACTATGTGTGGGATCGTAAAGTACAAGCTTTCCTCTTTCAAATGCCGTTGGGTTTGCTCAAATATCCTTTTTTTTTCGCAGAGATATCGCATTATGAAATTTCCATATTTGTAATTTTCCCTATACCTGAAAACTCATTGGGGACATGTGTATATCAAGAGATTGTTTTTTTTATTAAGAAACGTAAAAAATGTTTAAAAGTCGATAACAACTCAATATTTTCTTATGTCAAGAGATCTTCTTGTTCAGAATCTATGGTCAGATTTTCAATATTTTTCGAAGAAAATACAATATGGCCGACCTGAGTTGATTGAAGTTACAATAGCGTGTATGGAACTTTCATGAATTTTTTTTTATGAAAGAATGGCGTATTTAGGTAGATTCTCTTGGTGTGAAAAACTGACCATAAAATTTTCGTATACCGAGAAATTCACGAATATGCAAATTCAAAAAGGATATCTCGACGAAAACAAAGATATTTGCACAAATTCAGCAGCATTTGGAAGAGTAAGACCAGTACTTCAAGATACTTTGTATTGTTTTTTTTTATTAAAAAAAGTGATGATGCTACATAAACTCAAAAATGTAAAAAAAGACAGTGTTTTTGCTCTTTTAGGTTAGAATATCTCAAACATCTGACGTGATAGAGCAACTCTGAGCCCAGACTCGGTTTCAGCGAGAAACCTCGGAAACAACTATTCATTATCTAGGGGCACAAAATTTTCAAAATTTTGCAGGGTAGTGTTATTTTACGCTAGATATTGAACCACATTATTGAGACTTTGTGACATCTCAGATATATTCTGTGTAATGTGATAAATCGAAAATGTGACAGAGGAGCCAGCCGTTTTACTGTACCATCAATCTCACATTGTTTTTCATTTTTTTTGCTATGATATCTTGCTCTTTTTTCTTTAAATGATTTACGTAAAGGAAGTCTTTTTTCTTGGCCAATGAAGGGATATTCCCCTTCAATGACCAGCCAGCATTAGTCGTGATATCGTTATGATAGCGTTTTACCTGAAAATTTACTTTTTACGAAGGTTAACTTTACATCCATCTGGTGATTGTTTTTGATAAAAGAATTGCCGATTCTACGAACTTTTGATGAATACCAGTTATAATTCGTATCGCAGAGCTCTTTCAACATGAAAATTGGATTCAGCGCGCCAAAATATAAAAATGCAATTTCATAGATAAAATCTAACACAAAAATACCTCAACGATAAAATGAAATTTTCAAAGTACATACCCATATCAATTTGGTAGGTCTAGTTTCTGGGTCTGAACTTTTTTTTGTGCTGCTGTGTTATTCAAAATAATTAATTTCATTTATAAATTAAAATTCCGCTACTAAGAAGAATTCTCATATCACTCTTTTGTCTGCCATGTCTCTAGGTAATAACTGCATGCTGGCTTCCATACCATCATATCGACAAAATGCAACCCCAGATTATCAAAAAAAAAAAAAAAATTAATAACGTCTATATATGATAATCACAGGGTTTCGGTGACCCACAATTTGATGATCTGACTATATGGCACATCAGATGAAAAAGCAGGTAGTAGTAGTTTACTTGATTTTGAAGGTTCTTGAAAATGCTGATTACAAAATACTAGCCAAACCATTTAAATTACATGCGCTCGATACTCGAATATGTCAAAAGTGTTTGATTTTCGTCTTTGACAAAACATGTAAAAGTTCTGGAAGATAGATAATGCAGCAGCTTTATTCTTGGCATGCTTCGCAGTGCACGTATACGTATTGATGCGAACGGCATATTTGCGAACACTTTCTATATACGGTATTCTTAACTGCATTTCGGTTATGTACACGAACGATAACAATCACTCGTTAAAATGCACTTGGCATGGCAATTTTCGAAAAATACCTAACTTCACTGTGTTTGAAATGACAGATGACGTATCTTGACTGATGAAATTTGTAGTTGATTTTATTTAAAGAAAAAGAAATAAAAGAATAGAGATTTTTTTCCTTAAGAAAATGACTTTGGGAACGTAGCCCGTGTAGCCACGACAAATTGTTTGTGTTGAAGAGTACAGTTTCTTTTTTATTATTTCACTAAGAATTTATTATGTAATGGAGACTCCACGCCGAAATGGCAACGCCTCTACTAAACAAAAGCGGATAATTGTAGAACTTCCAAAACTCACTTCTAAGAAATTTTCTAATGAATTTACGCAAAAAGATGGTCAGTGTATATGGCAAGAACTTACTACCTATTAAATTTAAAAAGAGAACACCTGATTGCTACAAATTCATAGTAGAACCTTACTGGTGTGGTTACGCTCAAACCTGTAGCTCTTTTCTGTGGTCTCATAAATGGTTCTACAGTTTCAATGAGAAATCTACATAATGCAGACGTTCTAAATATGGATTTTCACCAAGTATAGGTCGAGTCTATCAACTATTCTAATTATTTGTACCTATGAACTCTTCTTCACTTAAAACTTCAAATTAATCTACATTATTATAAACTTGTTGTGCCTCTCCATTGGGATTTTCTGCATTTTGTAGATTTTCAGTGTTCGCAATATACTGCAGATCGTTCATTATCAACAAATATAACAATACAATAAATATTCTTAATTTATCGTAACGAATTTGAAGACTTTAAAAACATACCAAATAAAATATTAGATTATGTATCATCATTCGCATATTTACCAACTGCCAAAAACCGCTCCTTGTTTAATACGAGCACTCGAATACTTTGCGAATGGTGAAGAATGTCTAAAATGAATTTTTGTTCGAATTGTAGTGAAATGAGAGTAACCTTAAAAAATGCGTGCAGTCAAGAATAGCGCTGCAAGTATATACGTATCTCTCTGCATACGAATAATGCCAACATTTATTTAATGAACACACGAGGTTTATTTACTACGAACAAGGCATTTCACGGTAATACATCACCCATTTGTCATCATTTCAATCTGGTCCATCAACATTCCCTGGGGTTTAGTGTTTCATCAGATGAACTCCTTGCCACATGGTGTAGTTGAACCAGTTTTAAAGAAAAATTGATAAAGTAATACTGTGGATATAACATTGTTACGTTATAAGCATAGGATAATTTAGATTATCTATCTATGAAAATAGTAATAATAAAAATCAGTTGGAAACCTTTGAGGTCGATTTTTCTATTTGCTGATGTCTTTTGAGATGGTTGTGATGCGATTTAGTGTCTGTAAAAAAAAAGTTGACGCAATAATGTTTTAGGTTTGGGTTTTCATATGAACGGTGAAGGGCTATACTGTTGCAGCACCTGCAATAAAAGATACAAATATAGAAATGGAGTAGGCCAGCACATCAGATATGAATGTAACAAACCTCCACAATTTAAGTGCGATATTTGTTTCAAAGCTTTCAAACAGAAAGGAACTTTAAAAATTCATATGTCTAGTCTTCATAATGTATATATTTAAGTGTTTTTTATCACTAATAAAAATTTGCAGGAGAGATAACAATTATTGAAATCTTTTCAACAACTACCGGAATAGGATTAACATTTATATCCCAGTCGCAGATAAAATGTAATAACAACACAGGCATACACAAAAAAATTGGATTGGCTTGTGTACTACAATAGCGTATCTCTATGTATCTTGATACTCTGAAACCGAACTGAGTTCAGATTTAGTCAATTGACTAAGTATTTGAGCATAATCTCATAAAACAGTTAAAAATTTCAATATGGGTGACGCACAGTATGGTGTGGTCTTTACAGCTGATAATGCCAAATTTTATACGCATAAATTCGCATGTAATCTGATTTTCAAGTGACTTGTTTATATAACTGTTACTTTGCGCACAAGCTGATAGTGCTATTTTATGTTTTATGTTAGTTCGCTGAATCTCTTTTTATGGGTTTTCTGAAGGTATGTAGACTTTTTAATGCTCTCTATTTAATTTTATTACCAAAATATTTACAATAACGCTTATTTTAATAACATGATCTTTGTTACCCCGATTATTATGGTATTGCATGACTCGAGCATATCTCTATTGGCTATTTTAATTTCTGTTAAGCAATTCAATTATGTCTGTCCCAACTAAAACTTATCTACAAGAACTGCCAGCAACTAAAACTTTACACTGTTTTAGGTATCATGGCATTATCAAGAAGAAAACTTTTTGAAATTTGGCATCAAGAAAGTGATGCCAAAAATAAAAACTTGAAAGTATTTTCTTATGTTTCAAATACACTTGGACTAAATACGTACACTGAAGACGTAAAATTTCTCATAGCTAAAAAATTGGTGAAAAATTTAACTAGTGCGATAGCTCAAAAATGGAAAGAGTGTCACCGAACATTAAAAGCCTTTGAAGCGCGGCATCATCAATGGCTGGATGATTACATCGTATTTTCTATTGAAAATACCGAGGTGATATTGAAAAAAGAGAACGACTCTTAATATAATCTACAGCTGTTCAATGTCTGTATGCTTGTTAAATTTAATTTAGTCTAGTTTCTTACTTTCTCCTTAAATCTTTTTATTCTTTAAATCATTCGATAAAGTTATTAGTATAGGTTTCTTATTGTATAAAACTAAATTAAAAGTAATGAACCAATATGTTCGAGACCTTCAAAATTTAGAGCAGGGCACAATCTTAACAGAAAATTTTCCAATCTTGGCTCAGTGTTGCAAGAAATATTAATGAAATGATACTGGGTTGATATTATTATGGTTTTTACAGAAACTTGAAATGTTTGAGCTAGATAATAGTTATTTGTGTCAGTACCTCTGAAAATTCTAATTATTTTGTTTTATGTGTAGTTTTTTATACATAAATATGCACAATTAAATTTGTGATAATTTAAGTGAAGGATAAAATTGAGAAAGTTTACTACAAATGTTATGGACACATTTCTTTGTTAATGTTTTTTACTGTGAAATACAAATAAGTCACATACCCTCGCACAAATCATTTAAGTGGGTATTTCTTCATTTATTTATTTCATAAGTGCATATATTAAAATTTGTTGTAAATATTACCTTTTGGAAATAAATATATTTCATTATATCATTATTATTATTATTATTATATAATATCCCAAATTGACAAAAAAAGTTAATTTAAATGGTATATTTACAATGTACCACGACAAAAGAATGCTTGCTATCAATTTGAATTTTTATTGTGAAGCTGAATTTAACGAAATCTGGAATTAAAAATGTATCATTAAAATTTGGCTCGATGCTGTACCTAAATGACATAGTAGCTGTTTTTCTTATTAAATGTCTCTGACGAAATTATAATATCTGCATATATCGAAATAGTAGGTATCCACTGGACTTTGTGAACAAATAAAATGTTTGTGTCATCGGCGAACACGTAATATGAATGTTGTATTTGCTGTGTAGGTATAACGCTAAATCGTCAATTCAGTGTCAATAAGTGGCCCTAATATGGACCCCTGTGGTACACCAGATATATAATATGGGATATTTATCGCCCTGTGTTTCGTTCACATAGACTACTTACGAATAGCGTTTAATATTGCTTGATAGTTTAACGTAGGGCCTCTATCTGTATCTAAATAGCTTCAAAATAAGTAAATCATAATCTACGCAATCAAAGCGCAAAGGTACGAGTCCATTAAAACTGCAAGTTATATAATAATAATAATAAACGGCTTTATTCAAAGAGTGTAGATGTACATTTACAAGTACATTACAAATAGCAATTTACAAGGCGAAGTTTAGCCATGTGGCTATTCTTACACTTAACCTTATAAATCACTTACCTAATTAATTAAGTTAAAAATAATACATTAAAATACAAAAATGCAATACAATATTACAATAGTCCAATGTAATAGGGGGACGGTATACACTTTATAAAATATATTTATAGAAATGCTAAAAAATTAATTACTCAAAATAACTAAATAAAAAATCAATCATAAACACAGTGCAAATATGGTGCCCAAGAGTATATTCTAGTTTTTGTTGGAATTAATAAACCAGGCTTTGATTTCTTTACGGAAGATATTAACTGTCGATAGATTTTTATATATGGGATCAATAGAGTTATATAAGGCTGCGGATGTGTAAGAAAAGCTACGTTGGAAGAGGGCTGTACGATGTTGTGGCACTGTTAGCACGTACCGATGTCTGATGTTTACAGTATGTACTGACGATCTGAAAATTAACTTGTCTCTCAAGTAACTTGGAATAGAATATATTATTAAAGAAAATAAGAAAACTGCATAGTGGAATTTAACGAGTTGTTCCATTTTTAACCAACGCAACTCAACATATTTGCTTGAAACATGATCAAATTTTCTTAAGCTGTAAATAAAACGACAACAACAGTTTTGCAAAACTTGTAGTCGATTTTTTGTAGCTTGATCCAGGCAGTAAAAATACATAAAATTGCAATAATTGAATACAGGCATGACTAAAGTTTCACAAAGTTTTTTACGTTGTTTAAAGTCCAAGATATGCCTGTTTGTATACAGTACTTTTAGCCGGGAATAAAATTTATGGAAAAGAATTTTTATGTGCTGCATAAAACGTAATTTTTCGTCTATTATTACCCCAAGATTTTTGGCATGAGTAGAAAATGACAAATTTTCTTGATTAATATTTAGTTGAATAGAATCTCGAGTATGTTCTGAGCAGAATAGAATAACAACTGATTAGGTAGGGTTAATTTTAAGGTAATGTTGATGCGAATATTGATAGATGTTGTCTAAATCTTGGTTGATCAAATTAGTGGCAATAGCTGCATTAGATGGCTCAAAACAGTGAAGAAGTTGGGTATCGTCAGCATATGCTTGCACATGCGAACTATAACCTACGACATACTTGAAATTATGCTGATGGTATTATAATTAGTATAAGAGTTTTTGTCCTCTTTCTGAAATAGTGAAATGACTACTGATGATGATAGAATAAGTTATAGTTGTATTTTCGAACTGGCATAGAGTTATGTATGTATGATCTGTAGATATTTTATTTTGTTTAAGTATATAATTTATTTGTCTATAATTCATTTAAGTCATTTGACACATATATCATCTTGATGTATGATACATCAGAATTCTGTTAAAGTGTGACCAACCCCTTTATAGAGAGATTAACTCAACTTTTTTTGTCTACCATACTTCAAATTTGATAGAAAAATGTCCAATGCTCAGCTATATTTCGGCGTGAACATTTAATATTTACAAAACCATTTATGAAATTTAATTTGGGTTTTAATTCTGATATTATTTTGATTGTATCATTTTTTCACGTGTCAACCACGTGAATCTGTAAAAGTCTGTAAAAAATAAAATAACTGATCCATTTTTTAGATTTGAGGTTCTATATGAGCGATGGAGGACTCTACTGCTGTGGAACCTGCAATAAAAAATACAAATATAGGAAAGGAGTGTTCCGACATATGAAATACGAATGTAACAAACATCCGCATTTTAAGTGTGGTATATGCCTTAAAGCTTTCACACAGAAAGGATCGTTAAAAAATCACATGTCTAGTATTCATAATGTATTCATGTAATGTGTTTTGTATTGATTTCAAAATAATGGGGAACAAAATAAAGGACATATTTTTTGAAACTTTATAATTTTATTTTCGAAATGCCACAAAGCTGTATACGAATTATGTGTTTTTATTCTGTAATTAATGTATCATTATATTCCTAAAATTTGGGCGAAACGTAGCAGCAAGCAACACAATATCCAGAAGCTTTGACTTCTTGTCTCCAATACCGAATACTGCTATCAAAAAGGATATACGTTAAGCTTCACCTCTCTTTGTGCATGGAGGTAGGAAGCACCTTTCAGGTCTCCAGAAAATTCTTACAAACGCCGGTTCTAACTTGGCGTTTGTTCTACCTACGTAAAAGACACGGTATGAAAATAAAAACGCTGCCAAAATGATAACAATTGTGAAAAAACTAAACGAACAAAGCTGTAGAAAATTAATTTCGGACAGAAAATTAAAAGGAGGCATATAGTATTATGTCATAATATTTAATTAGCTATTTTTCATACATTTAGTATACAGTGTGTCTCACTTAAGAGTATAACAGCGTAATAATTCTTTTGCTTTTTGTCGGATTTGAATCAAACTGATCTTAAAATATAGAGGTCACCAAGGTCTTTTCAGGTAAAAAAATTACTTTCCATCTTTAAATGCAAGACCATCTTCGATACTACATTGTATGAAAAAATGAAAGTCATTTTTAGTCAAAAAATTTTGTTAATAAAACTTGATCGAAATCATTCAGAAACCCTGAAGTTTAGTTAAATTCTAAAAAAATGAGGTCTTGATGAAAAAAATCCTTTTGAGGCATTTAAATAAAAATTATTTCTTCGAAACAATTTACATAAATGAATAATAAATACAACCAAAAAATTAAATATTATGTTCTATCAAATCTCCATCAGCCCTAATGCATGTTCGCTGTCTGTTATGGTTCATAACTTCTCGGAGGATTGCAAGCTTAATTTCAGCTCAAGCTTACCTAATCCGGTTTTATATTTGTAGTCTATTTCGTATCTTCGTTTTGTAGACTTCTTTAGAAACCCCTATAAAAAAAGTCCAAGGTTGTGAGATCAGGTGACCTCGGAGCCCAATGAATAAAATGGCTATTCCTTCCAATCCACCTCCGGGGAAAGTTGTTGTTTAGCAAATTCCGTACTACTCTTGCATTGTGGATTGGAGCTCCATCAAGTTGAAATATCACATTGTTGTATGCAGTAAGGGGCAAGTTTTCCATTTCGATCGAAAATTCAGTTTGCAAGGAAATTAGAAAACGTTTCGCATTCAAATTTCCCTCAAAGAAATATAGCATTATTATTTGTTCTTTCAAAATACCGCACCACATATTTACCTTTTCTGAATACTGGCGTCGAGAAAAAACAAAAGAATTATTACGCTGTTACATTCTTAAGTTAGATACATTATACATACATGACCGGTCAGGATATAACACATGTGATAAAACGCAAACTCATTTAGTGAAAAAAAAACATGAATATGTTACGTAAAAATAAACCTACAGATTCGGAGAAATTAATAACAAATTGTGTTATTAATACATTCTAAATAAACCACCTAATATAATAAATCCACAAACAAAGAAAAACAGGAAATATTGCAACATTTTTTTTAAATGGTAAATGTATTTATGACTTCAATAATGGTTCTCTCTTTAAAAAGTTGCAGATACTGTAGAATGCTCCTTTTTGTAAACTTCTTGTATCTTTTTGAAATTCTCTTAAGGTGGCCGTTCCCTAGAAAGAGACATCCGATAGGGAAATATTTATTATTTTTGCCCATAACTTTTTTTTCTTTGTACGTATATTTAAAAAAAGCTATAAGTACCTAAGTAGAACCATAGCAAGACTATTACTATGAATATGCACTCAATAATTTCAGTGGTTTGCAAAATAGCTAGATTTGAAACTACGAAATAGGAAGATTAATGTAATTTTTAAATTTAAATCTAGCTATTTTGCAAACCACTGAAATTATTGAGTGAAAATTCATAGTAATAGTCTTGTTATGGTTCTACTTAGGTACTCTTATAGTTTTCTAAATATACGTACTAAGAAAAAAAGTTATGACCAAAAATAATAAATATTTCCCTATCGGGTGTCTCTAGGCCACTTTAATTCTGAATATTTCTTATCTCGTCTGATAAACTACTATATAGTAAAATTGTTTAGTATTTTTAAAATACAGTTATAGCGTGGGGATATTTTAAAGCATAATGTTCTCTGTTTTAATATGCTTAATCGGTCTTCATGTCTTGTATCATATATATATTTTTTATTTAGTTTAGAAAATAAGTTCATGTTACTCTTCGTGTACATCAAACAGTTGAATGTACAGGGTTGGGCAAATATGTGGAAACACTTGATTTTCTTGATAAGCTTTAAGTCAGCAGCCTGATAATATCCTAGTCTATCAACGAATGTTCATAAGGAGTTTTAAGTAGCATGCTGCGGTATTTCTTGAACAACTATCTCCCAACTCTTTCAACGACTGATATTTGGAGAGTCTAAAGGACTTAAATCTGGCGATCGCGGTGGTCATTCAATATGTCCTCTTGAACCTATACATCTTTGTGGCAATATTTCATTCTGACGCCCGTCAGTTCCATAATGAGATGGAACTCCATCTTGGCGATACCAAATTTGATCTGAGAGTCTTTTAGGATTCAAAGTGCTTAATTTTTTGTAATAACAAATTTGATTTTCACGAACTATTACACATATATGTCTTACTCTTTATTTTGTTTGTTATGTATATTATTTAACATCATTTGTTTGGAACTTTTCTCGCGTTCTCGAGTTCCATCAGAAAATAATAATAATAAAAACGAAAATATGAAAACAATATTTGTTTCATTGAATTCGCTGTAAGTCAAATTTATACCATATTATCACCACATAATCGATAACAAAACGTGTTAAGGTCAAATTTTGATAAGCATTGAAAATATGAATTTTGTCCAAGAATGTTGTTTATCATAAAAATTGAATCTAGAATTGCAGTTTAACAACGGAAAGGAGGTGCGTAAAGATCAGCCTTTTTTCGTCTATCCCGATCATGAAAATAGAAAGTTTTTGTGGGATCCATTATTTTATATTTATTTTTAGTTCAAGTCTTCATTATGTTTAGATAAAATTGATATGAAGTATCCTACAGTAACTTGCATTAAAATTTTCTCAAAGAGAGCATATTTAGTTTTCTAACATTTTCGACGTTTTTTCGAATTCTTAATGATATATCGTTATAAAACGCAACATGAACGGCATGAACCACTACAATTTTTTTATAATCTTATAATTTCTAAACGCAAATTAATTGTGGTTCAGTGAGTGCTTTGTAATGAAGAAGTAGTAGAAAAAGCTCGAAAAGACGTCGAAATTGTTAGAAAACTATCAAATAAGCTCTGTTTGAGACATTTTTAGTGCAACTTACTGTAGGATATCTTATATCAATTTTATCTAAACGTAATCTTGAATACTTGAACAAAAAATAAATATAAAAGAATGGCTCAAAGAAAAACTTTTTATTTTCATGATTGTGGTAGATGAAAAAAGGCCGATCTTTATCCACCTTCTTTTTGAACTTCGTGGACTACATAGTTTAAAATATTGGTTGCGGCAGGGACTGTCCCTTTTTCTACAAGTTTTTATTCAATTTTACGTGTTTGTCAGTAAGATCTCAACCAGTTAGTTTAATTCAAATCTTGCAAGTCAATTTTGAAAAATTTTCAGTTAATCTATTGTCTTGAAATTTTGCATATATATGTAGTGTCCATGACACAACAATATTTTAGGATAAAATCTATAGAGAATGGACTTAAAACATGGATAAGAGGTCGTTTTTGAATTACCGGCGACTCGGATAAATGCAAAAATTTTAAAGGCAATTCGTAGCGAAATTGAATAAACTTTTTTTTAAACAAGTAATTTATTCATATAAATTTGTTACAGTAAATACAGTTAATAATGTAATTGATTATATTTATAGACTATATTTTCTTTAAATAAGGGTGAGTTACATGTAATGCTAGATGATTAGGCTGTTTACATCTTAATTTGCTAGGTCTTTTTTTCTCACAAATTTGTATTCAACTTTACATACAGGGTGTAATTAGTTTCATGACATAAAAAAAACTGGTAGTAGGGAACGACAAGACAAACAAAAAACCTTATATAACATGGGGTCTAAAGCTCATAGTTTTGGAGAAAAAAAATAAACAAAAATTTCCAAAATACTTAATAACATAGTTTAAAAACTGCTGGCATACTGTGGTAGGTTTTATTGCCTCGCGTCTTGTCGCACATGATACTCTGACATTCCTGCAAATAAGTATGTTGACAAAGCAGTTAAAAGTGACCGATAGAGGACACCGCCATGTTTTTTGCTTCTTCGCGGCCAAATTATCTTATTACGCGTGCTATAGTCTCCCTTGTAATATTCTCAAGTAATAATTTGTGTCCCTACTTCGTAAATAACGTACACACGACGCGACCTACCTGTTCCTTGGTTTTGTCTGTTGCTTTTGTTCTTTTTGAATTTTATGCCACTTACGTTAAGATTTATTTCATTGACCTATCGTTCAAGTCGTTAGTACTTGGTTACGTAATCCTCACCATGCCCCCTACCCGTCGATACCACAAAAAATCAGTCCCCCCCCCCCTTTTAACACATGGTTTTATTTATTGACAAACTTTTAAGCAGGTTTTTTCTCCAATTTGTTTTCCTGCATAACCATGTTTATTTTCGATCTTCCCCACAACACCCGAACTATAACCAGAATATTAAACATGAGTATAAAAAGTAAAGATAATAAATATAAAAATTGTATTGAAATATTTCATAGCAGTTTATAATAAAGATAAATCGGTAGCAACACAGCCCCAGCCATACCAGCGGCTCACATCAATTTATGTTTTTATCGTTGATAAAATATATTTGATGTTTTTGTATAAATTTTTATATTTATATAGTACTCACTGTATTTAATGAGCTACATAGATTTAGTATTAGATTTTATATTTAATAGGAAATAAAAATATTTAAATGGAAATGGTTACGTAAGACACTACTCGTTCGTGCTTTTGTGTTACTTTTTGGATTTTGGACCAACTTTTTGTTTTTATTTTCTTTATTCATAACGTTAATTCACAGTTTAGTGTGGTGTTTTAAAACGCAGATTTTGGACATTATGGGAGATTACACTTATCCAGAGCTCGCTGATATGCACTTGGTGTATGAGGAAACTGGTGGAAATCCAGCCGGTGCGGAAGAGCTTTAGAACAATTGCAATAACGCATTTTAATGTGCATATAAACCATAAAAAATGATCCTAATTTACCAAATGTGCTGAACGGAGTACGTATGTCCTTATTTCGACGTGCCGAAATGTGTATACGTTGGGATTAATGGTCATTTCGAACAATTTTTGTCAAAAATTCAAAAGAATTGTTCAGTTATTGATTGTTACCTATTGGGAATTAAAGGTATCATTACTATTATTAATATTCGCTGTCTTGTTTTGATCTGTTTATTATTGTTTACATTGATTTTTATAGAGACCAATGACTCGATTTTTGGTTTTCGATACCTGATTAGGAAAAATTATGCGCTCAATTCCTTAAAAATATAAGATTTTTCCTAACTTAAAATACATAACTATTTTCTGTTATCGTATCTCGGACGTCTAACAATGTTACAAATGTTAATAAACCACCTTTAAATTTTATAAATTCTTATAAACGACAATAAAAGCTACAATAACTTTGTTCCAAATTAAAATACACATGTAAACAAATCCTATTTAAACCTCTGTGGCCATGCTATACTTGCGTTGTGCCTAAAGAGAAGGAATTATTTACATTTTCATAATTACTGGTATAAAAAGTTCGGTACAAGTAATCCCATGAAAGTGGCGCACTTCTTCCAGTGGGAACACAAGTCGGGTATTACAGTTTTTTATTATTTCTAATATTGCAAACTATAACATCCATTGACTCTATAAAACAGTGGTTCTCAAAAGTTTCCTACCTTAACATTAAAATGTTAAACCTATGTCAGTTTTTTCAAAGTGCTTCTAGAGAAAAAAGTCATATAGGTTTTTTGTTTCTCTAGGCGGTCGCTATTACCAGTGTTTTTTAATGACATGAAACTAATTACACCCTGTATTTGTCAGTCAATGTAGGTAAAATCTCGCAGTGCAATGCTATACCACTTCGACTTGACATTTTGCATTCATATGTTGCGTTGTACCGATCATTTTAACTGACATGTTAACATCCGCACAGGATCCAATTCTTGGACTACGGCCCTGCCCCCATTCAAATCACATAATATTTATATTCTTCATTTTAGTAAATTTTAATAAAAGCTCGTTTTAAAAAAAATCTATTATTCAACATTTGATTTCAATTACCGCCATCCTGAGTCCTTCCCATCTCTGATCTTCTAGATAATTAGACATATCACAACAGATTTAGAAGATTCTAAATAATATGCTTATTTATATATTTACTTTGTAGCTTTCTATGTGTAGGTCGGGTCGAAGACTGAATTAATGTTCCAATTTATTTATACAGGATATATACCAACCAGCTAGGGTTACGAAGTCAGGGAACTGATTTTACTTGTAAAAGTAAAGAATGTAACGCCTTTAGGAAGCATTTGTGGATCATTTTTTACACTGTTGCAATTGTAATCAGTTCCCGAAGTTTGTTTCTCTTTTATATACACACATCTTATAGAGACGCCTCTTGTGAACTAAAAAACAAAAATTAATGCGTATCATGTGTGACTTGAACCATTACTTTATTCGTCGACTGTACAACAATCTTTGGCTTTGGTTACTGGTGATAGTTTATTGTATTTAGTAGTAGATATCAAAATGTTATGTTGTCATTGTTCTAGTTAATAACGGGAGAAATAGTTTTTAGCACACCTTTAACAATTGAAGAACGGATAATACAAAGTATGATTCCAAGTGGAAGCGAGCACAGTGTACCTCCAATAGCCGGAGGGTCAATACTATATAATGCTATTAAAAGAGCAAACGATTACCACCAAACCAGCGGCGTATATCCCATAGCCGGAGATCGAGTAGTATATCATACTATTTCAAGTGGAAGTAATAGTCCTCAACCACACAGCTTAGCCTCAACAATTGGAGATCCATCACCGTACAGTACTGTTTCAAACGCAAGTGACTACTCACAAACACGTAGTACAACTTCAACAATGCCAGAACTAGTACCATTCAGTACTATGCCAAACACAAATGACTACCTACAAACACGCAGTACAACTTCAACAATGCCAGAACGAGTACCCTACAGTACTATTCCAGACAGAAGTGATTACCCACACACACGGAGTTCAACTTCTACAATGACAGAACCGGTGCCATATAATAGTACTGTTCCAAACGCAAATGATCGCTCCCAAATACGCACGTCTTCAGAGATCGAGGAAAGAAACGCTGGTGGCAGTTACCATCAACCACGTAATCGTACTTTCTTAAAGGATGAGCAACTTGATATCTTGAGAGAGTTCTACAATACATGTCATTTTCCTGATGGACGACAAAAACGTCAGCTGTCACAAAGAACAGGATTGAACTATCGAGTCATCACAGTCTGGTTTCAAAACAAAAGACAGCAGGAGAAAAGAAAGAAACCTAGTTAAGAACACAAAACCCTGAGTAGTCATGCAAATTGGCACAGTTGTTGAAGTGTTAGATCGATTTTCAGTTTACCTCAGTTTTGCCGTTAGTTAAGTTAAGATTCTAAGTTATTAGATGCCATGTAACAAGACAAAATATCCCTAAATGTTGCGAAATTCAAGGAGGATTTCGTATCAGTTTGGGTCACTAGATATGTGAAACGGCACCGAAATAGTCTGACGCTTTCACGTTTCAAGATGAGATTTTGTCATTCTCTAAAAATTTAGTAATAGATTAGCTTACATTCTCTGCTTAAACTACAATAAATAAATAATAAGTATAATAAACGACTAGTCTAAAATTAAATTAAAAGTAATCTTTAGAACACATATTTTAATGTTTGAACAGTAGTGTGGAATAGAAATAAGTTATATTTTAATACAGAGCACCTAGTACAACAAATGTAGAATATATTTTCGTGTGGCTAATATATTTAGATTTTATGTACTTATAGTGTAGGCAAATTGGACGAAAATCGACCTAAACTTGAAAAAGCTTACCGAATGAATAGATTTTCACGAAACCTTGTGGATTCTGTTCGTTTGGATGTCTAGATCAAACTTTAAAAAAAAAATTAGCCGCTAACCCAAAATTGTTTTAAACAATGATACTGTTGCTAATTTGTTAAGTAGCAAAATTGAAGCAAATTTCAAAAACCCAATTCATATTTAATAATTTGGCGAAAAATGACAAATTAGATTTTCGAAAAAATGCATATTTTTCGAGATACAGCGGTTCGAATTTTTCCAAAAAGAGGGAAGAGGAAATAAAAAGTGACGAGAAAAATTCAAAAAAATTCTGGTGAATGTGTTATTAAAATACAAGACTTTTCCCTTTTTGACTTTTTCCAGAAGTGCATCCTGCCCAAATTTTTCCGGAAAAACACGAAAAAGGACCCTTATCGGAAAATGGAAAATCTCGTAAACTGTGAAATTTAAAAATCTGGAAAATTCAGACATGAAATGTAATATATGGTTTAAAATTTTGATCTGTTGTAAATTTTTTGTAACGTGCACATTTTCCGAGTTTTCAACAGTTTTTCACGATCAAGAATGTACAGGGTGTGCACTGTAGAATCGCTGGGAAATATTTTCGAGTTTCTAAAATGGGCGCTAGGGGGAGCAACAGCCATGACCGAATAGAAAATTAGGATTTTCCCTGTATTTTGCTAAATTAAGTGAAATTGAAAATATATGCATCTTAATCCTAAAATAATTTCGAATCTTTTTGTTTTCCATTTTTTTAGCAACTTCAAGAATAAGTGGTGGAGAGATGCTAAAAAAAGATTTTTTTAGAATGTCGATTACCCCGATTAGCCTTAACGGAATTTAACAAACTTGGTCTCATTACAAAGTGTTTTGCTTAGTCTGTCGAGGGCGCTTCACGCTGCTTTCATTTGATCATTACCGTCGCCGATAGAGGGCGTTATTTGACATGTTAACAAATTCAAATTAAAAAAATAAATAAATAGAATGGTATATTTATTTGTACACGGTAAAATAGAGAATTAAAAGCTTCAGATGTCAGTGAAAACCACAATTCGATAATTTTTATTTTTATTTATTTATTTATTTTTTTGGTATTGGATTTCTCCATTAGCCAGATACAAATTACGTATTTATTGCTTTATTCATTCGTTCATAACTAACCTAACACGACGACCCAACCTTGCAATATACACAGGATGATAGGTCACAAGGACACTCTCTTCTCGCCCAGATAACGTTTTTCTAACAGTAGATATTAGCAAACAAAGTTAAAATTGAATTATTATCCGATCTTACCGACGGAATTTGCAAAAGTAACTGTTGAAAACAAGTAAGCTGTGAAAATAACAATGAAGAAACTGCATATCAAACATATTCAGTAGAATATATATTACAGAATATAAAAATTAGTAATGAATAACAATGACAACCAATCTGATAGTAATAACAATAAACAATATAACAAATCAAATATCCATAAAGCGGCAGGGTGGAAAAAATGCTAAAAAAGAATTTTTTTATCCTATAGGCGAGATTCTTATTAGAATCGCTTTGTCTTAGGGTGTAGTTCAACACCCTAAGTTTGCTTACAAATTTGCGAACCGCTTGATTTTATAATTAACAGTTAGTGAGTAAATAGGCCCGTTTTCTATATTTCTTTAAATATCTCCGTTTCTGCTAACTTTCAGTATCACATAAGCATTAGGATAATTTTTCGTTATTAAATTCTCTAAAAAATGAGTACCGATAAACGTCGCTAGGTGCAATTGTTAACTTGCAAATGACTTCCAAAGTTTTCAAAACACGTTATTTTCACTATTTTTTTATTCGAAAACAACTAGACATAGAGGGCTAAAAATTGAAGATGGTGTATATATTGTCCCAATAATGTACAAAAAATTTCAGCAAGATTGGTTTATTATTTTTTGAGTAATTAATAATTTTTTTAAAAATGTTGTCTCGTTGGAATTTTTGAAATATCGCAGTTTTGGCCGATTTTATGAGGTTTTCTATGCGTGAACCTTTTTACGCGCGACATAAATAAACAAATATCTTGTTATTTTTTAACTTTAGAGAATCCGCTCTTGTATATCTAAAAAGCTGCTATTTTTTTACAAATTAAAAAAGTCTGTCCCAGCATGCGCAGGAGCCGAGATAATTTTCTTTTTCAAAGAAATCGTGAGGACGTATTATACGTCGTACAGTCGTCGGTTGAACTTTAATACTAGTACTTTCAATAAAGAAAAAAATTCAGTCCTTGATTGTGTTTAACAGTATTGAAAAACAATTGTCAAAGTTTATTATTAAAGTTGTTTATTTATGGGATATATCATTTTTCAATAGTTTTTTGAATTTTCTAAATGAGCTTCCCAATTATAAATGTATGTTACAAAAAATGGCACAATTGTTAATTAAGGATTTAAAAAAAATAGATAATTAATTACTCATATAAATAAATATTTGTATTTTCTTGGCCGTTGATATCAAATTAACTCGATGTAGACCTGGGATTTCTCGGTCAGCTTTAAATGCAAAATTTTTATATTTTCTTACGTTTCGGTTTTATTAACCGTCGTCAGAGGAAAAACTACAATATTTATATTAACCTACGATTATTTTTATGCAATTTTACAAATTTAATTTCATTACTTACAATTTAAAAATATCTGTTTACATTATTTTACCATTTCACGTCTATTTCTG
Source organism: Stenurella melanura (assembly GCA_963583905.1). Taxonomy (NCBI): domain Eukaryota; kingdom Metazoa; phylum Arthropoda; class Insecta; order Coleoptera; family Cerambycidae; genus Stenurella; species Stenurella melanura. The sequence goes on from OY757309.1 coordinate 8,313,300, forward strand.
TTGAAAGTTTTAATGCAACAAAATGCTGAATAAAAGTATTGTCTGCTTTCTGGTCTGTGTTATGACACTATTGATACAGTTTGTTTAATTAATGGATACAGTTTATTTAATTTATGGATGTTACACCACCACCAGCCATTAGAGAAAACTTCATATTTAATATCCATAAATTAAATAAACTATATCAATAGTGACATAGCACAGACCAGAAAGCATGCAATACTTTTGTTCAGCGTTTAGTTGCATTAGAACTTTCAACAGAAATAGACGTAAAATGGTAAAATAGTGTAAACAAAAATGTTTAAATTATAAGTAATGAAATTGAATTTGTAAAATTCATAAAATAATCGTACGTTAATATAAATATTGTAGTTTTTCCTTTGAGGATGGTTAATAAAACCTAAACGTAAGAACATATAAGAATTTTTCATTTAAAACTGACCGAAAAATCCCAGGTATACGTTAAGTTAATTACTCGAAAAGTAATAAACCGATCTTGCTGAAATTCTTTGTACATTATCAGGACAACATCGACACCATCTTCAAGAATTTTTAGCCCTCTATGTGCAGTTGTTTTCGAGTAAAGAAATAGTGAAAATAACGTGATTTGAAAGATTTGGAAGCCATTTGCAAGTTAACAACTGCACCTAGCGCCCTCTATCGGTACTCACTTTTCAGAGAATTTCATAACGAACAATTTTCCTAATGTATATGTCATACTAAAAGTTAGCAGGAATGGAGATATTTAAAGAAATATAGAAAAAGAGCCTATTTTACTCATTAATTGTTAATTATAAAATCAAGCAGTTCACTAATTTGTAAACAAACTTAGGGTGTTCAACGTCACCCTAAAAGGAAGCGACTTCATCAAGAATCTCGCCTATGGGCCAAAAATCCAATCAAAATCCCTCGCCTACTGAAAGATTTTTTTTATACCGGAGAACTTATTCTTATTCACAAATTAAATAATTTTCTATTAAAATTTGTATAAATTAATTATAATTTCAGAGATTATATGCATTTTGTGATATGAAAAAGTTTAGATACATTTTTGATGGCTAAAAACTATTGAAAACGAATATGTGCACATTACAAAAGAATTACAAGAGACCAAAATATATTAACCTATACGACTGAATTTTTCCAGATTCTTATATTTCATGGTTTAGAAGATTCTACATTTTCCGATAAGAATCATTTTTCGTGTTATTCCGGAAAAACTTGGAAGAGAGCACTATAGAAAAAAGTCATAAAGGAAAAAAAAGTTTTGTATTTTAATAATACATTAACAAAAATTTTGCTGGATTCTTGTCGTCACTTTTTATTTCCCCTCGCCCCCATCAATCTTTTTTCTTGGAGTTTGATCTAGACATCAAAACGAACAGAATCTACAAAGTTTCCACTCATACGGTAAACTTTATAGTCTGAAATGCTAATTTGCAATTATTGGTTTACGATTTTTACGATTAAGATTTTTTCTTTTGTAATTTCCTAGTTGATAATAAATATTACGAAATAAATATTTTCTTTCAATTATTAAATCAAACTAAAGTACTAAAGTAATATTAGCTCAGTGATGTCAAATTTTGTTTTTGAATACAACTTTAAAGAACTCAAGATAACCCATTACTGTGCCTATATAGGGTCGGCCACTTAAAACTTCCCAGACTACGAGTCTACCTCCTTATTTTTTATGCTACGACCAAGTTCGACACATCAAATTGTAGATATTTTTAAGGCCTTTAAATATGCATACAGAGTGATTTAAAAAAAAAATGAAAACATTATTTCGAAACGAAACTTAATTTCCTTGAATATTTTTTCCCTCGCACTGTACATGAACCGTGTTAATGTTTTCTTATAAAGGTTTTAATTAGCTTCAAATTATGTTATTACGTCATATTCGATATTTCTTTCGTTTTAAAGAAAACATTAAAATCTCTGTTTTTGACTTTAAAGTGAATTCTCTTAAAACAAATTTGAAAAGAATGTAAATAATAATTTTAAGCTTTATTTGTAAAAGGCATATCATAAACAATATTTAAAGTAACAACACAGCAACAACAAATAAAAGGAAACAATTTTTTCTCTCTCTTGTGATATCACTTGATGAACCCATTGCCAATAAGTGCATGTTTTCATGTAATACACATTTCTTACTAATAAAATTTGATTGCTCTTCTAGTGTCTCTACAGATATTTAAATAAAAAAAAATTATGATCATGATTTAATTTCATGAGCTTCCTTACTTTTATTCATTTTATGCAAATATTATCCAAAATTATAAAAAAAACAAACAAAATAATTTTTAATTATGTTAACAGAAATACTAAAAATAAAACAATGTTGATTTTGCAATTTTCTTTAAAATGTTTGTCAGGTAAAGAGAGAATTAAAAGTTTTTTACAAATGTTGTTCAAAATTTTGCAGTTAGTAGTTAAACCTTTTTATTAATTCACCATTCACTGTACGTAATAAAGTATTCCATCGACTAGAATTACATCCATTTCATATTCTATTTTTTAAATCCTCAATGTTCTGAGGTTGGGTGTTATGCACAAATCCCTTATGGTAACCCCACAAAAAGAAATCCAGTGGATTTAAATCTGGTGATCTAGCTGGCTATCTTACAGGTCTGGTATTGCCTATCCACTGATTTTCAATAATCGTGTTTAAATAATTAGAAACAATACAGGCACTATGTGGAGGAGCACCATCTTGATGGAACCAGATACTTCTTCTAACTTGCAGGGGAATCTCGTAAAAAATCTAGGTAACTTTCGCTATTTAAATTATTTTCAAAAAAATTTGGCCCTATTAATCTGCCACCAAGCATACCTATCCACGCATTGACTTTATATTTTACCTGAAAATTTCTTCCTCGCGTCCATCTAGGATTCCTTCCTATCACTCCAATAGTGCATATTGTGTCTGTTTACACTACCGCTTTCAAAAAATGTCGCCTCATCGCGCCAAAGAATGTTATGAAGGAAATTGTATTTTTCATTTAGTACGGACATTCGTGCTATAAAATGAAGTCGCCGTTCATAATCTCCTTGGCGAAGTTGTTGTATTAAAATCATTTTATAAGCACGATATTTTTTGTTCTTGAGAATTCTTCTAACCGAAGTCGAAGAAATATTCTCCAAAATATATAACCCCATCTCGTGAACATCAATTTTTATATACATGACAATTTTATTAAGTAGGTTTTTACAATTAATTTTTCCTACATGACCAAAATCAATATTTTTGTTCTGCACCTCTGACACCGCACTAATAAGCTCTTATCTTATTCCCCAGAGTAAAAAATTAAAGATAATAAACATAAATGCAAAAGAAATGTTTGATAGTAATTATAATTTCGATAAACTTTTATATAGAGGTCCCTAGCCATACCAACTGGCCCCATCGTTTTTATGTATTTATATTACTATAAATTATAAAATGATGTTTTTCACAATATACATTAGAAATACTATATTACTAAGCTTAATGATGTGTAAATATTTAACAATAAATATCATTAATCATCATCAATATCATTCCTCACCGGTTTACTTCTGTTTCTCTACCAGGAAACCGTTGAGAGTAGACTCTGCAAGCTTTTCTAGCATTACGTTTATATTTTCCATAAATCAATAAAAACTCTGTTTTTTCCATAGTTGAAAATTAAACCATGTCGAATTGTTAGTAGATTGACGAGCGAATTCAACAGAAAATAACTACACTGATTTATTTTAATTTGACATATTAAAACTTTCATGGCTAACTTAAAAAACCGCTGCCTAAGGAATCACTACTTCCACATCCAGATTCTTCATCCAAGTCACTTTAAAGGAAACATCTTGACTATATTTGCACTCTAGTATGTGGAAATTATTGGTCATAGAATTTTAATAATATTTGAGGCAGATGTCATAGAAAAGTTTGAGGAGTTGGTTTCTACCATATACGTTAAAAATGAAGTTTCTAGTTTACCGTATTTATTTTCCACTATTCACAACCTACCACCTCCCACCCCTTCAATGGAGTCTTCTCAATCAGATGTTACTGCAATACATACGTGTACTAACTTTCAAGTGAATATCTCAATTTGATGTTATCAATCCCATTAATGAAGCGGCGGTGGTAGAGTTTGAAAAATATTAGAAAGAAATCCCTTGATTTCTAGTATATACACCGAATCCCAAATTTCTGTACTCTTACCAGCTTTATATACTTATTTTCCCGTAGTTACTCCTATTAACTCCAACCCTTCTACGGAATCATCCCAAAATATAATCTAGTTCCAGATGTCGTTATAATACATACGTCTACCAAATTACAAGTGAATATCTCAATTTTATTTTATCAATCCCTATAATAATGTAGGAAGGGAAGGGAAAGGTTCAAAATTTTATTAAAAAATCTGAGGCCTTGGCTTCTAGGACATACACCGAATTTCAAATTGCAGTACTCTTACCAGCTTGCTTTACATATCTTTCCCTATTTACCTCTACTTACACCCACTTCTTCAACGCAATCATGTCAAAATATAATCTAGTTTCAGATATAGTTATAACATATAATTGTAACAAATTTCGAGTGAAAATTTAAATTTAATTTTTTCAACTATTTTAATAAGGTGGTGGGGGGATGGAAACTACCAATAAAAAAACCTGAGACCTTCGCTTCTAGTATATACACCAAATCCCAAATTTCTGTATTTTTACCAGCTTGCTTTACGTATTTTCCCTTATATACCCCTATTTAACCCCCAACCCTTCAACGGAATCATCTCAAAATATAATCTAGTTCCAGATGTCGTTATAATACATATGCGTACTAAATTACATGTGAATATGTCAATTTTATTTTATCAACCTTTTGAATATTAGAGAAGGGGTGGTGGGGGCTGAAATATATTATTAAAAAATCTGAGGCCTTGGCTTCTAGTACATGCACTGAATTTCAAGTTTCTGTACTCATACCAGCTTGTTTTACTTATTTCCCCCTATTTACCTCTAAATAACCCCCAACCCTTCAACGGAATCATCTCAAGGTATAATGTAATTCCAGATGTCGTTATATTTCATACGTGTACTAAATTTCAATTGAATATCTCAATTTTATTTTATCAACCCTTTTAATAATGAAGTAGGGGTGGTGGGGGTTGAAAATATTATAAATAATCTGAGACCTTGGCTTCTAGTACATACACCTAATTTCAAGTTTCTGTAGTCTTACCAGCTTGCTTTACTTATTTTCCCCTATTTACCCCTATTTAACCCCCAACCCTTCAACGGAATCATCTCAAAATATAATCTAGTTCCAGATGTCGTTATAATACATACATATACATTTCAAATGAATATCTCAATTTTATTTCATCAACCCTTGTCATATTGGAGTAGGGTTGGTGGGGGTTGAAAATATTATAAAAAAATCTGACGCTTTGGCTTCTAGCACATACACCGAATTTCAAGTTTCTGTAGTCTTACCAGCTTGTTTTAATTATTTCCCCCTATTGACCCCTAAATAACTCCCAACCCTTCAACGGAATCATCTCAAAGTATAATCTAGTTCCAGATGTTATAATTCATACGTGTACCAAATTTCAAATGAATATCTCGATTTTATTTTATCAACCCTTTTAATAATGAAGTAGGGGTGGGGTGGTGGGGGTTGAAAAATATTATAAATAATCTGAGACCTTGGCTTCTAGTACATACACCGAATTTCAAGTTTCTGTAGTCTTACCAGCTTGCTTTACTTATTTTCCCCTATTTACCCCTATTTAGCCCCCAACCCTTCACCGGATATCCTCAAAAAACAATCCAGTTCCAGATCTCGTTATAATATATACGTGTACAAAATTTCAGATCAATATCTTAAACCGTTCCGGAGAAAACGTGCGGACAAAAAAGTTACAGACAGACAGAAAAATTTTTTTCGCTCAAATTTAAAATCTCGACGTTTCATGACATTCTAAACCTATTTCACGAATAAAAAATTTTGAAATTTTTTTTGCGATTACTATACTTCCAATCCACTACGTGGATGTGGAAGTAAATGTGAAATATTACTAATAAAGCTATGGTTGATTTAGTAAATCTGAACGACTTAAAATAAAATGAATAAAAGTAAGAAGTTCATGAAACTGAATCACGATTATTAAATTTTTTATTTAAATATCTGTCGAACCACTAGAAGAGCAACCAAATTTTGTTAGTAAGAAATGTGTATTACATGAAAACATGCACTTATTAGCAATGGGTTCATCAAACGATATCACAAAAGAGAAAAGACATGTTTCCTTTTATTTGTTGTTGTTGTTTTGTTACTTTAAATATTGTTTATGATATGCCTTTTACAAATAAAGCTTAAATTTATTATTTACATTCTTTTCAAATTTATTTTAAGCGAATTCAGTTTGGAGTCAAAAAGAGAGTTTCTAATTTTTTTCTCTAAAACGAAAGAGAATATCGAATATGACGTAATAACATAAATTGAAGCTAATTGAAACCTTTATAGGAGAACATTTACATAGTTCATGTACAGGGTGAGGGGAAAATATTCAAGGAAATTTAGTTTCATTTCGTAATAATGCTATCAAAAAAAGGTTTTAATCACTCTGCATGCATATTCCTTAAAAAATATCTACAAATTGATGTGCCGAACATGGTCGTAGTTTGAAAAATAAGGAAGTTACGAGTCTCAGTGAAACTCCCCAGATGCCCCTGCTCAAATTCAAAAGATTCTCTATCGTTCATGGTCTTCCAAAACTAATATAATTTGCAGAAGTTTCTATGCATCTAATAAAAATGCATAAATTTCAACATTATGTTAGGCTAAGTTCTATCTAAGAGCGCCCCCATACGCCATCTGTTTTCAGATTATTTATGCACGAGGTTTCGTTGTTGTGCGACTAGATTTACAGCCATAACCGTATATTGCAACTAGAGATAACAGATAGAACTGCGTCGATTTATTTATACTCGCGAATGGTCTAGGTCCTATATTATCTTTCAGTATTTGATTGATTGATTGATTGATTTGCCAGCGTAAGGTGGGCATTGCTGCCAATTCCGGTGCAGGGAGATTTGTTCCACCTCGCAGCCCGATTGCCCACCGATCATCCCACCGTGTGCCAGAACAAACCCCCAGTGCTTTTATATACCGCCGGACCAGCTGCATACGCTGGATTGGACATTGGACATGCTTGTTGTCAGCAGCGAGAGCCGCATGACGCATGGGGTAGGAGTATAGGATGGAACGTGTAGGTGTTTGTGAGATGTTTCTTCTTGTTTTCCTTCTGTCTTCATCGGATGGAAAGTGTAGGCGTTTGTGAGATGCTTCTTTTAGGTTTTCGTGCTTCTTTTTACTTTCAGGTTTTTGTGATATGCTTCTTCTTAGTTTCTGTCTGTGATCATCTTCTCTCCTATTCTACTTCTAAGTTTTCTGTTTCTTCTGTTTCTGAGTCTGGCAGTGTGTATATCCTTGATATTTCTTTATTGTATTCCATTTTTTGTTGTGCCAGCTTTTCCCAGTGTGTATAATCCTTTCCTAGCTTATTCATAATCCTCTCGATTGTTGTAATCCATGTGTAGCATGGCCTCCCTATTTTCAGTTTGTTGCTGTTCATTCGCAGCGCTTTCTTCAGTAGGTGTGTCGTGTCCCGTCTTTGGACATGTCCCCAGTATTTCATTGCGTATGAGTCTATTCTTTTGATTATTGTTCTTCCCTCTAGTAATGTTGACGTTTTCTGTCGTTTTTGTGGTTTTCCTGTTTTTGCTAGCAGTTGGATAATGTCCCTTTCAGCTCTTCTCAGGCTTCTTCGGTTGGCCTTTATCGTTGCTGCGTTTTTGACTCCATATATCATCGTAGGCATTATGATGGTCGTGTATACCTTTTTGGTTAGGCACCATGGTGGTTTGTTGTCCTCAATGAAGGGTAGTAGATCTCTTGTGGCTCTGTAGGCTGCATGAATAGCATGAAATGGTCTAAGTGATTTTCGATATAGTCAGCTACTTGTTTTCGTAGGGTTTTCGTCGCATTGGTATGTGCCTGTGATGTTATATTTTCTCCCTCCAGTTGGTGGTTTAATGCTCCATATAGGCAGTTTCCGTCGCCGTCGATTTTTTGTACCAGTAATTGACGTGTTCTCGTTTCAACGTCCTGTATTAGTGTGTCCATTTTATTTGCCTTGTTTTTCAAAACCAATATTAGCTTGCTGTAAGAGAGTCTTTTTATTATGTTATCTGTATCGCGGTAAAATAACTTTTTACAGCGAGTTGCAAATGAGAAAGCGGCCCGAGAGAAACCTCCGCACACCCTGTATATTGTTTTGATTTCTGTAGTGCCTAATTCAAACTGCCGTTTTCCAAATGGGAATAAAAAAGATATTATAAAAGTAAAGTAAAAATAATACTAAAAAATAGAGGGGCAAACATAAATAATAAATCAGTTAAATAAAGGTATATCTTATCTTTCTTTCTTGTAGTAGGCTGGTGATGTTTGTTGAATCTATGGAACTCCACTTCATGCGAATTGTTTATTTACACTTTCCAAGAAAGCATTGGGGTTCTGGTGCCAACGTCTAATTTTATATTACTTGACACTGATATATTTATTACCCTGGCACTTCAAGAGGTCTTTTTGGGTACAGACAGGCTTATCGTAACACGCCGCACTTACTATTATATTACAGAAAGCCCTGTACTAGAAATAATCAAATATTTATTCCATATAAACTTTGTATATTAACTATTTCACTTTACAACTCGCAGAATTTCTGGACCTATCGATGGCCTAAATTTTATATAAATTAGCGGTGTTTAAACATGTGTATTAGAGCTTATTTCGAGAGCGTTCTTCGATGCGTCTGTTCACTTTGAGAAACTCAACCGAACTCCCTATCTTTCAGTATTAATAACTAAAATAAATTTTTAGTTTTTAGCTTGCCCTTGGCCATCAGCGAGGACATATTGAACAGTCTGACTAGTCACCCAATACGCAATCGAACTGTGATATCAGATAAACAGGCTAATATCTTGAAGAGCTGTTACATTGTCAATCCGTTTCCTGATGGGAAGATCAAACGTCAGTTGGTGGAAATAACAGGGTTATCGTACCGAGTTATCTCGGTTTGGTTTCAGAACAAAAGGCAGCAGGATAAAAAGAAAGGTGTGGGAATGGAGAAATAATTGCTGAAGAAAGCGAAGAAGTTCAGTTCCGTAGAAATGCGTGATTTCGAGATAGTCTAACGTGTTCCAGTTTCGATTGCAGACTCAATCAAATGTTTGTTTCAACTGTACAGTTTTATCATCTGTTGAACAGTCAAGAGCAGTCGCTCAGTCGTTTATTTATATATCTGTCGCTGTGACATATTCATGCCATGACTGGGCGGCTCCATTTGACCGTTCAGCGGACGATCAAACTATGCAGTTGCAGCAAGCCTCCGTAACAAGTCATATTATTGATATTTTATGAGCTTAAAAAATTGTAAAGCTGTTTACTATAACGTTGCTTGGAAGAATTCATGTGGCAAAAATTCAGTGTGGAAAGTTAAATTGTAACAAGTTTTGCAACTTGGGTATAGATAGGGTGTCTCACTTAAAGCTTCCGGAATCATTTTTTAGTAACTAAAAGAGATATTTGAATTACATTTATATTTGATATTATTAGAATATGCAAATGACCAGTTTTAAATAAAAGCGGCCTTTTTACAAATTGAGGTAAAAATGGCGGATGGAAAGAAATTATTCGATCCCAGGAACCTCGAAAAGAAATGCATGTCACGGATCATTACATTCTAAAAAATCGGTAAAGGTATTTACACAGAACTTCCCTCTTTATTTGTGCATGGTGGTCACTCTAAAAAATTAGTAATTACGAAATGACATTGAGAATAATAATAGGAATATAATTATCACTATTATTACAAAGAAAACCTCATAACTTTTGGTCAAAAAAATATACAGAGTGCTCATCCAACAGCAAAAATTCAACACTAAATAACAGGTGCCACATATGGAAGGCTTGCGCAAATATCTTTACGAATGTCCACCATGGTTGAATTATTTCTTGAAATGACCACCATGTACATTTTTCAATAAAAGTATAATAGTTGCATATGCCAAATATTATTGCCATCTGTCACATTTCCAATTCCACATTCACGTAGTGGAGTGGAAGTATTAGTAATGGTTAAAAAATTTCTTTTTTTTTTTATTTTTCAAAAATGTTGGTAAAAAATTTTTCTTCTTCAGAAATAGGCTTAGAATGTCATGAAACGTGGAAATTTTCATTTTGAGCAAAAAAATCTTTCCTCCTATTCAAGAGTAGTGGTAAAAGAACATTACAAATTTTTTAGATTTAGAATGCCATGAAACGTGGAAATTTTAAATTTGAGCAAAAAGAATTTTTTCCATCTATTCTAGTGGTTATTTTTTTTTCCAAAATGCAATTTTTTTTTCTGAAATAGGTTTAGAATGTCATGAAACGTGGAAATTTTAAATATAAGCAAAATCCAATTTTTTCATCAATTTTATAGTAGTGGTAAAAAAGATTACAAATAATCTGAAAACAAATTTTTTAAATAGCCTTAGAATGCCATGAAACGTGAAAATTTTAAATTTGAGCAAACATTTTTTTTCCAACTATTCTAGTGGTAAATAATTTTTCCAAAATGGTAATGAAATGTTCCAAATTTTCTTTTTCGAAATAGGTTTAGAATGAAATGTGGAAATTTTAAATTAGAGCAAAATCAATTTTTTCATCTATAGTAGTGATAAAAAAAGATTAAACATTTTTTCAGAAACATTTCAAAGTAGTTTTTGAAATAGGTTTAGAATGTGGAAATTGTAAATTTGAACAAAGAAAAAAAATGTTTTTCCATATATGTATGTATGGTAAACATTTTTCAAAAATTTTGGTAAAATTATCTTTTTTTGGAAATAAATTTAGAATGCCATGAAACGTAACAATTTTAAAATTTGAGCAAAGAAAACATTTTTCCATCTATTCTAGTGGTAAACATTTTTTCCAAAATGGTAAAAAAATTTTCCAAATTTTTTTCCAAAATAGGTTAAGAATGTCATGAAACGTGGAAATTTTAAATTAGAGCAAAACATGTTTTTTCATCTATTCTATAGTAGTGATAAAATGAAAAATTTTTCAAACAAATTTTCAATTTTTTATTTTTTGAAATAGTAAACCTATTCCAGTTACAGAGTTTATTCTAGTTAAACTTTCCGAACTCTATGTGTATATTTCTTTTAAATTATTTCAAATTAATAGGGATATAGAAATTATTTATTACTGTAGCTTATAATTAACGCCATTAATTAAACTGTTGTAATAATAGAGAATAGGTAAATTAATATTGTATTTATTATATTTATTAATTAGACATAATCAACTGTATCGAATAATTAGATATTTGCCTGAAGAAAATTCGTAACATGTGTCTTAAGGTTCATTAAGAAACTGAACTGTTTTATGTTGTTTTGTATGTTAAAAATGAAATCTGCACAAACATTTAAACTATTCTATTTTGTTACTGTACACTAAAAAATTTCTCCACACAATTTTTGAAATTGTGACACTTTTCACCATTCGGTCAATTATTATTGCGCAGTAACAAGAAAACTATTTTTAATATTTTTCTATAAGTTTTTATATATTTTTATATTTCTAGAAATATCCAATTTGGCCCATACTACTACGCTTAATATGTGGCAATATTTTGGTCATATAATCGGTTTCCCGAAGAGTACATGTTTGTAAAAAAAATTCTGTTACGAATTTTTTTCTTTATTTAGTGATTCTTTTACATTTTTACTGTATTATGCTAGAACAGTAAATTTCACCTTGATGGTTATATTGTCATTTTTTTTAAAGGATAAATTGTGAAAACTTTAATAACGTTGGTACTCCATTCATTTGTTTTCTTTTTAACTTTATCTATACAGGATGTACCTAATTAGTTTCATGTCATTAAAAAAACTGGTAATAGGGACCCACTAGACAAACAAAAAACCTGTATGACTTTTTTCTCTAGGAGCACTTTTGAGGTCCACGGTTTTTCAGGGTCAATGGATGTTATTGTTCCGAATACTAGAAATAATAAAAAACTGTAATACCCGACTTGTGTTCCCGTCGGAAGAAGTGCGGCACTTTGATGGGATTACTTGTACCGAACTTTTTGTAACACTAATTATGAAAATGCAAACAATTCTTTCTCTTTCGGTACAACGCAAGCATAGCTTGGCCGCAGAGGTTTGCATTGGATTTTTTTTACATGTGTTTTTTTAATTCGGAACAAAGTTATTGTAGCTGTTATTGTTGTTTATGAGAATTTATAAAATTTAAAAGTGGTTAATTAACATTTGTAACATTCTGTTAAAAGCTTAAAAAATTAGTAATTATTTTATGAAATTGGAAAACGAATAGTTAGACGTCCGAGATACGATAACAGAAAATAGTTGTGTATTTTAAGTTAGGAAAAAATCTGATTTTTTTAACGAATTGAGCGCGTAATTTTTCCCAATCAGATATCTAAAACTAAAAATCGAGTCTTTGGTCTCTATGAAAATCAATGTAAACAATAATAAACAGATCAAAACAAGACAGCGAATACTAATAATAATAATAATAATAATAATAATAATAATAATAATAATAATCATATCTTTAATGCCCAATAGGCAACACCCAATAACTGAACAATTCTTATGAATTTTTCACAAAAATTGTTCGAAATGAAGTCCATCTCTACGTATACACATTTCGGCACGTCGAACTAAGGACATACGCACTCCGTTCAACACATTTGATAAATTAGGATAATTTTTTATGGTTTCTATGCACAAGCACAAGTACTAACGACTTGAACGATAAGTCAATAAAATAAATCTTAGCATAAGTGGCACAAAATTCAAAAAGAACAAAAGCAACAGACAAAACCAAGGAACGGGTAAGTCGCATCGTGTGTACGTTGTTTACCAAGTAAGGACACAAACTGAAATTATTACTTGAGAGTATTACAAGGGAGAGTATAACACGCCTAATAAGATAATTTGGCCCCGAGGAAGCAGCAAACATGGTGTTGTCCTCTGTCGGTGATTTAACTGCTTTGTCGGCATGCTTTTCGTTGACCCTCGTCGCGGCCTAATTATCTCTCAGGATCACCATACTTATTTGCACGAATGTCAGAGTATCATGTGGGACAAGACGCGAGGCAATAAAGCCTACCCCAAGATGCCAGCAGTTCTCAAACTATATAATTAAGTGTTTAGGAGATTTTTTTCCCAAAACTATGAGCTTTAGACCCCATGTTATATAAGGATTTTTTGTTTGTCTTGTCGTTCCCTAACACCAGTTTTTTTAATGACATGAAACTAATTACACCCTGTATACAATATGCATGTGAGGCTCTTATTTTTACTTCCACATCGACGTGGTGGTGTAGAAGAATAGTAATTAATCCTAAAAAAAGTTTGCTTGTTGAAATAGGTATAGAATGTGATGAAACATCGAGATGTTAAATTTGAGAGGAAACAATTTCCGTCGGTCTGTATAACTTTTTTTCTGTATGCATGTTTCCTCTGAAACTGTTTAACATATTGGCTTGAAATTTGGTACACTTACTTATCATCACGAGATCTGGCACTCGAATATGTTTTCAACTTATTACGTCAACAGGTTGAATGGCATAAATAAATAAAGATAATGAGAGTCCGGAAACCTCCCGCCCCCATTACCGATTTCGATTTGGTTTAACGTTATTCTTTTTTTAGGTTACGTTTATGACGAACAGAGATCCCTTTACTTGTGCAGGACCTGCAACAGAGGCTACAAATACAAGAAGAACGCATTAGCGCATGTCAAATATGAATGTAACAGACCCAAACAGTTTCAGTGTAATATCTGCTATAAAAGTTTCTCCCAGAAGAGATATTTGAGATATCACCTCACTAGTCACATAACATAATTAGGTTTTAGGTTTCTTTCATTTGAACTGGAGGTCACTCTTAACAGTATGGAACTGTTTCTAAGAATTGTTGCTGGATCTAAATTGCAAAACAAGCTGCTACTTGTGGTTTTAAATGTTTTTCTTCATCTAACGATTCGAACATTTCGATCATATTCATACAGAAAAGTGTCAGTTGTTCGATAAAAACTTGGTATGTCTATCTGTATTCCTCTGTGACCTCCGGCACAAATAATAATAATAATAATAGCGTCTTTGTTTTCCATGTGGAAAAATATACTCAATTATAAAACTATTTGATAAGATAATGGAAAAATAGGGTAAGTTCCACTTAACCTAAGTAAATTAAAACTAGTTGCACCTATTGTTAATACAAAGAAAAGAAAACGTTCAACTTAAGCTAAGGGACTAATGGCATTAAATATGTTAATTAAAAATTAATATTTTTAATTTTTTCCTGAAGCTGTTTACATCCATTTTTTTTTCAAGTTTTCGGGTAAAGAGTTATATACTTTGCAAGTCTGATACCTAAAAATGTTTAAATTGTTCTGTTCGATGGACAGATGAGGTTAAAAGGACTATCAGGTCTATTCTGTAACATTTTTGTTAAGCTTTAACGGCAAGGTCACTGTTAAAATAATTAGCGAAATGAAGTTAACGGTCAGTGGTATTATGTACACTTTTTTTAAGGTTAAATTTAACCAACATCGTTTAAAATTAGAGGCGACTTTGGACCTGCCACTAAAATTTAACGGTACCGTTAAAGAGGCAAAAACACCGTATTTTATTTTTGGTTCATAAAATTTTGTATAATATCATTCAGTAAATGGCACTTTATTTATGTTTGTCAATGAGTTTGAGATTCTTTTGACGACCCATTTCCTCATTTATATTCAGTAATTATTTTTCCGCCTTCAAATAATCGTAATCATAACCTCAAATAGAAGCGCGGTCGTTAAAAACTTATGAAAATATATTACCAGAAAATACTAGTAATTATTCAAACTTTTACAAAATACTTATCACAAATAAGTTTAAAACATATATCTTTCTTATATCAATTATAACAAAGAATATGCCCATTATGAACAGTACAACTGTTATCATAATGTTATTTTTAATTTAAATTATCCTGCTCAATGAAACCCAAAGATAATCAAAACAAAAGCACTCACCGATATAGCAGTAACACAAAACTTTAGAACATCCACAGACACGTGTTTCGGCATCTATGCCTCTTCGGTGCGGCTTTTTCTAAAGTTCACAATCAACTGAAATATGTAAGCAAATACTCGTGTTATAACCATCAAAGGATTACCAGAACAGGATATTAAAAATTAAAATAAGATTATAGGAAATTCCCCGTAAAGGGATAATTATCAATATAATTATATGCAAATGCAACTTCCTGGAACTGTAAAAGCTCTATAACAATAGAAACAAATGAAAATATATTACCAGAAAATACTAGTAATTATTCAAACTTTTACAAAATACTTATCACAAATAAGTTTAAAACATATATCTTTCTTATATCAATTATAACAAAGAATATGCCCATTATGAACAGTACAACTGTTATCATAATGTTATTTTTAATTTAAATTATCCTGCTCAATGAAACCCAAAGATAATCAAAACAAAAGCACTCACCGATATAGCAGTAACACAAAACTTTAGAACATCCACAGACACGTGTTTCGGCATCTATGCCTCTTCGGTGCGGCTTTTTCTAAAGTTCACAATCAACTGAAATATGTAAGCAAATACTCGTGTTATAACCATCAAAGGATTACCAGAACAGGATATTAAAAATTAAAATAAGATTATAGGAAATTCCCCGTAAAGGGATAATTATCAATATAATTATATGCAAATGCAACTTCCTGGAACTGTAAAAGCTCTATAACAATAGAAACAAATGAAAATATATTACCAGAAAATACTAGTAATTATTCAAACTTTTACAAAATACTTATCACAAATAAGTTTAAAACATATATCTTTCTTATATCAATTATAACAAAGAATATGCCCATTATGAACAGTACAACTGTTATCATAATGTTATTTTTAATTTAAATTATCCTGCTCAATGAAACCCAAAGATAATCAAAACAAAAGCACTCACCGATATAGCAGTAACACAAAACTTTAGAACATCCACAGACACGTGTTTCGGCATCTATGCCTCTTCGGTGCGGCTTTTTCTAAAGTTCACAATCAACTGAAATATGTAAGCAAATACTCGTGTTATAACCATCAAAGGATTACCAGAACAGGATATTAAAAATTAAAATAAGATTATAGGAAATTCCCCGTAAAGGGATAATTATCAATATAATTATATGCAAATGCAACTTCCTGGAACTGTAAAAGCTCTATAACAATAGAAACAAATGAAAATATATTACCAGAAAATACTAGTAAGTATTCAAACTTTTACAAAATACTTATCACAAATAAGTTTAAAACATATATCTTTCTTATATCAATTATAACAAAGAATTATGAACAGTACAACTGTTATCATAATGTTATTTTTAATTTAAATTATCCTGCTCAATGAAACCCAAAGATAATCCTTTGATGGTTATAACACGAGTATTTGCTTACATATTTCAGTTGATTGTGAACTTTAGAAAAAGCCGCACCGAAGAGGCATAGATGCCGAAACACGTGTCTGTGGATGTTCTAAAGTTTTGTGTTACTGCTATATCGGTGAGTGCTTTTGTTTTGATTATCTTTGGGTTTCATTGAGCAGGATAATTTAAATTAAAAATAACATTATGATAACAGTTGTACTGTTCATAATGGGCATATTCTTTGTTATAATTGATATGAGAAAGATATATGTTTTAAACTTATTTGTGATAAGTATTTTGTAAAAGTTTGAATAATTACTAGTATTTTCTGGTAATATATTTTCATTTGTTTCTATTGTTATAGAGCTTTTACAGTTCCAGGAAGTTGCATTTGCATATAATTATATTGATAATTATCCCTTTACGGGGAATTTCCTATAATCTTATTTTAATTTTTAATATCCTGTTCTGGTAATCCTTTGATGGTTATAACACGAGTATTTGCTTACATATTTCAGTTGATTGTGAACTTTAGAAAAAGCCGCACCGAAGAGGCATAGATGCCGAAACACGTGTCTGTGGATGTTCTAAAGTTTTGTGTTACTGCTATATCGGTGAGTGCTTTTGTTTTGATTATCTTTGGGTTTCATTGAGCAGGATAATTTAAATTAAAAATAACATTATGATAACAGTTGTACTGTTCATAATGGGCATATTCTTTGTTATAATTGATATAAGAAAGATATATGTTTTAAACTTATTTGTGATAAGTATTTTGTAAAAGTTTGAATAATTACTAGTATTTTCTGGTAATATATTTTCATTTGTTTCTATTGTTATAGAGCTTTTACAGTTCCAGGAAGTTGCATTTGCATATAATTATATTAAAAACTTATGACTTTAACAGGTCCGTTAAATGGTCGCATACAGAATAGAAAAATGAGTTATTTTTAGCATTCCGTTAAAATTAAAAATTTAGCAGGGTGTTTATTTTTAACCAAAAAATTACAGAATAGACCTGTATGAACCTTAAAATAAGGTTGTGTACATCGGTACGAAATTATATTTGTAAGTATTCAGGAGATTTCTTTATTAAAATATTATGGTATAAACATGCTGAATGATGTAGTCTGCGATTCTCCATGTTCAGCCAACGTCTTTTAACTTGAGCGATATTCTCTCACGTCTGCGTATGCCATAAATTAACCTGAATTGTTTACATTTTATTTTTGTATACGTAATTAAATCTAGCAAAGACAAAACCATGCTTTGACATAATATCACTTTGACCTTTTGATATAAATAGTGCCTATTCCCATAAATTAGTTTCATGGAATTGTATACTTTTTGTGTAAGTTTATTTACATGTTTTTCAAATTAGAGATTACTGTCAATAATAACACCTAAGCTGTTAGCATAATCAACTATTTCAAGGTTTTCTTGATCTACATTTATTTGAACCTGATTTCTAATAAGCTGTCAATATATTTTAGGACCGAAAATTAAAGCATTGAGTTTGCTGGTATTGATAATAAAACAGTGGTCTTTTGATGCAATTAAAAAATATTTTAAGTTTTCATTTATATGTTGACAGGCACCATCAACGTCAGAAGTGTTAAATGAATAATAAAGCTGAGTATCACCAGCGAATAAATGAATTTGGTAATGTTTTAAACATGAAGTAATCTGACTGGTGTATAGGGTAAAAAGTAGTGGTCCCAGGATAGAACCTTACGGTACGCTTGATCTAAGTACTAAGTCTCCTGAACAGGTTTGTTCAGCGTATACTTTCTGCTGCCTATTTTGTAAATAATTTTTAAATAAATTAACTGTGAGACCCTATGTAGTAAAGAGAAAAAAGTATTTCGTGATCAAGAGTATCAAACGCCCGACTAAAATTTAGTAAAATTAAAATTGTACATAAATAATAATAATAATAATAATAACTTTTATTGTAGTCCATAAAAATTGTATACAATATATTGTTAACAGATAATATTTACATCTAACTATGGCTACAAGGGGACTGAAAAACAATACAATACTGATCAAAGTTTCAGCCCCGTGAAAAATTATTTTGACACGTGGTCGTAAAAGGAAACATTTATAATAAAAAGTAATTACATAAGGAAATAAGAATAAAAGAACTTGCAAGAATAAATTAAAATAAATTAGGATATGCTTTAACTGAAATAACTAGATGTAAGGCACGTGGGGTATTATTATTTTAATTATTGTATTTACAGAGATAAAAGAAATTGTTTATATAATATCTTGAATTTAAGTGACCCAGAATTTTTATAAGTAAGAGGTACATTGTTATATAACTGAAATATATTATACGAGAAACTTCTACGGTATAAAGCAGTTCTATGAGGTGGAGGTGATATCATTCCTCTGAATCTCAAGTTTAAGGTATGAACATCACTACGGTATTTAATTTTATCATTTAAGTATGGGGGACATTTATTTAAGACTATATTATGATATAATGTTGCACAATGAAATTTTCTTCTAGATTCCATATTTAACCATTTTGCATCTTTCAACATCACAGTAGTTGAAGTGACTTAGCACTAGCGTATCAGTAAGTTTGACTTTAAGAGATGGCGAGAGTAAATGACGATGAGGGTATAATTATTTTAAATTGGCGTAAGCTTTTTGCATACATTTACTTATATGTTTCTTAAACCGCAAGTCTGTGTCCATCTCGACACCAAGATTTCTTGCCACTTTAGTACATACTAAATCAGTATCGCCTACTGTAATTTTTATATTTGCTTCCAACTGAGCTCTACGTTTACCAAATATGAGAACAGAAGACTTCATTGGATTTATAGATAATTTATGACGTGTTGATATTTCGACTAGTCTTTGCAAATCATTATTAATAATATCATTTGCTCGATTCAGGTCGTCATGAGACAATGAATAATATACTTGAGTATCGTCCGCGTATAAATGTACTTTACAATGATTTAAACAACTTATTATATTACACGTGTATATACAAAACAACATCGGGCCAAGTATTGATCCTTGTGGTACTCCACACAAAATATTTCCGTAATTTGATTTACCATTGCTTGTTTCTACAAACTGAGATCTATTATTCAGATAACTCTTAATAAACTTAATAGCACTCTCCGAAAATCCAATATAATGTAGAATAACAACCGGTAAACCAAATACTTCTAAAAGTTGCTACGAAATTGAACAGGCACAAAGAGAATTAGCAAATAGAATAATAAATCTGGGACATGTCAATAATTCCATTAATACAAATGCAACTAATATCTGTGAATCAGTAATTCGCTCTTCAGATGGTCGACCAAATGATGATGACTTCATTCAAGTTAAGAACAAGAAAAAATGGAGAAGAAGAGGTAACATAGGTACAGGAGAAGACAATCAAACCGATGTGAATAATTTTGAAGGAAGTGCAATAATAAAAAACAAAAAGAACTGGTTAATCATAAAAAAAGTTAAAGACAATGCAGACGCTAAAAATATAAAACAATATCTAAAAAATAAGTTGAAAGTGGAGAATGAAGAAGATATTAGTGTTAAGTGGTTAGATACTTACTATAAAACCAAGGATAACAATTGTTATTTAATTGGGTTCAATAAGAAATTTTCAGACAGTATATATGATTCAAAACTATGGCCAAAGGGGGTAGTCTACGATAGATTTGACTTCCAAAAAGGTGAGCGATTTTTGGATAAACCTAATCATCATAAAAATTTAGTAGGAGCCAGTGAAATTGTACATGGGGATGTGGCTGAGGATTTTCACATAGCATAAATGAAGACACTGTAAAGTCTAACAGAATTATAAAGAAGCACTTCGGTTTTTCGGAGTCATTAAATGTATCATCAATTAATAATAATGAAAATAATAGTAATAATTTTATTTGTTTGAATACATGCTTAAGTCTTTTTCACTTGAATGTTCAAGGAATTTCAAATTGTATTAATAATTTAAATGTTGCTATAAGTGATTTAAATGCCCATTTCATAGCACTATGTGAGCATTGGCAAAATAGTTATAGTATTAACGCATTTCAATTAGAAAACTACAAATTAATTACGTCTCATTGTAGATCTGCAAAAAATGCTCATGGAGGTGTTGTGTTGTATGCTTTGAATTCAATATCTACAATTATTCGTCAGGACATAAACTTGTTAAGTGAGGATTATTTATTTGAATGTGCTGCGGCCGAGGTTAAAGTAGGTGACTCAACCTATGTAATATGTGTTGTATATAGACCTCCTTCTGCCGATGTAAATTTTTTTATTGATAAATTAGATTGTTTATTAGAGATAGCTACGGAAAATAATAAATTAGCAATAGTGGCAGGAGATTTTAATATTGATATGTCATCAACAAGAAATATTAATAATAGACATCTTGTCATGAATCTGTTGAATTCATATAATATGAAAATGACAATAGATACACCTACAAGAGTAACTAAAACAACTTCAACGTGCCTTGATAATATTTTTATCTCAAATTTGATAGAATGTGATGCAGGAGTATTAGATGTAAATATATCTGATCATTTTGCTCAGTTACTATGTATTAAGGAAAAAGTCATTAATAGTCAAATATATGAATATAGACGTATCTTCAGTACAGAAAATTATCTAACTTTTTATGGACTACTACTACAAGAAACATGGCTATCAGTTTATGAAGCAACAACTGTTGATGACATGTATAATGCTTTTATTAGAATTTTACTAAACTACTTTAATTCATCATTTCCTCTAAAATCAGTTAAGATTCAAAATAGAAAAAGGATTAAATGGATAACGGAGAATATTTATAATGTTAAAGAAACATTAAACTTATTACATGAGTCATATCAGCAAGGTAAGGTTACAAAACAAACTTATGTAGATTATAAAAATTATTATTCTACTCTTCTTATACAGGAAAAATCTCAATTCTATGAAACTCAAATTAATAATTCTTGTAATAAATCAAAAACTATTTGGAATATTGTAAATACTGAAACGGGCAAAATTACAAAAAAGAATACAAATAAAAGTCAGTCATTTAAGGAAATTAATTATAATGGTGTTATGATCACTTCTCCGCAACTTGCAAGTGAAATTTTTAATAATGCTTTTGTAAATTCGGCTACAAATCTGGTTGGAGAAATTTCTGCAAAAACCACAGTCCAACACATTTCTTGTAATTCTAATTCAATTTTTTTATCGGAAGTAACACAAAGTGAAATTTTGGAAATAATTAACGGTTTAAAAAATAAATATTCCAGTGGTGATGATAACATAAGCAATATCATGTTAAAAAAAATTGGTTGTTTTATAGTTGAACCTCTGACTTATTTAGTAAACAAGTCTTTAAAAAACGGTATCTTCCCGTCAAGATTAAAGTTAGCTATTGTGAAACCTCTGTACAAAAAAGGCGATCCTTCTTTAATAGAAAACCACAGACCTATAAGTATGTTATCTTCTTTTTCTAAGTTACTTGAAATTGCCATGTGCAGAAGATTAATCCCATTTTTAGAAATGCAAAATATTATCACGAAAAATCAGCATGGCTATCAGAAAAACAAATCTACAACAACAGCTACCTTTGATTTTGTTAGAAGAATACTCGATTACCTAGACAATGGATATATTGCTCTCGGAATATTCCTCGATCTATCCAAAGCTTTTGATTGTGTCGATCATGGTACACTTCTTAATAAATTGGATAGGATGGGCATAAGAGGGGTAGCTTATGACTGGTTCAATTCCTATCTTAGTGAGAGACATCAAAAGACGTGTATTACATCAAATTCCTCCGAGTATTGTTCAAGCACTCGTAGAGTTGTATTGGGTGTGCCGCAGGGCAGTGTGCTTGGTCCGATCCTTTTTTTATTGTACATTAATGATTTGCAGCAATATCTAAATGATGACTCAGTGTATATAACTACTTATGCTGATGACACGAACATTTTAATCTTTAATAAAGATTATAATAGTATTGTGATGAAAGCAACTAGTGTGATGCAAAATATATCGGAATGGTTTCAACGAAATTCGTTGATATTAAATAATAATAAAACCAACTGTATTTTATTTAAGCATAGTAGAAATAAAACTGAATATCCAACAGAAATAAACATTAACAATGTAAATATTAATTACACTGAAAATACAAAATTCTTAGGAGTGATTATTGATGTACATATGAATTGGATGGACCATGTACGGGCTCTCTGCGGCAGGCTAAGTACAGTCTGCTACTCGTTAAAAGAACTGAAGAAGGTAGTGAATCATAATACTCTCCTCACAGCTTACTATGGACATTTTTACAGTTTAATGTCATATGGAATTATATTTTGGGGTGGTTCTCATATCCAAGAAATTTTCGTACTTCAAAAAAGGGCACTGCGAATCTTATCCGATTTGAGAGTAGATGAATCATGTCGACAACACTTCAAAGCACTCAAATTATTAACAGCTCCAGGTCTTTTTGTTTATGAATGTCTTTGTTTCATTTTCAAGCATATGAACGAGTTTAAAGACAATATCAGAGATCACAGCTATGATACAAGATGTAAAGACACTCTCTCATACCCAATTCATAATACAACAATTCTCGAAAAAGGCTGCTTTTATAAATGTTTGTATTATTATAACTTGTTGCCCACTCAACTGAAAAAAATTACATCTGTAAATATTTTCAAAAATACAGTAAAAAAATTCTTAATACTTGCAGAACCTTACACCTTAGAGGAAGTGAATGAAACAACATTTACTTAAAAATAATATTTTTACTAAGTTAAGCTATTATCATTATTTGAATTCTTGTAAATTTCTGGACATGTAACAAACATAAATTGTAAAATTGTTGTCACCGTTACGCAATAAAATTCTATTCTATTCTATTCTATTCTAATAGCGAATAAAATTTTGTGACTAATCGTGTCGAATGCCTTTGAATAATCTAATAAAATTAAGGCTGTTGTTTTTCCTGCGTCAATATCCCCAATAATGTCATCCATGACACCTAATAATGCGGTGGCACAGCTGTGGCCCGGACGAAATCCAGATTGGTATATTGGTAGAATATTATATTCGTTAATATGATCACGGATTTGAGAATTCATAATTTTTTCCAGTACTTTGGATAGCACTGGAAGAATGCTAATAGGCCGAAGTTCACTAAAGTTGGAAATGTCACTTTTTTTAGGCAGCGGAACAACACGTGATATTTTCCACGCATCTGGGAAAATACCCTCTAAAAGGCATGAGTTTATAATATTAGTAATATAGGGCAAGATATATGGACAACATAAAAGTAACATATCAATGTTTATTAGATCCGACCCTGTAGATTTGGATTTTACTTCTATTAAATATTTATAAATAATTGCATCCGATACTGGAACAAATGAAAATAGGTAGTTAAAATTTGTTTTTAAGTTTTGATTATAATACTGTAATAGTTCATTGTCTGGAGGAGATAAATTTGTAGAATATTGCAAAAAATGTGAGTTAATTTCGTCAGGTTTATTTAATATGTCAGGGAGTGTGTTCGTTACCGCTCTGTTATAAATATTAAGTTCCTTCAGTTTCTTCCAAAGAGTTTTGGCATTATCATCATTATTATTTATACAAAATTCAAGATAACTTGTTTTTTCGTTAGCTATGGCAATGTTGGTTTGGTTTCGTAAACTTTTGTAATAATTCCAGTGTTCGACGTTTTTGGTCTTATTAAATCTTTTTAACGCCTTGTCCTTTAATAATATCATTTTTTAAATGTTATCGGTTAGCCAAGCTGGTTTATGTTTTTTTATTACAATATCTTTAATAGGAGCAAGGGTGTCAAAAATATTTAATATTAATGTATTAATATATTCAATTTTATTGTTAATATTTGGTATATTTATCATGTTTTCAAAAGGTGCTAATATTAAAAACTCTTGTAGTAAATCTAGATCAATACGCTTTAAGTTTCTCGTTTTAAAACATTGCTGATTATTTTTAGGGGAACAAATTTTGAAAGAGCAAAAAACCAACATATGATCTGATACATTATAAATTTCATTTGTGCCACATATATAATCCTCCTTGTCATTTAAAATTAAAATAACATCTAGTAAAGTGGAAGAGCTTTTTGTGATACGAGTAGGCATATTAATTATTTGTTTTAAATTAAATGATTCTATGCAGTCATTAAAAATGATAGATTTACGATTTTCAGAATCCAGCAGATCGATATTTACATCCCCTCTGCAAATTATATCATTGCAAATGGGTATAAAATCAGATAGAGCATCTTCAAATATATTAATAAAATCTAAGAAATTTTTATTTGGAGGTCTGTAGAGTGTACCAATAATATATGTTTTATTAAACATATTAACTTTTATCCATAACTGCTCTAATGTTTCATGGAATTTATTATTTAAAATTTCATACCTTAAACTTGCCCTCAGATAAACTCCTACACCTCCACCCCTTGAGTCCCTATCTTTTCTTAGCAAGTTATATCCATTAATTTGCACTAAATTACTGGAAACATTATCTGATAACTAGGTCTCAGAAATTCCTATGATATCATAATTTTCTTTTACCACAAAAACCTTGAAATCTGCAAAATTATGTGTTGAAGACCTTACATTCAAAAAACAAATTTTAAATCTCTCATAATTGCTTATCCTAATTTTACAAAAACTATAACAACAAATAGATGTATATTTCAAATATATATATATATATATATATATATATATATATATATATATATATATTATATATATATATATATATATATATATATATATATATATATATATATATAAATGATAGTAACAGTTAACTATTGTGTCACTTAATTTAAAGCAAGTTCTAAACACGAAAGAAAATAAATTCAGAAAAGAATAAACGACAGTTACTACTCTGCTTGTATCATTTAAAATCAATATTTTATTGCAGGAAAAAAATACAAATTTTTCAATTCTTATATGCTAGAGTTACAAAAATAAGATTATATTATATATAGGTACATAATTAATTTTATTTAAATGTTATAATGTAATATTATTATAAAGAAAATAAAAGTACTATGAAAGAAAAGTAACAAAAAATCTTAGTATGAATAAACACAGAACATCGAAAGAATATTGGAAGATATTTGCACAAATACACAAAATATACAGAATATATGACTACCATATCGATAATCCTGATCTGATGCCCTTATTGTGTCATCAACCACTTGAAAAGCGCCGTAGTACAACTGTATCCAGTTTTAAAGCCCTATTGTATTTTAGGTAGTATTTGTTTCTCCAGTAAATATTCTCTAAGTTGATGTTCCATGATTTTTTAGAGAAAGTAGGTAGAACACTAATGGCCCGTAGGTCTTTAAAATCTTCAGGATATTTTGTTTTCGTTGGTACAGTGATAGGACCACTTTTTTAAGTGGATGGAATAAAACATTTTATTGCAACAGTAATTTACTATATGGGTCAGATAAGGAATAATATGAGGGTAGCATAATTTAATCATTTTTAAATTTACCTTATCACACCCTATAGCATAGTTTCTAGGTCATTGGTATAGTTCTATATCAGAAAAAATCAAAGAATCAAACCATTCCGTATCCAGCTGCATTGGTATGATAATGTTGAGATGACTACATATCTGCGAAAAATTCAGCTAGTCGCGAATAAACTTTAATATTGTTGGTACTCCAATTATTTACTTTATTTTTTAAATTTGTTGACGACCTATAGCACATATGAGGCTCTTGTCTTTACTTCCATATTCACGCAGTTGAATAGAAGTGTAGTGAGGAATCGTAAAGGTAATGGTATGGTCTGTTTTCAAGATAAGGTAATAATAAGATAATATCATCAAATTTCTTGAGAAGACAAATTTTGTAATTTGGAAAATAAACTACGGTGGTCAAGTTTGTCAAATGCTTTATAGAAGTCTATTATATATTATATTATACAAGAGACAGTAGTGGAGGTAGATCTTCTCTTGAAAGCATCTTGCAGGTATATTTGAAATTGTTGGTAATCGTTGTAGGTCTGTAATTCTTAATAATATTTTTTTACCTTGTTTAGATACGATTTTTTTATTAATAGTAAACTGTCCTCGTGTGAATTTTGCGATAAAGCAAACACTGACATACTGTAAAATTTATATTGTACTATTAACGTACAACATTTGAAGAAAATTTTAGAGAGAATCGTTTCATTCTCCTTTTGTCCTAGATGAACTATTTATTAATTTTAAGGGTAAATAAAAAATGAAAGACCACTGGAGACTTCTGTAAGAGAACTCTAATTATCGTGCCCATATACAACATAGCAGAAGCACAAACACACACACACGTTGTTTCCAGGTCCTCTCTTTCACTATCTGGAATTTATATAGAATCAAAATTTTCCGAAAACTTGAATTGTTTTTATTATAGTTTATTGATTAAGAGTTATACCATATTTTTCTAAGGCGATGTTAACATAGAAACTAAAAAAATAATAATTTCTGTTATATATACGTGGATGACGTTTTAGCGTACCTTAAAGGTACTACGACACAACTACATGTTTTCTTGGAAAATATTAATAACTTACATCCTAATATCAAATTCATGTTAGAAGTAGAACATATGTATAATAAAATTAATTCTCTACTCGACTAAACCACTCAAACCTACCTCTACAGACATTACTAACATGTAGGAAAATTAGGTTCCTTCTTAATTAATCTCGAATACCCAGTCAAATATCGTTTGGTTATTCATTTTGTTCCATTTTCAGGCAAGTTCTCCTGCCACCAGTGTAGAAGAAGTTACCGCCATAAACATACGCTCATGAGACACGTGAATAACGAATGCAATAAAAATGTGGGAGCTTTCGCGTGTATGTATTGCGATGTTACATGTACTCAGAAGAATAGCCTTAAGAGACACATGCAAAATAAACATCAGTTTTTATAAATTTTTTGTATTTTATTTTGAAAAATCACATTTTGCTAACTTTTTCTAAGGAAAGGACAATTTAAATAGAGAACATATTTTCCAATAATTTTGTATAACTTATTGGAACATAAGAGACACAGACTTATATATTATTATGCCTGGCAATTTCTGGTCACCGATACCAGGAAGTAGCCTTCATGTTTTTGAAAATACTGGTAAACCCAAACTGGCCATGTTGCTGATCCTTGAGTTGGTTAAACTTCTGGATAATATAAGAGAATTTTAATAATTCAGTTATACATAGTGAGAAAAATAGGTATCAATAGTAAATCTGAAGCAAATATACCAAACTTAAGAATTGTTTATCAATTTCCAATCTTAATGGAGCCAAGAGAAATAATTTTAATATACTGTCCCAAAATTTTATATAAATCGACACATGTTAAAGCTATAATAAATTCTTAATTGTTATAATAAAATGTTATAATTTCTTAGTTTTTAGTTCTTTTGAAGTCTTGTACATCTATATTTGGTCAAAATTCTGTAGCAAACAGTCTCCACTTTTTTATTTTTATAATAGCCAGTACTAAAGTATAGTTATTTTCAAAATGCAGCATGAGTAAACAATGATAACAGCGTGATGTGTGCGCGGTTCGTTGTGTGCGACGAATAACAATTTTTAACAAGTGGTTTCTAGATAATTAGAAATTTTCAGTTAGTAAGTGGAAGTTTCCAGTTAGAAAATTGGAATTTCCAGGTAGTAGGTGGAAATTTTCAGTTAATAAGCGGGAATTTACAGATATTTAGTGGAAATTTATAAATAACTATGTCGACATAATGGGAATTGTGTTGGTCCTTCAGTGCCATCCTAATTTTCTTACTTTTTATTGCAAATTTTGCCACATGGAACTATATTTAAAAATTTAGTGAAAGAAATCTTTGCGTCAAATCAAATAGACATAGGTTGGGTATTGAATAGTTCATTGGTTACTAAAAACTAACGTAACATTGTTAAATAGATCATTATATAATTGAAAATTAAATTAATATGTTTCGATTTTAGCGAACTTTGCGTGTGCTCAGTGTGGAAAAAGGTACCAACATAAGAACTCTCTTATCAGGCACATTAATTACGAATGCAACAGCATGCAAACTTTCTCGTGCCCAGATTGCGGAATAAAATTTACCCGAAGCGATAATCTTGCAAAACATAGGAAGAGGAAACACTTATAAACTTTTTAAAATAAATTTTGATAAATAAAATCTTGTATTTTTAAAGTCATGCCTTCCAGATACTCGATCCGAAAGCATTTTTCTTTCGAGTACCACAAATCACTCAGTTCAGATTTCAAACAAAAGATTGTATTGACCATATCATATTCGAACACTTGTCGCGCGTAAAAATGTCTTCAGACTTGTGATTTTTTTTGTACAGAACTCGTTAGACAGACAGACAAATGTGCTGATCTAACGCTATGTTTTCTTAGTTTTCCTATTTGCAAAGAGTATATAATAATATAATATTTAACTGCCGAA
Source organism: Stenurella melanura (assembly GCA_963583905.1). Classification (NCBI taxonomy): domain Eukaryota; kingdom Metazoa; phylum Arthropoda; class Insecta; order Coleoptera; family Cerambycidae; genus Stenurella; species Stenurella melanura. The sequence continues at coordinate 8,342,357 of OY757309.1, forward strand.
ATATGGTTCTCACTTAGACACATTATATTATGGACATTAACACCAATAAAATGAACCACTGATGGTTTACTGCTTACAATTTAGGCTCGAAATTCAAAGGTCACGGATTTGAGATACAAGTGGATTTTATTTACTTTATTTTATACTGACAAGTATTTCTCGCACAAAGTTGGCTTCATAGATTTAAGAAGAATTGAAACATTGTTTACAAAAGTACCACAAACAATATCCTATAGAATGTGTAACAATTATATAAAAAGTTAAATGAATCGACGAGGAGTATAGTAAAAGAATGAAAGAGGTAAAAAAATAAAAAAAACAAGAATATAATGTTTATTCTAGTTTTAATGTCTGCCCTTTCGTATTATATTAGTATCATTCGCTGTTCAAGTATTTGGTGTTCTTTGTTCTTGTGTTTTGATAATAAATTTTGGTAGAATCAGAAAATGAAACCCTATGTTTTTTATTTTACAATGAAACTATTTACTGAAATTCAACGAAATGCTGAAATTTACGCTCCTTTCACACTATACGGTTTTGACCGTACGGCAAAATGCCGTACGGCTGTAGATGTGAAGAAAGGCATGGGACCTTTCACATTATACGGCGACGGTAAAATGCCGCTGCCGTGCCGTGCAGCAGCCGTGCCTTGTCACTAAACTGGACGGTCGCCGTACGGCGCTTTCGACACAGTGGCCTACATGACTAAATGCATTCTTTCACATTGGACGGTTTTAAGTCGTACGGCATCGACAGCTAGTTGTGTATTCAGTGTTTTAAGAAAATAAAAACACAGTACAGAAAACAGTTTGGATAAAAGTAAATAAATAATAATAAAGTATATCCTCTGTTGAAGAAAATAAAAACCAGTGACCAGAGAACAGTTTAGTTAAAAGTGAATAAGTAATAATAAATTATCCTCGGTTTATTGTTTTGTTTACATAATAATTTTAACATGGATCAAATCGATGTTGAAGTTTTGATAACCTTGGTCGAACTAAGACCGGTTTTGTGGGATAAAACTCTAGATGTATATAAGGATAGAATTGCTACCAGAAATGCTTGGCGGGAAGTTTGCTCAGCTCTTAAGCAAGATTTCAGTGTAATGGAAGACAAAGAAAAAAATGTGTTTGGTAAGTATATTTAATATTTATTCATAAACTACAAAAACCTGTGTTAATTTATATTTTTGACATCTGCCATGGCACACTTCCAGCATTTGTCATAAAATATTTACAAAGCGTTTTCCTAATGTTGTTAGCTGTCATTCCTCCTCTTATGTTAGCATCTTGGGACAAGTCCTCCAAACCAGTGATGGATGTGGTATCCTCAACTATAAATCCATCTCTGTCGCGCACAAAATTGTGTAAAACAACACAGGCTTTAACAATTTTTACTGCAAAATCTGGTTGTACATTTAAAGCTCGGTGAAATATGAGCCACTTATTGCTCAAAATGCCAAAAGTACATTCCACATTCCTCCTTGCTCTGCACAACCGATAATTAAATATTCGTTTCTCGACTGTTAAGTGTGTTCCCCCAAAAGGCCGTAGCAAATGTTTGTGTAGTCCAAATGCTGCATCTCCGATGAAAAAGTACGGTACTTTTGGACTTTCCGTACCAGGTAGACATTTTTCGTTTGGCAATTGCTGAGAATTACTTTCTATTGACTTCCATAAACTGGGCCGTTTGAATACTGCAGAGTCACAGTCTTTGCCATAACTTCCTATGTCGACATAGACAAACCTGTAGTTGGAATCCGCTACAGCCATTAGAACCACAGAAAAATATTCTTTGTAATTAAAATACATTGATCCGCTATTAAATGGAGAATTAAGACGAATATGTTTTCCATCCACCGCTCCTAAGCAGTGGGGGAAATTGGCAGTACTTTCAAATCCAGACGCAATTGATTCCCATATCTCTGGTCTGGGCGTCGGTATACATTCTTCTCTCATTGACGACCAAATTGCTGTGCATACATCATTAACTACTTTACTTGCTGTAGATATCCCTATTCTATACTGGTAATGCAAGTCAGTGAAAGAACAACCACTTGCCAGATACCTGAGAAAAAAACATTTAGTTTTCTGCGAAAAAAAAAATTATACTTTTTTTTAGTGTTTCTTTTTTTTGTTTCAGGTAAAGAAGTAATACGAAGGTGGACTAATGTACGAGACTCCTTTGTTAAGTCGAACTTAAAAATTAAAGGTACCAAAAACAGCGGTTCAGCGGCAAAAAAGATAAAAAAATATGTTTATTCTGATCAACTTCAGTTTCTAAAAAAACTGTATGAGGCTAGACAGACGGAGGATAGTTTTCAATCGGAAAGTGCTGCCGGGCTGGAAGAAGATACAGAAACACAGGGCTCCACTGAAAATATTGAGAATGCCTCTCAGCCATTTGATACACCATCCACACAACTCTCACCCAAAAGCATACGTCGCACAACAACGAGAAAACATAAAAAACTCGATGAATTCGAATTGAAAATGTTAAAAACTCTGGAAGCAGACAAACCATGCAGCAAGACGTCATTTTTACTTAGTCTCAAGCCTCACTTGGACAAATTTGACGAACAGGATTATCTTCAGTTTCAGCTGGGAGTACTCAGAGTTATAGAAAATATAAATGAAAGAAAAAATACTATGTCAGCTCAACCTCCTCCATTCACCCAACACACACCTGCCATGCCCTACGGCCCATTTCATGCTTATTCTCATTCGTCTATGGCAAACTCAGCTCCCATGTCCTCCTACCAAACGCTGCATCCTCCAACTACACTAAACCCAGGTTTTTCTCATCCTCGAGAAAGTTTTAACAATCCAAATTTTTTTTCTGCTCAACAATTACAAACTCGTGAAAGCCGCAGTTCTTATCAACAGGAAAATCAAGTGCCATTACCGTATTCCTCACCTTCCACTAGTAATAATGAACGACCACCATCAACAACGGAGTTCTACAGACATTTCGGGGAAAGCCTTTCTTCACCGACTGACAATGCAGTCAGTCCTGCTACACATTCTTTAGATTCAACTGTTGATAGTATTGACTTTTCTTCCCCACAAAATTAAGTTAAATAAGAATATAAAAACAAATAAACAAATAAATACTATTGCTTTTTATCTATTTACTTACCTTAACGTGATGGCCACCATTTCAATAGGTTGTACGCAATTTCGAAATTGTGTGTGTTGTCGCTGTAGCACATTCTTAAGTTTGCTGTGTAATTCGTCAAAAGAGGTAATAGACATTCGGAAATAGTTGAAAAATTTATTTTCGTCGTTCCTCAAATCTTCAAAGAGTGTATAAAATAACCCTACTTCGTCTCTCCTCTGATTAATAGGGTGCACCCAAAAACGACGATTTCGTTTTACTCTTTTTCGTCGACGATGAATCAACCACAAAGCAATAATTTGTTTTTTACGATTCATCTTTGAAGGCACATTCACAAATGAAATAAAAATATCTAGAATTGGTCACGGCAAAAAACCGTACAATGTGCAAGGAACAATATCACGGCAAAAAGTCGTACGACATTTTGCCGTACGGTCAAAACCGTATAGTGTGAAAGGAGCGTTATATATTTCTCTAAAAGGACATGAAATGCAACATTGTAATTGTGTGCGATGTGAATAATTACGTCATATTATCCTATGCACAATATTGTCAGGAGAGAGGCGGAGGAAGTAAATAGATTGCCCCTTAAGGCTCGTTTACACATTGCCAGTTACTGGCTGGCATGCCAGTTGTGGTACTTCTGGCAATGCCAGCACCACTGGTACTATTAGGGACGGGCAATTAACTGTTTACCCGGTGCTAGTAACTGGCATGCAAGTTGAAGTTCTTTACTGGCTAACACCAGCTATTGGCAATGCACTGGCAGTATTTGTTTACATACTGCAAGTCAATGCAGCTGTCCACCGTTACAGTTAAAAAAACGTGTGCATATAGACAAGTAATAATTTAAAGATCAGTGTGTTTGGTTTCGTTAGTTGTGTGTGACGAACTTTTACAGATACTGCTACAAGAGAAGAAAAGACGAAGGAAAAGGAAGTGGGTACAAGCTTGGTTGAGAAATAAAAGGATGGGAGCGTCGGAAACAATTCTAAGGTAGCTATATTCAGCTGTTCCTCAGGAATTTAAAACAGTTATTAGACTTAGACCAGAATAATTTGAATAGTTACAACACGACTGGCGAGACCTGTTTACACAGTGCAAGCAGCGAGGCGCCTGTCCCAAGCAGTGGTGGGGGAAAGCTTAGACGCGCCAGTAAAACAAATATATTTGTTTCACTGGCATCAACAGCGACTGGCAAGCTGGCCTTGCCAGTCTATTGCAACAAGGTGTTTATACGTTGCCAGTCTCTACTTGCCAGTCATTGGTCATTTCCACTGGCAGGCTTATTGGCAACATGTAAGCGATACTTTACAAATTCTCCTGCATGTGGAACACCTACTGTCATAAAAAATCCCAGATACGCTACTCACGAACTGCAGACTTGCAGAAGCCCTCTAATAAAAATTTTGCGAATATAATAAAAAAAAAGCTTATTGTCCATCATAATTTTAATGACTAACATTAAGCTGTTTTTTGCAAATTGGGTGACGTTATTTAACTGCAAATTAGTGTACAAAGTTGTACATAAATAAATACTACAGAGTTGTTGAAGAATATTCTTGGCTAAAATTTGATTATTAGGGAGATCTCTTCATTTGGCGTTGTATCCTCTTTCCCGACCAATATTAGGTATAATAGCTCACTCTTAAGGCTAAAGATACACGGAGACACAAAAGTGTCGAGAGTTGTGTCTAGATTACTCTTAGATTACTCTACAGCATGTTCATTGTGTTCTAGGTGCTGTACAACGAGGATATTCGATCTAGAGACATGATCTAGACACTTTTGTGTCTTCGGGTATTCGGATCCTAAAAATATTACTGATAATCCCAGTATCTGTAGCAACAGGAGACAGATCATTCTCGAAACTTGGTCATTAAAAATTATTTGAAATCGACAATGTGGTAAGAAAAACATTTTTTTTATTTTTATTATTTAAATATTTTAAGGGACATATCCACCAAACAAGTAGTAACAAGTTTACCTATATAACCACTATAAATGGCTATTATTTCTTATTGCACAAAAAAAAATGTTTCAATTTCCTTGTTTTTATGAATGTTTTCTGAAATATCTAAAATGACTGCTCTATAATTCAAAATAAAAAGTAGGAAAATTAGCTGTTCTTTTTTAGGAACTGGACGATTCAAATGCGACAAATGTGGAAAATCATACAAGCACAAGAATAACCTTTATCGACATTCGAAGTTCGAGTGTGATGGAATTCGTCAGTTCAAGTGTCATTTCTGTGGGAAAGCTTACGCTCAGAATGTAAAATTGAAACACCATTTACATAATTCGCACGCTAATAATGTTTGTAATAATTATACTTATCATACATGAGTAATTTGGCATCGTATTCGTTGTTTTACTTATTCGATTCCAAGTGGGATTTTAAGAAAGAGTCGGCACAGTTTTTTGTTCTAAATTCGACAAAGTACTGTATCACTTAGTTGGTGATTACCATCGTAGTCATCATAATTACAGGGTAACAATGTTCATAAGGTTGATGAGTGTTATAGTAATATGTGTTGTCTGAAGGACGCTTTATTATAAATGTTTATGTACAGTTTTCAAACAATGGATTATTACTAATAATATTTTAATTTATAAAACACTGCCCCATTTATCTACTACCCAGAAGTTACTGGATTTACAGTGATTTAATCCATAGCAATTGAAAGTAGCCTATAAATGAAACAAGAAACTTATTTTCTTATATTTTGTATTACCTATATAATATTATGTAGTAAATTTCTTCACCATCAAATGCCTTAAATTTAATTTTGTACAGCTGTTATTAAAAATAATGCAAACACCTGTTTATTTATAACCATAACATCAATCACAATTTCAGATCATAGGCCTTTATTTCAAAATCACTGTTAAGGAATGTCAAGCTATGCTATTTCAATGTATCTCTTTTGATATTAAATCCAGGTAGTTGCACAGGGCAGTTGTACAATGAAAGTGACTTTATATAACGAGTTTTTTAGTAAAAATTGAAATATTTAATATTCTAACAATATTCAATAGTAAGTTCTAATTTATTTTTACATTAAACCCTCCTAAAACCCTTTTATAAAACCCCAATATAACCCCATGCGGTCATTTTTGGGACACCAGAAAAGGGTCTTGTGGAGGATTAATTTAAAAAAGAAATGTTAACTCACATTGTCTAGATAATCTGAAAAGGCGACTTGTGTGAGATTTTTATTTCACTGTATATTTAAAATTCAATAGAAAATTTACAAAATAAATCAATTTTTCCACAAGAAATGCATGGATAATTTAATGGTCTTAATATCCTAATCGCTACTAAATTAGATCGATAGAGAAGGAAACATGATGCTCAATGGACACAATTTGTATTTTTAACACTACGGCGCTCCTACTCATTATGCAGTTTCTGAGAGATCCTTAACAAAGAATGGCCAACAGGTTCTACCGATTTAATATCACTTGTTTTTATTTAAAAGCTCATATTTATAAAACTCCGCCAGAACATATTAGTAAAACAAAAATAAAATATAAAAAATAAAAAAACGAAAAAAAAAACTATCTATATGGCTTGTAGAATTTTTTTATAAAGCTTGAGATATCATATATTAAAAGAAAATTATTAACTTTAGATATCTAGTGATGAATATTCCACTGTAGCATCTTTCAACTTTTGATAAGAAGAATTGATTGTAATTGAATTAACTTTGCGTTTCTCCCAAAAATTAAGGAACTCTCGATGGGCTGCCTCTCCACTCTCCAGCTTGTTTTAGATCTCAAGCCACGTTCATCGTCTAGTAATTCTAAGCATTCAATAAGATGCTGCAGAAGAATATTTATTTTTAAGGTCGTAGATGTATTTACAGCTAATAATGCTTTATATACCTCATCGATAAGTTTGTTGATTTTATTAATTGATTCGATTCTTTTTAAAGAAAAATATGAACTTACTATTCATTATTTTAAATGCAGTAATGTAAGGTGTTAATGAAAATTGATCGACTTCAACACATATTTCTTTATCAAAAAGTTTGTCAGCTTCGCTTAATAATGTTCTGCATGCATTCCCTTTAAATGCCTGGAATAATATATTATTCCAGAGTCACGTGTAATGCAGGTGTTCGTAAATCATTTGTTTTTTAATTGCTTGGTAACTCTTGTTGGTAAAGAAAGATCTCTTCAGTGGCCCAGAAAATAGAATCTTGTATCAAGAAATTATCATGAAGAAGCACTTGAAGGGAATGCGTGCAGAACATTATTAAACGAAGCTGACAAACATTTTGGTAAAGAAATATATGCTGAAGTCGGTCAATAACACCTTATTGCATTTAAAATAGCGAATAAAATAGTAAATTCATGTCCTTCTTTTAAAAAAGTCGAATTAATTGATAAAATAAACAAATTTATCGATGAATTATACAAGACATTAGCTATAAATACATCTACGACTTTTAAAATACACGTTCTTCGGCAGCATCTTACTACACTGAAAGAAATCGACCAAATAGAATGTTTTGCTAAGATGATCTGCATTATCATAAGTATTTTTTTTGTTAAGACTACATTATCATTATCTAACCATAAGAAAAACTGTTTTGCTAATGAGATTTTGCAATGGTAAATCTTTGACTATTTGTCCCAATAGCAGCACTTACTTAAACTAGGTAAAATATCGTTATAAGCTTTCTTTTTATTAGGGGTAACTAAATAATTTCTTACGATAAATAAGTTAAAACTCAAATAGACCTATGGTTGGTAAGTCACCTGTTAACTGTAAGACGGGCTTACTAATCGTAACGTCTTATTCATTTTTGCACGTGGCGCAAGCGCAATTGAGTTTTTATCATCGCGAGCCATTTCATCCATGCAGCGACGCATGCAGTAACTAGCAAGCAATTCGGCGTTCGACGAGACAGTTGTGGGAAAGGTTTTATGCAAAGAATTTTTATTAAAAAAACTTGTGTTTTATGTTATTGTATATTAGCTGCTTTCGTTCAGCAGAGTGATTCATAATCATAATAAACAGGATTTTAATGAACAGTAATCATATGATACATAATTGCACGATATAGGGACAGAGACAACACATGAAACAGGTAGGTGTCTTATCAATTTATCATTACGAATCACTCTGCTGAACGAAAGCAGCTAGTATATAGTAAACTGTGATTGTGTCTTCTTACAAGTCAAAGTTCCCCTTTTTTAATAGGCACCCTGAATTATTTATTAGTCGTTTGTTTCCTTAAATGAATCATTTATTTTAATTTTACCAACAATAATTCTTTGTCTGAGTCAACATAGAAATGTATTAAAAACGTGTGTTAATATGAAGTGTGAAGTCGAACATGATGAATGGCACTATCTTTCTAAAAAATATTAAATTAAAATATTGAATTTACAAGTAAAGTACTAGCAAAGTGGAATTTTGATCACTATGCGTCTAAAGTTAATATATATATTTTTTAATAAATGACATCTCAAGCTTTATAAAAATTCTGCAAGTCCGTGTGGATTATTTTCTTTTTCGATTGTTTATATATACTTTATTTTCTTTTTGGGCCAGAAGTGCCACCACGACCCCGTCGTTGGTCCTGGGTTGAAAGTTGAGAGCGGTGCATTCTCTTTATTTTCGATAAAATTGCGATTTTTCGTCAGAAGAATAAGTTTCTTTTTTATATTATTATTTTTTAAGCAACAAAAAAATTAAGTCAATTTTCAGCGTACTTGGAACAAATCTCGTATTAACTTACATATAAGAATGCAATATAATAACTTACGTGGCACCAGTTTACAATTCTTAAAAATTTAGTCTCAGATAGTTTTAGATTTTAAACTTCTCCGGATATTTCTCGAGAAAAGGATCAGCTTCGATTTTACCAAAAACATTTTTGGGTAATATGAGGCATAAGGAAGAAGTTCTCCTAAGTATCTTTTGGCGCTAATGTAGACGAACTTCTTTGTCTTAAAAAGACAATGCGGAAATGTAGACAGAATTTCGTACATATATTTAGTTATTGAATTGTATATTCTGGTGTTTATTTCAGTACCTCTATCGGTTTTGCACGGTAAAGGTTAATTTTATTGAAATTTATAAATAACTTAATAACATTTGAATATAAATATAATAATAATAATAAACGTTTTTGTTAAAGGTATAAATATACATAGAGTACTACAATAAATGAAGTTTGTTAAATTATATGATACAAACTGTGGATATAAATTTTATACAGTCATCTTATTTGTATAGTAGTTTCCATAAACAGCTCTATACTTACGATATTCGATGTACATTTTGTCAGTCAAGTAAGAATTATCGGGAAATGATTAGTCGTATCACCGTCATTCGATTGTAGAATAGATGTTTCTGAAAACTACTCCAATCTTACTATTTTACTATTTAGACAAAATGGCCAGTCTTTATTTAAAATCACTCAAAATTACTGATTTGCTTCTAATGTGCTTATTTACATTTTATGTTGCCCATGTTATTATTATTTTGTAATTTTTACTAACATTTTTACCAACATATGTTTATTTCTAGTGATGGACAGAAGGTTTAAATGTGAAAAGTGTGATAAAGCATACAAGCATAAGCCTAACCTTTATCGCCATTCGAAGTACGAATGCGACGGAGTGCCCAGGTTTGTGTGTGAAATATGTGGAAAGGCTTACACTCAAAAAGTAACCTTGAAGCAACATAAGGATTCTTTGCATTTTACTGCTGTTTTCAAATTTAATAAGTTTTAGATTGTCTGTGTAGCTTTATATAAATATACCTAATATAGAATTATGAATTTTGAATATATAAATAACATTTTTAGAACATTATATTGTAGTTTTTGTTTTATTTTATGTTTTTCGTAATGTGAGTAATGTGTAGTTAAGTACTTTACTACATTTTATGTTCCTTCAGTCGTCTTTTTATATTACGGTCAGTTTGACCGATGTATATAACAACGGCGAAAAACTAGATACATCTACAAGCCATGCGGCTTGGGACATCAACAATTGTACTTCGTATATTCAAGCTAGGGATAAGTTGAGATCTGACTTAATAGGTGTTAAATAGCAAGCATCTGCACCTCCAAGCATTACATCCACCACTACATTAACTGCTATTCATAACCTTATCTCTAATTCTACACACTGTCGTTCTCGTTATAACATGGACATTTATTATTAAAACGTTAGAATCATCAAAAACAAAACTTTTGAATTTATCAACTCGGTAGCCGCTTGTACATCCCTATCATTGCATTAACCGAAACCTCAGTTTATGACAATGAGTTGTTCGACCACACTTATAATATTTTTCGTGGAGATAGAAATTTTACTGCTGTCAATAAGTCTAGAGGTGGAGGAGTTTTACTCGCGATTTATTCCAATTTATATGCAGACAAGTTAAATATACGTTTTGGGGATTTTCTTTCTATCCAGAAAATTGATATAGTAGCTGCCAAACTTACAATAATTCATCGACAATCAATTTATATGTTTGTACTATATATTACTCCTGACTCAAGTATTAATGTTTATGAAACTCTGTTTGAAACAATTTCCTCCTAGGATTATATTCAAGATGGTAATACGCTTATATAAGGAGACTTAAATTTGCGTTTGCGCTCTCTTCATGTCTCGAATAGTGTCAAATGTCCTAAAGTATCAACACATCAATTTTCTACACCTTTTAAACTTGCGTCAATACAACTCTGTTTTTAATAATAACAATAGACTTTTAGGCTTGGTTATATGTAAGGCACATTGCGTTGTTGAAAAATCAATTGAATTATTGGTTTCAGAAGATATACATCATCCCGCTCTTATTGTTAACTTCGAAACTTAGTTTGTGAATCTGAATGTGAAATTTCCAATAAAATCTACTAATTCTTTCAACTTTCGAAAGGCAAATTTTCTTCTCCTGTATGAACAACTACTGCACATTAACAGGTCGTTTTTAAATGATTATGATGATGTTAAAATCTGTGTTAATTTATTTTATAAGAAATTAACTGAAATTTTTAATGAGAAAGGTCGCTCCACCGTAACGAACTTAATCTGCGTTACTCAGTACATCGCTGAATCAACTGATTCTCATATTCAGGTAGACTCAGTCTATACTGAGTTTTCTAAGGCATTTGACAGACTAACTCTATAAACTTGGCAAATTTGGATTAACTGACGGTTTACTTCAATTTCTTCAGAGTTACTTGACTGATAGAGTTCAGTTCGTATCTTATAATGGATATAAATCTGTTGAATACCGAGCCACGTCAGGAGTACCCCAGGGATCAATAATTGGACCCATTTTCTTTAATATTTTTATTAACAACATCAGCGATCACTTAGACGTGTATTTCTTAATACATGCCGATGACGTCAAGATGTCAACTGATGAAGCCCCGTTGCCATATTTATAAAAAGGGAACATATTAGAGGAAATAATTTTTAATATTAATTTTTAACCCTCTTTCAAACACCGTCATGTAAATATTCTCTATATTTAACTACCCTTTAAACGCTGATAGCTTACTAATACTTGAATTAAAATAAAGTATTATCAGAATCTAAATTAAATTAATTACTGCCTTCCATGGCTTTTTGAAGGTCAAGTAAATAAGAGCCCACTTTACATTGTACAAATTTTGGTGCTTCATATTCACTATCCACATACAAGAGAAATTATTTTTAGATATTTGCAATTTACTAATCCTGTACAGTCTAATTTTGTATATAAAATTTCAATCAGGAGCAACTTTAGAAGATAATTTACAATTTTTTGCGTTTTCTGAAAATCCGACGATAGTTTTGAAGAATCCAGAACTCTACGAAATATTCCAAGTTGATCCAAGGCGAATTAGGGAGACCTTAACAAAAAACGCGGACTGGTGGTGGGATGCTCCTCATTTTAAAACACAAAAAAATGGATTTTTCTTCAGTACCTAGTTTAGTATTAAAAATCGGTTTAATTAAATTAAATTCTACACTAAATCGTTTCTTAATATTTCTCGGTGTGTTGTATATAAAAAGCACCTTTTTTTATTTTTCCTCTTACAAATATTAATATAACCCTGATTTTTAGGTGTCGAAGATTGTCAGGAGGGTAATATAAATTTGGAATATATATTTGAAAATGACATACAACCAGGAACTGAACTGAACAATATTACTGAAATTATAATAGAGGAAACTACGACGGAAATTATAAGTGACAATGACATTAACAGAAGCAGGAATGGTGAACATGGAAGTGGCGACAATGAGAGTGATTTTCTTAGTAAAAAAAACGATTTAAATTATTGCTGCGAGACATGTGGAAAAGTAAGTTCATATTTAAATAAGTTAGATATTAGTGATTTCTCAGGGAAAACTGGTGGTATGCCTATATCCAAATATATTTTTATCAAAAAACACTTTGAGTCTAGTTTATGTGGACTAATAATTAAACAGCTAAACTGAATAACAGCGAAATGCTTACAAATATTAGTTGTTGCCAGCATGGTAGCTCAGCCGTCTAAGAGTGTTAGTGGCAAGAGCGCTTGGTCGTGTACGGGGTTCGATCCCTAGCTCCGACACTGACAATGTTGGTAAGTGATGGAAGTTGTCTGTGTTTTTTCAAATGTGTAACCCCCTTCCAGACAGCCTAGGTTTTGAATTTGCAAGTTGTTTACTATGTATGATGTATTGATGTGTTTATGTTCTTGTGTTTAATAGTCAATAGTTTCTACTCTTCTTTGTACCTCTGTTTCAACCCACTGTCATCATATTCACAACACCTTCAAAGGCGTCTTGTGTATCATTCGGGTTCACTTTGCTGTATGACACGTTTAACAGTATTATAGTGGATGTCCTGGTGTCACACGTATTCAGCTCTTTTTTATCAACGACAAAAGGCAGATATCATCCAGTTCGAGTTGTCATAATATTATCCTAGTGCTGTGTGAACCAATCTTGCGTTCAAGGAATTAGAATTACGCTCAAAATTTCATCACTAATTATTCACAGTATTGGTAAAGTTGTGATTTATATCATTCATTGTTCCCTTGATAATTAACATTTTGTTGTCCAAGGAAAAATCGTACCCCAAAAATTAATAGATCCGTTTCCACTATCAATAAAGGAAATATTCTCTTCTGAAAATATGATTATCTACCGCTCATATCCCCAGCTTCGTTCCTAAGATGCAAATAACACAGGTCCACAAAAAAAATGTGCGTCATGAACCAGACTATGGTTTTCTTATGTATTTTTGCGTTCTGAAACCGAAACCGACATCAGTTTTGCCCCTATACGTCAGGATTTTAGGTTATGTTAATTTTTTTTGGGGGGGGGGTGCTCATTTCTTGTGGGAAGTGGCTCCGCTCCCGGTGAAATTCGCTGGAATCGATATATGTTATTCCTCTCGAGCTCCCGATCAAAAGCTCTCATGGACAAAAGGTCGGAATATGCTCAGTTTTTCCGATATCGGGGAATTTTTTTATTTGTGGGCATGTGTAATTGTTAAGCGTCCGCACATTGCAGATTTATCCCATTCAATCGATTTAAAATAGTCTGAGTGTGTTACACATCCTAGCAGTTGCAATAGTCCAGACTTAACACAGGATAGTTTCATGTAGAATCTATCTTTACTTAAGAGAAATATTCTTTGGGTACAAAATTACTTGTTCATTAATAATTATACTGTTATTATAATTTTCACCAAGCTAGTATACTTATAAAGTCAAAAAATGACATCATTCTGAAATTATAATAATAAATTCCTATCTGAAAGAGAACACTGAGAGATCTGTCCCTTACGACGCGACGGTCTCTCTATAAGTCTTAAATAGCCCTACCTAGAGAATATCTGATTACGTGGCACACCACATAGTCCAATCGGTAAAGTAAAAAATACACCAGAAGCTCGCAAAAAATGTTATCTGAGATTTTCCTTCCGTAACTGTTAGTGCGAGGATTAATCACAAAACCACAAAAAACAGTTCTGGGGGTGCCGCGCAACCCCCCAAAAAAACCACCCCTTCGGTGAAAAAGTCATATTCTGCTGATAACTCGTTAACCGTTGACGATATAAAAAAACTGCTCATCATAAAAAAGAAAGCTTGACTAATTGCCTAAAAAAAGGTCCTCTTCTAATTTTCTTGTATATGCCATGGTTTTCGAGAAAATCGATATTGACAAAAAATCCAAAATTTGCATTTTTAATGCGCGCGAATTTTCGCTTATTTGAAATTTTTTGCTCGCGGCCTATAGAAACAATTTAATTGCTCGAAAACCAAACAAGCTAGGAAGAAAAATCAAAATGGGTTTTAAAGGGGATATAAAATACTCTCTTGTCTTGCCATTTTTGAGGGCTATTGATATTTTTATTAGTATATACAAATAACAATACAATATAGTTAGGGAACATCCATAAATTACATAAGATGAATTTTAACGTTTTTCTGACCCCCACCCAACCCTGAAAGAACCTGTAAGATATAAATCTTCAACAACCCACCCCGCCTATTCCTTACATAAGATATTCATTTTTTCAAAATTCTTTATTTTAGGGGTAAAAAGATGTACCTATATTGTAATTTATCTATTATAATCTATATATAAAATAAGGTCTCTATCTCATTCTATAGATATTAGTAGTAGTTTAGGCGAATAAAAGTTATAGGCAATAAAAAAATTACATTAAAAAAAATCTTACGTAAAATCCTTTTCAAATACCCACCCAACCCCATACAATTTTATAAGATATTTGCAGAAACCCACCCACCCTCAAATTCCTTACGTAATTTATGGATGCTCCCTTATTTCCTGATTTTTTGTGCATCTAACTATTCACAGGCCCCTAGAAAGTAACTGACTATAATATAAGTTATAAATGCATTATCTTTTAGTTCAAGGTAGTACTTCAATGCAGAACAAAATAGGAATAAAAATATTCACATTTACAAATTTAGCAGCATGTTAAAATTAGCCAAAAAAATTTCAAAAAAGTCTACATATTAAATTTTTTTATAATATTTTTTAATACAATGTTTTATATAATAAATGATTAGAAACAATAGTTACATGATATGTAAATTTAAAAAAAAATGGGCTAAATTTTCAAGATGTTTGGGTATTTTTGTTATCTTATATCTATAAAAAATTGGCCAAAATTTGGTTAATTTCAACATGCTGGTAAAGTATGAAGTAAAGTGAAGTACTGCCTTGAACTAAAAGATACATTTGCATACATTTATAACTTATATTAGTCAGTTATTTTTTATGGGCCTATGAATAGTTAAGTGCAAAAAATCAAGAGGTAACTATATTATATTGTTATTTTTATATACTAATAGATATCAATAGCCATCAAAAATGGAAACCCAAAAGTGTATTTTATATCTCCTTTAAAACCCAATTTGATGTTTCTTCCTAGCATGTTTGGTTTTCGAGCAATTCAATTTTTTGTATAGTCCGCGCGCAAAAAATTTCAAATAAACGAAAATTCGTGCGCATTAAAAATACAAATTTTGCAATTTTTTTCAATATCGATTTTCTGGAAAATTGCAAGAGGACTTTTTTTAGGCAGTCAAGCTTTCTTTTTTATAATGAGTCATTTTTTTATATCTTCAACGGTTGACGAGTGATCAATAAAATAAGGCTTTTTTCACTGAAGGGGTGGTTTTTTGGAGGGGTTGCGCGGTGCCCCCAAGACTGATTTTTATGGTTTTGTGACGTATAATCCCTCTACTAACAGTTACTGAAGAAATATCTCAGATAACATTTTTTGTTATGGAAATCTTTATAATTATTGGACTAAAATCATAAACAACAATATTTTTTTACGTGAACTTTTGACATTAGAATAATTTATTTTACAAGGAATATGACACAAGACGACTTGCATTCTGGTTAGCCCATAACCTCTAGTATTTGACTGTAATATCGTATATTTCTGCATAGACTTCATTGAGAAAAACATTCTGTTTTTTCAAATACATTGTAATAGTGATACGATTTCAAATAGTCTGCATACTATCCTAATGATTTCAAGTACGAATGACATAACTTACATAAATTCTAGGCGGTTGAATGGAGTATTTTATCGAAAAAGACATGAGTAATTCTATTTCTATGTTTTCGTTATCATGTCTTAATAATTCTTAACTGTCAAAGGAAACGAATGTATTGTTTATGATGAGGTATTCTTTACGTAGGGATATTTAAGACTCACAGAGGGGCAGCCGTAAGGAACAGGGCTCTCAGTGTTGCTTTTTAGATAGAAATTGATTATTGTAATATCAGAATGTTGAATGAATGAGGCGTGTGTAGAAATAAAAAATATTATAGTTAATTCCATCTGTACTTCTCTGGCTCAGGCTCTGCATTCTCGTGCATTTGTTGATTTCGTTCTCCTTTTCCTTGGACTTTCACTTATTGTTTTGTTTCTCAAATGAAAAGTCACTCTGATAGTGAAACTCAAGCGGTTAGCCGCATCGTACTAGCAAAGAAAAATTGCACAACAAGAATATAGTAAATAATTGTAAACTAGGAATGTGATATTTGGATAATGATTTTCACATTGTCAACTCTTGATCAAATCTCGAAATATACAGAAATATTTTTTATAGTATTTCAATAATTTAAATTCCCAACATTTTTTTCCTGAGAAAATCTCTATTTAATTCATATATTTTGTTCAGTATATTGTAACTTGTATTTACAAATTTTAGGTATACCAAACTAAGGGAAATTTAGTTCGTCACATGAAGTACGAATGCGGGGTTCCTCCGAATATCTCATGTCCAATTTGTGGAGTTCAAACCAAATATCTTTCCAGCATGAAGAGACATGTTCATAATAAACATCCTGCCCTGAAAAGTCAGTTCACATGGGAAAAATAAATGCCATCTAATTAAATGATTATTGGTATCTTACGTCAAAATGTAAAAAAAACAATAGTAAAAAATTATGGAAATTGAAAACATAAATATTTTTTACTGTTGCACAAAATATTCAATAATAGTACTGGTGTAAATGCATTATTTGTTATTGTGACTAGTAGCTAAGCTATGGTATTTCGGGGCCAAAATCTTGTTATTCCCTGAGAGGTTCAAATTTGTTTTCAAGGTCATTGAGCTAGTAGATCCAGACAGTCATGTGCTTAGTAAAAGATCTGCATTGCTGGATAGGTACCTGTACGGTACAGAGTCATAGTTTTACGGGCGCAGTTTTTTACAGGTCTGTTATTTTATTGGTACGGCTTTTTAGGCTATTGATTATTGTCATATAGAAAGGAACTAAGACGTTCACCGGTTTTATTGCAGGAATCGATCAATGGGTTATAAATGAAGAAAAAACCGCGGAGTGCTATTAAATTAGAGGGTGGAAATTGACGATAGGGGTGAAAAACCACCCCTTTTGGGTTTTTCAATATATCTCGTAAACAAAGCAAAATTTCGAAGTATCTCATATGAAACTTTTTGTTAGCTTTTTGTGAATATTAAAAAAAAATTTTCATGCCGAAACAGTCGAAACAAACTAAAAAAAAGGCGAAAATTTCGATTTTTTGATTTTTTGCTTTTTCGCCTGTATCTTTTTTTGAGGCTTAGATAGGTATAGGCATTGCTTCAAATAAAAGAAAGTAGATAAATTTCCTTTAAAATGGTGGGCGGAACAATTTTTTTGAATGAAAATTGACCGAGATATGGCCATTTGAACCTGTTTTTTTTTTCATTTCATTCCTCTTGTACGAATATTGTTTTTGTTCGCATTTTATTGAAAAAAATATTGTTTTACTCAATTAAAAAAGTTTTTTTACGTTTATTATTTAGTAATACATGACAGTTATAACAAATTAATGTTTGGAAGAATGGTGCTACTACATTTCAACAATAATATTGTCAAACTGCATATCGATATCATCATTTATATCTTTAGTAATGTCGTCTTCTGCAATATCAACTTCTTGTATATTGTCACAATTAATCCCCATGCATTCTTTACAAAGAATTGAACAAGTAATATTCATTTTTCTGCAACTGCAGTTACTATGGCAACCTGTAGTGCAACCACAAGCAACTTTTTTAAGCAAAATCTTTGGCGCTGGAGGTGCCGTTGTGCGAATCGCAATTAACCCGTACTTAGATCTTTTCCAACCCCAACTCAAAGGGTCCAAGATATTTCCTTTCCACTGCTGCATTTGAAGATAAGTCCTCAAGCCATGCTGTTTGATGGCATCACGTGTTGGTGGTAATTGCGTCAGAGAAAACTTTTTTAGACAGCTTACAAACTTTAGTTGCTCAGACTCATGTTCGTCTTTGCCCCATACAAACAAGCTGCAATGTATTCCGATGCAGAGGTAATATCTTGTTCAGTTGCATTGTCACGTAAGAATATTTCCATGTATGGTTGGAGTCGTACACTGTTTTTAGTTATAAAATTCATAAATGTTTTAAACATTTTAAAGTATCGTTTGAATATTGATAATTAAACCAAACATTTGTTGAAATTGTCATGTATTACTAAATAATAAATGTAAAAAAACTTTTTTAATTGAGTGAAACAATAATTTCTTCAATAAAATGCGAACGAAAACAATACTCGTACAAGAGGGATGAAATGCAAAAAAAAGCCAGGTTCAAATGGACATATCTCGTCAATTTTCATTCAAAAAAATTGTTCCGCCTACCATTTTAAAGGAAATTTAATCTACTTTTTTATCTGAAGCAATGCCTATACCTATCTAAGCCCAAAAAAAGATACAGGCGAATAAGCAAAAAAAAATTAAAAAATCGAAATTTTCGCTTTTTTTTCAAGTTTGTTTCGACTGTTTCGTCATGAAAAAATTTTTTTTCATATTCAGAAAATTCCGATGGGAAATTTGATTCTCTACAAAAAGTTTCATATGAGATATATCGAAATTTTACTTTGTTTACGAGATATATTGAAAAAACCAAAAGGGGTGATTTTTCACCCCTATCTTCAATTTCCACCCTCTAATTTAATAGCACTCCGCGGTTTTTTCTTCACTCATAACCCATTGATCGATTCCTGCAATAAAAACCCGTGAACGTCTTAGTTCCTTATTGCACTGTTTTTTAAGACATAATCAATAGCCTATTTCTACAGAGCTGTGCTGTACACGTACCCGGTCGGTAATGCGGATTTTATACTTGTCGATGACCACGTAATTACGTGATTCAGTTGACTCATTACCTGAATCGTGGGGTTTTGGTTCCGAACGTTCATAACTCATCTCTAATGTTAATATTTACTTGTAGCGAGTCAGGTGAATTTATTTGTTTGTGACACAATCTCAAATAAAAAGTATTCAGTTATTTATCGAGTAATACGTCCGGTTTTACAGTTTGACAATTTTCAAGAAGTATTTTTACAGGTGCTTTCATTATATTGATATTCCCTTTTCTTCATTTGATGTGTCATACTACGATATTTCTACCAGACCATACATGTCTTATGTATTTTTCGATGCTGAATTCAAATCTGTTTTTAGTTTTGCTCTATCATGGCAGGATCTTGAGACCTAAAAGTTGGACATATTTGAGGTTATGTCGCTTTGAGAATTTTTTTTCTCAAGAAACCATGCATTAGATCTTAAAGTACAAGTCTTCATCTTTAAAATAACGTTGAGTTTGCTCAAATATCTTTTCTTTTCGCCGAGATATTGCAATTTAAATAATGACCATAAGGTTTCCGTACTAATTAAATGTATTGGGAAAGATATGATATGAACAGACAATTTTAAAAATTCGATATCTCAGCGAAAAAAAAAAAGATATTTCAGCAAACTCTACGGCATTTTAACGAGAAAGATTTGTACTTTAAGATCACATACATGGTTTCTTGAGAAAAAAAAATCTCAAAGCTACATAACCTCAAATATGCTAACTTTTGGGTTAGAATATCTCAAAATTCTGACGTGATAGAGCAAAACTAGAAACAGATTCGAATTCAACGTCGAAGAATACACAAGAAGCGTATGGTCTGACCCCAGATCCAGACAACTTTTTTTTTTTTTTTGTAAATCTGTGTTATTATTATTATAGAAATATCTAGCTAAATTAAACAACCGACGTTTATTTCATATAAAAAAATAGATTTATTTTTAGAATTCCTGGTACGCAAAGGAGATACCAAGAAAATATATTTTTTATCTTAAATAAGAACTATTTCGTAAATGTAAATGTTTATTTTGTCAAAATATTAGCGATGCATTGGTGATATGTTTGACACCATTATCGATTATTGTGTTAATTTATAACAATTATTATTATTTTAATGTATTATTTTAGATTAACAAAAGACCAAAAATGTAATAAAATACAATGTCGTCTAGCATTTAATCATGCTAACTTTACCCGACATTTTTGCAAAATATACTTTGTATATCCTTTATATACATTGTGTACATAAAGGTGTAGCAACAAATTAATTTGAGATTTACATCACATATTGTTTAAATGTGGAAACCGTATTGCAGAAATTAGTCAGTTTTTTACAAAAATTGTTAGATTTATCTTTAAGCTTCCGACAAATATTTCAAATATTGTTGCTCTAATTAAAGAAATTCCACCATTATGTAAATATTTACTAGATTTTCTATATTTAGCAAGTATACACTTATAGATAAGCGTTAGGTTTAGGATCGTTTTCCTCTGATTTAACCCTTTGTTTTAAACACCTACCAACCGTGGTCTCCAATCGTACGTGTTATAAAGTCGCCTTGAAGGACCTCTGGGCGTGAAGAGTGTATCCTTCTTTATTCCTTGCGTGTCATTTGATTAGGTTAGAAGAGATATTACAGGGTTTATATTAAACTTTGTCGTGGCTTTACGGGTCACGCTTCCAAGGCTACTTACTTCCTTATGAAAAAAATAAATAAATAATACATACTTACGTAAAATACCAAAGTGTTTTAGAATCCTCTCTCCGAATATTCTGACGAACTATCAGCGTTACATTAATAATTATCAGTTCTGGTTCTATAGTGATGTCAACACAGTTATCGAGTTCCCACATTCTCCCTCTTCTCTTAGTTGGTGATTTATACAACTTTGCTAAATAACTAAGAACAAAGTAAAAACTGTCTTACTCTCTGTCTTTTCCCAATAGAGTATACCACGTAAAATTAAAATTGGCTCTCACTGATAGCTATCAAGCGTATTTTTCGACCATTTACAATAAGTTGTGTAACTAAGATAACTTAAAGCCATAAAGCCGATTCTAAACTGTTAACAAAGAAACAAACAACGTCATCGGACCGTATCATCTTAGCAATAAGTTATTTTGTAAGTCACAAATCTGTATATTAAGAACATGTAAATAAATATTGTACAAATAAAATTTAAGTTTATGTTAAACATGTGTTTCTTATTATAAACGTAGTGAAAATCTTCTCTTTTTGGTTTAGTTTTAGTTTGCACCATGTTCATATTTCTTATAATTAGTCTTCATGAAAACGGCATGTTTCTACTTTTGTTCATTGATTGTTTTTATTTGCTTGTTAACTTTATATATCTTATATATGTTTGTTTAATAGAGCTATTTTCTTGATGTATTTTAAAACAATTTATAAACCATAACACTGTCACATTTTGGTACTCCTGCAGTACTATTTGGATGCTTAATACCTTCTTTTCTTTACTGAATATCCGATTTATTAAAGCTGAAACTTGTTGACCTATTCCTTCCAGAAGTGAGTGCACAGTCAATGGAAGCTGTGGCGGTGTCGCAAATAATCTATCGAAGTGTACAATATTAATCATCCTGTCAAGATACCACTGCATATTTCAGCTGCTCCCTTGTCAGCTAGAAATTCTTTACATTTTCTGATTCACCAGTATTTTTGCGTAACGTCATTTCTGGTGGCTCATCTAGTTACAAGTAATGATTATAATGTAGTAAGTTCCTTTACTGAGCCTTTTATAATGCTATAGTCAGGAATCAGGAGCCACAAGTTCTCGACCATATAGTTTTGAGAGAATACGTACATCTGGAATGACCTTGTACATCCAAATGTGGAGGCGCCAGTCTGCGTGGGATTGCAAAAAAGTGGAACAAAATTTTTCAGAAAATTTTGTATTACTGAAAATTGATTAATTTTATGTTTCCACGGGCTTACTTTTTGCAATGTGTATACATTTTACACCAATGGGCAGCTTATTCTATAAACTAGAAACTTTAATATATTACTCTTGAAGTAATATATAAAATGATTCGATGAGTGAAAAAAATCTCAAAAATTTATTTTTGAAGATGTACAATTTCAAAATTTCAAAATCTTGAGAAAGTGATAAAATTCGAATTGTATAAATACCATTAGCCACCTATTGCTCTGGTTTAAATCACGTTATTAAATTCCTATAGGTACGAATTTTAAAGCTTGAAATGTGTACTTTAAGATGCTTCAAGGGGATTTACCTTAAAAATTAAATTAACCCTCTTTATTTTACGAAAATAAAAGACACATTTTCTTAGCTGCAAATTTCGTGAAATTAGAAGTAAAATAAACGTTAATAACTTTTATTAAAAGCAATATTTCGCACACCTATCTATCGAATCTTTTTACACATTACTTCAAGATTAATATGTGAAAGTTTCAGATTTTTATCTTAAAAATTGTAGAAATTGTAGAGCTTTTACCCATTTCATCGGAAATATCTTTATGTCATATATGTACTACACCTACATACAATCATTTTATATTTGAAATATGATAATCCAATAGCCACATATTTCTCGTTTCAGTTAAGCTTTGTTGAGCTTAATTCCAATAATCAATCAAAATTGTATTAAAACATATTCTTTATAGGATTTTGCAAACGGCAGAAAAAACAATTATCTATAACTAAAAGAAAAGCTTGGTGTAAAAATATGAATGAAATTTTCGATAACCTGAATTGTGGTTATGCTAGCAAATTAAAATCCTAAAATGAATTTGTCTAATTTCTTATTTGACAATTCTCATTCAACACCAGCATCAACACAATCCCCTACGGCCATGCAGATTAAACCAGTATCTACATAACCCCCTAAGATCATGAAGATTCAGTTAAAAATAAGAACAAAGGCCTAAAATGAATTTATTTATCTACCTTGTCTTAAAATTTTTTCTTTCTAATGGATTACATTTTCATGAAATCTATCATTCTGTTTCTTGGAAATGCTTAGCTTTTGAAAGGTTTTTCACCCTTATTCTGGAGCTCATCAGAAAGACATAAAGCCAGTCATAAAGATGTTTCATGCAAAACCAAGACAATTTCTATGCATAAGTGTGAAATAATTATATTTGACATTGACTGATAAAAACAACCTCTCCTATCTATTAGCTAACTAGTATTGGAGCCAATATACTCTTTGCATGTTTAAAAATGAATTATTATTTGTTTGCTTATAGTTGTATTGAAACCAGAATTTATGTTATCGAAAGAATGCAAAGATTCCATTAATATTTTTACACAAAGTTTTTCGTTTAGTTGTAGATAGTTATTTTTTCTGTCGTTTGCCAAATCCTATAAAGAATATGTTCCAATACAAATATAAGCAAACAAATAATAATTCATTTTTAATCAGTTCAAAGGATACTACAAATTTAGTGTAGCGTAAACAGAAAAAATCTGAGGCCTACATATTTGATCATAGAAAAAGTGCATATACATTTTTGATGTGAAATTTCCCCCTCTATCGCCTAGCGCTATTAGTTTTTTTATATATATTTTTAATTTTTCTAGTTATTAGCCAAAAACCGAATTTCGGCCAATATTATCAAGTTTTTTTAAGGGACGCCGGTACCTTACAGTTGTAAACTATTTTTTTATCATATTCTACATCAAATAATATACTTATTCTGAAAAATTCAGCCACATAACCTTTAGTGGCCGGTTTTTAGCAATTTCTGTCTCTGACAACTGGGTAATCTTCTACATTTGGATGAGCAAGGTTATTCCAGATAATGTATATATTTTTTAAAACTGTATCTTCAAGTGGTTCCTTAGGTCAACCTGGGTCCCATCGAAACTGTTCTGGAGCCTCCATTGGTGAGCTTATTTGCATTTTATTTGGCCAGCTCATCTGCTTTCTAATTTACTAAGTTGCTTTGGTGCCCTCGTGTTTACTCTAGTTATGTTTCAGCCTGTTTCGCTAGGAACTCCAGGCATTATTTTACCGTTTGGTACGGAGGTATCTATACCATTTCTTGTACACGGACTGCAGTTGTGACTTTAACTCATATTGTTCCTAATTATAAATTATTTATGTTAAAATAAACTAAATTGTTTTAAAATGGCATCCGACAAGTTGCAATTAAAAACAACCAATGACAATTTTTCTCATATTAGAACTTTTCGAAACCCTGGTACGATGTATTTTTATTCAGTTATCTTACAAGTAGTGTCGTTTGTAACCTCATTTATTATTTTAATAAATTTACTAAAGTAGTTTGTTTGTAGGATCGAAGGACATTTTTCCTTGTGCGAAATGTGGAAAAAAATTCTCAGTCTTGGGATCCCTCCGAAGACACATTAAGTACTACTGTGGTACGAAACCCCCGCCGGTTACCGGCTACATCGAGTACGACAAAGATAACTACGAGTGCCAGAGTTGTCATCGACAGTACAAGACGTTCAACACTATGAAAAGGCATTTAAAATACGAGTGCGGAAAGCCTCCTTCTATTGAGTGTCCGATTTTGAATTGCGACTACAAGGCTAAAATTAGGGACCGCATGAGGCAGCATGTCAGAATGAAGCACAAGATACAAATTTAAGACATTACAGAATAGTCCAGTTATCACGTATATGGCATGTAGGAAAGTAACTCGGGATTTTCTTACACTTAAACCCTTCTTGATGCCACAAAAAGACTTTGCGTTTATGATTTATAACTTGGTTCGGAACGCAGATTTTTGTTGATAAAAGTGCAAAAAGCCACAACAGTAAAAGATAATGTTGTCAAAATTCTGAGACAAAAAAAATATCTTCATTGTTTCCAAAATATGTCCTCTCAAAGAAACCTCAGTTGTTTTGTCTAAAATAGATTTCTTGAAATAACATTGTCTGTCATGATGATCTCGATAAATGTGGTTTTCAAAATGGAATTAAAACAAATCCTAATAATTTACGAACTATAGCCTATCAGTATTAAGCATTTTCGTCAATTATTTTTCAAGCCAGGTTTTCAGGACTCTCGATTTCAAAAATAACCGTTTCTAAGTGTGTCAAACGTATAAATTATTGTGTAAAATTTTGTAAATATTTATAGTGAATTAATTTTTGCGTGCGCTTACAAAAGTTGTTTTCGAAAGCAGTTCTGTGCGGCCTTAGAAGACAATTCATTTACTAACTGTTGGGATTACAGTGTTGTTTTTTATTTTTATCGATAGAACATTGATATGTATGTGCTTTATCCTAACCTTAAACCAACTGTACGTGTGATCATGAAGAATTGGAATGTTTCGATAAATATGCGGGCTAAAAATGACTCCATAGGTTTTTTAAAAGAATGTGTTGTGAAAACCATTTGGAAAACTTTTTTTTTTACTCAGAAAATCAGCTTCATTTTCTCATAGAGCTACTTTTATTGGAAGATAAAATGAATTCGAATAATTCACGATCTTGTGACTTTTGTAACTTTTTCAAGGTGTTCCGGTTTTGTCATCGAGTTACAATCTACAGTCTTTTTTGCAAAATTAAGTGGTTTAAAAATGAAAAAACTAGTTTTGAGTTAGTGTCCTACAAAAATACCCAACATAACTGTACTATTACTTGTCATCACATTTACATACCTAATATTGAAGTGCTATGGTTTGCGCCATCTGTACGAAATTTTGTTTTGGGAGGATACAAACGTATTGGGATTTTGCATGATGCTTCAAAAACTCAAGAAATGTTTTGTAACACATTAACACGTGTCTTCGAAACAATGAAATTTCTTAAATTTGTGATGGAATGGTTAAATAGAAATCGCACAGAAGGCCTCTCTTTAGAATTGTCCAGAGAATACGAAATAATAATTACTCTTTGTATAAAACCATCATAAGAATCTTTTAAAGGGCTCCAAAATGACTCCATTAGAGCAAAAGTAGAGTATCGCGTATTATTTACGTTTAATTGCATTTTTTTCGCAAATTATTATTATTATTATTATTAATTAGGCATATTTTACAACAATTTGAAAGATATTAAAGTATAAACGCAAACTAGAATCTGACTTTTATAATTAATAATTTCTGCAAAAAACGCAAATAAACAATAATAGACACCAGAAGTAAAAAATACTCCACTTTTGGCCCCATTTCTCACTTTGGGGTCCTGTGAAAGGGTTTTGGGAGTGTTGAATTTAAAAAATAATTATTATTTTGTATTATATGGACAATTCTGAAAGAGAAACTGATGTGTAATTTTAATTTTTTTAAATTCCACGTCAAAGACAAAAAAATGTCTTATTCACATAAGAAATACATGGGAAGCTTCAAGGACTTGGAGGCACGTGCTGATATTAACGGATTTCTCTCAATTTTGAAGACAAATTTTTTTAAATTTAGAACAAAGGAAAATTAGACATTTATTTTTCACAACTGTAAATTTGAGCTACTGTATATAGACACTATTTCAGTGTCAGTGTCAAGTTTCCAACCCCCGTGAGACGTTGGTCAAATTCTTGGTCCCTCATTCCTGTAATAAAGATCATCCGTGAATGCTTATTCAGAAATGTTGTGTAAACTCTCCAAGCAATACTTTGACGTATAAATGGCGCGAAGACAGTATACAGGGTGTTTGGTGCATCGTGTGCCAAATGGAAATGGCCGACAGAAAGGGTTATCTGCTATCCTTTCAGGCCCCTTAATACTTCCCATGCCCTGCAGGATTTTTCATATCGACCTTTTATCTTTTTAATGAAAAGAATCCCAAATTCTACATTTAAATTCAAATTATAAAAATAGTATTAGGCGTAAGATTGCGAATTTCATTTTTATTTTGATGTGTATTGTTGAAGGGTTCTTTTAAATCCAAAATTACTGGCATTAGTCATCTAGTTGTTTTTTTATTCACTCGCAAACTTTCGGAATAGGTAAAATTTAAATTTAAACTTGGATTTTAGACGGATATAAAAAAAAACTCAGAGCAACCGGGATATTCCAACTCCCTCAAAAATTCTCTAGTCTATTCTCTTGCCAATGATGTGCCATATGTCATAAAAATCTTTTAATAACTTCGTGAATTCGCTAAATTAATGAATCGGGTCACATAAGGCTAATATTCAAAATTTCGAATAAAAAATTATGCACGGCAAAAAGGTAAAATCTGTTATCTCACTCTTGCCAAGTAAAATCTATCTTCTATCTCTTTCTGTTCATTGGTTTTCTTGAAATAAAGAAACAGTTACATTTTTATCATTTATTAAAAAAATTTAAAAATCTTGCTCAAAGTATTGGTCTCTGTTGCGAATGCAGGCCCGACGTCTGCTTCGTATTTCGACAGTTGTTGTATGAAGTCGTATTTCCTCCCTAATTGTACCGAAAGCAGTTTCTGTGCGTTGGACATGAGGACAAGTTCCTCCCTAGTCGCAACCTCCGTCGCGTACACGGGCTCTTTGGCACGTCCCCAGACATAAAATCCAACGGAGTTAGGTCTGGGAAACGTGGAGGCCATTGAATAGGGCCATCCCGCCCAATCCACGCATTTGGGAACACATTGTCTAGATATTGTCTTACAATCAATCGCCAGTGCGCGGGACAGCCGTCATTTTGAAAAACTATAGGCGTATGCGTAGATTGGGCGGGATGGCCCTATTCAATGGCCTCCACGTTCCCCAGACCTAATTCCGTTGGATTTAATGTCCGAGGTCATGGCAAAAAGCTCGTGTACGCGACGGAGGTTGCGACTAGGGAGGAACTTGTCCTCTTGTCCAACGCATAGAAACGGCTTTCGGTACAATTAGGGAGGAAATACGACTTCATAGAACAACTGTCGAAATACGAAGCAGATATCGGGCCTGCATTCGCAACAGAGACCAACATTTTGAGCAAGATTTTTAAATTTTTTTAATAAATGATAAAAATGTAACTGTTTCCTTATTTCAAGAAAACCAATGAACAGAAAGAGATGGAAGATAGATTTTACTTCGCAAGAGTGAGATAACAGATTTTACCTGTTTGCCATGCATAATTTAAGCAAATATAATTTTTTATTCGAAATTTTGAATATTAGCCTTATGTGACCCGATTCATTAATTTAGCGAATTGATGAAGTTATTAAAGTATTTTTATGACATGTGGCACATCACTAGCAAGAGGATAGACTAGAGAATTTTTGAGGTAGTTGGAAGATTCCGGTTGCTCTGAGTTTTTTTTTATAGCCATGTAAAGTCTAAGTTTAAATTTAAATTTTACCTATTCCGAAAGTTTGCGAGTGAATAAAAAAACAACTAGATGACTAATGCCAGTAATTTTGGATTTAAAAGAACCCTTCAACAATACACATCAAAATAAAAATGAAATTCGCAGTCTACGCCTAATATTTTTTTTATAATTTGAATTTAAATGTAGAATTTGGGATTTTTTTCGTTAAAAAGATAAAAGGTCGATATGAAAAATCCCGCAGGGCATGGGAAGTATTAAGGGGCCTCAAAGGATAGCAGATAACCCTTTCTGTCGGCCATTTCCATTTGGCACACGATGCACCAAACACCGTGTATATAGCACCACAACTGATTTTTTATCTAAAATTAATTCAAAAATAACCTCCATGTATTGATTTTTACCATTCATCATTACACCCCAAGTGTATTCAGTAATCAAGTAGAAAGTATGGATGTTCTAGACCAAAATTCATGAATTATCTTATATAGCTTATTCTGCATTTTATGACGAAGTTGTGGTTTTTATGGTGGGGATAGAAGAAGTACATTAATGCTTAACTTCATGGTAGATAACTCAGTAAGGAAATTATGAATTCTAGTCCAGAACCCGCATTGGTTAAATACTTACTTCCTAACTTTTTAGATATTCTTATAAAAAAACATAACAGTTCTACTATTCTGTTTACATTTTGGGTTATTATTTTAAGTAGATCTTTAACCATTAGTAGTTTTTAATATTTTATTTTGAATTTTGTTAATTAGTTGATACTTGTTCATTAAATTTGAAAAGGTCTGTTAAAAATTGTATGATTACAATTCTATTCATTTGCATACATGACTGAGATCGACTAAATCGAATACATACCCAATAAACTAATCAATTAAAACAGATCTATTAAACGAAAGATAGTTGTAGGGGAAAGTGGGACTATTGTAAATTTTGTTATTATTGTATTTTATGAATTAAATGTAAGTTATATATTTACTAGTTAAGAGTTGTAGGTAGGTGCATTATTTTATTATTAATATTCTGTATATGAGTATGTGAGTATACTTGGTGTTAACTGTAACTATTTTAACGTTGGTAATAGGATATTTAAGTCAATTTAAAAAATTGTATAATAAAGGTACATACCTATATTGAAATTTTACTTAGAACTGTCTGTTAGTTATTTCTAAATTTTAATATTCCTAATAATTCTATGAATTAATTGTTGAAAAAACGTTTAAAGTTGATTTGAACATATCAGCAACTGGTTTGCGGTATTGAAAACTGGCATTTTGACGTACCATTGTAAATTGTAGACATTCTTAAATCTCTAGATTTTTTATATTTCAAACGTGTAAGAATCAACTAGACAGAAAAGCCACATAACTTGAAAATTACCAATGATGAGATTGCTAGGGTGAGACACTATTGTAATATTTGCATGTGTAAGATTAAGAAAATTCTCCATTGTTGGTATCGATCATAAATTATAACGATCTTTACACAACCCCAAAAACATATAGTGAGCATGGTCAGGTACCCAAGCCACAAAGAATTTTTTTGTGTGGCTCTGTAATTATCGCTTCGAATAATTGAGTTTAAGATTTTCCAAATTGAAGGAATAAAAATTGGAAAAGGGACACTTGATACTCCTTTTTTAAGTACAACAAATTTTTGTCCACCACTTCCGGTTTCACCGGAAGTGTCATCTACTCTATTATTTTAAATGGCACCCTGTATATTTTTTTACCTATCTGATTCGTCCCTAGATTCTCTTTTCAAACATGTATCAGAACATGGCATTTGTTTTTAAAATGACAGTTACTATCAATTTTAGTTTGTTAAGTCTAGGTGGCTCTGATATGAACCTTGGCAGATATTGATGCGTAGTGTGCCGTGATATCGAAAGATCTCTGGCATGCAACTTTGTGCCTCATATTTTTTTGGGAATAACCAGTCGCTGAACAGACTAATAAGATCTAACTTATTTAAAAAAAAAATCTTTAAACAACCCACGATATCTTAAAAACCAAGATATGAACCCCATTTTTTTACTTCACCTAGTTAAAAAATACTTATTTATCTTTTATTTTTGTCCAACACAATTGCTGTGCCTATCATATTTTGCTTTCTTTATTAAAATTAGTATCGAATGTTATTGCATAGTAATGAATATTGTACTGCAACAAAAATATTTACTAAGCAGGCGGTGGAAACAAAATAAAAGTAGGTAAAACGATTTTTTTAATAAATAAGAAACATCAGTAAAACACATTTGAACAAAATTGATGAAAAACCATTACAATATGTAATACATTTTTACAACGAATGAATGAAATTAAAATAAAATATTTCCTGAAGTACTACATACAAAAAACATTTTTTTTACTACAGATGTTCAAAATGTTGTCCGTTATTATCTCTGCACAATCGTGTTTTTGTGACGGTAGCCCTAAGCACGTTATCTAACTGTAATTCAGTAATCCCATCGATTGCTCTTCTGACTCTCATTTCCATGTCTTCGCTGTTTGTTGGTGGAGTCCTATAAACGTTTTCCTTGAGGTGGCCCCATACAAAAAAATCAAGCGGCGTAGGGTCTGGTGACCTTGCAGGCCATCGAACGGGCCCATTTGCTCCCATTCAGTTCTCTCCAAACCTTTCATTTAAATAATTCACCACAACTCTGCTGTTATGTGGTGGAGCCCCATCCTGTTGAAAAATTATTGGGTTAACATTAGGTGGCAGTTCTTCCAAAAAATCTTGTGTTTTGCAAAAATCCCAAATATCTTTCTCCATTTAATGGAGCATCAAAAACTATTGGCCCAATAATTCTTCTGCCAATTACTCCTAACCATACATTAAAACTAAATCGCTCCTGATATGCACTTTCTCTCATATTTCTGGGATTTTCTTGTGTCCAATAACGGGTGTTGTTACGATTAAATAATCCCAAATTAGTGAACCTGGACTCGTCGGGAAAATAAAATTTGTTCATGAAAATTATTATCCAAATTGTGTCTGTTCCGGAACCAATTGCAATAGTTCAATATTCTTTGAAAATCATTTTTGTATAAATGCTGGTGTATTTGGTACTTGTATGATTTAAATTTATGTTTTTTCAAAATGCGTCGAGCTGATTCCCGATTTATACCGGTTTGGTCCTCAATCTGTCTTATCGAAATCGTGGGATCTACCTCGACAATTGCAAGTACATTGATTTCGGACACTTCATCGATAATGAAATTATTTTCCGGTACTTCTGGTTCACTATTGAATTGCCGTTCAACTCTTACAAAATAGTTGTTTGGTGGATGAATCCTTTCGGGAAATCTTTCTTCATATAAGTCAGCAGCCTGCCTGCTATTTTTTTTACATTCGCCATACTTTTTCATTTCGTGAATACATGGCAAAATAGAGTTAAAAACGTGATAACTTAGGTATAATTTAATGAAAAATACTTAAATTGCTGCCAAGTAAACAATTCTTAATTGTCAAATCAAAATGACGCGTCGTTTTACCTTCTTTTATTTCCACCGCCTGCTTAGTAAATATTTTTGTTACAGTACAATATTCATTACTATGCCATAACCTTCGATACTAATTTTAATGAAGAAAGCAAAATATGATAGGCACTGCAATTGTATTGGACAAAACTAAAGGATAAATAAGTATTTTTTAAATAGGTGAAGTAAAAAAAATGGGCTTCCTATCTTGGTTCTTAAGATATCGTGGGTTGTTGAAGGACATTTTTTTTAAATAAGTTAGATCTTATTAGTCTGTTCAGCTACTGGTTATTCCCAAAAAAATATGAGGCACAAAGTTGCATGCCAGAGGTCTTTCGATATCACGGCACACTACGCATCAATATCTGCCAAGGTTCATATCAGGGCCACCTAGACTTAACAAACTAAAATTGATATTAACTGTCTTTTTAAAAACAAATGCCATGTTCCGATACATGGTTGAAAAGAGAATCTAGGGACGAATCAGGTAGATAAAAAAATATATACAGGGTGCCATTTAAAATAACTGAGTAGATGTCACTTCCGGTGACAAAAATTTTTTGTACTTAAAAAAGGACAATCACTCATTATATAAGTGTACCAAATTTCAAAATAATATCTTTTTCAATAAACATGCTACGGGGTGTTACATGTTTCCTGTGTCACCCGGTATAAACCATCGACAGCTGAGTTCACAACCTTTTGGAGCTCTATACGTTTAGACGCGAAATTTATCAAGAACATTGTTTAACTGGATACAACCGAACACAAAATATCTGTTTCAGGGATAAAGGTAGGCAATAAGTGTAGACACGATCTGTATTTTGCTTAGCTACAGGATGTTCTAGAATGTGGGGGAGGAACTTGTTTCTTCTAAACTTCCAAAGTCGGGAAAATTATTTCACAATCTTAAAAGAACTCGTGTGAGTAAATAAATTGTTGAATCAATGAAATACAAAAATTAATGAAGAAACCAGCTAATGGAGAATTCTATCATATAATGTTTATATATGGTTTGGTGGTTAAGCATAAAAAATTATAATAGTAATTAATAATCAGCGGCCTTAATAGCTGTGAGTTGTTGAATTTTACTCTTCCGTTTTAGCTATACTCGTAGTTATATTTAATTTATGTGTTTACTTTAAGTCATGTGTTTAAAAATGGAATATAACCATTTCACATGTTAGTTATGTAATTTATTTAAATCATTGTTTATTTTGTACAAATATAACAAATAATATTAATGTAGCTTTCATATCCTAACTTTCCATTTTCAGTAACTTGTACTAGATCTTCATTATTTAGAGTGTGAATGTATAGATTTGTCTTTTGACTTATTGTTGATTAGCCAAAAGAAGCTGCGATAAATTATATATTTGTTTGTAGCTTAAATAGGTTTCATATACAGCAAGTTGATGTCTTAAATATATTTTGGTCTAGATATTCACTACATCTTCCGAAAGAAAGCTTCGGACATTTCCTTTATACTACTTCTGTATTACACTGTTACTTTTTGTGAATTATATAATTTCATATTTACTGAATAAACATGATAAATCATTGTACTCTATTTTTTAACCATTATGACATGAATATGAGAACTAAAGAATATTAGGTTCATAACTATTTTTGCAACAGTTTAGAAATAATCATTTTTTTCCTTGCCCAGCCTTGCTTTTTAGCTACCACGGCGCGATCAGCGGCATGGATGATCGATTGGCTCTGGGTCTAGTATTTGCGGAGGGCGAATGTTATAATGTTTAATTTTAAAAAAATCAGTTTTGATTGATTTATAATGAAAGATATACAGGATGCATACCCTAAAAAATCATTAATGAGAGAGACGTGATGAAGGGAAATTAATTTGGTATATAGCTAAAGCAATTGCCAAAGAAGAAGCTTGATATATTTTTAGGGAAAGATATATACCGTCAAAAGTCATAAATTAAAAAGCGAAGAAAGAAAATAATATCTGGAGTATCGGTGACACTATTGCCATGGATGAAAGCCCAATATACTCTGGTGTCTAGATATACAGAGTGGCCTCCTAAAAGAAATTAAAATTTCTGTTGTGATACTGATGTGTAAACAGTTCTACAGACATCAGAACACTGAACAGTATACTCAGCACAAATTTCACCAATGGAGCCCGCAGTGTCTACAACTAAAATTAATGTTCAGAATAAGACATATACGATTCAAATGTATTGACCCCGCACTTTAACCGCGAATATCTCAGAAACGAAGTGGAAAAAATTAAAAAAATTATGTGGTCATTACGGGTTTTTTCCTTTCTTCAATTGTTTGGGACTTCCTGCCACATGTATGTTTTCTTTTTAAGCGGTGCTAGGGGAATCTACAAAATATATCACAATTAACCAGTATGTTACTGGTAAATAACCTCTACGCCTGTGACGTTTACGTCAAAGGATCAGTTAGAGGTTGTTGAAATTAAATATTTCGCCGACGCAAACGTCACAGGCGAAGAGGTTATTTACAAGTAACATACTGGTTGATTGTGATATATTTTGTAGATTCCCCTAGCACCGCTTAAAAAGAAAACATACATGTGGCAGGAAGTCCCAAAGAATTGAGGAAAGAAAAAAAATTAAGATAATGCCACAAATAACATTTAGACATTTAATTTTTTTTTCGCTCCTCCGTTTCTGAGATATTTGCGATTGAAGTGAGGGGTCAATACATTTGAATCGTATATTAGTTCTGATTTGTTTCAAATGGCACGTTTAGTATGATAGCTTCCGCACGTAGTTCAGTTTTTTGGTGTTTCTTGAACTCGAGTTTGGCGTATTGAAAATTTTATACAATGATTTTCTTTTTTAGAATTTCCAACTTATGGGTGCGACATATGCGGACGACAGTACCTACGCAAGAGGTCACTTTGGCGACATAAAAAATTCGAATGTCAAACACAACCTACATTTATCTGCATTATTTGTAACATGGCCTTCAGGCATAAGTACCATATGACTACTCACATGTTATTGCACAAGTGAATAATATACTATATTGAAAATAGGTACTGGGTTGTTTGATTTTATTTTTTATTTGACTTTCGAGTTAATTTCAAAACCGATGAATGTTCTTCTCCTTTTTATTCACAACAATTTTTTGTGATCTAGAATTGCACCATAAAACTGGCATGAAAGTTACTTAAATTGAATTTTGCAATTTTTTAATTGAAAATCTTAAATATTACGTGAATAATTTCGAAAACTTTTTAAGAATGACCTTGTACAATGCCTACATTCCCTCCGAACGATGATATATTCACTACACAATCCGCGCCTAAAATTGCATAGCTTCTATGTTTGCGATGGTATACAAGACATCTACTATGCGCGGTGTGTTGATACCTGATTACGAAAGAGACCGATCGAGGGGTCGTAAGATTGACCCGAAGTAGGTAGAAATGACGTAGTATGGATATTTCTCTAAAAGTACAGCTCATCAATATAGCATAATGGAACGAAATTATCATTAACCACCCTGACTATATTTTCATAAGATTTGCATTTATAATGAGCTTTTATTACTCTCTTTCGTTTCCAATAGACTTTAGATAATAGTTTGCAAAATACTCAAAATAATCCTGATACAAAAATTATTAAGGTATCTGGAACACAAATCAGTTCTCAGTCCCTGTCAATATAATTTCCGCTCTGGACGCTCAAGCACGCACGCGGTCATAAAGATCGTGAGTGACATAGTCGGGGGTCTTTAGGGAGACCATCACATTGCAATTACTTTTTGTGATCTTTCCAAGGCCTTCGACTGTATCTCTCACGATAAACTAATCGAAAAAATGCAATTATATGGCGTTAGAAGATTACCTCTCTCTCTTTCTAATTTCTATTTGCATAAGCATCAACAATGCGTAGTCATAAGATATGCCATGTCAAAGTTTCTAAATATTAATCATGGTGTACCCCATGGCTCTAGCTTGGGGCCTCAGTTATTTTTAATATATATGAATATCTTCCGCAATTTATGTTGCCTACTAAATGAACATTGTTTGTTGTTGATACCACTCACTTGTGCTCTGACATAGAACTCGAGGCGAATACCGGTTCACTTTAAATACACTAACAGTCAAACGAAAACTCAGAGACTTATAATTTCTGCAAATGAAACTTTATCAAAACGCGCTCATGTTAAACTCCTAGGTATCTAGATGACAACCTTAGCTGAGTGAGCGATATTGACCAGTTAAATAAAAGGCTCTCATACACTAACTTCCTCATCAGGAAATTGCTTATTTTTCCCTAGGCTTTCCTATGCAGTGCTCCTATGGGGTAACTCCTACCACGCATCAAAAGTTTTCATCATCAAAAGAATGTTATAAGAATACTCGTTAATGCTGGGTTTGCGGATCACTCTCAAACAATTTTCATTAAACTGTGAATTACGCCTCTGCTTTCACCATTCATTTTTTATTATCTTGAGGAGATTCACAGGAGCGTGTTCAGCTTTCCAGTGTGATTATCATGAGCACAACATACGCTGGAGTTCTTAGAGTACCTCGTTATGGGTTATCTCTAAGCGCTAAAGATTCTCCCAACCTAAATTTACATAATCATTTACCACCTGATATAATGCCACTAAACTTAGTGTCCTTCAAAAATAAGGTAAAAAATGTCTTTCTAAAGCACCGTTTTTACTCGATTGATGAATTTTTTAGAACACCCTATGTTGGCAATATTCACTCGAGTATTTGAATGCTCTTGTTTACTGAATGGTCTATTACTCTACATATTTTTGTATTTGTGTATTTTTATATTTGTACTTATTTTAGGCCTCTGTGTGTCAATGTTGTGTTTTAAAAAGTTGTTGTTTCTTTTTCTATTGAAATGTTCTATACACATATACATAGGGTTTCTGTATTTTACAAACTTACTGTACATTGAAAACTGTTACTTCCATGACTTGTTGCAAATGTTCATATATATGTACCTACATATAGTGGTCAAATAAAGACTATCTATCTATCTATCTATCTATCTATCTATCTAGCTATCTAATATCACTTACAAAGTCGAAAACATTTGTTATTGGTATACCCAAATACAGCGAATTGCTTGTATTGCCAATTTTATTTTGATACTTTCAGTTGTAAGTAAATAAATTAAACATTGTCTGTATTGTTGTTTATGTACTTTGTTGTTTCTCGTTATAACTAACTAACTATTAAATAATTTTAGGTAAAATGTATGCCTGCGAAACTTGTGGTGCAATTTTTCCAAATAAATGCTCGTTTAACTATCACAAGGATAATGAGTGCTATTCAGTTTCTGCTACTTCAGACCAACACAAAAAAGGAGGAAAACATAAGAGAACCAGACATAAAGATATAATTGACTGCCCAGTGGAAAATTGTCATTTTGTAACAAGGAGATCTGACATTACAAAGCACATTGCCATCTGGCATTGCACATCAAAACGGTAAACTTACAGATGATGTCTGTGAAAATGGACCACGCGATATTAGTTCTACTAATTGGGAGAACTTTCAATAACTGAACTGGAAGTACATATATTTATATTGACAAAAACTTTTTACTTTGTGTTTCTGGTTCTAGTAAAAGTATTAATAAGCTTTCTATTAACAATTGGACAAAGCAATCAACTAGATTTGTTTTGACATTATTTTGTAGCTTTTATTTTTATTTAAACGATTTTAAGAAAAAGAAATGTGAAATTTGGTGGATTTTGAAATAATTCTTTTGTAGTTTAATTGTTGTAGATAAATGTAAGGCGCTTGCATTCTAATTAGCGCCAAAGGCAGCAACTATCTTGAATAAATCAGGATTGATGCACAATAATTGAAAAAAATGTGTCTATTGGAAATTTCTTCAGAAATAAAAACTATTTTTAGAGCTAGAAAATGTGACTTTCATAATTTTTATTAAATATCTCAAAAAATAATACGTATCTATTGTAGGACATAAACGAATAGCCCTACAGATATTCCCATCAAGTGACTCATATGTCTTAGAGAATCATCACGGAGCAACACACTTTTAGATTTTCTTTGTATTTTGTAGCAACAGAAACCATTGCCTTCTTGTTGCTGCAGTTCTTTGATTTTTTAAGGCCTTAAAGTATTATCACGTAGAGCGCTGATTGACGGCGCTGCAAAATCAGCGCTGATAAGCGATAATTTACATATCTTGCTATAATGTTGTACAAGAAATTACACAATTTCTACACAGAATATTACTAGAGTAGACCCACTTAAAAACGAAATCTCGCATTTTATCTTGCGCATATGATTAATTTTTATTTTGGGATCACATGAAGTCCTGAAAATTTCATAAAAAAATATTAAGAGTTAGATGTCGCTAGTGAAAGTTTTTTTTGGACTCATCCGGTCATTTTAATTCTCACGGGTTGAATTCATTCGGATATGAAATTTGCGAATAAGGTACACGCTCCAGGCAGGAATCCTTATGTTTTTGGGGCCGCTGAACCCCGATGGTCATGGCTAATTCTCTATACAGATGCTGCATCCCTTCGCATTAGCAAAAAAGTGTAGGAAAATAGCAGAAAACGGGAAATAGTTTAAGCTTAAGTGAGGGAAACTTTGAGAAACCATTTTTTCTTTTCAAGCTTAAACTAAACGACATTATAGTGGGATAATATACCGAGAAAAAATTTTTTCTCAGAAGAAATGAGTGAGAGAAAAATGAAAAACGCCTGAAAACGGGCAAATATCTAGGCTTCAGTGAGTAAAACTTCGAACATCAATTTTTTTTCTCAAACTCAAGTTATAGTACAGGCAAATTAGCCATTTAGGGTAACAAAAATTAATAAAAGGATCGTCTCCGGGATTTAAGTAGGTAACAATCTGGAGAATGAGATGATGCATTCGTTGCACTTCCAAGTTCCGGGAAAATTCAAGAAAATTTGGAAAAACTTTTAGATTCTCGCTAGCGATTAAAATAATGAAACGAGAGAAAAAAGTTTTCAACAAGTTGTAGCTCGTCTCTTTCTCTACAAAGAGGTCTTTACAAATTTTTGTCTTACTTAAGCCGTTTAGAAGATAAATCGAGTTTTCCACTTATAGTTTTGAGCCGCTTCGAAATGCGCGAAAAATTAGATTTCTCCGGGAGTTTCGTACGACCGGGTTCATAGATCGATAATTCTTACTATTCACAGCCGCTAGAAAAATGAAAATAACATAAAATGTAGAGAAATGTCTCAGCTTTAATGTGGAACTAATCACAAAAATCATTAAAAAAATTACCATAAATAAAAAGTGTTAGAAAATGGCTTAGTAAACTTTGTACAGTTGATCCACAAATTTATTTATTTATTTATTATTATACACTACCCAATTACAGGGTAGGAAAAAATGCACTGTAGAAAAATACTTAATATAGCAATAATACACAATGTAACAAGATTATAAATGTACATATAGGTTAGAGATAATTAATTAATACACATGTGACGAATTAACTGTTAAAGCAGGCATCTCTTATATCTGCTTCATTGCAATTGAAAAGGTTAATTTTATCCTGAATATCATGCCAATTGTGACACATAACATACACCGGCGAGAACTCTAACAGATTTGTTCTTGGTGTGGGTAAATAAAAAAGATTTGTTAATCTTGTTCGCACCAGTGGCATATGAACAAGCGTATTGATTTTCGCCAATAGTTCAGGGCACTTTATTTTGTTGACAAGTTTATGCGAAAACATAACATAGTAAAAAAAACACCGCCTTCTGATCAGCTCATCAGAATTGAACCTCTCTAGTAGCTTATATTTGCCGGAAGTCGTTAGAATGACAATTCATTTTGCTAATATATTCTGATATAATGATATATTAATCCAATTGACATTTTGTTGCAATTACTTTTTTTGGAAAAATATGCCTTGCAATCAAAGTATAGGGTATATTTCTCATCGATCAATCACCTCCAAATTTTGGAGTTCAATTCTGTATATCTTATCACAGTCTTAATTTTTGGATTATAAGTACAATAAAACATATTCTTTCGAATGACTTTAGAGTTTTTTAAATACGCGCAGTACTTTTTGAATTTGTCTGCATTATTCATACACGTTCAGAAAATGCACAATTATACAGTAAAACATATACAACTTATTTGTTTCTTAACATTCTTCAATGAGATTTTCACGAAATATGGATTAAAGTGAGTGGAATCGAATCCATGCAGTGAAAGGCACCCATTGTTACGGGAGAAATAGGGAGGATACATAAAACTCAAAGACACGAATAAATCAACTGTATAAAAGTTACTAAGCCATCTTCTAACACTTTTTATTTATGATAAATTTTTTTATGAATTTTGTGATTAGTTCCACATTAAAGATGATATTTTCTCTACATTTTATGTTATTTTCAATTTTTTAGCGGCTCTGAATAGTAAGAATTATGGATCGATGTGTCCGGTCGTACGAAACTCCCGGAGTATTCTCATTAGCCGCGCATTTCGGAGAGGCTCAAAACTATAAGTGGAAAACTGGACTTATCTCCTAAACGGCTTAAGTAAGACAAAAATTTGTAAACACCTTTTTTGTAGAGAAAGAGATGAGCTACAACTTTTGTTGAAAACTTTTTTCTCTATTTTCATTATTTAAGCCGCTAGAGCAAAAAAAACCGAAAATCAAAATTTTTTTCCAAATCTTTTTTTGAATTTTCCCGAAACTTGGAAGTGCAAAGAATGCATTCATTCCATTCTACAGGTTATTACCTACTTGAATCCCGGAGACGATCCTTTTATTAATTTTTGAGAGGTTTTTACGAAATTTTGCCTTCATTGCTTGTACTATTAATCCACGTTGTAGCAGTGAACACACAAAAAGAACCAGAAAGATGAGAAAAACATTAGAATAAGAAAGTAGCTATAAACAAGTTACGTTCTAAATTACTATAATTTGAGTTTAGGGATCATAATTGAAATAACTATTACTGTATATGGAGATTATAACGCCAGATTTTTTTCTAGGACCTCTGCCGTTTCCTTGTCAAAGGTGTTCAAAAAGTTACGATAAGAAAAATTCGTTATATAAACATTTAAAGTATGACTGTGGGAGAGAAAAATCATTTCTGTGTTTATTTGGTACTTGCGGCTACAAGTCTAGTAGAAAAGAAAATGTTAAAAAGCACATCGATAAGTGCCATGGAAATGTAGATAGTAGCTGGTATATTTCAAGACATTAGCTACATCGGTCGCTATAATGTTTAAATACCGGGTGTTAGAAAAGTATGGGAACGGTGAAGAATCTCGAACAGTTTGCATAAAATCTAAAAACAAAAAAATTCGCGTCAAAAAGTTTTCTAAAAACTATCTACTGATACCAAAAATGATCTCCCCACCCAGCCCCAGTGGGTGGGGCGAGGGGCAACTTTAAAATTTCAAATGGAAACCCCTATTTTTTATTACGGAATCGGATTCTACGGAAAAAATACGTAAGTTTTATTCAGGACATTTTTTTCGATTCTTGCACGGTGTCACTGTAATCGCAAAAAATGAAAAGAATGCATGACTGTTTCAAGAGTAGCGTCTTGTGCCCATAAAAAAAGTCCAATTCAAAAACTGAAAAACACGTATTTGTTATTTTTACGAAATCTATCCAATGACATTGGATTCGACTCTCCCACCCCCAACCCAGTGGGTGGGGCGGGGGACAACTTTGAAATTTGTAATGAAAATCTCAATTTTTATAGCGGATTCGGATTCTACAGCCCAAAAAACGTGAATTTTATATCGGACATTTTTTTCGATTCTTGCAAGGTGTCGCTGCAATCGCAAAAAATTGAAATAAACCTGAAGTCTCCATAAGTTTGTAAATACAGCTACTCGTGTTGACAAAAAAACATTCAGTTTGAAAAACTATATCTGTGATATCTTGATTTTTATGAATGTTTTTTTTAAGTGTTGTTAATAACAGTATTTGTTTTGTGAAATTTCTACGAGTTGTAACATTTTTTGCGATTGCAGCGACACCTTGCGAAAATCGAAAAAAATTCCCGTTATAAAATTCACGTATTTTTGGTCGTAGAATCCGAATCCGCTATAAAAAATTACTATACTTCCAATCCACTACGTGGATGTGGAAGTAATAGGGATTTTCATTACAAATTTCAAAGTTGTCCCCCGCCCCACCCACTGGGTTGGGGGTGGGAGAGTCGAATCCAATGTCTTTGGATAGATTTCGTAAAAATAACAAATACGTGTTTTTCAGTTTTTGAATTGGACTTTTTTTATGGGCACAAGACGCTACTCTTGAAACAGTCATGCATTCTTTTCATTTTTTGCAATTACAGCGACACCGTGCAAGAATCGAAAAAAATGTCCTGAATAAAACTTACGTATTTTTTGCCGTAGAATCCGATTGCGCAATAAAAAATAGGGGTTTCCATTTGAAATTTTAAAGTTGCCCCTCGCCCTACCCCCTGGTTGGTGGGTGGGGAAGTCATTTTTGGTATGAGTAGATAGTTTTTTGAAAACTTTTTGACACGTATTTTTTTATTTTTCGATTTGATGCAAACTGTTCGAGATTTTTCACCGTTCCCATACTTTTCTAACACCCGGTAGACTGATATAATATATTAGTGGTATACAGTGTTGGATTTTTTTTGCATTCATTTTATTTTATTTCACAAATAAATATGTATTTATTTTTATTTATTTTGTTTACAAATGTACAATGATTGATTAATAAGTAGAAGAACTAGGTACTTATTGTGAAACATCTTAAACATGCTTTTCTCTACGCGACTTTTTAGGATTTCTTTATTTGTAGTACTTTAAAACAAAAAATCGAAGCGTCATTTAAAAATGTCGAACAACAAAAAGGCGCGATTAATAAAACAATTCCATTATTGGATCAGGATAGTGAATTATTTGAGA
Source organism: Stenurella melanura (assembly GCA_963583905.1). Lineage (NCBI taxonomy): Eukaryota > Metazoa > Arthropoda > Insecta > Coleoptera > Cerambycidae > Stenurella > Stenurella melanura. The sequence goes on from OY757309.1 coordinate 8,385,234, forward strand.
AAAAAATCTGCGTAAATAAGAATACTGGAAAATAGATAAATAAAGTAGAAAAATTTTAGAATATGACGAAGGTCACTTTGAGCAACTCTTTTTAACTGTATTAATCTGCTCAATGAAAAAATAATTAATAAAAAAAATGTGGCAAACAACGCGGAAAGTTCTGTGTATAGTATATATGGCCTCAATTGGGAGAGCATAAAAACGAAAACTCGGAGTAAAGTCGGCATCTTCTTTATCGGACTTAAGGCGGCGGCGGTAGAAATGTAAAAATGCTTTAAATACTAAATAATTATTTTTTAATTGTTAAAGAAAGGGATTAGAAGTGGTTAATGAAAAAAGTATGTTTCAAGTCACATAAATGATATGTTAAGGCTACGTCTATTGTCTAGTGACCTACCTCTCATTCTATCTTCTAGAGGCAAAGTTATGTAATCTTAGGCGGGAGTTGCAGAGATGGTATATAATCCTTCCAGGGGGCGTAAAGCAGCAACTGTCTTGTTTATTAAATGTTAGGCCATGATACTATGAACTTTGCAGTATCATGATGTTAGGCAGGTAGAAAATTTCTACTATTCTATAAAGGAAAGACTCGGCAAAATTTTAAAGGGGAACTTATTTCCTGGCATCGATAATTGGTTTCAGTAGTGGAAATAGGTCGACGCTAAATAAACAAATTTCAAAATGGCTTTGTCTATGAACTTTAGATAAACATTATTTCCTTCGTCACTATCCGAGTTTTCAGAACTTGAATCGGTATTTACATTAATAATAATTGGATTAGTAGGTGGTAATACAGAATATTCATTTTCCTTTTTTATCACATGAGATACACACTTCCTCCATATATCGCTTTTGCCTATTTCGTCTACTATTATCTTTATACTCTTTAAGACAGACTCTCTTAATTGTGGGGATTGATTATATTGACGTAGTATTGTTTTTATCAGCCCACACCATTTCAATAGGGTTGAAAACGCAGACGTAAAATAGTATGATCGTGTACTTAAAAAATTTTTTCAACGGCATATTCCTTTTTAAAATTTTGTTTTCCAATCAGTTGTAATAAAGTCTTTTTGTTTTTTTCTGGTATTTCCAAGCCTTTACCTTTCATAAATTCAATGATATCGCCTTTTCTTGTGTTGGTGTTCGGAATTTTTGTGTGTTGGTGCGAATGGTATGACGCATTGTCCATAACAATTACAGAATTTGGTGGGATATTTGGTGCTGTTCCTTTGCCCACTTCTAAAATAATTCGGCTCGTGATAGTCGGCAGAGGGTTGCTTGATATTTTTAGCAGACAACAACAATGCATTTGGAATAAAACCGTTTTTACTTCCAGCATGTACAATTATAATTTTTTCCCCTAGAACATGGAGCACTTAAATTACACTTTTTGGTGTTATCCACTCAACCGTATTGAACTACATCATGGGTGTCAAACCATGTTTCGTCAAGATAAATTATGTCTCTACTTGCATCTCAGAATTCTTTTATTTTACGCAGGGACTCGTGTCGATGATCAACGATGCGTGCTGATTCCATAACTACGATTCCTTTGTCCAGTTTTTTGTACCTAAAACCGCAATCGATCAAAACGTTTCCCAAAGTATCTAATGATTTATAGTTATAATCTGGATAGTCGTGTAACTTATCCCCAATCATTTCTAATGTGGGCACCTTCTGCTCATTATAAAAGTCATACGCAAATCGACGAATGACATCTTTGGACGCGTTATCAAGTTTTTTAAGTTTTTGTTCAACTCTTTTCCGTTTAATAGATTGATCAACTACATCCTCGGCTCTAATAACCCTATAAATAGTAGTACGGCTAAATTTGGTTAATTCACAAATCCTCTTCACAATTTGATTATATGGAGAATCAATATTTTCGCCTTTTAAACACGAATCAATATTCAAAATAGCCCTTTGAGTTTGAACGTGTAAGTCTTTATTTTCAAATTCCCCTTGTATAGGGCTCTGTATCAAAATCGTCTGTTTCCTTGTCACTACTATCGAAAGGCCTCCAAAATGCCATTTTAAACAATTAATTGCAAGAAATCACTCAAACACAGTAATAAAACTAATAATTTGTTCAAATATTCAATAGAATTAAGTAATTTATAACGCTGCCTATCTGTACTGCACTGCCTCGTACATAGTGGCGTGTGTGAGTCGGAAAAAACGCGAAAATGGTAAATATTTTGAGCCGGAATGAAATTACCTCCCCCCTCCGTTTTCGAGGATGCTGAACACGATGGGGGTGTCAGAATTTCTCTTTGGGGTTGCACAACCCTCCAAACAGGCAAAAAACCACCCCCTAGAGGGGTTAAACGCGATTTAATAGGTTTCCCTTCAGAAAATAGTACTTTCCTCCCGTTTTCAAGGATGCTGAGCACGGTGGTGGTGTTCGTAATGGCGTCCGACCCCTCCACCGGCCAACACTCGCCCCCGAAAGGGGTGAATTTTTTTTCTCGGATTATCAGCGGCAAATATATATTCCCCCCGTTTTCAAGGATGCTGAGCACGGTGGTGGTGTTCCCCATCGCGTCCGACCCCTACCAACCCCTCCACCGGCCAATACTCGCCCCCGAAAGGTGTGATTTTTTTTCTCGGATTATCAGCGGCAAATATATATTCTCCCTCGTTTTCAAGGATGCTGAGCACGGTGGTGGTGTTCGTAATCGCGTCCGACCCGTACCGACCCCTCCACCGGCTAATACTCGCTCCTGAAAAGGGTGAATTTTTTAAAAAATGTTCACAATTATTTATATGTAAAAATAAAAGTATGTAACAATTATTCAACAGGCCTACTGGCGGTATTTGATGATATTTTTTCAGATGAACGGTAAAACAAAGGACATTACAACCAAGAAAAGAAATAAGATTATTCTTCCCGTAAACAGCAACCTCGAAAACGGGGAGGGGAGGGAAACATATATTCCGAAAAAAAATTTACCCCTTTCGAGGGCGAATATTGGCCGGTGGAGGAGTTGGTACGGGTCGGAGTCGATTACGAGCACCACCACCGTGCTAGCATTCTTGAAAACGGGGGGAATATATATTTGCTGCTGATAATCCTCCTGCTCCTGAAAAGGGTGAATTTTTTAAAAAATGTTCACAATTATTTATATGTAAAAATAAAAGTATGTAACAATTATTCAACAGGCCTACTGGCGGTATTTGATGATATTTTTTCAGATGAACGGTAAAACAAAGGACATTACAACCAAGAAAAGAAATAAGATTATTCTTCCCGTAAACAGCAACCTCGAAAACGGGGAGGGGAGGGAAACATATATTCCGAAAAAAAATTTACCCCTTTCGAGGGCGAGTATTGGCCGGTGGAGGAGTTGGTACGGGTCGGAGTCGATTACGAGCACCACCACCGTGCTAGCATTCTTGAAAACGGGGGGAATATATATTTGCTGCTGATAATCCAAACAAAAAATTCACCCCTTTCGGGGGCGAGTATTGGCCGGTGGAGGGGTTGGTAGGGATCGGACGCAATTACGAACACCACCACCGTGCTCAGCATCCTTGAAAACGGGAGGAAAGTACTATTTTCTGAAGGGAAACCTATTAAATCGCGTTTAACCCCTCTAGGGGGTGGTTTTTGGCCTGTTTGAGGGGTTGTGACACCCCAAAGAGAAATTTTGACACCGCCATCGTGTTCGGCATCCTCGAAAACGGGGGGGGGGAAGGTAATTTCATTCCGGCTCAAAATATTTACCATTCGTCCGACTCACACACGCCACTAACAGATCATACGATACAAATAATTCGTACGTATTTTTTGCTTTATATATAATGGCATGCAAAAACTCTAAACCAAATTCGCTAATCATCTAATCCCACCCATACTTCTATGTGGCAGGCGGATCAAGTCCACGTGGACTGTAGACGAGCAGTGGTGAATATAAATCTGTAAAATTCTGTACTCTCTCATTCAATGTGAAGCGATATATTGACAATACCCTGTAAGATTTCCTAGTTCCGTGCTGTTCCAGTTGCATCGAGCATCTTACCGATTGGGCTAGGCTAGCTGAGTTCGTAAATACTATAACATTTACCGATTTTTTTAGTGCCTCTATAATTTTCGATATTTAAAATAATTTTCCGGGAATTTTATCATGAATGTTTAGATAGTTGCTTATAACCTAATGCTACTGAGATTTCAGGTCCTTACACCTGTGATAAGTGTGATAAAAAATATAGCAGGAAAATGTCGCTGTATATTCACTCCAAGTATGACTGCGGCCAGCAGGGCATGGTTTGCGGTTACCAAAACTGCGGTGTTAGAATAACAAGAAGAAGCAGTATGAAGAGGCATATGATCAAGCACAATATTGTGGATTGGGAACAATTTGTAATATATGATTCTGAAGGTCTTGGAGACAGGCAGACGAAAAATTTAATTTTGCGACCAGAAAGTCATGTGACTAATGCTTAATTATCCCAATATAAATGTTCTTCGAACGCAGCTTATTTGTTAATTTGTTATAGGATTTTTTTTTTTTGGTATGAAGGTAGGGTTCTCTAAATTATGGATTTTGTTTACAAATTTTGACATGATAAGTATCACTTTTCAAGATTTTGAACAGGCGCTATGAAATATGAAAATGTATAAGACATCGAAACTCAAAATGTGTGTTACAAAAATTTAAAGCATCTAACAGTTAAAAATATATTTCTTGAGATTATGGATGAGTATTTATTCCTCCTTACGTTAAATGCATGCAAGTAATATTAAAAAGGAGAAGGGTCGTTTTTGGACGTTTTTTGTCCCAAATTATTTTTGGATGAAAAGATCAGAAAACATTTTCTTTAATGTCTACTAACAAAAATAAGTCGGTTTTACCCTAAACGGACGATCGACCACCCCCCTAGCCCCCTCCTCAACCCTGAATATGCCATCACTTGCTAACAGTGTTCTTGGAGAAATATGTCGCTTTCAAACTTATATTTGCTTGATAAAATATCACACTACCACATTAACTTGTGCTTTAGGCTATTACAGAGTTATGAGTTCGATGTATGTAAGCTTAAAGGACCCTGAAACCTTCATTTCGAACCGTAAAATAATCTACCACTGATCTTACAATGACATCTATCAAACTTTACAAGGTTAAACGGATTCTTTGTTTCAATTCAACAACCTCAAAAAGGCTCCAACTAACAAATCACGTCTGGTTGACCTTGAGACCCCTGATTTAAATCAACGATTCCAGATCTACTGTATGAAAATACAAAGCGTGTTTTAGCTCAATCTTGAGATGTTAAGTTCACCTTGAAACTACCTCTAGCTGATCCCCTGATTCGGCTACCTCAAAAACCTATAAGTACATAAAGTCATTCAAATTCATTACACGGCATTTTCTTCAGCTTCACTCTAGCATAATTTTGATTTGACCTCTAATTGACAGCGAATTCATCCTTGCAATCATCGGGACATTGGAAGTGATAACACCATACATAAAACTTTTTCAACTTTTTCCGCTGTATTTCCACCTTAAATGAGAACTAGTAACTTGACCCCCTGTGATATATGCAACCCATATTACATTTGCGTATATCAGCCGTTGCATATGATAGTCTCAGTCGACCGCGACACCGCTGTCTTTTGACCTTGAACAAAAACTGGTAACTCTACCATACGAAAACATAAACATTTCCAATGTTAAAACACCAGGATACCCTGGTTAAGTCTGGTGAGCAAGCTTGGATATTTTGCATTTATATTTCCCGCAAACGAATAAATACTAAAACCACTATCTCCACAAAAAGGGAAAAATGCCAAATGAGAACGGATACAGTTAAAAGGGGTTGTGGTATTGTGGTATTTTATCAAGCAAATATACATTTGAAAGTGATATACTAGACATTAAAAAAATGTTTTCGGACTTTTTCATCCAAAAATAATTTGGGGCAAAAACCACACAAATCGACGACCCTCCTCATTGATAATATATTTTTTAAATAAAAATTATATAGAAGTTTCTTAAAGAAATAAAAGCAGGTACTTTTCCAAAAATACAGCCTCCATTTTGTAATGACTTGCTTTAGAGGGTTTTCATTCATCTCATTTGAAAGAAGATAAAAGAATAAAAAATGTCGATATCTCATCTAGAACCAAAATGAGTCAAATTTACATGCTCTTAGAACCTTTAAGGTTGAGTATTTTCTTCTTCTTGGTATATACCGCTTTAAGATTCTGAGACTTTGGTCATTCTGATAGGACCAACAGAGCCGGAGATATTTAAAAAAGAAGTTAAAAAAATAGTCACGGCGGCCATTTTGTATCAATGTGGCCATAGATAGTGGAGCAGCGACTTCCGACAAAAATTAATAGCATCTTCGTAACCCACGGGGTCCGTCTAATGACTAAAAAGAATCGTTTCTGTCAGCCTGACCCATTTTCAAAAATGTTTGACTTAAAGGTTTTCTAACAAATATTTAAATTTTTGTAGATCAACAGGTTAATAATCCAATAAAAAAACAAGAACACGTTAATATCATAAAGGTATTATTTTAGAAAAATATTTTTCATAGTATTAATTTAACCTTATACCGGGTGCCCATTATATTTTGACTCTTTCTAAACCTATATAACTTTTGAACTAGTTGAGATAATGAAATGCGGTTTTTGTCAATCTTTTTCTAATTTTGAATTTTTTTTCCTGAGTAGTCACCTTTTTTTGCCCACTCCCGGTTAACCGGAAATGACAGCGTATTTTCGGAGATAGGGCAACTTTGTAACTTTGTTATTTCAAATGGAGCACCTCGTATACTTTTCACCGTTGGAAAGCCCATTGTTTCCCCTTTCCTATAATGCCATATTTATCATGGAAATTATACAAAGTAATGGATTTATAAGGTTTTAAAGTGAATACTGCGATTTTTCGAAATGCTACCAAAAAAAATACTGATTCACAAAGTACACTAGGGAAACAAAAGACAACATCACTTGTAAACGTCAAATTAGTCTATTGACAACTGGAGTACTTGAGTTACTGTAAGAAAAATGTTTACTTTAAGTGAAAAAGCTAAGTGTAATCTTCTTTGCTGAAACTAAATCTTACAAAATAACACAAAGAAAATTTAGAATTATGTTTAAGAAGGAACCTCCAACAAAAAATTCAATTAGAAAATGGTATAGAAACTTTTGGAATTCGGGTTGTCTTGACCATAAAAAAAGAACCCCAAATAATGAAAATGGGCTTAATAATGCAATTGAAATTTTGGAAATGACACAAAATGATCCTTCTTCTTCTACGAGAAAAATTACTTCCGCAACAAGTATTCCGAAAACTACTGTTCATACTGATATGAAAAAATGTTCTAAAATTGAATGCTTGCAAAATTCTGATTCATCACGAATTAAAGGAAACTGATTTTCCAAAACAAGTACAATTTTGTTTTTAATTTACGTAGATTTACGTAGAAGGGATAGGCATTTTCTTGATTAAGTTAGTCATGTCATTTCACTTAAATGTCAAGGTGAATAAGCATAATTGTAGAATTTGGGCATTACAAAATCCCAGAAATTTCCATCAGTATGTCAGATCCTCTCCAAAAGTTACAGTTTGGTGTGCGGTTTCAAAACAAAAAATGTATGGTCCATTTTTTTTAACAATCCAATTGTCAATACCCCATCATATTTGGACATGTTGGAAACATTTTTTATCCGCAACTTGAACAGGATAATTTGTTGAGGACTGTCTATTTCCAAGAAGACGGTGCTACGCCTCATTATGCTATGATAACTAGAGATTCCCTAGATACCACCTTTGCAAATCGTTGGATAGGAAGGGGAGGTTCTACAGCATGGCCCCCCTCGATCCCCAGAGCTCACAGTTCCAGATTTTCATATGGGGGTATGTGAAAGACAGGTGTTATAGTCCTATGCTAAAAAATTTAGAAGAACTTAAAGAAAACATTCGAAATGTCTTCAATAACATTACCCCCGAACAGTTAAGTAGAAGCTATGGCAACTTTGTAAAGAGAATAAATAAATCTATCCAAGTTGATGACCAGCATTTTGAACATCTTTTGTAATTAATGTGTATTATTTTGTTTATTTCTTATTTGTTTAATAAATATTTTTGTTATATCGAATTTCATATGTACATTTTCAATATTAGCAAGTATACAACTGTTAATAAACTAATTTGACATTAACAAGTGATGTTGTTTTTTGTTTCCATAGTCTACTTTGTGAATCATTATTTTTTCGTAGTATTTCGATAAAACGCAGTATTCACTTTAAAACCTTATAAAACCATCACTCTGTATAATTTCCATGACAAATATGGGATTTTCGGAAAGGGGAAACAATGAATTTTCCAACTGTGAAAAAATATACAGGATGTTCCACGCAAAATAACAAAGTTGCCCTATCCCCGAAAATACGCGATGTCACTTCCGGTTAAACCAGAAGTGAGCAAAAAATGACGATTACTCAGGAAACAACTTATCAAAATTAAAAGAAGACTAGCAAAAATCATTTAATTGTCTCAACTAGTTCAAAAGTTATATTAATTTAAAAGGGTCAAAAGATAATGGGGCACCCGGTATCAAAAGCCAGTTAAATATATTTCACTTTTTTGCCTCCCTATCCGTGTAGCAAAGAACCGAATACATGTTCATTCTCTTAGCGCGTCTATTTTAGATGTTATGTGATTTTGATTTAACCGAGCTTTATACAGGGTGTAATTAGTTTCATGTCATTAAAAAAACTGGTGGTAGGGAACGACAAGACAAACAAAAAAACCTTATATAACATAGGGCCTAAAGCTCATAGTTTTGGAGAAAAAAAAATAAACAAAAATTTCGCAAATTTTCAATAAAATCTTTTGAGAACTGCTGGAATATTGAGGTAGGTTTAGATCGTCGCGCGTGTCTTTGCCTATGATACTCAATATCTGTGTAGATAGCTATAAAATGTCGGCGGTCTTTAGCGGAGCGGTAAATAAGATGAAAGACGTCGACGTTTTCTGAGTGTTTAGTAGATCTGATCTCAAGAAAACTATACTCTGACTCTCCCTTGTGCAATATTTTAGTTTCTGTGGGTGTTTCGTTATGTACACACGTCCAACCCGCCGCCGTTCGTTGTTTTTGTTATTTTTGAATTTCGGGTCGCTGTGTATTTATAGTGAAGATTTATTTTATTGACTTTACCGTTCAAGTCGTTAAATTCTTGATTACGTACAGACACAACTTGTTCGTTCTTTTTGTATTCCGTTTTGGATTTTGGACCAAATTTTCTTTTATTTTTCTTTATTGACAACGTTAGTTGATAGTTTATTGTTTAGTGTTGAACGGGGTACGTATGTCCTTAATTCGACGTACCGAACTGTGTATTGATGCAGATGCAGATTTCGAATAATTTACTTAGGTGGTAAGCTTTTAACCCAGGACACTCATTTATGTTACAAACGTTAATAAATCACATTTAAATATTCTAAATTATAAACATTAATCTAATATTTTGTTCCAAATTAAAAGACACGCATATAAAGAAAGGCTCTGTTTAAACTTCTACGGCATTATTTGCTTGCAGTTGTACAGGAAAAGATAACGAATTATTTACCTCTTTATAATTGCCTCAGTTCGGTTGAGGCGGTCCATCAAAGGCGGTCGATGATCCAAGGCCTTTACACTTTTTTATGACAATTTAAAAGTTGTATAATACAAGTCCATTGACCAAGAAAAGCAGTGGTTCTCAATTATTTTCTACATTAATATTTAAAAAAAATATATTAATTAACCTAGGTCAGTTTTTTTTCAAAGTGCCCCTAGAGGGAACAGTCATAAAGGTTTTTTGTTTGTCTAGTTGGTCCCCATTACCAGTTTTTTTAATGACATGAAACTGATTACACCCTGTATATACTTTCGAGATTTGTGTTGCTATTTTGTAAGTTCGTTTTGCTTTTGTTAATAGTCGCGTCATTTAAAAAAACTGAGAATCCCCAAAATTGAAACTGCAGGGTAAATTGACTACATTTTTGTTGCAAAGAGTTCAAGAAGACAATTAGAAAAAACAGCACCTTTTATTTTTTGGCGGAAATGTTTAGTTTCATTTTTAGTCCAATAATTGGCCAATTTTAATGGGCAATTTAATCAAATTAATTGAAAAATTTGTTATCATACATAGCATGCCAAAAAATTGGACAAAAATGGCGAATTTATGGGCATTATTGGGCCCAATTTGGACAAAGTGACAATTTGAATCACATAGTCGTGATCAGCGACCCCAGAAACCCCCATTTTCGTCTAATTTTATGGAATTCTGTGTATGATAACGAATTTTTTAATTAATTTAATCAAGTTGCCCATTAAAATTGGCCAATTATTGGACTAAAAATGAAACCAAACACTTCCACCAAAAAATAAAAGGTACTGTTTTTTCTAAATGTCTTTCTGAACTCTTTGCAATAAAAATAAAGTCAATTGACCCTGTAGTTTCAATTTTAGAAGTAAAATGCCAAAATGACGCGACTATATGTTCTTGAAAATTAAAATCTATTTATTTACAACTTTACAAGTTCGTGAAATACTCCGATTTAAACTTCTAATTAACTAATTAACCCCAAATATTCACATGCAATCTGTTATAACTATGTCTGCAAAACGCAGGGTGTTGTGGCATTCTTAAAGCTTTTTTATTATTATAAGATTTGTGGTGATTATTGCCTGGATTCTCGAGCGACAGTGTGAAACATAAGATTGTAGTTAAGCGTGTACGACAGAGAACTAAATAGTGCAATAGGGGATAGATAAGACCGGCTTGTTTCACCTCTCATAGTACTGTTAAGGAGGTTTAGTACAGGGCCTGACTATCCCCTACTGTACGATAACGGCATAACATTGGAGAAATAAAATTTTCGTTTGCATTTTATTTAGAAAACTTACTAAGAGTCTCGACTACACGCATTTGTAGTAAGATGCATTTTGATTATCTAGTTTGGAAGATATATGTTCAGATAAAAATGGTGGCTTACTTTTTCGATTATTTAATAACATTTTTAAAACTTCTAACATCATTGGGAGTAAAGTTATATTTAACAATTAATTGATATTTACATATTAATGATTGGCGAGGTCATAAATTATGTATTACTTGTTTCTTAAAATTTGTTAGAGCTTTTCTAAATTTTCATTTCATGTACCTATCTATGTCAAATACCAACTTAACGATAGCTGATCTTTATTTTAATACTTGTATGTCAGCTATTTTTCTATACAAATTGTTTCTGGTTGAGAGTTATTAAGTAAGCTTATTTATTTACTATTGCTACTTATCTAGTTAAAAATAAATATGTTATTACATTTGTAAAATGGTGTCTTACTTCATTTATGTCTTTTTATTTACTATTAGTAACTCCAATGTATGCAGTATACAAATAAAATTTGTATTGGAGTGGGGAATGTATGTCAAGATTTATGTTCATAAGCGCCATTTTCAATAACTATATTTTACCCCTTTTGAAAGTCTTACAATTGTTCAAATTTTAACATATGCTTCTTCTTATCCACAGCATCTTGGTAGACGTTTTGTGGTTCATGAAATGTTTTAGTTGTAGTTGGCCTGTCTTTCCTGTATAGCAATATATGCATCAATATTTATTTATTTATTTATTTGCACAACTCAACAGGGCAAAGATCCCAATTACGGAGTTGGAATACTAACAATACAGATTCTGCAATAACAGAAGTATTACAAATTGTGTTTATTTAATAAACTTTAAATCCTTAATTCTACAATAACAGAAGTGTTACAAATTATGTTTTAAATGTTTTCTTAACCGCCTCTCAAGTCACCGAGGTAACTCTTTGAAAATCCAGAATGATTTTGTGTAAGGTAAAGAGAAACGAGGCCCTACAGTTTATAGTGGAGTCCGAACCAAATCCTGAATTCTTCAATAAAAAATATCAATATTATCTTGTATATGATTATAATTCCTGCATATGACATTAATAGGTGAATTCATAAATAAATTGGTGCGCGAAGCTTTGATATGAGCTGTTTGGTGAAGTCGGGTTCATTTAGAAGGAACTCGTAGGTCAATGAGTTTTAGTAGATCAGAGTTTATTGTTTAATATTTTAAACAGAATTACAATTTCGTGTAATTATCGGCGAGTTTGAAGTGAATTAAGTAAAAATCGATTTAAAAAAATATCATTGCCAATTCCAACAGGTGGAAAATATTGTCCTCGGTGTAGCTTAAGCATTTTGAAAATTTTCTCTGAATATTTTCGAATCTATTAATATGAACGATGTAGTGAGGACTCCAGACTACGTCAGCATAATCCAATTTATTTCTGACGAGCGAGTTAAATAGAAGCTTCAAAGTTTTCAATATTCGTGTAATTGGAGTTTCTTATTACGAATCCCAATAATTTAAAAACTGAAGATCCGATGTTATTCATGTGATAAATAAAAGTCATCTTGCTATCAAAAGTGACACTTAGATCCTTAAAACTATCAACTCTTTGTATGACACTATCATTTATTTTATGCTCATTAATGAAAATATGCCCACGTGAGCAAGTGACAACATTGCATTTTTCAACATTTAGATCTAATTTATTTTTATTGCAGTAGTTATCAATATTTTCCAAATCTGACTTCAACAATTCTATATCATCAATGTAGTTAACGCTGAAGTAAATTTTTAGGTCATCGGTATAGAGTATATGTGGGCACTGTTAAGTTTATAACTATGTCATTGGTATAGACATTAAATAAAAGTGAGGATAAGGCTTTGGTTATTCTTGAAGGGCTCCTGATTCGGCATTAAATTCGACAGACTTGTGTCCATGGTAATAAACGTGTTGTAAATTATTGCTTAAATATGCAGTAAAGAAGGAGACTAAATACTGATATACCAATAAACCAGACTAATACACTTATCTTATCACCTCGTAGGAAGATCGTGTTTAATAGGATTTAACCATAAAAATTATCATATACGAGGAATATTCTTTATAGGAAACAGCAGAAAAAGTAATCTATGAAAAATTTTAAAAACTCTATCTATCAAAATATTAATTTTCAATATTGGCATTCTATCGATAACCTACGTTCAACCAAAACGTAGGTTAGAAATTATATAATTCTAAAATGGGCTTGTTCGGCATTTTTTTTTATTTCATAAATCGAAAGCGCAAGTAAAAATTAATGGATCTGCAAAAAATCAAAATCTTATTCACACGTTTAGTATCTTAAAAACTATTACAAATCTCCATCTCGCGAAAATGGGGCGTGGCCAGGCACTACGTCACTATACGCATAGACTTGGCGATTTCAATAGACTTGATGCTCCTTATTGGTTATAATTATAAGGCCCGGTACTTTCACTTAAGTATAAATATACTTTATCCGGCGGATAACTATCCGAAGGATAAGATAACCAGAAGTTGCTATCTACTGGATATCTTCTATCTGTACTTTCATTCAAATCACACCTTAGGTTAACAATTCGATGGATAAGATTTTAGACACTTCCCAAGTAAGTGTTGCCAACTTAAAATGTGGTAAAACAAGAGAAATGTATGCAGAAGCTTTGTACTTCAAATAAAGATAGAAATAATCCCCTACTATTATTGCTTACCTGTTAATGACATTTGAGTCATTTTTATACTTCATGGTTGTTTGTCATTGGGAGTATAGTGTTTACAATTTCTTTTATTGTGCGATTTTGTGCCTGCATATTTTTAAAAATAAAACTGTGTTTCATGTGATATATTTTTGGACGTGAGGAAATACATAAACAGAAGTCATTTGATTTTTTTTATTATTCTTCCCGCCGTGGCTTGTGAAAGTCCATAAAATCACCCAGTTATAAAAGTCACCACTGGCCAAACCATATCTAAAATATTGTTAAACACAAAATAACACAGAACTTTTCAAAACTTAGGTTAGAAAATAGAATAGCACTGCCAATCAGAGCGCAAGCGCGTAGGCGTGGCTTCATTTATCCTGTAGATAAAAGCCTTATTCGTCGGTTTGGCGCCGAATAGTTTATCCTAGGAATAAACATATTTATCTGACTGATATCACTAGTTGTAGGTGAAAATACCGATTTTTTGCTTATCTTCTAGATAAGACTTATTCTAAAGAATAAATGTCGCTATCTATGGATGAAAGTACCGGCCCTAAGTGTTTTCGAAGTATTGTTTGTTTTGCTTACTACTTGACAGTAGGGGAGTACAATTTGGTGAAATGTAAAAAAAATTACAATTTTCTCTCGCTCCGGCCGGGACAAATTTTTAATTTTGACCCTGAAATTTACGATTAGAATTCATCGCCGACCTTCTCCTTTCCGTAGAGACATAGAACGAACTTCTACTCGACGTATTTATTTAGTTACCAGCGTTTAAAAATTCCATGTTTTTCGACTTTTCAGGTCAAATTTGAAAGGTCCTAGAAAGCCATTTTTCTTACGTCACTTGCGTATAGTGACGTCACAAATGAGCGCTCGGTTTTTGCAACTTTTGCTAATTTCAACTCCTTATATCTCGAGAACAGAAAAAGTTAATAATACGAAATTTTAAGTGTATAATGAGAATATCGAGTTCTATATGAAAAAGTATAAAAACCATATAAAAAGAATATCATGGAACAAGCCCATTAATGTATCTATTTCTTATTTGAAAATTCTCAGTGTAACACTAGTATCCACATGGCCCCTTACGACTATGAAGAGTAAGGTTTGGACAAATAACAACAAGAACCTATCTATTTAATTTCATTAAAATCTAGTTAAAAATGTCCCTATTAATATTTGTACTTCTCCTACAGCCTACATCTGGTGGTGCTAGAGAACAAAGTGCTCTAAACCGAATTTATTTACAAAACTTGTGTCCACGCTATGAATAATCAAAAGGACACACTTGAAAATATTACGGAAGTATTAGTATTCATATGTGTTTTTTCCTAAAAAAACATCGCTTTTCTAATTTTTCTGTCGTTTGGACCGTATGTTAAAATACATGTCCATCATGCTGTGGTCATTTTAATAGTAGTTTCAAATTATACAATAATTTCAAAACACGTGTTCTTATATGAGATGTATTATTAAGTTCTGTAGAAAATTTTTTTTAAACGTTTTGTTTAACCTGTGATGCCTCGTAGGCTATTTGAATATTTTACAAACAAGGAGTTTTAAGATGAATCATCTTACATATTTCAATGCCTTTTTAATGGTGTATTTATTTCCACATTAGGTTTGGTTTGTTATGGCGGAAATGATAAAATCCGCCAAAAGCGCACACGATAAGGTTCTGTAGCCATACTCACTAACGTTCTCCTCAATTTTATTATATTGAACAGTTATTTCAAAATGTATCATAAAATACTTTTGCTACAGCGTCCATTATAATTTTTATTAAAAGTGCTAATTAAGAATTACATTCGGGAATTTCTGCACCAACAGTTAAGGAATTAGAGAGGGCGTTGATAACAACTTTGAAGGCAAATGTCTTATGAAGGGTTAAAATTATAAGTTCCCAAAATATTTTTTGTTGCATTTTAGGAGACCTGTCCAACGCCTACCCGAATCAAATTCTCATTTGTACACTTAAAGCCCTGAATAATCGTAAACTATATTATATGGAATTCGACTGAATATTCACATTTCAATGTTTTTAGGCACCTAATATTCTTAAATGTAATATTTGAGCCTAAGCCAACCCTGAATAAGAATCCCTCCAAATTTACCTAACGTGACTACTACAGCTGTCATTATTTTAAGGTTAGAGTCTTGTTGTTGCACTTAAATTTGTGTTTGTGATATAGTTTTGTTTGTGTTTTTATGTAGTTATTTTTGTGGTTTATTAATTTTTGTGGTGTGATACTAATTAACATTGTGAGATGTGACGGCAGTACAAAGGACACATGTGCAACAAGTTTATATTTACGAGAAATTACGAGGAGCTTATAATTGGCGGTGAGAATCAGTGTTAAATATTTTTAGCTCTGATTTCTCTTCAATTTGAATTAATCTTTCACCTTTTACTAAAGATTTCTGTGGAGAGAAACAACTAAAATGAGCCTTTCGACAAACATGCTTAAAATTCGCCGTTTCACCTTTTGACAAATTGAAAATACAAGCTTGAATAAATGTAATATCGTAAAATTCTATTTCAGTTTAAGTTTCGGAACTTCAATGCTGCTAAAACGCTCGATTATGGTTTTTAAAAGAAAAATTTAATGTCTTAATTTTTAAATGTAACTAACAAATGTGTTATCTCGAGAATCTTTGTTTTTATGTAAATTAATACGTGTCCCACAAATACATGTCCAGTAACATGCAAAAGAATTTTTTGATTTTTTTAGAACTTCAATTTTGTTGTATAAGTAACAGTAATAGTAGTCCACCCATCAGGGAGGGAGGGGGGTTCACCTCTAACTTGAGAACTACTGCGTGAATTTTGATGAAACCTTATGCAATGTGTTTGTAATGACGTTAGTAAAAAAGTATTAGAGTAGGAAATCATCGAAAGGGGTAGAAAACACCCCTTTTATCACAGGTTCCTTAACTTGTAGAATTAAGTAGGTCAAAAATGAAAAAAAAAAAACAATATGTTTACCTTCTTTGGCTCAAAATAAGATGATTTTTACGAGATATGGTCATTCGAAAATTCCTAAAAGTGGGGGAAGGGAAATGTAAAAACAAAATGAAAAAATTCTGGTGAATGTATCATCGAAAAGCAAGACTTTTTTATTTGCAACTTTTCCGCATAGTGCATTTTCACCGAGTTTTTCCGAAAAAAATATGAAACTTAAAAGCTTATAATTTAAAAATTTGAAAAAATTCAGACATATGCATTGAGGCCTTCTAAACATTTTTTTCGCCTAGCGTATGTGAAAATGAATCATATTAACCCTAAAAATATTACCGAAAGTACTGTTTTTCGTCCCTTGGGCCGCTATAGAGTAGCGGGAGAATGACTACTAGCGCTTCAGTGGAGCATTTCCGAATTACTTGCTGTGGCTTTTATATTTATGTGTATGCGTCGATTTGTTTTTTTCCTGATTTTACAAAAATGTAATAATTGTTTGTTGCCGCGACTGTCATATACAGTAAGTACAAACAATTCCGTAGTGAGTAAATGTAATGTTCGAGTGAATATTATTTTTTTGTTATGTTAAAACATTTTTTTGCGTAGGTGAGATGACATTTCATTTTTTGTAATATATTGTATATGTGACTAAACAATTAATTATTAATACTCAATGAAAATTTACCGTTGTTTAGAGTTTAACATTGACTTTTCTGTCGGGCCCTTCTTTGAGTAACAAAATGGAAAAATTGATTTCGCGAAACTAGTGCTTAATGGATGGTCCGATTTTGTATTATCTATAAAATGTGCAACTCTTTGAGCACTTATTCGGTTGCCATAAGGATCCCCTGAGCTATAAAATTAATTAACAAAATTAGTATTTCCTCAGAATATTTTGAATTGTTAACTACACATATCTTGTATTTCATGCTTTGATTCACTTTTCCCTATTCCAGTTTGTACAGACTTGTTAAAGGAGATTTTCATTTCGGAAAAATTGCCCGATCGATGATTTTTGTTGAAACGTGTTCAGAAAGGTATGGAGAACAAAATATCAAAATGCCACCGCGGGAAATTATGCAGCATTTCCAGCGTGAACGGACGGCCGACGTAGCGCGAGTTGGAGCGTTAATTAACAAATTACTGCACATATTATATATGTTTCTTTCATAAAATTTTGTGTTCTTTCCAATGGTATTGTTAGTTCTTTCATGCAAATTTAATTCAAAAAGTTATTCATGAAGTACCTATCGTATTGCACCTAAATTGTTTAATAAAGAATTTTCCACACAATTTCTCGCGGTGGCATTTTGCTTTTTTGTTCTCCACATCTTTGTGAACACATTCCAACAAAAATCATCGATCGGGGAATTTTGCCGAAGTTTGGGTCCATTTTGTCTAATTTAACTCCTCTATGTGGGAAGTGAATAAAACTTTATATTTTTAGTATTATTCGATCTATTTCCACAGTTAACCACGCAACAAACATCTCCGCATGATTTTTCCATGATATTAGCCGGAGATTATGTTACACAATAACAAACACTAAACTCCTGATTTTGACAATGTCAATTGTAGCTGCGGCGTTCCCAACACTTCCCACTTTGGTGGCATTAAAGTAAACCCATAGATTTGCGCGTTTTTAAAAAGCTTATAATAAAATATTTATTAAAAACAAGGATTCTCCTATTCACGTACGTGTAAACGACACAGGAATTAACTTTCTACTTGGCCACTGCGAGCGCTAGCTGTCACGTACAGATAAGCTCCGCCTTTCTGCCAGTAGTCTATAGTATATTGTATCACAAGGGCAGAAAATGAGCATTTACTAATGCTCATTTTCTGCCCTTGTGATACTGGCTACTGCCAGCGGATATTAGCCGCCTAGCGAGCGAAGCGAAGCGAGGACAGCTGATAGCTAAGGGCTGCTAATGCGTTTTCTGCATGTGTGACACATAGTTATTTTTTACCTAGCATTAAACAAAACAAAAAAAGAGAAAAGGGAAAAATGTAACAAACATCTTAAATTTTATAAATAAAAACAGAATTTAAAGAGGCAATTGTTCACAACTTCTTGTTATTTTACACTTTTGTTTGTTTTGATTCCAAATTTTGGTTTAAATTGACGTTTAATGAAAAACTATGTGAAACGTCAAAGTATGCATATGACAATCAAAGGTGTCTAGATTGTGAAAAACTACAAAATCGTGTTGTTATGAGTTTAGCAGCCCTAGGGACAATAAATATTATTTTAGGTCATATTTTTAGGGTTAATATGATTCATTTTCACATATGCTAGGCGAAAAAACTCATAACAACACGATTTTGCAGTTTTTGACAATCTAAATTGTCATTTGCATACTTTGACGTTTCACATTATTTTTCATTAAATGTCAAACCAAAATTTGGAATTAAAACAAACAACAAAGGTGTAGAATAAAAATAAATTGTGATTTTTGTTATATTTTTTCATGTTAGCAGGTATTGATAACATTAAGGATTTTTGTTATGTTTCTTTTTTTTTGGTTTTGTTTAATACTAGGCAAAAACCAGTTGCGTGTCACATATGCAGAAAACGCATTAGCAGCCGCGGGCTACTAATGCTCATTTTCTGTCCTTATGACACAATATACTATTTTGTCTTTTGGAATTTTTTTGTAACACGCTAATTTTCCGAGTTACAGGCAGCAGTTTTTCACGATAAATATTGTACTACATTTTTTGCAGATTTTCAATTTAAATATTATATTGAGCCTTTCAAAATGGTATAACTATATTAGGTTTCATATTTTTTTATAAACCTTTTAAATTTTACATTTATTTATATTGCATTTAACACATACAGTGTGTTTACGAATGAGTTTGAGAAATGGAAAACTTCCCTTAATTATTATTTTAAAGAAAATGTTTAATTTGAATGCTGTTTTATAATGTTATTTACCATGAGCCCAAGACGTTATCACATTTTTTTTTCAGTCACCAAGACTATCGTGAAGATAGCAACTATAGTTCCATATAATTTCAAATTATTAAAATTCTACTGGTATATTTTGTATGTCCGATACACGTATATTTAATAAATGAATATCTTACCTTTTGCCTTTGACGTTGTGATCAGATGCCATCCCCGTTCTGAACCTACCTGCAACAAAATGTCATGATATCAGTAAAAATTGTTAAATATAACTTGATATTAAATATACCTTTAGCTCCTTTCCCTTTGGCGGCTCGTCTTTGGTACTCAGTATAATATAAATAACACTACACAGTTGTATATATTCACCTTAAAAGAAAAGAAAAAACCATTAGTATAGTGGCATCAAGTAGCCCAGGTGGGGTAAGCTAATTTTGTCTTTAAATCTCAAACATGTTCGGACGCAGAAGATTTATTTTGTTATGAGTTTTCTATGAACATAAAGTTACCCAGAGTTACCACCCCAAATTCACACTAGGTCTAAAACGACAATGTAAAGAGCGGCCACGCCGCCGCTGGCGGGGATTATCTTGCCTGTCGGGGGTGGAAAGCGTCAGCTCGTTGCCGGACCAAATTTTCCGATGTAAAAAAATTTTCCGGTTCTGAAATGCACATGCAAAGAACTGCCGCGATTCGGGTTGTGGCAGTCATCGTGATTCAGTGTAAACTAACCGCCCTCCAATTTTCAGCTCGGCAGTTTTCTGGGGGAAAGAGTTTCCCGAAGGTGGAAGGGAAGGGCCAAGAACTGCCGCGATATTCTCCATGTGGATGCTTCTCTATTGCCAATAGGTACCTTTTGGCCTATTTTCAGCGCGGCAGCTCAATGACAAGTCAAGAGCTGCCAAGAGAAAACCGCGGCAAGTTTTGGCCCTTCCCTTCCATGGTCGGAAAACACTTTTTCCCCCGAAAACTCGACTTGGTATTGAGCTGCGACGCTGAAAATGTGCCAAAAGAAAAGCATCCACAGAGAGAAAATCGCGGCAGCTCGTGGCCCTTCCCTTCCACGGTCGGAAAACTCTTTCCCCCGGAAAACTCGACTTGGCATGGAGCTGCCGCGCTGAAAATTAGAGTCCGGTTATTTTATACTGAATCATGATGATTGCCATAACCCGAATCACGGCAGCTCTTTGCATGTGCATTTCAGAGCAGGAAAATTTATTTACATCGGAAAATTCGGTCCGGCAATGAGCTGCCACTTTCCACCCCCGACATGCCACTTCTACTCCTTGAAACAAGACAATCCCCGCCAGCGGCGGCGCAGCCGTCTCTACTTTGCCATTTCAGACCTAGTGTGAATCTGGAGTGCTAACTCTGAGTGCCAACGCTATGTTCAAGAGTTCTCTAAAGTGGAATTTATTTATTTATTTAACAATACACTACCCAACAGAAAATTCCAATTACAGGGTAGGAAATAGTAAGTATTTACAAATATATAACGTATAAGTGTAGATTACAAAGTAAACAAATAAAAACAAAGATAAAACAAAACAAAAAAATTTAAATTATGCAGCTAATCTTTTTATCGCAGCTACATTGCAGTGGAATATATCAAACTGATCTTGCAGTTTATTATAATTTTCACACATTTTGCATAGCGGCGAAAATTTCTGGACGTTGGTTCGGGGAGTTGGTAAATAGAACAATGAATTATGCCTAGAACCAGGTCTAGGAGTTCGAAAATTTAGTAAGTTTAAGATAGCGCTGCAATCAGTTATATTATGTATTATTTTAAAAAGGAAAATTTGCTGTGAAATAGTTCTACGAGCCCCCAGACTCGAGAGCGAGAATCTATTTAACAGTTCAGTCTGAGGAAAGCCAATAGCAGGATAGACACCATCTTCCTTATGACTCAACGTCTTTAAAAAACGCCTCTGAATTCTCTCTATGCTCTGTATATGTGTGTTATAATGGGGCGACCAAATAATTGACGAATATTCCAATTTGGATCGAACAAACGATTGATATAGTAGTTTCAGTGTGTTAATGTCGTCAAAATCGCGAGAACATCGTATTATGAATCCCAGCGTTCTGAAACTTTCATTAGTGATGGTATTTATACGACAATTAAATGATAGTTTGGTGTCAAATGTTACACCTAGGTCGCGGAATGTTGATGGACGTGTAAGCACTGAATCTTCTATACGGTAATTAAATTCTACATATTGGTGTTTATTAGTAAAAGTTAGAACATTACACTTTCTTATACTCAACTGTAATTTGTTTAAATCACACCATTCAGTAATTTTATCAGGGGCACTTTGTAATACCACGCAGTCACTCACATCATTTATTTTATTGTATAACTTCATATCATCTGCATATAAAAGACAATTGACACCCAATTCCTCTGCAATGTCATTGATGAAAATGTTGAAGAATAATGGACCCAAGGAATTAATAAGATCATCATGGAACTTGCAACAAAAAGTTATTCTTTCGTTAAGTAAGTAGAAAGAAAAGCAAAAGTTCTAAATTCATCTCCCTCCCCCTCCCCTTGTTTCCCTCACTCTTCACCGTCCATAAGAATGGTGGAAGTTACAATATCTAATATACGGGTATCTATTAAAAAAAAAAGAAAACTTCTCGTTAAATGGCTATCACCAGGTTACAATGTGATTACTTCTGAATACTCTTACACCTATTCCCACCAATGAAGGTCGTCAATTTTATCTTTCTAGTTTTTATTGGTTTTAATTCCAAAGAAATCCCTAATCACCCAACCTCTTGTAGTTTTTTTAAATTTTTTATGTCACCGCCGAATAGGTGTTGTTTTTCACTGTGTTCCCGAGATTTTCCCCAAAACGGGTGATGGATTCGTTTCCAGCCCCCCAAAATTAGTAAAAAAAGATTGCTTCCATACTTTACCACCTGATGGACCAAAAAGCCCTTTTTTAAACATTGTTCTTTATAGCTGAACTTTTTCTATATGCTTCTCACCTATCTGTTCGATATAAAAAGTGTCGGCGCCTTTGACCCTGCGGTAAAGATCAAATACCCCGACGCTTTTTATACGGAGAATAAGTCTGCAGTAAACTATATTTCTTGTATTGTTTACTAGAAGGTTCAGAAAGAAAGTTGCTGTTGTAATACAAAATTTAATTTTACTACACTCTTTGTAGTGTAGTAAACTATCTAGAATACCAGTTTTGTTTTGTTAGGATCCCTTATTAAGATAATGCTGGGTAACTGTATTATTTTTTAAGAAATTGATTGAGGAAGCCGTTACTCTGTGGTAATCCATAATTATAACGAAATTGAGTAAAACACTACTATGTTCTTTACCACTATATTTGCACAAATCGTGACTGCAGTTTCAACCCTTTTTAGGTCATTTTCAAACAATTATTCAACTAAGAATTCATCATTCTTAGCTGAATCATTGTTTGAAAATGACCTAAAAAGGGTTGAAATTGCAGTCATGATTTGTGCAAATATAGTGGTAAAGAACATAGTAGTGTTTTACTCAATTTCGTTATATTGTATTCGAGAAAAAATCGCCCTCCGAGATTTTTTCGGATTCTGACGTTTCAGATCACGGAGATTACGAAAATATAGGTTTTTCAATTCCGTCAGTCAGTCTGTCTGTCTATCTGTCTGTCTGTTGGTGCATTTACTAAAAAACGACTTAACGGAAAGCAGTCAAATTTGGTAGGTAGTTGACCCTACTGTCAGCGAAGAAATCGTAGAAGTTTCGCTGGAAATATATACAGGGTGGATCGTCTAAAGGGAATAAATTATTAAACAAATTTTTTTTGCTCTAATTTAAAATTTTCACGTTTCATGACACGCTAAACCTATTTCAGAAAAAAAAAATTGAAATTTTTGAAACATTTTTTACCACGAACACATTTTTTTGTCTTTGCTCAAATTTAAAATTTCCACGTTTCATGACATTCTAAACCTATCTCAAAAAACAAAAAATTTTTGAATTTTTTTTTACCATTTTTGAAAAAATTATTACCACTAAAATAGATGGAAATTTCTTTTCCTTTATTGAAATTTAAAATTTCCACGTTTCATAGCATGCGATCCCTATAAAAAAAAAATAGAATTTTTTTACTATTTTTGAAAAAATGTTACCACTAATACAGACTGAACTTTATTTTCTTTGTTCAAATTTAAAATTTTCACGTTTTCATGGCATTCTAAACCTAATATTAAATTAATATTTTTATATATATAGTTTTTCCTTTAGTTCTCATAGATAGCTTTTCTTTCCACTGTTTGCAAAATCCTATAAAGAAAATGTTTCATTATTCTAAACCTATTCAAACAAATTTAAATAAAAATTTTTTTGAAAAAAAATTTAATCTATCACTGGGTATAGAATAGATGAAAACAATTTTTTTTGCTCAAATTTAAAATTTCCACGTTTCATGACATTCCAAACCTATTTCGGAAAAGAAAATTTGCAACATTTTTTTTACCATTTTGGAAAAAAATTTACCACTGGAATAGATGGAATTTTTTTCCCTCAAATTTAAAATTTTCACGTTTGACATGACTGACGTTCTAAACCTATTTGAGAAAAAAAAAATTGAACATTTTTTTCACCATTTTTGAAAAAATTTTTACCACTAAAATATACGGAATTTTTTTTCTTTGCTCAAATTTCAAATTTTCACGTTTCATGGCATGCTAAACCAATTTCAAAAAAAAATACCACTGTAGAATAGAAGGAAATTTTCCTTTTTGCTCAAATTTAAAATTTCCACGTGTCGTGGCATTCTAAACCCATTTCAGAAGAAGAAAAAATTGAAATTTTTTTTTAAAAACGTTTTTGAAAAATTGAAGAAAAAAGAAATTTTCTTACCACCACTATACTTCCACTCCACTACGTGTATGTGGAATTGAAAATGTGACAGATGGCAATAATAATATTAGGCACATGCACCTATTATACTATTAGTGAAAAATGTACAGGGTGGTCATCCCAAGAAATAATTCAGTCATGGTGGACATTTATAAAAGTATTTGCCCAAGCCTTCCATATTTGGCACCTGTTATTTAGTATTGAACTTTTGCTGTTGGATGAGCACTCTGTATATTTTTTTGACCAAAACTTATCAGGTGTTCTTTGTAATAATAGTGATAACTCGATTCCGATTATTATTTTCAATGTCACTTCGTAATTATTAATTTTTTATAGTGACCGCCATGCATAAATAAAGAGGGTGTAAATACCTTTACCGATTTTTTTTAATTTCTTAGAACATTACCTAGGATTATAAGTTGCTCCTCTACTTTAAAAATATTGATTGTATATGTACAAGTAGCTGTGTTTCGAATAATAGTTTTGCATGTCTTATTTGCGATAATTAGTAAACTGTTTTAAAAATACTAATCTTACACATTTTTAGAAGGCGTGCTAAGGCAGAGAATGAAAAATATAAAATTTATAAATAACACTTGCCCATTATGTAACAAAGTTTTCAAGAGGAAGGATCACGTTCAGCGCCATTATCTGGAGCTACACCTGTACATGCCAAAGTTAGCATTCCAATGTTCAAGGTGCTCTCACAAGTTTAAAAGAAGATACTTAATGGAAAATCACGAGAGAATGTGCGCTGGAGCAAATAGACAACTGTACCAGTGCTCCGTTTGCGAAATGGTGTACAAAACCCAAAATAAGCTTATTAATCACTTCAATAAGTTCCACCAATATAATTGAATAATTTTTATTTATATGTATAAGGGGTCATTCAAAAGTATGTTTGCAGATATATGCACCTCCCTAAAAACAAAAGTATGATTTGAATGATTCCCTAAGTTACATTAAATATACTAATTATTTTTGTCATTTAGCGGTAATTATTTCATTAAATTCTATCTATCGGGTGATGCAGAGAGAAAAATTCCGACGAGTAATACAAATAGTCAATCTACCATTTGAGATCGAGAAAATTTCCGTTCGAATTCTTCTCTCTCTTGCATGATATGCCAAACTTAAGACCACTTGGTCACCTAGTAAGTACTTGTTTAGTTTTACGTCTTTATATTTTTCTATTTCTTTTAACACATTCTTAATCATTTTGTTCTTACATATGCATTTGATAATAAATATTTTAAGTAATTTGTGATAGAATATTATTTTTCTTAATTTTTGTTGGGTATTTTGTCACTGAAAAATGTTTAAAAATTTTAATGGAAAAACCTCTGCGCCAAACGGATCAGTTAGAGGTTGGTTCTTGAATACTTGATTGTTTCAAAAGTCTTACACCTAAAAGTATATAAACTAGAACAATAAACTAAAAAATGAAAATGAAAGCTAGAGGCAGTTTCGGAAGAGAATCTACTTCCGTTCTCAAGACTTGTGGCCGACAGCCATGCCAGTTTTTTGTTTATATGAATATGCCACAAATAAACAATTATAGACAATATTATTTTCTTTCCTACGTAATACCGGAAGGCAGCAGTATTTTGTCAGGGACGTTAGAAGTTACATTGAGAGTTTTCTATTTATTTACTGCAAATGAATGGCTTGGAGGACGGTGGTGTTGTACCTACTTACTCGGTAGTGGAAATCGAAGATTCGATTTTATCTTTCAGTAGGTTGGAAATTTAATTTATGATTTATTTCAAACTGTGATTAAAGAGGAAACTGCCGTTGCCTTAAATATGGTTCAGATTGAACAAAAAACTGTAGCGCCTCACTTCTCTTTACTTGACACAAAATTCTAGATTTTCACGCGGTTCAAGAATGAAAAGTATGTTACATTTTGAGTAGAAATTAAGTATCCAAACTTGACAAAAATAATATAAATGTTTTTGAGCAAACCCCACTACATAATCGTACACAAAAGACGAACTTTAAAAAAAATCATGTATTCAAAAATGCAAACAAAAAATTTTTTTTTTTCGCTCATAGTTTCGCTGCTAAGATCATATGCCAGACAACTTTTATACACTCAAATATATAATATGAAAAACAACAAATTATATATTAGAATAGATCCCCCAATAAGAAACGAGAGTGCAGCTAGGGACACGTGTTTCAGAGTTATTGCTCCTCATCAGCCTAGAGTAGCAAAAATAATGTTCTTATAAGAGAAACAGGACCCAACAGAGGTAGGAAAATACAGACACAGTATTCTTATTATACTTTCGTACCCCATGTGCCACAATGTGTTGTTTCTCTTATAACAGTGTTATTTGTCCCTCGCTACGCTGATGAGGAGCAATAACTCCGAAACACGTCCCCGTGCTTCACTCCTGTTTCTTAATATATTTTAAATTGAGTAACAGCACTCCTTGCGAGGGTCTTTCTGGGAGTCTTAAAAATGCATCAGCGTATTTATCCTATCCGTATGGTGTGAGTTGACACGTAATGAAGTGGTTTCTAGGTAGGTCTAGAGATGCTGATTCATTTCTAAGATTCACAGAGAACCCCGCATATGGAAGTCTCTCAGTTATGTCCTTCAGACAAAAATATATTATTATAATTTCAGAATGATGGCATTAATCGACTTCATTGGTAAACTCGCATGGTCAGAATTAGATTGACAGTACACATAATGTATAATTAACTTTTAGTTTTTCATATTAAATATTAGATATTGAGTTTACTAAGTGCCCAATATAACATTTTCCAGCAAACAATATTGGAATTTGCCTTTTTTATAATATAGGTTTTCTTGACGACGATAAGTACCACTAAACAACCTACTATTATTTCGCCAGTAATCGTATTTCAGAGGACAACGAACACACATCTAATTTCTGAGTAAACTGGAATTTTGATTTCAGTACTCCACAACAGACAGGTACTTCTGCGTACACAGAGTATTCCTATTTTTAAACATCTAAAATGGCAACGATAGAAATGTGTAGATTGTTTTTCGTATGACAAACTGTAGTAGACCTGTGTCTCAAATAATATAACATGTATTTACTTCCGGTTTTCTTTATTTTTTGAAGAAGAATCACGACCTGCAATATTTCATGGAGAGTCAAAAAGACATATTGAAGAAGGGCGTCATGAACTGGAAAATGTCGGAAAGCGACGACGTTGTGCAGTATGTTATGGGAATCTTTCAGATAAGTTTGGAAGGAATATTGCCCAAAGTAAATCGCCGCAATCACCGTGGGGCTGTACCGTGTGTAAGCGCAACTTTTGTGTACATTGTTTTTTTGTAAAACACAGATTATTGAAAAATTCGTAAATGTGTTACTGTCAGGTGTCAATTTAAATAAATTATTTGTAGAACTACAATGTTACTTTTTATGTACAGTCTGAGGACTCTGAGTAGCTTAGGTGAGCATTCCAACTCCTAGTCTCTAAAATATTCTGCTTTTCCAAGATTTCAGGGAAACACAATTGAATTTTTTCAATTCTCAATTATATTATTTTTGTCAAAAAACACCTTCTAACTGTTCCCTTGATTTAACATGTTTCTAGTTAAACGGTTGTCTCGTTTTCTCGGAGAAAAAATCAGCAATGAAACCAATGGCTTCACCGCAAGAATTGAAATTAAACGTAATCCATTTACAGTTCAGTTTATTTAGGTACTAACAATATGTTCTAGTTTGAACGGTTTAGAACGTCTGAATTTGAAAAAGAGTTGGATTCAATTTTGAAATAATTATTGAAAATTTTGAAAAAAAAAATCTTTTTTTCACAATAACTCAAAAACTAAAGAAGATACGAAAGAAAATGGAAGAGTACAAAGATTTTTGCAAAAATCTAGTTTTTTGTTTATTTCTCTAGGATGAAAATTAATTGAGAAATCACGGTTTTAAGTTCGCATTTGAGTGCAAGTAGTTTCATTGCTGATTTTTTCTCCGAAAAAACGAGACAAATGTTTTATCTCCACCATAACTCCGTAAGTTTTTAGGCTAACGACTTTTACTGAAGCTCATTGTAAAGGTCTTTTCAGGTACTTTAAAAAATCCTTACAAGTTTTTCTCCAAAAATTCGTCGTTTTTCCGTTATTTAAAGTTGAAAGTTTCGAATTCAGTTTTCGGTGAACAAACAGTCACCTTGAACGAGCCATAACTCGGTTCGTATTGCATCAACAGAAATAGTAAAAAAAAACAATCGATTTGTTGTTTTATAAGCTTCATTTTTGCTCCGGATGATATTTTTGACGAAACGTAAGGTTTTCGAGTTGTTCCTGAAAAATCGTTCTAAAACATGCATTTTTTTAGATGAAAAATTTTATTAATTGCGAATAACTCGAAAAATATTGATTTATCGACAAAACTTCATAGAACATCTCTTGTTTGGGATCATCCGTTTATCGATATCTGTGCTTATTCTCAGTTTACTCATTTCCATCCCCGAGAAGGGGTGGCTTCCACACCTAGGGTAGTTATGATATTTTGTGTGGTGTCAATTTATAAACAAACAAAGTAATCGTTATAGTCTTCGCCGATTTACTGCACTTTTTATATAATTGTTGGACATTCTATAAAATACTCTTCGCAGTTGTTTTTTTTGTGTAAATTTTAGACATTTTTACTTTAATTACAAAACATAAAAAAACGTATTTTGTCTTTAATTTAAAAAATGTATAACTTTTTTAATTATTGATCGATTTTGTTCAAAAACAGTAGATTTTATCCACTTACTTTCCCAATGAACAATTTTTGTTTTGTAAAGGTACTCTGAATACCACTATCACCGAATAATAAAAATTTTAGTAACATCTATTGTCTATGAAAACTTTTCAATTACCACTTTATATTACTTAAAGAGCTTAAATGGCGCGCTCTATAAGGGTCACCATTACCTATTTTTCAAGTTTTATAGTAAGAAGTGATAGAAATGTAACCGTTACTCTTATAAACTTCCTTATAAACTTTAAATACAGAACCTCTTCTTCTCACTCTTTCTTTCACCACAAACCTCTTTCTCTTTCTTTAGTTGTTGACGCTGAAATTATTACATCTTCCTTTCTAACAATATGGAGACTTCTACTCTGTATATGAAATATACGTACTTCAACTGTAAATATATTATACTCGGCTTTTGTGGCTAATATGCGTCTGAAATTTTCTTGCACATGCATCTTTACTGTAAAATTGACATTTGTACCTCGAAAAAATAAAAGCGCCACCGAAATGATATATATTTAAACATTTTAACTAAAAATATTTTATTTTAATTTCTGACAACATTCGATTTTTCATTAAAAACTGAACTTTTTAACTTATGGTACATATTTATATTCACATAAAATGTAGTATCACCTGAGAATATTAAATATTCAACCTGCTTTTCAACAGTTTTCTTAAAAGTATCAATATGGCGTCCACTGACAGGATCGAACATACAGCATCCATATTGAAGATGCCAAAGGGACACTATAAATCTGAAAAGAAACTTCTGAGATTCTTATAGAACTTCTGTGCCTCTGTATAATCATGTGAGGTTGGATTTTTCCATCAACAGGAGCGGACTTGAATAAAATTATTAATATATCTAATAAAATTGATCAAAAATTAATTAATTTATTAAAGCTTTTCCACAAAAATATTTAACATCAGCGGTCCTGCTACAAATATAACTTTATGGATTGACGAATCATATGACAACGCAGTGAAATATTAGTAATTCTCGATAATATGGCAGAAGAATCGTCGATCTTTTTTCTGGGCACCCATAAACAGAAAGGCAGATATGCTGCAATTTCTAATGCTATTAAAGTGTGTATTCATTTATAGGTTGATGTCCAGGTTTACCTACTTATAGGTATTTACATATAGTAAAGACAGTGGTGATTAGGTATAATTTTAAGTGCAAGCTTTTAGATTGCTGTTTACTAGATATTTGTTGTTATTAAGTTTTGTGAATTATTTCATCATCATTACTTTGGGATAAAAGTAGCTTAAATATAATTAAATAGCAGTAGAATGAAATCCGGCCCTGAAATGACCATGAAAATTCAAACTCTGACCCTTAATTATAAGTTGAATTTCCAACCTGTAAAAATCAACAATATTAAAAAATGTGTATCTTATATGGGAGAGTTCATTAATGTTACACCGATTCTAGTTTAGAAATGCAAATAAAAACATTAAATAGGAGAGTAAACTTACAAAAACGTAGAAATTGAGGTTATGTTAACAGTTATTGTTGTTATTGTGGGACCAGGAAGTTTTATATTCATCAGAGCCAACCCCTATATAGGAATTGAACACTATTAGTTTTATAAATTTGTGACTGCAACTTCTATAAAAACTATTTATATAAATTATAGTTACATTTACCTACTAAAAGTTATGTATAAGTCGGTGATGGAAACGTTTCCATTACCATTTTATACAACCTAAGGTTTTAAATCTTTTAGTAATCTTATAAATAACTTTTCTAAACTCACAACCTTAATAAACCACTTATAAAAATAACAGTTACTTTCAGTAAGCAAAATTGTTCATTGGGTTCTGTCCTAATTTCAATACAATCGGACTTTTCGTTCTTAAGTTATCGTGCTTACAAGAAACGTGACGGACGGACAGACAGACGGACGTGGAAAATTATCGAGTTGAAGTTGCAGTATCAAGCGAAACTAAAATATCGCGCTCGGCCTACTTCCGTACTTTAAGAAACTCGATCATTTTCACAGCATAATTAAAACCTGGTTCTTCTCACGTCAACTTCATCCTATCACGATGTCCTTTTTCATTTAAAACATTATTGTAGATATTAGTTTTACTGCCATTTTGAAATAATTTACTTATTTCAACAATAGAAATAGAAATTAAAATTTCAAAGTAAAATTTTAATTTATATATTTTTTTAGTTGCCGCCCTTTTAGCAATTGAAATAAAAATGTTAATCACATTGTTTTACTTTCTTCTATTAAATTTCTTAAATTTTTACAGTGTAGTAAACTATAGGGTCTAAAATTTTGTATATATATATATATGTATTATACGACTGCAACTAGATTATATTTTAAGCTGAGCCGATGAGGGATTGGTGGCTAATCGGAGTAGATAGGTGAAAATAAGGTAAATTAAGTTAATAAGAGTCTAAAAACTTGGGATTTGGTGTAGGTACTAGAAGTCAAGGCCGCAGATTTCTTTATGGCATCTGCCACCCCCACCACTACCTCACCATTATTAAAGGGGTCAATAAAATAAAAAACCGGTACCTAAGAAATCACTAATTCCACATCTAGATTTTTTGCCCAAGTCCCTTTAAACGAAAACATATGAAATTCTATTCATAAATATCCTCTTCTTTAAAAAAACAGTTTAACTTTTCTTTTGCACCATAAATATTTTCCGATATATTTCAGAGACATGAAATTTTCAAAATTCAAATTCAATTGTTTCAGTGAAGCGCCCCCTATAGAGATGTAAACACTTTTATTTTTTAAATAGTATGCCTTGAAAAGTATTGTGTGCCAAAAATTAGCCGTTCTAGTTGCTGTGTTCAGTTGTAATATAGATATTCACTATTACTCCGGCGAAATTACATTTTTTCGACAAAAACCGGCACGTCAGCACGATTTAGAGAAGTGGGTCTTGGGGTACTAATGAAGGAATCGATGTTCCGCTAAAAATTTGGGATGGGCATCATGGTTTTATATAGATATACAGGGTGGGGAAATAGCGCGTCGGAGATCGATATCTCGAGTTCTACGATAGCTAGAATTTTTTTAAAAAATTGCAAGTAAACTAGATAAAAAAGTCTATAACTGGAAATTACTTTCGAACATACAGGGTGAGCCAAGACGAAATTAGAGGACCAAGTGCCTTTTTTAAAATGGAATGCTATGTATATCAGTAAATTTTTTGAAGCCTCTTCTAGGCTCTTTTCATTCCTATATTAGCATTGAATATCTCTCAACCGCTTGGATGTAATGAATTTTTTTTGTTGAAATAATGCAATCTGCAGATGGATATTAAAAAAATCACCACAGTCACAACTATGGGTTTTAAGAAAAACTTATGTGAATACCAGTTACGAGACATCTAATTAATGTTTTTGAGTTATTTTCATTTCCTAAAACTGTACAGGGCGGCCAATAATTATTTTTCAATTAAAAACTTTTTAAATTGAATTTTCTCAATTTTACCAAATGGAATACCCTGTATAATTTACAGCGATGTG
The DNA here is from genome assembly GCA_963583905.1 of Stenurella melanura. Taxonomy (NCBI): domain Eukaryota; kingdom Metazoa; phylum Arthropoda; class Insecta; order Coleoptera; family Cerambycidae; genus Stenurella; species Stenurella melanura. The sequence continues at coordinate 8,417,837 of OY757309.1, forward strand.
ATGTAGAAATGAAAAACGAACATTTTTTGTAAGTACTTCCCTATGGCTAATTTCAACCATTTTCGTTTTATAATTAAGAATAAACTTAAAAATAGAGGTGCCCTCAAATAATTCATTAGAAAAATTGATAATAGGTGTTACACGTGTTGCCCATTTTGACTAACACACATCTTTATGCAGTTCTGAAACGAAGCCATTTAGTGGGACCATTTCTTCCAATCCATTGAAATGAGTAAATAGTATTTAACAGGTCCTTTGCTGTAATGTTTTTTTATAAAATTTTTTGCCGTTTTCGTTATTCGACAAGCAATAAAACCTCAGTTTGGTATAAATTGTCGTGTACAACGGAGCATTTATCACACTTATCGGTCGTTAGTTACAATTTGTATTAAATTTAAAATATTTGGAATTGTACAATATGAATTTTAACACAGCGGAACTTGTAGACATGACTTTTGTTTTAGGCGAGTCAGGCAGAAATTGTTTATTTGCCAATAGAATTTATCACCAACGTTATCCTGAAAGAAGGATTTCTGATGTTAGCAGCTTCCAAAACCTTCTCGATAGATTTCTGGAAACTGGAAATGTCGAATATAAAAAAAACTGAAAGAACAAAACGTGTTGTGAACGAAGAAAATGAGTTTTCTGTGGTGCTGCCAACGGTTGAGAATCTCCATGTTAGTCAAAGAGAAGTGAGCTCATTAGTAAGAATAAGTAGACGGTCTGTGGGTCGAATCTTAAAAACAAATAAGTTGCATGCATATCATATTCAAATGCACCAGGAATTATCTGATGATGATTTTCAAAAGCGCCTACAATTTTGTAATTGGGCCAGAGGTAAAATGCAAGATGATGTCAACTTCTTCAATAATGTTTTATTCATTGATGAGGCAACTTTTCATAAAAATGGATTTGTTAATGGGCACAATTTCCATTATTATGCTTCGGAAAATCCTTACTTTTTTACGCAAATTGATAACCAACACAGATGGTCTATAAACATTTGGGGAGGAATTATTGGAGAACATGTAATAGGGCCACATTTCTTTGATGGTACATTGACTGGAGCTATTTATCTTCATTTTTTGGAAAACTATCTGCCACAATTATTGGTAAATCTCCCTGAGAGAATTCGAAATAGGATGTGGTTTTAGCAAGATGGTGCCCCACCACATTATTTAAATGCAGTTAGAGACCACTGAAATAATACCTACCCTCATCAATGGATTGGAAGAAATGGACCCACTAAATGGCCTGCTAGATCCCCACATCTTACAAAAATGGATTTCTTTTTATGGGGATACACGAAGGAAATTGTTTATAGAGACACACCAACAACAGTACAAAATATGAAAGAAAGAATAATAACTGCCTTTAGATCTATCACACCGGCAGTTTTAGGAACAGTAGGAACCTCATTTCAAAAGCGCATAGAGATGTATGTCAGTCAAAATGGGCAACATGTGGAACATTTATTAAAAAAATTTCTACTCAGTTGTTTGAAGAAACCTCTTTTTTAAGTTTATTTTTGAATTTTGTAATTGTTGCTCAATAAAACGAAATTGGTTGCAATTAGCCATAGGGAAGTACTTACGAAAAATGTTTTTTATTCTACATCATATCGTTGAAAAATATACAGGATGTTCCATTTGAAAAAATTGAGAAAGTTCAATTTAAAAAGTTCTTAATTGAGAAATAATTTTTGGCCACCCTGTACAGTTTTAGGAAATGAAAATGATTCAAAAACATTAATTAGATGTCTCGTAAACTAGTATTCACATAAGTTTTTCTTTCTTTCTCACTGTGGTGATTTTTTTAACATCCATCTGCAGATTGCATAATTTCAACAAAAAAATTCATTACATCCAAGTGGTTGGGTGATATTAAGTCCTAAAATAGGAATGAATAGAGCCTAGAAAGAGGCTTCAAAAAATCTACTGATATACATAGCATTCCATTTAAAAAAAGGCACTTGGTCCCGTTATTTCGTATGTATGTTAGAAAATTATTTCCGTTTATAGGCTTTTTTATCTAGTTTACTTGCTTTTTTTTTTTTAATTTCTAGCTACTGTAGAACTCGAGATATCGAGGTCCGACGCACTATTGCCCCACCCTGTATATGTATGTAAAACCATGATGCCCATCCTAAATCTTTAGCGGAACATGGATACCTTCATTAGTACCCCAAGACCCACCTTTCTACCAAAAATTGTGCTGACGTACTGGTTTTCTAAAAAAACCCAATGCCCATTTTTTACATTCCCTTTTAAGTCACAGTTTTGCATATAGTCCAGTGGAATTAGGCACTGGACTATATGCAAAATTGTGAATTAATATTCAAATAGTCATTAATGTTGTGTCACTGTGGTATAATCGTCTTAACGTGAGTGTTAAACTTTTGATAGGTCTGATGTGTGGATCAATCTCCGAATTTATGTAATTCTTTTCAGTGGACAATGTGTGTAGACATTTTGTACGTATTAGATTATTTCTAGAACCTATCCTAATTTCTCATATTTTTAGAAACCTCGTATGTAATCGAAAGGATCGGAGAAAATGTCATGTTCACCTGCATAATATGTCGTAAATCATACAGTAAAAAGAAACAGTATGGGAGACATTTCAGGGAACAGCATGGAGAAGGCGAAGGGAACTTTCCGTGCGAAAAGTGCGGCAAGGCCTTCAAAAGGAATTATCACATGAAAAGACATCTTCTTAATTGTTCCATCGATGGTAAACACTACGAGTGCCAGTATTGCCACAAGAGGTACAAGGCGTTCGAAGGACTTATCACCCATGTTAATATGATACATGGACGTGAGCATCAAGAATCATCAGATAATAATTGACTGATATGACAAAATAGTCGTGCTCCTATTATCTTAGCATTTTACCATTAATTCTAGGAACTGACATGGATTTTTTTGGAACTTTGGAAATTTCGTCAAAATAATAAAAATAAAAAAATCATCTAGTAGTGTAGGCTTAAACGAAAATTGACCTATCGGTGATGGGAAAGTCCAGTTTCTTATATGTTTTTTTAACTTATTTATCCATTTTGTGTTACGAAAAAAATTAGGTATATTTTTGATCGTGAAGAACTGTTGAAAATATGCACGTTGGAAAAAAGTTACAAGAGACCAAAGTTTAAAAGAATATATTATGTATTTTTCCAAATTTTTATATTTCATAGTTTACTAGATTACGAATATCAGGTTAAAAAAAATTCAAATTCAAGATGGCTGCTTAAAAATAACGGATGATAAAGAAAAAAAACTTTAAAAATTTCACCATTTCACAATATTGGAATTACTTACCTCGGAATCTTCGAGCAGAGACTGGTTTTTGTCTTATAATGTTTTTTAAGATTATATAAATTAGTGTTAAAAAACTTCTAAACAAAAACTATCTGAATCTGATAAATAATAAGAATGGTATATAAGTATACCTGGAAACGGACATTTTTCAAGTTATAATGATTTGAAAATTGCAGTTTCTCCATTGAAAAATTAGTACTTCGTGGCTGAGACAAAAAAGAGGTCTATAAATGGCAAATACTTTGGGTTTTCCCTTATTTCTGGACAGTGAAGTCTTCTAGACATAATGCAGTTTAGAGATGGCGCCTGAGCGTTTACAAGGCAAGATATATTTATATTTCAAGTATCTCAATAATTAATCTAAACCAGAAGTGAAGCTTCTAACGAATTACATGACTTCCCCTATTAGACTGAGAACTGGCTCCCATTTGATCTAACCGGAGAGATCTAATTCTGTTTAATATTGCAGTTTCGAGTATTGTCCACATGAAATGGAAATCCGGCGGTCTGGCACTCCAAAACGGTCGGACATTAAAATGGCGACCCACCGATTTCGGAAAAAATACTTCAAATATAACCGGGAAGATCTATTTTTGTTTTAGAGTTTACTTGTTAGATTACTACCTCCTAAATTAATTTTAACTGGTCTGTCGCTCGAAATTAGTCGTAAAATGGCGGCCAGATCAACTTACACATTAAAAAAATTGATGTCAATTTAACCGAAAGTATCTAATTTTAATTTTTCAACCAAATTACAGGTCAGTGCGTGGCTTTTACGAATTGCTTGGTCTGGCAGTAAAAAACAGCCGGATCCATGATGCCAGATCGGTTATTGTAAGGTAGCAAAGCTTGTTAATCGTCGATTACGAGTGAGCTACATTATTTTTCGGTTGATGGTATATTAAAAATTTGATGGAAATATAATTTTATTGTATGAAAAGAATTATAAGTTTTTTGTCAACATTAGTTTTGACATTTAATTAATATATAGCTTGAATTTCGCACTCAGATTTGTCAGTGATGCTATAAAATCCAATATTGTAATATTTTGTGGTCTCTACAACGTCACGAGTATTTTTGTTATGCTTCCTCTTTGTCCCCGTCATCTTCCAAAGGGAAATCAGAATTGGTATCTTCGTCGTCTAAAAAGAGTTAAAAATTAGGTAATTATTACTATATTGTATTCAACATACCTGAAGCCTCCGCAATTGCGTCGATAACAACAGGTGGAGCAACGTCTCCATGAAACCACACAGGTTCGTATATCCCAGAAGGACCTATCTTCCAGCCATAGTCTTCGGAATTAAATGGCTGCATCAGGTCCTGTTTTTCAGCGTTCATCCATATATATGTTTAAAATATACTTCTTTTCACATGCAGCAGCAGTGATGATTGGCACGGGGGAATTGATAGGGAATCAAATGTGGCGAAGCTCTTAATAAAAGACTCATTCATTTTTATGGGCTTGTAAGCCATATCAAATGTTCTGTACCTTGCCTCATCACCTGTTGGACACCTAGGGAGATTATACATGAAGCAAACAAATTTCTCCGCCGTAGTTATGGGGACAGAATCTGGTTCCGGATCTTGGTAGAATGTTTGAAAATATTTTTGAAATTCAGCGCTCTTTTCCATTTGTGTAAAAGAAGTAACTTTACCCTTTTTATAGAAGCAAGATGTTGTGTCACATCCTGTGAAGGCATGCAGACCAGGCAAGGCAAGACATACATCAGGACCGAGTTCGACGAACGATTTCCCTACGTCTAAATAACGAAGTGAGTTGTTGTCAGAAAATCCAACCTCCATCAAAATTTTGGATTCATCATTAATTTTGTGGAAATTACCCAATAAAATAACAAGTACATCGGTGCCATTGCATCGCACTACAATATTATTTGGAAACTGGAATTTAGATATTAGATACAAAATTCTCGTGTCCGCTTCTTCGTGATTGCAAGAATAGTCATCGGAAATAGCTCTGATGATCGTATTATTTGAACTGGTGAATTGGTAGCATGAGTTTTTGCCATTGACATAGACAGTCTTGTTTCTAAAAAATCAGATATAGAAGGGTCCTGCCAGTGGTTAATAATAAATTCCACGAAATTTTCTTTTAAATTCGTTGCTTCTTAAGCAGTTTATAAAATTTGTGGGTTTTATCCGATCGGCTCCGCGTATTGCATTAACTTGTTGCTCTAGATGTTGCACTCTCCTTTGCCTTTCTGCATCTTTAATACTATTAAAATTAAAATATTGGTCGAATATCACATTTCGCTTTATGTTTCGTGACCATCTGAACAAATTTACGAGATATTAGACCCAAAGTTCGAGGCACCTCTCCAATAGTGTGAAGTTTAGAAGAATCCATCGATTATGGCCGCATCAATAGACCCAGGATTTTCTGCTACGATCTTTTTTCTAAATGGTTCATCAGTGCCGATTTGTCGGTTTTATTGAAAATTCCATCTGAATGAATGAAAGCCCTATGAGTCGCCGTCAAAGGATACTTTAGCACTTCAGCAATATCAATTTTGTGCTATGATAATAAGCCCAACATCCTTGCGAATAGATTTTTATTAATAATTTCCTCCTGCACCTTGCCATTACTCGCTTTCCGAGTAGGGGAGAGCGGGGCGCAGTGGTCACTTCTTTGCATTTTATTATTTTTTTAAGGCACTGTTAACATTTCTGCAACTTTTTTATGCAAGACTAAAGTAACATGTATTTAGAGGAATTTCGTATAACACCACTTTCAGAATCAAACGTTTTACATATGACAACAAAATAAAATTTCTTAGAAAATATGACCAGTGTGCCCCGCAGTCGGAGTACACTGGCCACGTTAGTGAGGTTCACTGGTCACTGCTTAGACAGATAAAACAAATCGTTATTTTACTGAGCAGGTACAAAATTATGTTTATAAAAATATTCGGCCTTAGCCCATATTAAAGTTTGATACATTTGTGTTAAATGTGAACATATTTTGAGTTGGGGTTGTTCCACCAGATTGCATAGGTTTGGGTAAGTGACAAACAATATTACATTTTTCTACAACCCGCCCTCCCATACATTGATTTGTACGTTATTCGTCGTTCAATGAAATGCAGCGTTGCAAGAAATTTGATCTGGCACACAGTATCCGGCTGCTTTTGGTTGCCATACTTAACAATTCATGAAAGCCATTCAGTGAGCTGTAATTTGGTTCGAAAATAAACATTAGATACTTTCGGTTAAATTGACTTCAATTTTGTTTAACTTTGGATTTTGGTCTGGCGGCGAATTTGCGATCGATTTCGAATGGCAGACCAGCTCGAATTTATTCAGGGGGTAGTAATCTAACGAGTAAACTCTGAATCAAAAATAGATCTTCCCGGTTAAATTGAAGTAAATTTTTTCGAAATTAGAAACGCCGCCAATTTAACGTCCGATCGCCTTGGACTGCCAGACCGCCAGATTTCTATTTCATGCTAGCTCCAGACTTGAGTAGTATACGTAACTGTATTAGATCTTTCCGGTTATATCAAATGGGGGCTACCTCTTGGACTATATGTTTTGGATCGCTGAATCGATTACACGATGGGTGCCGAACTCGTCATCCCCCAGGATTCACCCCTATCGGCCAGAAATCACCCCCAAATCGCATTTTTCACCAATCGCGATGTAGAACTCTGTATTTTTTGCATTGAATGTCATATTAGTAACTTTGTAGGGTGCACCGAAGGGGTAGAGACTACCCGTCCGAGGCAAAAATCAACTTCGGCCGATTTCCATCACTTTTTTAAACGCTTTTATTTAACTTGCAATGTTAGTGTGTTAGTTTGTTTAGGTAAAATCTTGCAAGCTGAATTAGAACCACTTTCTCTTATCCTACGGAGTTGAAATTTTACACACTGATTCAGTTCCGAATTTAAATTACATTTCTTTATTATAATTGTTTAGTTAACGAGAATACTCACGTAACATACATCTGACCTATGGATTCTTTGTTTATATTATTTTGAAAAAATTTATAAGTTTTAATAAGTCCTTGGTAGTGCCTAAAGATTTTGCACAATTTTCGTCTAAAATTTTAATATCTTTGATAAATCTGGACTGGATGAAAATTAATTTTCGGACATTTCCGATTTTCGCTTGGTACTTTTATAAAAATTTAACATAGAAAAGTTTAAATTAAGAAAATGTTAGACCAAAGAATAATGTTATAAATAGTTAACCTTTTTCCATATTTATCACGAAAAAAGTAAAATTTCCTATCATCGTACAGTAGAATAAGCCGTACTTTACTTCCATCCTGTTTCTATAATGTTTTTATAGAATATAGAAATTAACTGCTTTGATTGTAGCACTTATGTGGTATTTTTATACCATCCTCCTAGGTGATCTAATTCTCTGCTTGGACAACACAGTACAAATCTATTAGTTAATTAATACAATTATAATTATAAAGATTTCTATAACGAAAAATGTTATCTGAGATTTTCCATCAGTAACTGTTAGTGGAGGGATCATACATCACAAAACCACAAAAATCAGTTCTGCGTGTGTCGCATGCCCCCCCCCCCCCCCAAAGAACCACCCCTTCGATGAAGAAAGCCTTATTTTACTGATAACTCGTTAACCATTGAAGAAGATATAAAAAAAAGTATGAAAAGGAGAGCTGGACTGATTTCCTAAAAAAAAGTCGTCTTGTAATTTACTTGTATATGCCATGATTTTAGAGAAAATCGATATTGAAAAAAAATGCAAAATTTGTATTCTTAATGCGTACGAATTTTCCTTTGGTTGAAATTTTTTGTTGATTTGCCGAAAACCAAACAAAATGGGTTTAAAAGGGGATATAAAATCTTGTGTTCCCATTTTTTATGGCTATTGATATTTATTAGTATATAAAAATAATATAATATAATTACCTCTTAACTTTATGCGCTTTTAACTATTCACAGGCCTATAATAAATAACTGACTTTAATATAAGTTATAAATGCATTATCTTTTAGTTCAAGCCTAGTACTTCAATGCAGAAAAAGTTAGAAGTAAAATATTCACATTTACAAATTTACCAACATGTTGAAGTTAGCCAAATTTTGGCCAATTTTTTATTGTTTCCTTAAAATAAAAAAAGACCCACACATCTTGAAAATTCAGCTCAAAAAACTTTTTTTTGAGTTTATATATCATGTAACTATTGTTTCTAATAATTTATTTGTTAAAAAATTGCATAGAAAAATATCATAAAAAAGTTAAATGTGCAGCCTTTTTGGATTTTTTTTTGGCTAACTTCAACATGCTAGTAAATTTGTAAATGTGAATATTTTTATTTCTAACTTTTTCTGCATTGAAGTACTACCTTGAACTGAAAGATATTGTATTTATAACTTATATTAAAGTCAGTTATTCTTTATGGGCCTGTGAATAGTTAGATGCACAAAGAAATCAAGAGATAACTATATTATATTGTTATTTGTATATACCAGTAAATATCAACAGCCATCAAAATGGCAACACAAGACAGTATTTTATCTCCTCATTAAAACCCATTTTGATTTTTCTTCCTAGCTTGTTTGTTTCTCGAGCAATGCAATTTTTTCTATAGGCCGCGCACAAAAAAATTGAAATAAACGAAACTTCGCGCGCATTAAAATACAAATTTTGCAATTTTTGTCAATATCGATTTTCTGGAAAATATACATAGCACATACAAGAAAATTACAAATGGACTTTTTTAGGCAATTAGTCAAGCTTTCTTTTTTATGATAAGCAATTTTTTTATATCTTCAACGCCTAACGAGTTATCAGTAAAATAAGGCTTTTTTCACCGAAGGGGTGGTTTTTGGAGGGGTTGTGCGTCACCCCCAGAACTGACTTTTGTGATTTTGTGATATCTAATCCTCCCACTAACAGTTATTGAAGGAAAATCTCAGATACCATTTTTGGCGAGCTTCTGGTGTATTTTTTACTCTATCGACAGGACTAATTTGCAAGTAAACACAAATGTATTATAATTACATATGTTGGGATATACAGGGTGATTCGTAATTACGGAGGCATCATTTTAGGTAACGGAGGTAAAAAAAGCCGTCGTGTTGGGTACGCACACGACATAGTTCCTTGGCCATATGCACCAACATTTATTTCAAAATTATGATCTGAACCTACGTATTAAGAGCTATTTCACTTTGATATTGCTCAAAAAACAACGATCTTATTTTTTTTTTAGAAAGTAATTCTGCTACAGCGCAGCGTCCGTTATAATTTTCATTTAAAGTGTTAACTGAAGGCTATGTTCGAGAATTTAGGGGAGGGGGAGGAAGGGGCGTTGATAACGACTTTGAAAGCGAATATCAAGTGACCGAAGGGTTAAAATTAAAAGGTCCTGAAACATTTTTTGTTCTATGTTAGGACACCTATGCAACGACTCCCCACTTGATAGAGTAAGTGTAATTTTTTTAAGTTAACTCTTCACGGTATGGGAGGGAGGCCCAAGAAAAATTTTCTTCAAAAATTTCTTCATTCCCGATTTGAGGTCATCAATTTACATCTTCGTACCGAATTTGATTTCAGTATATATACAAATAAGATAATGGCAGGGCTGTAACATGCAGACACACCGAAACTATAAGCGTTCCTATGAAACCCCAGAAATGTACATTATACTGTTTTCCATTCCCTAATGATAAATGATTTCTTAGGCCTACTTGACCAAAGAATATTTTCCTTATTCACTTTTATTTAGAAAGTTGAGGATAATTAAATTAGGGTGATCAGACAGAACCGGTCCCTATGTAACTTTAAAATGGGAGGAAAATGTTCAGAAAGCCATCCAAAAATCGATTCTACTGCATGTTGTTCTTACCTCAAGTTACAACTTTATGTTTTCCCCAGAAACAGTCGACAAAAAGTTAATTTTGTGACCCTCTTATGGCGGAATTGCCTGATCTTCATATGGGGCTGTTCATAAAATACGTTCGCAAATAAGGGGGAGGGAGGGGTATTGCGCAGCGTGACGAGATGTGACAACGGGTAGGGAGGAGGTCTAAGGAAATTTCACGTTCGCAGTTAATCAATTTTATTTTAATTTTTCTCTTAACTTCGCAGTTTTTAAAATTTTTTCATTACGATAAAAAGTCATTCCCAAGTACCAAAATCCTGTAAACAGGCCCGTTGAGGGGAGAGACGGGAGTGTTTCCCCCCGGGCCCAGAGGTTTTTGAGGGGCCCGAGTATTATTTGAAGTTAGAGAAGCATTTGCATTAGGTGAAGTGAGAGAGGCATACTTTTAAGTGATTACCCAACAAACATTTTTTGTTTTATAAGAGTAACCGTCCTATTACCGACACCGAGTTATATACATTCAAGTGATATAATGCAAGACTGGGAATAGTTCTGTTACTCCTATAAACCGCTTATAACGCTTAAATGGAGAATCAAAGGTAACAGGCACCAATATTTAGTCACGCTACACACCTCAAGGTTGCAGAACAGTAAGTAACAGAAACAGATCAGTAACTGCTATATCACTTTTTTATATAACCATTTTCCATAAATATTGGTGATAGAAATATATCCCTTACCACTAAAAAACTTGTTATTAACACCTCTCTCTCTCTCTCATTTATAATGTCTCGTCTCTTTCCTAGAGATCCTATACCAACTGACACAAGAATAATGTGGTAATGAAATTAAATGATGTAGGTACCTACATGGGCATAGTGGAAATTTTGCACTGATAAAGGTGCGTGTTACTAAATTTACTTTTTAAATTGGCTCTGACATCCACAAAGATCAAATGTTAGTGCGAATAAATTATTATTGTAAAATATGACCCTTATACTTCGGAAAAAACTGTGGGCCTCTAAAATATTAAGCAATTAAAAAAAAATAAATAAAAAAAATACATGAAAATTTTAATGACATAGTTTTTTAGAAAATAGTACAGAAAAATGTTTTGTACATGCAATTATGACTAACTGCACTTCATTTGTTATGAAATTTTGAATTTTTAATACACATTTTTTAGTTTTAAATAATGATTACTCATTGCCGCAAGATGGCTGCCAAACTTATGGCTGATGTTTTATTATCAACAGTTAATGTATTTTAAGTAATGTAATATAACTTTAAGCTTTGTTATAAATATTGGTTACTTTAATATAACTGTTTGAAATATTACATATCTTTAAATTCTATTAGGCAACTCTTGGTAATCTTATAACACCATCAGTAGACAATTTTTTGCGATTAATTCGTGTAAATAATGATGATTTGGCCTACCATTGGCTGGAACAATTGTTGTTTAATTTTCAACCAATCACAGGCGTTTGCAGCAATATCTTAGGATCTCTCGGCAAAACATTTGACAAACGTTTATTAAAAATGTTGCATAGTGCTTTTAAAGCGTTCTGCTTTACATTAAACATATTTTCCCACATCCTTAATTCGTTACGCATCTTTTCATTTTTCTCATCGTCTGTTTCCAAATCATGCAACTGAGAAAACTCATTATCATCTTCTAGTTCAGTAAACCACTTATTTCTGTTTTCATAATGTTCAACAGTATTAACCTCTTCTTGTTCAGTAGTAAGCCACTTTTTCTTACTTGTGACCTCCTCAGTGTCATTATCAACATTATCAACCGTGATATTATTCTGTTTTTCATTGCCAAAAGGAACGTTTTCTGTATATTGTCCACCAGAACGTTTGACTTCCAGTCCTGCAGTTCTTTCATTCTTTTCAGTTTCTTAAATTTCAAAGGCATAATTTTTTGGAACTGAATTCAAGAGGATTGAAAAGTTTTTTTAAACTTTCTGGTGAAATGTACTGCTGTATTTTATTTTCTTCCAATTTTGTAATGCCAAATTCATTATTAAACATTTTGTTTGCTCTTGCCAATTACTTTACAAAACATAACCTATAATCAACTAATAAGTTTTTAAGTTTTATAGTATCTACTCACGCTCTTGAGTTATATAAAGGTTGCACGTTGTTACTATCTGCAACTGATGTATATAATTGTAACAACTAACACCACTATAAACCTAAACAATTAATAATTATATAATGTAGTAAAGGTTACCCTTATATAACTTTATTATATACCATTTGGTAGCAACCACTTTAAGTTTTATAATGTAGTAACGGAAATATATCTGTTACCATCTTATAGACCTGTAAGTAATAGTCATGCTATAAAACTCTTATATAACTCCACAACTACTTTAGTAACAGTATAAAACTTGGTAACATGATTATACAAATCTGTTACACTTATAGACCCTTTATAAAACTAATGGTCACCGCATGTTACTAAAAATGTTTGTTGGGTAGTCTGATGTAAATAACAATGAGTTTTGAATGACTAAATATGAAATTACTGCCCCCCCGTTTTTCAGAACTGAGACCGAGATAAATATTTAATTTCAAGGAGTATTATCACCCCTCGCTCTTCAAATTTTCGATTGAGGATAATATTTAATCTTAGGGAATATCATTCCCTTCCGCTGTTCGAAATTCTTACACATGGATAGTCAAAAATTAATGTTTACACTTATTTACTTACTTATGTGATCATAAGAAATATTTTAAATTATTCATCTGTAAGCTATTTCTTATCACAAGAAATCGTTTAAGGGGGGGGGGGGGCTAGCTTTTGTGACGTAATATTTGATAGGGGAGTCGCTGAAAGCGTGACGAAAGGGGAGGGTGGGGTCCAAAAAGGTGAAATTCTGACTAGTGACGTATTTTATGGACGGCGGCTTATGCGATATGGAATTATTATGGTCTAAGTAACTAATTACACTTTTATTTTCGTCTCCTATAGAAATGTTTCTAGTAATTTCGAATCAACTGTGTAACTTATTTTGAATTTAAAACGGGTTGGCTCCCTATTTGCATATATAGTTTTTTATTTTGTAAGAAAAATAAATTTTGCATTAGCTCTGATTATTATTATACGTTAATAATAGTATATTATTCAACGAGCATATAATGATGGCTATTATTCACGAGGGTGAAGTTGTCGTAAATCACCAGAGTGAATAATAGTCATTATATGCGAGTAGAATACTATACTTTGCCCACGACTATTAAATATTTAATATTTATTTAATTCATCTTCATTTCTCCTATTTAAGAAAGATTCATATGTCATTATATATAATTAGTTAGATTTTTCGGGCAACAAGTTTAATAAGGCGATTTCTGCAGCATTCTTTATCTCTGGCGATGTCAAAGAAATCTCGTTTTCACTGTCAGTATTCATTTATTTAATTATATTACTCTTTTTGAGTACCTAATATGTAAGATTATTGTAAATAAAGTTGGCGCTGAAATCGCACAAATTTTGACGTTTCAAATCAATTACAAAATTACGCTTTGACACATTGTCATGGCTTACTATTAAAAAAATACAGTTTGTAAGCACGTAGGTAAATGGTTTCAAAAACAATGTTGGGGATTGCCGCGTGTTGATAATAGATGATGCTTTGAAAAAAACTTACTAATGTACTTTTTGAGTGTTCATGAAATTACCTCCTCGGCATGTACCATTTGAGTGATTCCTAGAAAACTTACAGAAACAACACTTATCTTTTGGTTGCTACAATTTTGACATTTTAAATTTTGATTGAGGAAGCCGTTACTCTGTGGTAATCCATAACAATAACGAAATTGAGTAAAACACTACTATGTTTTTACGACTAAATTTGCACAAAAACGTGACTACAGTTTCAACCCATTTTAGGTCATTTTCAAACAATGATTCAACATGAATGAAATACAAAAGATTTGGTCCCTATTTAAATAATAATTCTAGAAACATATTTAAATAGAGACCAAATCTTTTGTATTTCATTCATGTTGAATCATTGTTTGAAAATGACCTAAAAAGGGTTGAAACTGCAGTCACGTTTTTTTTGTGCAAATGTAGTGGTAAAAAACATAGTAGTGTTTTACTCAATTTCGTTATTTTAAATTTTGAGTAAAAAGTCACTAATGCCATTTCTTATAAACAACTGACTGTCCTCATTATTCACTGCAACCAGTGAATAATGAAATAATTATTCACTGTAGGGAATAATGGATAGCATTATCCTTGAGAAAATACATACATAATAAGTACATTATTTAGTAGTCGTGGACAAATGTTTTTATACCCCAGAAAAAAATTTAAAATATTCCTCTTCGCACATTTATTTAAAAAATGTTAATACAATATTGCACGAAATAACGCATAACGAATTTTTAATGTGCTAAGGTATTTTATGTTAGTTACCAATTATTTATTTATATTTTTGTGTAAGTATACATTGATCGAGAGAAAGTAAGTAAGTGATTTGATAGGAAAAATTATTCCCACGAAGAAAAATTGATGTTCTCAAAACTTCATTATGGGAGAGATGCGGCCACAAAGTGGAGGTTTTAGATTTACTGTCGTCGTAGCTATATGTAGACGAGCTTTTTTCTTCACGGAACAATTCTTACCTAAGAAATCAATAATTAGTATTCCTTAATTATTGGATCAGTTTTTGTTTAGGTCACGACTTTAATATATACTTTTAATTAGGAGGTTGTGTCTAACTGATAAATGTTATACATTTAACTTTTTATTATAGTATACCATACATTATATGTATACACTACTTTTTGTTCATGTTTTGAAATTATCATTGTATATACGCATTAGTCATAGATTTATTTATGTATATGTGAGTCCAGAGCTGGGTACTAAAGTAAAAGCACGCAATACTCATTCTTCTATTTCTTTGGGTATTTTTTTGAGTACCGGGACTTAAGAAATTGCTCACTAATCCTGGTGAATGTCACAAATTGAAGCTACAGCAGACAAGGCTAGTTATAAGGCCACTCTGGTTTTACTACTGGATTAATTATAAAATCAGGACCCTGCTTATTATCACTGTAAATTACTAAAAATTATGTGCTTACTTAAGAAGAAAGAGACACCGTCAACTATATAATTTTGTTAAATATATAAAAGAAATTTATATGAACTGGGTGTAAAGGAAATCAGGTCCTTTCCTTTTTATACCGGGTGGCATAAAGTATGGGAACCGTAGAGGATAACTAAATATAAATCCTAGAAATAAACTTTAGCCAGCTCGGTGGCGCAATGCTGAAGGTGTTTGGCTTGCGATCACGGAGTCCCGGGTTCGAATCCTGGTCAGGGTATGGATGTTGGTGGCGTTTTTTCATGTGTTACCGAGATGGTAGCAGTGACCTAGACCGCTGTTGGGTGGCACAACATGTCTAGTCGCTGTTATCTCTCCTGAGTTCGAGTCTCAGCTGCGGTAGATGGCAATATCGCAGGGGAATGGTTGTTGTGTTGATGTCTATGTGTATGTGTCCTGGTTGAGTGGTAGAGCAGCAATAGCTGAACTCCGCCAGGACGTTAATATAAACAAGGCATTAGAAAAAAAAAATATATGGTATGCGTAATTGCTAATAGGTTAAGGAACGGGTGAGACGCAAGACGAGATAAAACGCAGAGCCGGATTACCGGTATTGTTGAATTAAAAATATCTACACGCGCATTAAAACACATCTAAGAACTAACAGCTGCTACGGTCCTGACTATTGTTTGCATGCTTTGGCACCCGACTTGAACAGCCCATGGCCTTCTGTCTCGCTTTATAAAGTAAGAGGTGAAAGACGGATGATGTTGTCGGCACCTTTTACCTCGTTTTGCGTCTCTTACGCCGGGCCTTTTACTGGTTACGCATACTATATCAAAGTTGTAGGAAATGTCTCTGTATATCTGACGGTGACCTTGGATTTGACCGTGACCTTCCAGGCCATTTAAAGGTCAAGTCGAATTTCACAAATGGAACCACGGCGCTTACAAAATTATGGTGTAAATAGGACCTTTAGGGCTCAAGTTTTCAAATGCCGAGGGTCATATCCGAACCTAAAATTATCCGCTTGTTTAATTTCCGGGGTTAAAAGTAGGGTGTTCCATTTGAAAGACTCGACTTGTCCTTCAAATTGCCTTGAGAGGCGCGGCCAAGGTCAAATCCAAGGTCACCGTGAACAGGGAATTTTCTACAACTTCTGTATATAATTTTTTTTATAGGATTCGGATGTTGGCATACTTTTATGCCACCCGGTATATCAATCACAATGAATGAAATTTGGATAGTCATAATCAGTACAATATATGCTCCTATACCGGGCGAGTCACGAATTGCGCTCACCCTGATATTTCCTAAAATATTTGGAATAGAAAATTAAAATTTGGAGGCCTTATTACACGACCAAAATGCCATCTTTTCAATAAAAATCAAGTTTGGTGCACATCCGGTTTGACCGGAAATGCCCACAACTTTCGATTTTTAAATGGAACACCCTATATATTTTTACATTTTTGGAATCTAGAGGAAATTTTGAATACAATACATCCATTTTGGTCACTTTTTGATAAACATTAAAAATTTTATTAAAAAATCTATTTCTGAATCCAGAGTGCTGTGGTGCCCAAAATATATTTTAGTTTGTGTGCTACGTTACTATAAAAATAAAAAGAGCAATATGATTGCATTACTTAATTCTCTAGAGGCGTTTAAAATTTTTAAATGTGATTTTTACCCACTAACTCGGTTTTTTTAAATGGGAATTTAATCGTTCACCAACATTTTTAAATACCTCATTTTCATACGAACCTAATGATACCAAAATTTTGAAAATCCGCTCAGAAATATTTGAGATTTCAGCCAAAATACAATGCAACCAAGCTTTTAGAAACATGCGGCTAATAGATAATAGATTAGTGGGCTTTGGAAACTAAAATGGCACATTTCTGTGTAAATCTGGTAACCTAATAACATAGGAATAATCATTGTAGCCATTGAATGTAATAAAACAATATCAGCTGTCAGACAGACTCGTGTAGTTATAGGCAATCTTGAGCTATCAAACATTTAATAATTGTGAGCGCAAAGAACGTTACAATTAAGTTTAGCATAGGTATGTGGAGGTAAACACAATTACATCCACAAGGACATTTGCAATAGAATGCGACATCAGTTCGGTTTTCAGAGTTTTATTTAAATGAACATAAATATCGGGCCTATAAATAAATAAAAATCAATTCCGTTTGAACAATTAAACTTAAACTAGGTAACAGTAGGTATTTTTAAAATAATTAATATAATTAAATCATAAATTGACATTTATAGATATTGTTCAAAATGTCCACCATTTTTTTCTATACACAATTCGGCTCTGCGTACAGTTGCTTGAATGGCTCTACGCAATTCAGAAGGCGTTATTTCATTAAGAGCCCGTACAACTTTATTTTGCAGCTCTTCACGGGTATTTGAAGAAGTTTTATAAACTTTATTTTTGAGAGTGCCCCATACATAATAGTCGAGGGGTGTTAAGTCAGGTGACCTAGGAGGCCACCTGATATGACCTTGATTTGCGAAAAGGCGTTCACCGTGCAAGTTGTTTAAATATTTCATCACTCTTCTGGAATTATGTGGGGGAGCACCATCTTGTTGGAAAAACAGATTTTGTAAATAGGCAAGAGGAAGTAAGTCAAGAAATTCTGCTGTCTGGTTTTGTAAAAAGAATAAATATCGTTCGCCAGTAAGTGTTCCATCAAAAAATATGGGTCCAATTATTCGATCTCCAAGTACTCCAAGCCAACAGTTAAACCCAAATCTTTCCTGAATATTCCCCCGCCCTACCAACCTCGGATTTTCTTGAGCCCAGTACCTAGTATTATTTCTGTTAAACATACCTTGGTTCGTAAATCTACTTTCATCTGAATATAAAATATGAAAAGGAAAACCTGGGTTTTGTTGTACTGCATTCAAGAACCAGTTGCAATATACTAGCCTCCTGTCGTTATCATCTCCATAAAGATGTTGGTGTATTTGGAATTTATAAGACCGAAACTTATGTTTCTTTAAAATTCTGCAAACCGAAGACTGACTAATGTCGCATTCCATTGACAATTCCCTTGTTGATGTTGTTGGGTGTACCATCACAAATCCTAATACATCAATTTCTTTGTCCTCACTTACAATAAATGTTTGATGGTCATCTTGTTGATTGGGTTCGTTTCTTAATTCTTGTTCCACTCTGGCAAACAAGTGTCTGCTTGGATGACGTCTGTTGGGATATCGTTGCTGATACAGTTCTGCAGCTGCAGTTGAATTTTTGAGACGCTCTCCATATATCAGTAACATATTCGACCTTTTCATTTCTACTAAAATTATTCATTTTCTTTAATTTTTACTCAAAGAGATTTCCGCAACGCTTTATTTTGTATCTGTCTGACAGCTGATATTGTTTTATTACATTCAATGGCTACTATGATTTTTCCAATGTTATTAGGTTACCAGATTTACACAGAAATGTGCCATTTTAGTTTCCAAAGCCCACTAATCTATTATCTATTAGCCGCATGTTTCTAAAAGCTTGGTTGCATTGTATTTTGGCTGGAATATCAAATATTTCTGAGCGGATTTTCAAAATTTTGGTATCATTAGATTCGTATGAAAATGAGGTATTTAAAAATGTTGGTGAACGATTAAATTCCCATTTAAAAAAACCGAGTTAGTGGGTAAAAATCACATTTAAAAATTTTAAACGCCTCTAGAGAATTAAGTAATGCAATCATATTGCTCTTTTTATTTTTATAGTAACGTAGCACACAAACTAAAATATATTTTGGGCACCACAGCACTCTGGATTCAGAAATAGATTTTTTAATAAAATTATTAATGTTTATCAAAAAGTGACCAAACTGGATGTATTGTATTGCAAATTTCCTCTAGATTCCAAAAATGTAAAAATATATAGGGTGTTCCATTTAAAAATCGAAAGTCGTGGGCATTTCCGGTCAAACCGGATGTGCACCAAACTTGATATTTTATTGAAAGGATGGCATTTTAGTCGTGTAATAAGGCCTCCTAATTTCAATTTTCTATTCCAAATACTTTAGGAAGGGCGAGCGCAATTCGTGACTCACCCGGTATATGTCAAAATTTCTTTTGTTGGTGTCTAAGTCATTCTAGAAAAGTACTACTTTATGAAAAAATTGAATACACTTTTTATAGGTATTACGAATTTCGGTCAAATTAGTAGTGATAAAGATCGATTAATCAGTGCGTTTAATGGAATTTTTTGACTACTAAGATTTACCAGTTTTTTTCAAATATGTTTGATAATTATGATGAAAGGAAGAAGGGTCAGTCTAGGTTCGTTAACAAACCTAGTTCGTTTACACCCGGTATGCTATGTACCTAGATAATATATTATAGGGAATATTAGAGTTACTAATTCAGCTCTGTGCGTGTCTATGTTACCATTATGTCTGTACATGCACTTATCTTTTGTGTTGTTTTGTGTTATAACTAAATAGATGCATTTACAAATTGAAGAATTGAATTTTTATTTCATATTCTGTTTTGTAGGATAAATATAATTGCCTGTCTACACTTCCCCTTGTATTATATATTTTTGTCGAGAAAATAAAGACATTTATTATTGTAATTATTAAATTCCTATTGAAAAGCCAGTTAGTACAATTTTACGGGGCTGATTTCGAATCTGGTTAATCGTATATTATTATATTCCAATAAAATGAGGGAAAGACCGCGGCATCAGTGACCTCCTATTTCTTTAAACTTCTATCATTTATGTCCTGAAAACGGTTTCAATCTTCAATGTGACAGTGACAGGAAAATATTCTTCGCAATTACCAAATTCTGTATACAGGGTGATTCACGTAGGCCATTCATTAGAAGTTTTTCAACTTGCAGTTGAATTAGAAACTTGAAATTTAGTATGCAGCCATAATCGATCATGCCCGTTCTATTTAAAATATTTTCAGTACTCCAACTATACAGGGTGTGCCAAAAATTGGTACCAACTTTCTTATTTTAAATAGAAACCTATATTTTTCTTTACATGGATCGATTGGTCTTCTAATTCTGAGTTTAGAGAACCTAAGTTATGTTAACTTATCTATTACAATTTTTGATATATGTCCAATTTTTTGAAAAAAATTGCCGCTGTAGTAGTTTACGAACAAATTTGTATCTCGTAAACCTTTCAAAATTATGAAACCAAATTTGTGAAGCAGTTAGCTGGACGTCCAGGCTAACTTTTGATGTCCCATCGGTGGTCCCATTTTGTACCATATGGGCGCAGTCGATTTTCAAATGTCGCAATCAAAAATTGTCAAAAAGTCAATTTTTTCAAATGGCACCTACTATTTCTTTTCACACCATTCGAAAGAAAATTTAATTTTAGGGTGTTACTTAAGCATTCCCTATAGCTAACTTTACCCCATATCGACTTATTCAATAAAAATCAAGAAATACCTTATCTTGCCGAGAGATTCCTTACATCATCAAGTATGCCATGGAAACAAGACAGTTGTATTGTTAATAATTTTTAAAGAAAAATATGGATTCTTATTTAATTGCACACAACACCAACAAATTATTAACGAACAAGAACAATGTTGACGAAATTCTGACGTAAATGTTCAATGTGACCACCATATTTTTGTTCAAATATTCTATTATTCTACTTTCAACAGATTGCGTAGCACATCTTTGCGCCTACCATTTCTGACGCCAGAAATCAATGCAAAATTGAATTTTAGGGCCACTTTTATTAACATTGTGTATGTCTATCTACAGTCGTTTTTGAGTTATTGGCATTTTTTGAAAAAAATATTGCTTTTTTTTCTCAAGGGTAGTAGGCTTTGGAAACAATAATTTCATTTTAATTTTTATTCAAAAATCGTATTGCAATAATAAATAATAACAACAAATAAACAGATTAACAAAATAATTATTTCAATACAAATGCTAAATGTGTGCACCGTTTTCACTGACAGAATTTCGTCAACATTGTTCTTGTTCGTTAATAATAATTTGTTGGTGTTGTGTGTAATTAAATAAGAATTGATATTTTTCTTTAAAAATTATTACAACTGTCTTTTGTTTCCATGGCATACTTGATGAAGTAAGGAATCTCTCGGCAAGATAAGGTATTTCTTGATTTTTATTGAACTCGATATGGGGTGAAGTTAGGTATAGGGAATGCTTAAGTAACTCACCCTAAAATTCAATTTTCTTTCGAATGGTGTGAAAAAAATAGTAGGTGCCATTTGAAAAAATTGACTTTTTGACAATTTTTGATTGCGACATTTGAAAATTGACTGCGCCCAAATGGTACAAAATGGGACCACCGATGGGACATCAAAAGTAAGCCTGGACTTCCAGCTAACTGCTTCACAAATTTGGTTTCATAATTTTGAAAGGTTTGCGAGATACAAATTTGTTCGTAAACTACTACAGCGGCAATTTTTTTCAAAAAATTGGACATATGTCAAAAATTGTAATAGATAAGTTAATATAACTTAGGTTCTCTAAACTCAGAATTAGAAGACCAATCGAACCATGTAAAGAAAAATATAGGTTTCCATTTAAAATAAGAAAGTTGGTACCAATTTTTGGCACACCCTGTATAGTTGGAGGACTGAAAATATATTAGATAGAACGGGCATGATCGATTATGGCTCCATGCCAAATTTCAAGTTTCCAATCCAACTGCAAGTTGAAAAACTTCTAATGAATGGCCTACGTGAATCACCCTGTATACTGGAATAGCAAAATGTTCGATTTTAACAAAATTTGAGGCGCGTAATCTTTCGAGATGTATAAACGAAATAAGAAAAAGGAGAGATGTAGACATTTATGATCTCTCAGAACATGATAACATTCGCTTTCGCTTATGAGAAGCAAAGTGCATCAAAGTACAAATCTTCATGTTGTTTTTAAATTAGCATATCTTTATAAATTATGAACTAAGGGAGAATCGTTCTGTTGTGAACTCACCGAAACTTAAACTAAACGGTGGCAAATCACAGAGAATTGTTCTGTTCTTAAATCATGTTGTCATTAAGGGAAGAACGTTAAAGGTTAATGTTACCCTGGTTGGCTTATGCGATTTCCACGAAAATTTTATAATCCAAAATTATTAATAATAGTAATAATGTTTTAACAAACTATAGAGTATAATCTCTCTGTGATCACATTGTAATTTTTTCATCAAGCTACGACCCAAACATACTTGGTCGAACTCTCAAAAATTAGACAGTATTGAAATTTCTTCGGAAATGAATTAACGTAAATGGTTAGGAATTTTTTAGAGTAGCTGATACCGATTCTGATGTCAAAGATTAAAATACAATATTATCCATCTAATATAGCTGCTATAATTGTAAGATTTTTCGAACCTAGCTTTAAAATTGAAAAATTCAAAATAACTTATTTTTTCTCACCATGTAGAACCAAAATGAGACACCGGTAAAGAGAGTGATTTTTATTTTATTTTATAAAACATATTTCGCCGCCGCCCGGTTAACTGAACCTTACTATAGTACAGGGAAATTAACCAAAAACGGAGGAAACCTGGACAAAATTAGTAATCTGAATTTTTGCACAGACTTTCTCTGAGGCGTCCCAAACTCAAATCAACCAAAATCCCAACATGCCTACCCAGTTGCGAATATCTCGCGTTCTATGCTGGGATGCCCGTGAGGTCAATTTGAAAGTTGTAGAGAACTAAAGGATCTAGTTGTCTTTTTTATTTTTCTACCAACCTTTTGCCCCCTGTCCGAGGTATTCAAGGCCAAAGTTTCAAAGACATGGGAAAACATGCAAAATACCAATCTTATAGGTAATTGGATTGTCTACAACTTTCATGTTAACTTTATTGTTGCCTGATTTTTTTCGCCGCGAAATGTTCACGAGAAACCATTTTTTTAAAACTTTTACCTTGAATATCTCGAAAAGGGGGGTCTGGAAAAAGTAAAAAGACAACTTTTAATAATTTAATTCTTTTCAGCTTTCACATTGACCTCATGGGCATCCGATGTATAGGACGCGAAATATTTGCAAAAAACTTTAACCTTCAATATCTTGTGATTTTTATGGACTTGGGTTTGGGACACCTCAACGAACGTCTGTGCAAAAATCCAGATTTTTACTAATTTTGTCTAGGTCAAATGCTAATTTCCCCGAACTCATACCTGATGCCTATATTGGGGTTGGTGGCAAAATAAATAAATAGCAATCACAGATATAATCGATATTAGATAACATGATACAGTTAATTGAGCATCGGTGAAATAGCGTTTCACAATTTTTTTTTTAATGAAAACAGTTCAATTTGTTTTGGGAATTTTTCTTACATAAAGCATAGTTTTTGGTGTTCACTTGCTACAAATGTGCCCAGCTGTATATATTGTGGTTAAGTAAACTTCTATCTGTATATCTATCATTCCATCTATATAAAATAAATTGATGGTTGGGTAACACTTGTCCTGTGTTCTGAAATTCAGTGTTTGAAACGTCTCTGGGTTCACCCAACATTCGAACTAAAATATGCTTACTGTTAAATCTGTTTTAGGATACGCATTGAATCGATTGGGGCCTATTTTTAAACATGAAAAATATAATGTCAAACCACCTTGTACGGACAAATGCAAAAGAAGATGTGCATTGAAAATAAACGAAGAACGCCGAAAAGAGATAAATAAAACATATTGGTCAATGTCCAAGCTAGATCAGAGACAGTTCATTTTGGACAGGACGATTAGAGAGAAGTGCAAAAATAGGGTAATGCCAGAGCCAAGTCGTAGAAGTGTTTCTTATAAGTATTTCCTGGAAAACAGCGACGGTTCGCAGGAACAGGTTTGCAAGTGTTTCTTCTTGGCTACGCTAGGATTCAAGCCTGCAAATGACAGAATTCTGCAAAACACATTGAATTCTTGTAAAGCTTAGAATATCTGTCTGACTACTTACATAAGTAGAAAAAAAAGTACATCTCCGCACCAAACATCGAAGCTCAAAGAGCACATTTGTGCTTATTATTATTTATAAGTAATATTGAATCTTCGAAGAAATGTTTGCAATCGATAATGGTGGGAAATTACCGACACGGGGGTGACATCTCCAGACGAAAACACCCATTAAGCGGAATAAAACTGTTCGATACACATCGTTCAGTAAATAACGGTCATAAGAATGTACATTAATTATTATTATTGATTGTTCTCTCCTATTTTGAAGGAATTAATTTGTACATAATTTATCTTTTGTAAATAAATCTCAGTAAAATATAAGATAACACAAAGTGTAATATTTTTCAACGAAATATATATTTATGTATTGTTTCCAATTGTACCAATGTTACACCGTTAGATATACCCTAGTTTATTCCCATATTTTTCGTTGTATGAAATATTGAAATCATTACTTGTATACAACAGAAAAAATATTCTTGTTATTGTTCAATAAAGTCATGGACATGTTTCATTTTGTTTCTTTTATTTGAACAATTAAAGGTTCTCTTGGATATCACAATTTACATCATGTGCAGGACGATATATACGACCTCCATGTAGCAGTTGTTAAACGAGAAAAAGAGGAGGTGCCATTGAAGACACTCAGTTCTTTCAGTTATTGTCATTTCATCACACTCGAATACTATTACTCGATGCAAGTTTCGCTAACTGTGTTGACATTATCTGGAGATCATTTATTAAATCTTAATAATCTCCAGATGGTGCCAATGTGGTTGGCGAAATGGATGACGAGTGATGGCGTTCAAGCATTTTGGTGTTTGGTTAAAGTACTTCAGAGGTATAAAATACGGTTCAAATGCATTTACCTCCCACTTTAATCCCGAATATCTCGGAGGAGCGGAAAACATTGAAAAAATTACGTGCCTATTCTAAATCATTCATCGATATTTGAATAGTGTACATTGGATAGTTTTGAAATTATATTTAAAAATGTCCTACTTTTTATGGAAATCTTGACCATACAAGTTTTAAATTCATTAAATCTTGGAAAATATGCACTTTATGTAAATAATATTTTAGATACCGATAAAGCACGGCATTTTTTGTATGGCAAAATTTTTTACTACTCTTTTATTCTAAAATTTTTAATTTATTCTCAAAAACGCGACCTTATGTTTATTCAGTTATATATCAATGTATTTAATTTTTTTTTTTGATAAAATAGTAAATTATATAAAATATAAGCATTTTCAAAAAAAAAAGAATTGGTATATATCAAATATTAATTTAGTTATCAAGCGCAATAGATAATATTGTTGCAAGCTTGCCATAATATTATCTATTAATTATGGAAATATTTGCACCTTATAAAAATGTGTTTTATCGGTATCTAAAATGTTATTTGCTTAGTAGGCACACATTCCAAGATATAATGGATTTAAAACTGGTATGATCAAAATTTCCCTAACAAGTAGGACATTTCTCAATGTAACTTAGGATAACTTCAAACTATCCAATGTACATTATTCAAATTTTATTGAATGATTTAGAGTAGACACATACTAAACACATAATTTTTTATTTTTTTTCCGCTTCTCTGTTTCTGAGATATTCGAGGTTAAATTGAGGGGTCAATACATTTGAATTGTATATCAGTAATTGTCTTGTAAGGGCTAAATATTATATAGAAAAAATCGGCAGCTACTGGAAGCGGCTAGAACCTCCCCACCCGGTTGAAATTAGTGATGGGCTGCTAAACAGCAGTCTGCTACTTTTTAACGATAATTTGATTCGTAGTAGTAGCAAATGCTATGAGCTCTGATAGTCAATTCAAATCAGCCGTCATGACTTTAAATCAAATACATTATTGTAATATGACCCACCTATATTTATCTAATTTACGACGTCGTATGTGTTCACCGCCAAAACAGCAACATAATTATTTATATTTCATTTAAAACTACTGACCAATCCTCAAACTCTGAATAATTATAAACACCTAATATATGATGATATTTAATCATGTAACATTTTCCGCAATTATTAATAAAGTTTATAATGAAAAAAGAAAGAAAAAAACAGCACTGTTGGGATCGAACCGTCGCGTCGATCTCTTGATTTGTAAGTCGACGCATACATACATAACAAATTTATTCAATATTAAAATCGTATAAAACATTGCCTCCCCGGATCGTGATCCGGAGTCAACCGTACTTTAGCCCACTGGACCGCTGACAACTTACGACATAGTTTTACATATGTTGATATTATAGAGAGATTGAAATTTGTTTGTTCTCTATACAATAATTTGTATAAGAAAACGTAGGTATATAAAAAAAAGGTGCAAGTGTGATATATCGTTGAAATTGGAATTTTAACTGCTTTCCGATGGTTAGATTACAAATTGTAAGTAATAATAAAATAAACAAGTTGTTGTACCAAAATGTCACTAAACGTAATCCGATCTCAACCTTTTCAGATCTTCTAGAGCACTAAAAAAACCCTCATGCAAAGTTTCATCCAAATCCGTCCAGTAGTTTCGCCGCTATCCTGCTAACACGCATACACACACACACAGACATTTTCCAAAAACCACTTTTTTGGATTCCTGGGACCTCAAAACGTCAAGATTTGATGTTATGTCAATTTTCGATTTTGGACCAATTTTAGTAGCCTCCCACAATTTTATTGTGGGGAGGTTAAAAAAATTATGAAAAGTAAGCATATGTGTCATGAATGTGCCATAGAGTGAAATATACCAATATTGCAAAGAGCAGTATAAAATGACGATTAAACACTGGAACTTACAGTAAGTGTGCCACAAGGGTCTGTCCTGGGACCACTACTGTACATAATGTAAAACAACTTTTGCAGTACAAGTTCCATCCTTTTTTGCTGATGATACTTCTTTACTTATCACAGCCAAAGAACTGATGATTTAATCTCAAAAGCAAACGAACAATTAGGCAGTGCTCAGGATTGGGTTACCGAAGACAGCCTCATACTAAATATTTATAAATTCATATTTATTTACTTTAATATTAGTAAAATTAATGTTAATCAGAACCTCTTAACAAAGTCTAATGAAGGATCCATTGGATACTCGCCTGCTAGCTCAAATTTTGACCAAATTTGATTTTTTTTAAACGATCCTGAGGAATGTAGCTTCAACGCCCGACTGCTACAATTTTGAAGAAAATAAAACAACCCAAAAACATAAAAATAATGCTGGACAATTTTTATAAAAATAACACAGCCACACACAAAGATAAAAATCTTTCTGGTCTGGAGATCTAACCATGTTTACTATGTGTTTTTGGGGTCGCTGAATCCGAATCCGGGGTCTGTCTAACTCCATATCAGGATTTGGCATAACTTCAAAAAACGCAAGCGATTTCAACATCTCTTCTCATAAATCGCTGTAACTTTTTCTAAGCAAAAATTACCCCAACTTTTGCTATGCTAGATCGATTGGAAATTGAATTTCCAATTTGATGATGTGTAGTACGATATTTTTCCGGAGCTTTTTAAGTAAGATATCGGCCGCCAAAGTAAGAGGTCCGAGGATTTCACTTCCCGAGCGACACGGCCCAGCTTCGAGGGCTATTTCTGCCAAACGAAAGCTAGCAAAAATCTGGAAAAATTCAGTGGTACGTAGAAAGGCCTAAGAAATCGTTTGGCGTAAACTGGAGGTTGGTGCGCGCCTTGATTTTTGAGATATTGCCTCTCGAATTCACCGGAAGGTGCAAGTTGAATTTTTTTACTGCTTCCGAGGCTATATCTCGAAAACTAAACGAGATGCAGAGTTGCGGTTTGCGCCATTCGATTTCAATCGCCTCCCTACACACCTCTGAATTTTTTCAGACTTTTTCCCGCACTTTAATTTTTTTGCAAAATTTCCAAGGTAAAGGATTCGATTTTCACCTTCCGGTGATTTCGAGCGGCCATATCTCGAAAACCAAGGCACGCATTAAACTCAGATTAGCGCCAAACGATTTCTTACATCTTTTTACGTACCCAGAAATTTTTTCAAATTTTTGCTAACTTTCGTTTGGCAGACATGGCGCTCGAAAAGCGAAATCTCACTTTGGCGGCCGATATCTCACTTAAAATCCACCAGAAGAATATCGTGACCCACATCATCGGAGTTAAATAGACCACGGATTCGAATTCAACGAT
The DNA here is from genome assembly GCA_963583905.1 of Stenurella melanura. NCBI lineage: Eukaryota > Metazoa > Arthropoda > Insecta > Coleoptera > Cerambycidae > Stenurella > Stenurella melanura. The sequence goes on from OY757309.1 coordinate 8,446,175, forward strand.
CCCAAAAACATACAGAGAGCATGGCCAGATCCCCAGGCCAGAAAATTTATTTTGTGTGGCTGTGTAATTTATCTAGATAAAATGAATCTATTATCTAAATTTCTGTTCTGTTTTTTTTGGATTTTGGATTTTTTAGTTTATGTTTAATTGTTGTCAAATTTGTAGCAGATCTCCGTAGGGCGCGTGCAAAATCTGACAGCTAACGAGAATGGAGGGCATATAACCTCAATGTTCCAAATTAATTAACGTGAAATTCGCTGTTTTCGTTTGCTTTTTTAACTTTCTTGTGCTATCAGTTATTGAAATAAACATTTTTAAGTTGAGTTTTCATTATATATAGACAATTACTTGTTTTGTGCAATAATATTTCCTTTGATTTAGTGAGATGTGCATGGTTTACCTATGTGTTTTTCGTTATTTTCTTCGCATTTAAACAATGTATGGGATTGATCTTATTATTATATATGGAGCATATTTAGATTATTTAAGATTTAAATACTGTTCATTATTTTGTTATCAGTTTACGACAAAAAGCCATAATATTCTATGGTATTTGGTTGCCGAAGTCTTACCGAATGCCAATTTAAGCTTTTAAAGGTAGGTATGTGATTACTTAACATTAAAATTTAGTGTTTATTATATAACATATTTAATAAATACATAGTAGTAAATACCTTCTGCATGCACGAAAATAAAATTATTAATTATTTTAGAATGCCATCGATTTACACCAAAAGAAATAAAGTTTGTGCTGAATCAAAAGGGCAAAGTGAAAAGAGCTTTAAAGAGATCCCATCTTACCGAGTCAAAGATGAAATATGGTCATAGTTCCAGACATAATCTTTATGGATAATAATTTCATTCAAATTTTAAACTCTATAATTTTTAGGAAAACCTGCTGAACTAGGTAAGGTACCTCATCTAGATTGACTAACAAATAAATTTATGGGTTATGCAGCTTTAAAGCATTTAACCACTTTTCTCTTTGAACTCTTAATTGACCACAAACTTATCTTCTTTGGTGTACCTAAATGGATGGAAATCTGAAATAACTATAACTTTATTTCCGTGCAGTAAGTATACTACTATGTATTTATTAAATGTGTTATATAATAAGTATTCAATTCCAATGTTAAGTAATAATCACATACCTTTTAAAGTTTAAATTGGTATACAAGATATACAGTGAAAATCAAAAACTAATATAGTTTTCTCTCCAATTATTTTCATGGATTTTCATCAGGTAACGGCCCAATCTGTTCAATATTTAAAAAGAAATGCGGTTAAATATTAATCTGACAGGAGATGTTAGCCAATAAAATTTATTTATTAAAATTTTTTAGGTTATGTGACGAATGTATCAGAATGTATTGTTGTTCGCAAGTATTTTTCGCTATTTTCTACCTTGAGACTTCCTTACATAATATTTTTGTCATAATAGATTCATTTGATCTAGATAAAAATAATATACAAAAATTATTTAGTATTATTTTTGATTTTTTGAATTATGTTTTATTTAGTTCAAAATTGTAGCAGTTGGGTGTTGAAGTTGCATTCCTCACAAGCATTTGAAAATAAAGTTTATTAAATTAAATTTGGTCAAAATTTGAGCTGGCAGGCGATTTTCGTCCACAAATGTAGCTTTTTGTCCCACTGTACGCCGTCATTGCTTGGGGTTCTTTACAATATATGTTGAGAACTTTTAAATTGCAGAAGATATCTGTGCGTGTAATAGCGGAAGTAACCAGGTGAGGTAGTTGTAGAGATATTTACAAACAATATGAAATACTTACGCTACCCGTTTATTCTTTCTTAGTCTGTTAATACATACCAGATCACAATTAAATAATAATTCTATTAATGTAAATCATTCATATAATAACACTCGAAATTTTCACACCAAGTGTTAGTGTTATTTTCCGTTTTTGTGGATATCGAGTAGCAAATGTGCTGCAAGTTCTTGATATTACCTTATCACATTCTCCATAAATAATAAACAAATTTGAAGTCTTCGTGGGTGCAATTTCATCATGCTGGCATTTTTTGATATAAGATAATGACTGATTGTTTCTAATCGTGGCTATTTTGATGAAATGATTACAACAATTCATGAATTTCTAATAAAATCGCAAATATTTCAAAAAGTTGAAAACTTTAACCCCTCAATGCTACTATCAGAAAAAAGGGAATTCAATTTTACACAACTTGACATAAAAAATACAGGGTGTTCCATTTGACCTAAACAAGTATTAGCGGTTTGGATTTGACAAAATGTAACGCGAAAAACGGAACACTTGGTATGATATTATTGGATTTATTTCAGTTGTAGAACGTAGTTCTCCTTGTGCTCTTTCTTCATGCCAAAGAGCAGATGAGAATGTCCTACAAAGAAAAAGTTATAACGTCAATTTTTTTATAAAATGCCAAATATCTTCGAAACTACTGGGTTTAGATATAGGGTATGCTACATGCCTGAACTGAGAATTTTGTTGTCATCTCGAGAAGTTGAAAACATATAGGGTGTTCCATTTAAAATAAGCAAGTAGGTATCGACTTCCGGTATAACCAGAAGTACCTCATACTTCTAATAATTTTAGTTGGATTGGCAACACCGACATTAGTAACTATCTAAATTTTCAAATATTTCTGATGCGTACTTTTCTCTATATCGATCGATTTAGTTCCCGGTGAGACACCCTGAATATTGACATTGTAATTATATTTAATCTGATTCTTCAAATATTATGTTGACTTATCCTATATAATGCAAATGATCGTTTAGATAAAAAAATTGTTATTATTACTGTGATAAATTAGAGTAAGCTTGGAATGTTGACCAACTTAATAGTAAGTTTGTGCGAGGCGTATTTCATTGGGCAGACTCAGAAACTCGTGATGATAATCTTGGTCCATTGAAATTTAAGAAATGCAAAATTGGTGGACAGCCAATATTGTGGTTTAAATGCTATATTGATATTGATAGATTTTCTATTTATGATTAATAATATTATTAATATGACCAGTTAATAAGTAAATCTCTGCAGAGAAAAAGTGAGATTGACACCGCAGTAATTTCACCAATACATTGAACTCGAGGCACATTTCACCAATCAAGTTAGCATTGTCTAGAAAGAATCGAAACTTCATCGAAATTGACATGTGCTTCTCCAGCATAACGTTACAATAGGTATGTGTACAATGAACTATTGAAAATTGCTTCAGATATTTGACATCTAACATATTTCCTTTGCAGATACTAGGCAGTTCATTTGTCCAAAATGCGGCCGTAGATTCGGATGTCGCCCAGTATTAAGTCGCCATTTTCATTATGAATGTGGGACGGAGCCGCAGTTTTCATGTCCTGTTTGTGAGAAAAAATTTAAGAGGAAAGATAGCATGAAGGCACACTCCGTACTGATGCATCAATATATTTATGAAGAAAAGAAAGAACCTAGGAAGAAGAGAGTTAATTATTGCCAGTAATAATGAATAGTTAAAAGTGTTGAAATTGTTGTTGGTTTGGAAAATTGTTTTTCACGTATTATTGTGTTGCATGTTTCATACGTGTTTGCTTCTGGAAGGAAGTACTTATTTTCTATTTAAAAACTAAGTTGCGTTATCTCGACAGCTACACGAGAAGATTGACTATGGTTTGTTGAAGTTCAATCGTAAGTAAGTCACTATTAACGAAGGCTCATGTTCAGAAGTTAACAGTACGAAGCAATATGGAAATACCACTTCATAACATATAGTTTATAAATAGTTGTGGTGTCTTTGGTTAAAAAATTAATAAAGAATTTATACGTTTTAAACTACTATTTTTGAAATTTAACTAGACGACTGACGGTATTAAGTTTTTTGAGAAGCATAACTTCATGAATTTTTTAAAATAGTTTTCCTTAAATATTAAGTAAAATTGAATACATGAGACAAGAAATCTGTAAAAACATTTAGACAAAATTTCCCTGCTGCTGGAGACGGTCTGCACAAACACCAAAGCTCCTGAACATTTGAACACAACACTCGAATACCAACACTCGACGAGAGTTTTGCTAACCACGTTAGCATCATCAGGAGATGATTAAAACTTAAATCTCCTTTTAACCTCCCCACAGAATTGTGGGAAGTGAAAAATATTAGAAAGAAATCCGAGACTTTGGTTTCTAGTATATACATCAAATCCCAAGTTTTTCTACTCTTACCAGCTTGCGTTACTTATTTTTCCCTATTTACCTCTACTTCCCCCCCACTCCTTCAACGGAATCATGTCAAAATATAATCTAGTTTCAGATGTCGTTATAATACATATGTGTACCGAATTTCAAGTGAAAATCTCAATTTAATTTTTTCAACGCTTTTAATAAGGCAGTGGGGGTGGCGCCAGATGCCGTTATAATACATACTTGTATCAAATTTCAAGTGAATATCTCAATTTTATTTTATCAATCCCTTTAATAATGGTGTAGGGGTGGTGGGGGTTGAAATATATTATCAAATAATCTGGCTTCTAGCACCTACATACACCGAGTTTAAATTTTCTGTACTCTCACCAGCTTGCTTGCTTCATTTTCCTCTATTTACTCCTAATTTAACCCCCAACTTTTCAACGGAATAATCCCAAAATATAATCTAGTTCCTGATGTCAATATAATATGTATGTATACCAAATATCAAGTGAATATCTTAATTTTTTTTCAACCCCTTTAATAACGGAGTGGGGGGGGTGGTGAGTGGATCGAAAATATTATAAAAATTTTGAGGCCTTGGCTTTTAGTACATACACCAAATTTCAAGTTTCTGTCCTCTACCAGCTTGCTTTACCTATTTCCCCCTATTTTCCCCCATTTACCCCCTAATCCTTCACCGGATATGTTCAAAAAACAATCCAGTTCCAGATCTCGTTTTAATATATACGTGTACATAATTTCAAGTCAATATCTTAAACCGTTCCGGAGAAAATGTGCTGACAAAATAAGTTACAGACAGACCGACACACAAATAGAAAACATTTTTTTTTTTTCGTTCAAATTTAAAATCTCGATGTTCCATGACATCTAAACATATTTCAAAAAAGATTTTTTTTTTACGATTACTATACTTCCAATCCACTGTGGAAGTAAAATTAGGCTGTGGTAGGAGTAGATATTATTTCTGTAAAGATACTCGGGTGCTCACTTGTTATTTCTGTGAGCGTGGAGGATGTTAGAGTGAACTTGTCTCTTGATAATCATTATTATTACTACCAATATTTTCTTCTTTCTGGTACATTTTAACAATTACAGATGGTTTTAAAAAGCGTTTAATTTTTACTTCCCTCGCATACCGAAGGGAAGTATTGTATTCGAGAAAAAATCACCCTCCGAGATTTTTTCGGATTTTGACGTTTCAGAACACGTAGATTACGAAAATATACGTTTTTCAATTCCGTCAGTCTGTCTGTCTGTCTGTCTGTCTGTTGGTGGATTTACTAAAACACCAATTGACGGAGAGCAGTCAAATTTGGTAGGTAGTTGACTCTACTGTCAGCGAAGAAATGGTAAAACTTTTACTCGAAAATGTACAGGGTGGACCGTCTAAACGGAATAAATAATGAAAAAACTTTTTTTTTTGCTCAAATTTAAAATTTCCACGTTTCATGACACGCTAAACCTATTTCAGAAAAAAAAAATTTTGAAAATTTTTTTCACCAACATTTTTTAAAATTTTTTACCGCTAAAATAGATGAAAAAATTGTTTTGTTCAAATTTAAAATTTCCACGTTTCATGGCATTCTAAACCTATTTTAAAAAAATAAATGTTTTTTTGAAAATTTTTTTACCAACATTTTTGAAAAAATTTTTACCACTAAAATAGATGGAGTTTTTTTTTCCTTGTTCAAATTTAACATTTCCACGTTTCCATGGTACTCTAATCGTAAAATAAAAAAATTTAAAAATTTTTCTGAAAAATTCAAAATTTTTTTTTGAAAAAAATCACCAAGTAGGTACTTACTATAGAATAGATGAAATTATTTTTTTGCTCAAATTTAAAATTTCCACGCTTCATGATATTCCAAACCTATTTAGGAAGAAAAAAATTTGAACATTTTTTTACCATTTTGGAAAAATTTCAAAAAAAATGATTTTTTTTTCTTTGTTCAAATTTAAAATTTCCACGTTTCCATGGCATTCTAAACCTATTCAAACAAATTTAAAAAAAATTGAAAAGATCTTTTATCTATTTCACTACTTTCTATAGAATAAACGAAAAATTTTCTTTGCTCAAGTTTAAAATTTTCACGTTACATGACATTCCAAACCTATTTCGGAAAAAAAAATTGAATCATTTTTTTACCATTTTGGAAAATAATTTTACCACTAGAATAGATGGAAAAAAAATGTTTGCTGAAATTTAAAATGTTCACGTTTCATGACATTCTAAACCTGTTTCAGAAGAAAAAAGATTTTGAAAATTTTTAACCAACATTTTTGAAAAATTTAAAAAAAAATGAAATTTTTTAACCACCATTATACTTTCACTCCACTACGTGAATGTCGAATTGAAAATGTGTCAGATGGTCATCCCAAGAAATAATTCATGGTGGACATTTGTTAAAGTATTTGCGCAAGCCTTCTATATTTGGCACCTGTTATTTAGTATTGAACTTTTGCTGTTGGATGAGTACTCTGTATATATTTTTGACGAAAGCTTACCAGGTCTTCTTTGTAATAATAGTGATAACCATATTCCGATTATTATTTTCAATGTCATTTCGTAATTATTAATTATTTAGAGCGACCCGCGCACAAATAAAGAGGGAAGTTCTGTGTAAATTCCTTTATCGATTTTTTAAAACCATTTTTCTTTTTAGCTTTGTCCCAATTAGACTAGTGTGTTGTTCAATAAAGTTCCCTACCTATAAATGACAAAACCTATTCGTTATCTTGAAGCCTCCATTTTGAATTCTTGAATTTCGACAAAATATTTTTAATATGCCAGCTCAAAAATTTACAGATACCAGTTTTTAGTAGTATTAGATATTTAATGACAATAAGCGGTCTGTCATCTTCGAAACGCCATCCTAAATGTTTCTATAAAAATGTCAATTGTCATGTAAACCATATAGACATGGAAAATTAACAACTACGTGTTTTTCCACCGTAACATGTTTACAAAGAAATACTGCTAGTAGCTAGATTGAATACTACCAATGTCTTCTTCTTCTTGTTCTTTAACAGAATATCATCAAACAAATATGGCAATTTCCTTTCGTTTTCGTGTCTAAGCATATTGTAAGCCATTTAAAAATTATATATAACACTCAATGACGAATACTGTGAGTTAGTTTCAGATCCAATGATTTTTGAATCTATATCTTACTTCCCTGTTGGTAAGGTAAGTAAATAATGTATATTTTTCATTGATTAAATGCTTAAAGCATTTATTTAGTCTCGACCTTTTCTAATATGACTGGTATGATAGATGTAATTGGTTGTTGATCTGCTGCATATAGATTTACATTCGATTTTTGCGGTTCAAAAACTAATTTTTTTTACGCATTTTTAGGTAATAAACTCAGATATTCCTACCAGACTGCGTTCCCGTGTATACGCTGTGGTAAGGTGTATAAAAATCAAACATCGCTGAGTAGACACGTCCATCACGAGTGTGGACAACCACCAAAGTACACCTGCCCCAGTTGTTTCAAAATGTTCAAACGAAAAGATAGATGGAAAACGCATATTAAAGACTCTCATCCGGCAGTAGCAGTCGATTTGATGAGCCAAAATAAATTGTAAAATAAGTTTGTGTTATTAGATCAGAATACCGAACTGTATCCGAAAATTTCCAGAATTTTCATCCTTGTATCATGTTAAATAAGTTCGTGTTGGCAAGTATTACATTCCGTTTGGTACTGAATTAAAATACTCATTGAATTTGCTTGTATAGGGTATTGTAAATTTATTGTGATTTTGAAAATTGTTGTAAACTTGTATATTTTTGTAGAAAAATATGAATATATTCGCCTTTCAGTTCTTGTTCATTTTATTACCATTGCTTTGCAACTACAATGGCTAGGATGTTACCACCGCTTAGACAAATTCACAGTAGTCGTAAAAAATGTTTCACATAGAAAAATTAAATAATTTTCATGTCAAACTCTGATTAAATATTTCTATAAAGGAGGAAAATAATAGACTTTTAACTGATATCTCTAGAAATTCTAGTAAAATCCACAAATAGACTTTAAACAAGTCTAAACGTTTCATTGAAGAATAACGAATACGTACATGACCTAGCCAAGAACAACATTGATTATAAATTAAATAAATTTCAAATTTAGTTTCACGGATGCAACGAGTATACTTAAATATAAATTATGAAATAATTGGGGTTACATGTAAATGAATCGGCTTTCAAAACTGATTAAACATTAACTGATTCACTTTGAATTGCCATATGCGTTTTGACGTGGTGACTATAATTGCTCAAGAAAATACCGATTATGTGGTTGAATTCGGTCATAAATGTCACCCTTCAAATTTGTTTAAACTTAAAATTTACAGCTATGACACTTGTGAATAATTCAATGTCGTAGGTGATCTAGATCGTATATTTTTTTAATATAAAAAGTAAAAAGCATGCCGAATTGTATGATAATCTATATACAGTAAAATAAAATATGGCAACATTCCTATCGACTGCGCCAAACACTTCTTATCCCACATTTTATTTTTCGTGGAATTACAGATGGCCAGGGCAACTTTTGTAATTAGTATATATATGTTTTAATCGTCATCGAATTGTACATGTATTTTGTTTATACCGCTCGTTACTATAATGAAATATCTGATAAATATATTTTTTTTAGGTTTCTATCCCAATTTTGGAACGCCGAACGACAGGTTTTTCTGTATTCAATGCAACAAGAGCTATAAGCATAAAAGACACTTGTCGAGCCACGTTAAATACGAGTGTGGGAAACAGCCCACATTTGAATGTTCAATTTGTGTAAGAAAGTTCTATCAGAGATACACATTAAATGCTCATTTACGACAGACACATAACATGTATAGTTGTTAAAACTTGAGTAATATTTAAAAAATAGTGAAATTTTGTTAGATCTGGCAGACTTGTTAACTTATCAATCAACATAACGCATAGAAAATGATTTAACATTTAAAACCCGAATTTACTGGTATAGCTGAATACATATATTTGGTGCATATAAAAGAACTCAAAGCTTTGCCTCATACGTATATATGACGGTTTACAGCAGGTATGTAAACCCTACCCACGACAGCGTCGAACTTCAATTATCTTGGGAGGAACATGTCGGCTTTGTGGTCAGTAAATTAAATAGTGCATACTTTGCTATTGTTAATCTTAAAAACATCTTAGATATTAAAAACCTAATGAATGTCTATTATGCCTTGGCTTATTCACACCTAAACTATATGGTATTTTACTGGGGCCAGACAACTGAACTTAATCGCATTTTTGTGATACAAAAAAGAATAATACGCAAGATTTTCTCTGTTGGTCCACTTGAATCCTGTAAGCCCATTTTCAAAATGCACCATATTTTGCCACTCCCTTGCATAGTCATTTACCAAGCGCTAATTTTTGTAAAAATGAACGAAGGAAAGTTTCCACAAAATAACTCAGTACATCATCATGACACTAGGTCAAACACTAACATTTATGTTTTAAACATAAATTTGTCTGTGTATAAAAAAAGTCCCTATTACTTTTGTAGTGATATATACAATCACCTACCTAACTCTTTTAAACACATTGGTTCGGTAAGCAAATTTAAAAAATATGTAAGGGGCTACCTTCTCGACAACTGTTTTTACTCTATTCAAGAATACTACAATAAGTAATTTAAACTGCATTATTGCATCATGTTTTTACACTTTTGGATACGTACTGTGAATTTCTTACCTCTCTGTTTTATTTATTTATTTTAATCGTTTAATTCATAAGATTTTACATCTAGTGTTTATTATTGATCGGTTTATCTATTAATTATTGCTATCTATCTTTTATTCCTAATTAATGACGTTGTCAATATCTTTGTGATACGGCAATAAAGTTATTATTATTATTATTATTATTATTATTATTATTATTATTATTATATTGTCAGTGTGTCATGGAATATCGAATTTGTCAATGCTGCTCAAATATATAAGATATTATTCCTATCTCGACAGCAAAAGAGAGTAACATTTTTTAATTTATCACTGTAACAAATAACTATTTATTTACCAAAGACGATAAATACTTCTAAATATTTACTGTTATTGTGCACAAAAATTTTAAGTACGGCTCTGTAGGTTATCACTGATGCTAACGAGACAGAGATTTATGAGCGGTTTTTATGACTTTCTTATATGCATTAAATATGTGTAGTCAATTATATTTTAAATCAGTTACTGCTGCTAAATATCACTGACACATTCACGAGCATTAAAACTAAGGTCAAGGATAGAGTAATGATAATTCAAGCTTTCTTTTCCTTTCCCTAGCAAGATATGGTTTTCGTAATGTCAAAGAACACACATATCTCTAGGGACAAGGTAAAGCTTGAACTACAGATTGATCTTAGCCTAAATTCAGTGAGAACTCGACATTTTCAAGTTTACATCAGTTTCTATTGCCAAATAATGTTAAATTGTCAAATTATGTGTATACGTTCATTCTTTTCTTTTTGAGAAATAAAAGTTAACCCTAAATATTCTTCTTCTTTTAAACTTTTAAAACTAATACTATTTTTTCTTCCTCTCTTGAGATCTAGTGGAATCCCTCTTGAAGTGGTAAGTAAAGATGAGTAAATACTCTTTGAAGCTTAATATCCAAGAAGTTGTTTCCTAATAAGAGTCTGGTCTTCGGACATATTTTTCGCTGTGACCAGAGTCCATTCCCGAATAACTTAATCAGGATCTATGCCCAGTCCCGAATAACACCATTAAATGACGTCATTAGTAATTTTGTTGGGACTGGTGTTCCGCCCCGACTCGGGATCCACATACGGGCCCGACTGAATAAAAGGCGGGGAAATTATAACTATAAACCAAGACTAACATGTAATTGAGCTTGGCGGTGACCATTTTACTAATAATAAGTTCTGTACTAAAAACTAAACTCGATGAAGTTGTTGGACACCGAAAAAGATTCAAATTTTGCTAACATGGATAACCTAAATATAATCATTATAAGTCACAAAATATTAAGTAACTGTCCATACATCGACAAAATTCATAACACTAAAAATGAATACTAAACTGAATCAAATGAGATTTTGCAACATTGTTCAGATCTTACCACGATCGGTTTAAAGAAAAAAAGAAAAAACAGTTATGGCTTTTTCTAACTTGGACATGAAAAGAAAGCAAGAGAAAGAAAAGAAAGAAGCAGCATTTTATGCCATTCAAACTAGTCAGAAGGTTGAGGACTGCCATATAGAAAATAATCTAGAGGAAGTGTCGAACGTCGTTTTAAATCCCGACGTTGACCTCTCCTTAATTCAGTCATTCTTGACTGAAAACGGATGGAATATTCTACAAGAAATCTTGTCCAAAAAAGACGCAGGACGCTAATAAATACCTGTGCGAAATGTGTGGTATGTTAGGCAAAACAATGTTAGATTACTGCGTCACCTCAATAAAATGGAAAGCCTGCCTTCAGTATTTCCATTTGAAGTGTATAAGAGTTAATAAATTCCAAGGAGGCAGAGGTATTCTTTAAAATTCTTCCGTTAGAATGTTTAAAGTTTAAACTGCCAAACAAAACACTGTAGCCAAAGTCAATGCCAATGAAACTATAACTTGTTACTTGTCAACTAGGTAGCAAATTACCGAGCAAATTGCTCTATTTTCGGTAAACAAGTTTAGTATTTTTGAAATAAAATACAGTGGGAAAACATAATATTTTCTTTTCTTACTTTTTATTGGGTATTTTGCCACTGAAAAATATTTAAAAATTTTAATGAAAAAACCTCTGCGCCAAACGGATCAGACAGAGGTTGGTTCTTGAACACTTGACTATTTCAAAAAGTGTCACACCTTAAAACATATAAACTAGAACAATGTAATAAACTAAAAACTGAAAATGAAAGCTATAGGTAATTAACGTTTCGGAACAGAATTTACTTCCGTTCTCAAAACTATTTTGGCTATCATCCATGACAGTTCTTTGTTTATGTATTTCGATAGTCACGTGAGACATTGAATTATATTTATCTTATTTTTACTTACTTCGTCTCTAAAGATGGGCAACCAACTAATACAAAAATCTATTGAATAATTCGAAACGCATCTATCTTCGTTTATAAAATAATCGCGTATTCTTTAAGTTTTCTTTTTGTTCCGTTGCTCTCTTTTTCCAAAATCTTCGCCGAGTCCCATTTAGTCCTGTGATTATTATCCCACGCGTATTCACAAATTTTGGATTTTTCAAATTCTCCCCTTCTAGCGTAATTTCTATGTTCACCAAGCCTTACGTTGAAAGGTCTAGATGATTCACCTACGTAATGTTTTCCGCACTCACACGGAACATTATAAATACAATTTCTTGAATTTTGAACAATATTTTTTAGAGGTTTGGTTTTTGATAAAATCGATCTTAGGGAGCCCATTTGAAAAACTGTTCGTACGGAAAACCTATTCCGCGATTATTTTATTAAACGAGGATGCGTTTCGAATTATTCAATAGATTTTTGTACTAGTTGGTTGCCCATACCTAGAGACGAAGTAAGTAAAAATAAGATAAATATAATTTAATGTCTCACGTAACTATGCAAATACATAAACAAAGAACTGTCATGGTTGACGGGCAAAAAAGTTTTGAGAACGGAAGTAGATTCTCTTCCGAAACGTTAACTACCTATAGCTTTCATTTTCAGTTTTTAGTTTATTACATTGTTCTAGTTTATATATTTTTAGGTGTGAGACTTTTTCAAACAGTCAAGTGTTCAAGAACCAACCTCTGTCTGATCCGTTTGGCGCAGAGGTTTTTTCATTAAAACTTAAATATTTTTCAGTGGCAAAATACCCAATAAAAAGTAAGAAAATCTGAATATGCCACAAGTAAACAATTACAGACAATAATGTTTTCTTTTTTATTGGAATTATACAATATCATGTTAGTAACTAATAGAGGTGTGATTTTTCTTACAAATTTCGGATGTGGGTCCCGAGTCCCAACAAAACTACTATTGATGTCATCTGATGGTGTTATTCGGGACGGGACACTGATCCCGAATCTGGACCGAATATTAGTCCCGACAACGCTTTTATTGACGTCATTTGATGACGTAATTCGGGACTGGACCTGGGTTCCGAGTCGGGAGTCTAGTCACAGCGTATATTTTTTAATAGACATCCTTAAAAGCTCTCTACATTAAATTCACATCATTATGAATGTGTTTATACTATATCCTTGAAATTTAATTTTAAATAGTATATGAGAAGAGTTGGAAATTCTTGCTTATCATTGAATATGCAAGGTACCGACTGTTTTAAATCCCCTCCGAAAGATGGTGTACTTACTACGACATCTTCGCCTAATATTGCATAATTTTCGCGTAAAAAGTGTTTCTTCAATAACAGCCATATTTCTATAACCTACTAAAGGAAACGGAAGAGGGTATTGTACAGGTGTTGTTTACTGTAATATATATGAATGCGTTTGATCAGAAAGAACGATAAATACATGCTTAAATTTTATCTTATGCTTCTTTTAGCTTCTGAGAGATTTGTATGCCCTAAGTGCCATTCCAGCTACAAATATAAGAAGCACTTGACTAGCCATTTGAGGTTTAAATGCGGCAAAGATCCACAAATTGTCTGCCAATATTGTGGCAAAAAGTTCCATCGGCCGTATGAGTACAATACCCATTTAAAACACAAGCACAGCACTGAAGATTTTTAACATATATGATAGTAATAAATAAAATATGATTTGTTAATATTAGCTTTAATTGAATTATGTCATTTATGTGTTTATGCAAAGAAAATATAGGGATATCGATGGGATACGAACGTTTTTCATCTGTTGCAGATGTGGGTTGAGATCAGTGTAAAATAGTGATTGAGTTAAATTGATCTCACATTTATAATTATAAACAGTTAGTAGGAATTTTTGCCTTACAAAAGGAGAGATATAAATACTTTTGATGTATATTATTTAGGTGACGATTCTGATGAAAAAAAAGTTTTCGACCTTGGGGGAAAGAGGCGCGAGCCGTCAGTTTGGATATAAGATGCCAATTGGTTTTGTCAAAAATAATTCCTCAACAGTTGATTCTATGACAAACTTGGAGAGGACAAAATTCCTCACATTTGTTTAAGTCTAATATGTAACGAGTTACAGCATCGGAAAGACGAATACTTAAAAAAAAAAAATCGTCAAACTCCATTTTTATTTTCAGAACTAATTATAGTATATTATCTAGTCCCTTCAAATTAGAAGAAATATCACTGATTTTGGGACATTTTTCCTACAGCTAAGCCACCCATATAGAAAGTTCTCTTGGGGTTGTGTCAACATATTTTTCACCAAGTGCATGAAAAAAAAAGGGTTGTTTTTTTAGATATAGATACATATATGTTTTTTGACCATTTTGGCGGTTTTTTGCGTTTTGCTGCAAAACTATGCATTTTTGAGGAAATATGACCTGATTTGATATTGTAGATCTAGCGATTCTCTATAATTTTTGACATTTTTTTAAAATTCCGCTTAGTTACGCCGCTAGAGCGCGCTGAAGTTTATGTAATTTTATAAATTTTTTTGGTGTTTGATTTTAAACCAAAACTATGCATTTTATAGAAAAATATCAAAGTTGCAGATAAATCGACAAATTTTGTTCTTTGTTTTTTTTCAAAGTCGCGCGGTTTTGCCGCTAGAGCGCGAAAAACATTTTTTCAATACTCTTCAGCGGAAAAAAATATAGCACATATGTTTTTGATATACAGGCAAAACTACGCATTTTTTTAGAGTACTCGTCAATTATATAAAAATTTGGAGAGAAAAAAATGTTTTTTTTTACACCCATCGCTTTTCTGTATATGTCATCCTTAATGTCATCTATATTAACTTAGCCGGCAAAAAATATTGAGTAGAGGGAGGTGGAGGAGCAAAGTACTTCAGATGTTCACGATGCTTATATTTTTTTATCCGCTCAAGAGTATTGAAAAAATATTTTTCGCCCTCTAGCGGCAATACCACGCGACTTTGAAGAAAAAAAAACACTTCACCATGCTGCTAAATTTGTAATTGTGAATAATTTTATTCCTAACTTTTTCTGCATTGAAGTACTACCTTGAACTAAAAGATAACCCATTTATAACTTATATTATAGTCAGTTATTTTTTATGAGCCTGTGAATAGTTAGATGCACAAAAAATCAAGAGATAATTATATTATATTGTTATTTTTATACACTAATAAATACCAACAGCCCTCAAAAATGGCAATACAAGAGAGTATTTTATATCCCCTTGAAAACACATTTTGATTTTTCTTCCTAGCTTGTTTGGTTTTCGAGCATTCAATTTTATCTATAGGCCGCGCGCAAAAAATTTCAAATAAACGAAAATTCGCACGCATTAAAAATAGAAATTTTGTAATTTTTGTCAATATCGATTTTCTCGAGAACCATGGCATATATAAGAAAATTACAAGATGACTTTTCTTTAGGCAATTAGTCAAGCTTTCTTTTTTATGATGAGAATTTTTTTTAATCTTCAACGGTTAACGCGTTATCAGTAAAATAAGTTTTTTTTAAACGAAGGGGTGGTTTTTTGGGGGGTTCCGCGGCATTTTCATGGTTTTGCGATGTTTAAGCCTCGCACTAACAGTTAGGGAAAGAAAATCTCAGATAACATTTTTTGCGAGCTTCTGGCCTGATTTTTACTTTACCGAATATACTATTAGTAAATACCCAGTATTTAATTGAAAGATATTTTGATATGTGGCATTTTTAAAAACTAAGTATTTTATAAAAAACAAACGGCCCAAAATTCACTTTTTTATATGACATCCTATACATTTTTACATATTTTTTTTTGTTACAGCTTTAAATTAGATTTTCAACATAATTTTAAAATTTAAAATCGATCCATAAATATATGCAAAATATAGCTTGAAATTGGAGAAAACACAATGAGGATTCAGCATTTTTTCAGTAATTAACAGGCATAGTATTAGTGTAGGTTAGGAGTCGGGATTTTGCTGGAAGTTGACAAGTATCTGTTACTGGGCCAATTAGTTCCCGCCCCCTCCTCCTTTTCTAGTGTACTGAAACCGATTCCGGGATCCAAGAAAGTTTAGACCCCTACTACTCCCTGAAATCGCCCCAAAACCACCCTTAAATTCTCTTTGCCGGTGCAGACATCAATCCAACCCTGTATATTGGTGAATTGGCCCTCCCCATAACTTAAGGTGGTAATTATAGAGAGGGATGACCCCAATCACCCCTAACTCTCGATTCGACCTCTATAGGGAGTGAATTTTTTTTTGTAAAAAATATTTAAAATTTTTAAAAGGGGGATTTGTTGGAGGGAAGATGAAGGTGATCAGGGTTATAACCAGGGGTGGTTACAACAACAAAAACGGAATCGGTTTCAGGTTTCTCGAAAATGAGGGAGAGGACGGGACTAGATTGGCCCTGTAGCAGATACTCACGTGTCCTTCCAACTCCTGACTTCCACTATTTTTTAAAAAGTCATTTCTGATTCGATTTTGATTTTGAAAAAACAATTGTAGATGTAATTCAAACCTCTACCAGCAAACAAACAAATGTATAGAATGCTGCTTAAAATAATAAATATAGTTGAACTTTCGATTAAACCAGAAGTGGATTTTTGGGTCCGGTAATGTCAATTATATCCTGTACCGTAATTTTAAATTTTTATTTTGAAAAATAAAGAAAAAAAATGATGTAGCTGATCTCATGGAAGCCCGATATAAAAAGTACACATTTTTATTGTTAAAAATACTTTTAGAAGCATCATTCATTTTGGTGCGAATTCCATTGTTATACGAAATTTCCCAAAAAATAAAAATATGTGACAATCTAAGTTCATTTGCGGGCATAGATTTTTATGGATGAAATAAAAGATACAATTTTCATAATAATCTCCCTTCTGATATCTTTGAACGGTCTTGAATTATAAAGAAGAAATTGTTTTGAAGCACTCATTTCCACTGAAGTTTTATTCGACACATCGAAATAATGATCAACCTTGAATTTCATTTCTTTCCGGGGTATTTCCACTAAATTTACATATGTTTTACTAACTGAACTGAGTCTGCGGTAGGTTCTTGGTGAAACATACTAAATAGAATAAGTATTAAAAACACTTGGTATTACTGTTCCACAATTTTTATTGAGATTTCTCTGACATGCGTTACGCCCTTTCGACCATTATCAAAGAGTTATAACAACTAACCTGAAAGTGACCATTACAAGATATTTATAGGATTTGAGAGGTAGAGATAACCTAATTGGCATGTTATTACTTATTTCTAATATATAACTATACTAGGAATTTAATTTAAATTTTTAATTATTATTTCTGGGTATGTTTAATTTTAGTATGGTGTCTATTATGGGGGTATTATGAAATTTACTTTGTGTATTAGTAACGTTTTTCTGTTTAAGGCCTTCTTGATTTCCAAAATTTCAAGCATGTCTAACTTATTTCCCTTATTGACACTGTGCAAAAGTTTAATACTACTACTGTTTAAAAAATGGTTTTTGTCTATACAATGTTTTGCGAAACCAGTTGATTTTTTATTCTCTAAAATAGACTTTTTGTGTTCATTTGCCTATACGTCTAAGCTTCGACCACTCTGACAAATATATAGAGCATCACAATCGTCACAATTTATTTCATATACTCCCGCTTTTTGTGAGTCTTCAGTTTTTTCTTTGTTGTTAATCAACAAGCGACCTAAGTTGTTTGTATTCGAGGAAATTGCCAAGTTTACTTAACCTATTACAAATTGAGTTGATAATATTTTGTTTTACAAAATTGTCACTTTTTATTTTCTTTGGGCTTGTTTATAATAATACTCCCATAATAGACACCATACTAAAATTAAACATACCCAGAAATAGTCATTAAAATTTTTTAAATTAAATTCCTAGTAGTAGCTATATTAGAAATAAGTAATAAAATGTTAATTAGGTTACCTATACCTCTCAAATCTTATAAATATCTTGTAATGGTCACGTTTCGGTTAGTTGTTATAACTCTTTGATAATGGTTAAAAGGCCGAAACATATGTCAAAATTATGGAACAGCAGTAAGTACAAGTATGTCAATGTCAACTTTGACCTTTTCCATTAGAGTGTTTTCTTATATCTCAATTATGTTACTGTTATTTAAACGTTTTGCTAAAAATAAATGATTATTAGTTATATCATTTGTGGTAGTTGCTTTGTTTATGAATATTTTCATAACTCACTGTATTTTGATAAAATGTCTACCCGGTTTACTTATTCATTTTGTCGTATGTGTATTATATTATAATTTTACTAACAAACTTTTTTTTTCAGATGTAAAATATCCCCCGAAGCTAACTGACTCACTTTTCCAGTGCGACGTTTGTTTTAAGATTTATAAATATTCTCATTCCTTGAGCCGCCATAGGAAGTACGAATGCGGAAAAGCACCTTCGTTCGAATGCTTCGTCTTGGGTTGCAACTACAAATCCAAAAGAAAGGACAATCTCAATGCGCATGTGAAGACGTTGCACTTAAAGGAATTGAACATTACATAGAATAGAATATGTGTTAATTTTTAGATTTTTTTTTTTCAGTTTTTAGTTAATCTGCTTGCAACCATGGTAAACAATTTAATACAAGTCATTTTATTAAGTGTTATGTTGTAGACCAATTGTCTACAACATTTGAATTGGTAGTTATAGCTGCAAGCCTTCCAAGGCTGCTTAACTGACCGTAACAATTTTAAAATGGACAAAGTTCTCAATTCGAGCAGTAGATGTTTTTTATCTTTGTTCAATCAGTGTTCCGGGTTGACTTCAGCTATCTCTATGAAAGTTGGGAACTATACAGTGTGGTTTGATGGTGTTTTTATTACGGTTTTGTTAAGCTATGTTTAGTAAAAGGGGAGCAATAATTGGAAGAAAACGTATTTGAGTATGTTTGAAGTTGTTGATATTGAAATATAAAAAAACGCTGACTAAGAAATCAATACGTCCGCATCCAGATTTCTCATCCAAGTCTATTTAAAGAAGACTTCTTGACTATGTTTGCACTCTGGTATGTGGAAATAATTGGTTATAGAATTTTAATAATATGATATTTGAGGCAAATGTTATAAAAAAATTAAGGCGTTGGCCACTAGCATTTATGCCAAAAATAAAGTTTCTGGACTCTTATTAGCTTGCTCTTTATCAGCTTGTTTCACTTATTTTATCCTATTTACTTATACTTAGCCCCCACCCTTTCAACGGAATCATATCAAAATATAATCTAATTCCAGATGCCGGTATAGTACATACGTGTACCAAATTTCAAGTGAATATTTCAATTTTATTTTATGAACTCCTTTAATAATGGAGTGGGCCTAGTGGGGGTGGTGGAGAGAGGGAGGGGGGGGGGGTGGAGAGAGGGGGGTGGTGGAGAGAGGGGGGGGTGAAAATAACTCGTAGAACGATACGATACGATACTTTAATATATTATCAACCGGCCGACTGACCAATGTCCGACCATTTAACTGATCGGCTGATGGTCCGACCGATCGACCGTTTTAATTTATTAACTCCTTTAATAATGGAGTGGAGGCTATGGGGGTGCAATATGTCACAAAACCTTGGCTTCTACCATATACAGGCACGTATTTAGGATGCAATATTAGAGGGGGCCAATTTGGGGCCATATATTTTTAGAGGGGGGCTACTAAATATTAAAAAATAAGGTGGACGGTGGTTATACAGGTTAAATAGCAGGAATAGGGAATCTCATTCTAACCTTCTTTAACTTTCCGTAAGCAGTGAGCATCACTGTGATGATAGATACAATCCTACAAAAAGTCATTTGTTTCTTGTGGTTTGCAAATTGCAGTCGTGATTACTATATGTTGTGTTTTTATTACAATTACGGCGCTTGCCGATCCCAATAACGTAAATAAATTAGTTTCCGATACAGAGAAGACACAGCCGCCGACGGGCAATAATTAATGATGTATTGTATGTTGTGCCTTTGTATCTATGTATGAATATTATTATTAATATAACCCTTTACCGGGTATTAGTAAAACATCAAGCATCCAGACACAATACAGGATACTTAATTATTGTTTGAATGTTATTTGTGGCATTCTATTAAACTTTTCATTTTCTTCTATTCTTCTTATTGTATTGTATCATCTATCCATGTATATTTTACTAAATTCGAGTCAATTCGAGAAAGATCGACTAAAGAACAGAATTAGATATTATAAAATACCCCGCGTGTGGTCGTCAGCTAGTTGGACGAATGGTGATATCGACAGGGGAGGCCACACGGGGGCAAGGTAATTCTGAGAGGGGGCCATGGCCCCCCCTTAAATACGTCCCTGACTATATACATGAATTCAGTCGCATTTTCTGGACTCTTACTAGCTTGCTTCACTTATTTGCCCCTCTTTCCTCCTATTTTTTCTTTTTACCCTACTTTTCCCTATTTACGGCTACTTATCACGAGAATAAACTAAAAGTATTATTTAGTTCCAGATCTCGTTATAATACATATATCATATATGTACCAAATTTTTGAGTCAATATCCTAATTTTATTTTGTTAACCTCTATAATAACAATGGAGTCAAAAATTTGAGTCCCTATCTTAGTCTACCTATAGGGTGTTTCACGAGGCAATGGACATGCTTTAATGGCAGATAAAGGACACCAGGAGCAATCATAATCACCCATAGAAAAAGCTAGTTGGCCCCTCGTTGCTGAAATACCTTTATGTATTTTTGCTAAAATTTGTTTTGGTTGTTATTTTTTTAAAGAAATTAAATAATATGTTCAAATTGGCATATATAATACACTAGTGATCTTGAATAAGTACTTGTATCACACACAAAAAGTCCGGGTCCGAACTCTAAAAAAAAAAGAAGTTATTGTTGTTCTTCAAGAAAACAATACACTGCATATGTTTTTTTTATTTCAATGTCAAATTCGAAAATCACATAAAAAACGGAACAAACGGCTTCATTTTTTTCCACACTTGCCTCATTCGAAATATTTTTCACTATAATGCAATGCATGAGACTTTAGAAAATATCGATACATGCTTCCACTGTTATATTAGGCACTTACTTTTTTATCAATAATTATTGTTCACTTATTAAAAACTATTAAAACAACAAGATAATCTACTTATTAACAACAACAATAATGGTAACTACCAACTTGCATAAAAATAAAGTAAATAGCAAAATGCCAACAAGTTACCAGCAGAATAATTATTATACGAAATACAAAAAATGCGGATATTCAGATATTGTTATAAAAGTATTTTCAAATCAGAACCACAGTTAAATGTTATGTTCAAAATTACCCCCCCCCCCTCAGCTTCAGTATACCAAATCCCAAGTTTCTGGAGTCTTAATAATAATAACAGTTTGTTTCACTTTTTACCCCTATTTGCCTCCCAATTTTTGAACGGAATAAGCTCAAAATGTAATCTAGTTCAATTTTTCTTTATAATACATACATAATATATGAAATTGCAAGTTCCATAATAATCGTGCGTACGAAAGAAGTTACAGACCGACCGACAGATTTTTTTTCACTCAAATTTAAAATGTTCACGTTTCTTGACATTCTAGACCTGTTTAAACAAAGAAAAGTTAATCTTTTGTACGATTACTAAGAATGTGGCTGGGACTAAGAATTCAGCAGTTATGGATTCTTGGTCTATTAAGCATACTAGTGGCAATAGCATTGACAATGTTGCAGCCAGTTAGTGTTTCAAAGGGATCTGGTAGGGAAATATTGGTCATATCTAATCTTTGTTTTAAATGTATATAACCAAATTTATTTAGGAATATTTAAGTAAAACTATAACAGGAGTTGAACTATGAATTTCCCTTCAATAATCTCAACTGTTTCAGAATAATACAAATTTCTGTATTTCACAATTTTAGTATTAAACCAATTAATTTTTCAAACAACTGACTTTTACGAATGAAAATCAATCTTCTATCTGACCTCTGCGAATGAAAATCAATCTTCTATTTAGGTATAATTCTAATTTTTCAATGTATACATTTAGAATGGAGGTTAGGACCAAAAGTTTTAAATATCTCCCAGCCAGACCTCTGGCGCCTCCTTGAATATATAAACCATAAGTACCTATTCCAATGTAAATACTTACTTTTTTTGCTTAGAATTATTTGTTTATTAATGTGTTTATAGCTTTTAAATAAATTTTTCTAGTAAACTTGCCGATAATAAATCAAAAAAAATGTTACAAATTTATTGCGTTTAAGGGACAGTATAAATATAGGAAAGGCAGCCAATACTAACCATACCTACATAACATATTTCAGTAATGAACAGAGAATTGATTAATAATAAAACAATTGATGTAGACTTTTGGGACTATTGGCACGTGTTCATGCGAATGATTATGCAAATGTAGATGTTAAAGAGGACTTTGCAATCCTACTGAGCACAGAACAATAGTAAATACGTCGTATTTATGGGTGATTTCAATGGTCGCGTAGGCAGAAATCCTAAAGCAAAATAGATGGGACTTTATGGAAAGTGTATGATTAACAATAATGGATTATTATGATAGAAATATGTGACTGACTTGATTTATAATTAACGGACTTATTGATTACAAAATTATACATAAGTATGCAATATTGCAAGCTACAAAAGGACATTCTCTCACGTGATTATGACAGGGTGAAAGAAATAACAAAAGTTGACACATTGCTTATTAAGAGATATAGATAAAACTGCTGTAAAAAAATGGTCACACAAGAAGAAGTAAAGACTTACAGTAAAATCAGAATATTGTAACTTTTAAATGGCTCTGGCTGACATAGTCGGATTTTTTGAAAGTTGAACGAACATTCTCTAAGCAAGAGGTATATGAAGCACTCCATAATCAATAAAATACAATCCCAATAAAATCACGTATCTGTAGCTTTGCAACAAAATCTATTATTATGTTTTATTTAGTAATGCACGCGTGCGTGATCCATACGCCTGTTGACGAACAATCTATGGTTCTCCACATGAGTTAAATAAGATAAAAGGACCCCGCATTAACCCTATGGAAATTGCCGTGGGGCCAAATTGGCTCATATTGCAGGATTTTGTAGATCTTGCCTTGGCATCTTTATCAAAATTTATCATGGGTACAGCCGGGGGTTGCAAAGTCGACTTTGCATTCCAGATGACTGGAGAATTGTGAATTTTCCGACCTTGTGCCCTTGAGAACTTTGGATCAAAATGCGAAGATCTACAAAATCCTGCAACATGAGCAAATTTGGTCCAAACCCAATTTTCGTTAATGAGGGGTCCTTTAATTCTATTGCTGGGGTCGGATTACTTTATGCAGTAGTGCGGCCAAAATCAGATCCGGTCCACCCCTTATTCAGCATGCCCTTAGGAGCTCAATATCATATTACAGATAGAAAATTGAACTATTTAGCTGATGAAGTTTTTGTACCTTGTGTTTGTCATATAATAAGCTATTAGAACGAGTCTAAATTTAAATATTTCAGGCTCTTTAGTTCATTCAATCATTTAACTGCTTGTCTGCAAGTGCCTTTTTATGTGTATTTGTGTATATTTGGTGCGTTCTGTTAGCCCTAAGATTTGCCAAGATAGTTAGTTTGTCTTAAAAAAATTATTTTTTATTTAAGATTCTGATTCTATTACCTAGCAAATGAAGCTGGCAATGAGAATGAGTGCTAAACATGTTTCCTTCCTCAATCTTTATAGATCTGTTTGACTAATTATATGTAATCATAGTGTCGCCCTCACAATTATTTTTTAAATGTATTGAAATTTTTCCATCTTATAACAATTTTTATTTTTTTAAATACATTTTTGTCCTAACGGCTCATCATATCAAACAAATGACAATATTTCGTTATCGATAATTTTATGGTGAACGGATTTTATTCAAAACATTTTAAATAATCATAAGTTTTCATATAAAAACCCAAAACCGTTTTCCGATTACATCTGACCTCTCTCTGTCTCTCCTTCTCAGGCATATTAGTTGTAGTAATTGATGGCTTATAAACAAGATAACTGTGGAAATAGTCCGTGCAAAATTTTGGACTGGTATCCAAATATGCACGACCAAAAAAGCTAACAGGCCGCACTATTAGTATGATTTGAGTTGTTTAAATGTATATATAATATGTTTTACTTTACTTTTAAATATTGTTGTATAGCAGGGATTAGTTAACTAAGATAAAGTAGTTTCCTCAATACAGTAGTAATCTATTCAATCTTCCAAAATCGCATATTAAACTAACTGAAATTTGAAACTAGATGTAACCTGTATACTTCTCATCGATATGGTGATAATAGTTATAATAGTTACATCTGTAATTTTCATCTCCTGATGATGACCGTTTAAATGGTGACAGGTTTGTGAATTTATTATGCAATATTTTTGTTTTTGTAAAATCTACATTTTTCAAGTACATTTTTATCCTTAAAGTATTTAAAAATTTTTTGTTTTTATTGATGGAGTTTTTTTAAGCTAACATTAATTTATTGTCCAAACTTCAGTATAATCAAGCATTTCCGTACTAGGTAGAAATTTTAATCGTATTGAATGTTGGACAGTGAGTTACTCTTAGCTAGAAAAAATGACTTGCTCTTTTGGAAAAAAAAATGTTGACATCTACTTTACTGTTACATATTTTTTCATATGTATCGTTTTTTACTTTGAAAATAGATACATGTGAGTATCACAATAAATATCTGTAATTATTACTGTGTATGAATAGGTCTAATAATGACTGGGCGTTGCAGCAACAGATAATCTCTTCCTGTTTGACATTTTCGTACATCGCTCTTGACTTCATTTTTTTATTTCATTAAGTAAACGTTCTTAAAAACAAAATATAGCATTTAGATACTGTCATCTGCATCTTTGAATTTACCGCAAGTCAATGACAAACAATGTATAACAATACTGCATCTATGTAGTTATGTTATTATGTATATTTTAAATAAAGTATGATATGTATATAAAGAAAAGAACTGAAATATTATGTTATATCATTATTATAACAATTGTAACTAATAAATAATTTGTAAGTACTGTCGTTTTTGTATCTGGATTTATTCGTATGTTTACAGAAGTATAGAGTATAAAAAACTTCAACAGTAAGTATTCAGCTAATGATCTATAATAAATAGCCAACATAGTTTCCCTATAGGCTACTCCATAGTCTGCTACTACTACCTCAATTTATAAACAACAAATTTTATAATGGATATTTTGTAGTCTTCTTTGATTTATTTCGTACCTCCGGTACACATGCCACAAAAAGAAGTAGACGTAATTATTATAGGCTTGTCATTGACTAGTTGATATATATCACAGATCTAATCCAAATTAAAAATGAAAATTGATACTCAAACGATTTCTACTCTGAAATTAGCACTACTCAGGGAGGCGTACTCAGGCCACTGCTATCTTTGCTGTATATGAACGACCTGTCACTCTTTATATGAGATAGCAATGTGTTCATGTACACAGATGATGCAACGATTCTAATTTATGCACAGAACAGAACAATAAACCAATCATCTGAATGGTGTACACGTATTCGATATGAATTAAAAAATGGACACGTTAAAAACTTCTAATTCTAAAGCAGAACTATTTTGATTAGTAAATCATTTATTTCTTGTTTCTTTCGCAGTGCATGGCTTCGCGTTTGAATGAAAATTTGGGGGAAAAATATAAACGTCCTCTTATTTTATTGTTCTCATTATTAATAACTTTCCTGTGCATCATAAAGCAAGCAGGTACCTCACAATGAGTACGATACTCTAAAGCAATTCCATTTTTGATGACGGCGACCTTGACGACTAGTGACAGAGAGAAATATTTTATATGCTTGCCTTAACTCCGTTTCTTACACTTGTAGATTTCTTGAAAGCCTTTCATACAACTAGTCACGAAATCTTGCCGTCTATTTTGCACTTCGTTGGTTTTTCGGGGAATGCAATTAGGCTTTTAGATAGTTATTTAGTCAGTAGAGTTCAATTTGTAGAAACTGATATAGGTCGATTTTCCAAAGGTAGTGTATCACGTGGTGTTCCGCAGGGCTCAATAATTGGCCCACTTTTATTTAGTATATACACGTGTAATTGAACGTCCTGCCTAAAGGAATGCAAAGTACATCTTTATGTCGAGGATACACAACTTTATTATTCATTTTTACCAGATAATGTAGATGTAGTAAAAAATATTGTAAGTGATGATTTGGAACGCCTGGTTGTATTCTCTGAACGCCATAAACTTCAGCTGAACTCAATGAAATAATCAGTTATGGTATTTGGCAAATGTCGACGACAAACTGAGAATAAGTTTGTAATTAGAATAGGAAACGAGACGTTACAATGTGCGCAAAGTGCGAAAAACTTAGGACTAGAATTAGATACAGATCTTCGTTTTAAAAAATATATAAAGAAAAGAATTCAAAAAGCCTACTCATTAAAAATGTTATTTCCAAATCGTCACTCTCAGTCCCCTGAAATAAAACTTACAGACTCTCTTGTTTTAAGTTTTTAAATTATTGTGACGCTATATATGGACCGTGCCTAGATAAACTAGACTAGAATAGAAAAAGTTCAAAAGTCGTGTTTGCGGTTCATATATGGCATCAGAAAGTTTGAGCCAGTGTCATAAATTAAAAAACCAAATTGGCTAAGCATGCAAGACAGACGAAAACTCCACTCTATAGTCTTGTTTCATAACATTATTTTAAATCAATATCCCCTTACTTGTATAACCAAATAAAATATAGAACGGATGTTCATACCTTAAATTTAAGATTTAAAGGATTCATTACACCTCCACCTCACAAATCTGCAATGTTTAAAAGATGTTTTACATATGTTTATGTTCTTTATAATAATGTACCTGCATCCTTGAAATCCTTAAAACTAAACTCATTTTAAAATCAATTTAAGAAAATTATTTTTAATGCCTGACATTAAACTTATTTATTACGTTCTTCCTCGTATTGGCTGTCTATCCTATTTTTCCCCTTTCTCTATTTTTCAGTTTAAAAAAGATTTTAGTTTCCTTTGTGATGCGAGTATAATTTTGACTCACTGTATAGCGTTCATGTGTTTGTAAGGTATCTGTGTCACTGTTGGAGCTGAACTTTGAACTTTTTTGAATTGTTTTCAGCTCCATTTTGCAATTTGTATTTAATTAATTATATGATAATGTGTATATAGTTTCATTACAAATTAAATTATTATTATTATTATATAATAACCAAGTACAAAAATTATTCATATGCAATATATGATATAACTAGACAGAGAGATAAAATATCAAGGAAAATTTTCTAAAAACAGCCCACTCCCTATTAACTTTATATTACCTCTTATGTACAAATTGTACACGTTTTTTGTATTACAGTTTTTCTTATCATGTTTCTCTTTATATGATTTTGTGTTGGTAGTAGCTAGTACATATGTCTATTGGATAAGTATTCGAATATTTCCCTAGAGAAATTGTCGAATATTTCCTATAAGGTATCCCTAGCAATGGGAAATATCTATGAAAACATGATTGATTGGAGACTGAATGGAGACATCTAAAGCCAACAAGGAAAGATAAAAATGTTTCGCTTTCATTGGTGTACTTAGTCCTGTGATAGTTGAGTTCGAATTTAGAAGAAATCACCGCGTAAGCTAATTTTTTTTGTGTATTTATTTTTATTAAACCTAATCCTTCTTTCAGGTCATAGCTGTGAGCAGTGTGGAAGAACTTACACACATAAAAGGTCCTTGACCACTCATAGAAATTACGAATGCGTTCAACCCCGAATATTTCTATGCCAGTATTGTAAATTTAAGACAAAGTATAATTCCTCTTTAAGGGCACACGTTCTAAGAATGCATGGAAGTGAGTTAGCTAGTGGCGAATTAACAATTGAAAGAAACTTCTAAACAAATAAGAAACTAGAAAGTGACTTGACGCAGGTTATGTGATTGTATTTTTTTATAAATAAAATATTATTTAACGTTAATCATTGTCAGAACGTAGCCATTATGTTAAGATCATCAATTTTCCAAATTTGAAAGATATTGACGTTGCAGTATCCCAGGGATCTATTCTTGGGCCACGTTAATTAGTTCATATTATCAGTTTATTTATCATATTATTAAAATAAATTAGTTTCTATATTGACACTTCTCAACATTTATACTCAATAATATATTTTGTTATAATAGAATGCTCTATAAATATATCAAATTTACAATTCAACAAAAAAATTGAGTTATTAGTCTGATGCACGTCAGATATAGAATTATTTACTGAAATCCTGTACAGAAAGAAGTAAACACAGCATTTTTATCAGCTGTGTTTGCGAATGATCGTATAGGAAGTTACAAATACTATAAATAAGGACTCCTTATAAGTCCAAGAGACCACAACACTAAAGTTTGTCCCATACAATTTGTTAGTAGAATAACTGCTCGTAAATATTGAACCGGTAGTAGACTTTTTAACTTTGTGACCAAGTTATTTTTAGTTAAATACATTCGGAGCTATAAGGAGACATAAGAGGCGACTCAAAATACACCACGGTGAAATTTATCACGATTATAAAGAATTTTATGTTCTATCTTGTCATGGTCTGCCTCGCCTTCCTTTGTTCTAAGTGCTCGGCAGACCTCTGTAAGGATGTTCATGCGTGTTCATTATGTCATTTACCCTTTAGAATATCGCTGTTTTTTTTAATTTAAATCTGACACTGTCCTCTTGGCGAACATATGGGTCTGCCTTATCAAAAATTCGACCTATCATGTGGCAGACATGATTTCTTATTCTTATAGTTAAATACAGAGCCACTCGTGTGTGGACGGTCAACATTTCCTCAACCTTTTGAAACTTGAAGAAATATCTGAGGTAAAAATTGTAGAAGATAAAGATCGGCATATTATAAAATCATATTTAAATCTACAGTATTTTACATAGCACTGACAAGCTAATACTTGAAATTTTTAAATAGAACACCCAACATGTCCTTAATATATTTGTTTTACTCTCAGTTCTTTATCCAGGTATACAGTATGTCTCACTTTTCATGGCCCCCATGCAGCTGTACGACGCAGATAGAGACGTACAACATTGTCGAATGTTTGGCTTGCGCTTTTGGAAGAATTGTCTTTCCACCACGGTTTCTTCAGTGACTGAACACCTGCACGTTTAACTTGAAACACTGTAGAATCCGTTAGAGTTACGAAGAAAATGGACGTAAACAATTTTATAGAAAATTAAATTTTTTATAAAAATGTCAGTGGTAGCATATGTCTATCTTAAATACTTTTGGCGAGAAGATGGTTGGAAGTCGCGCACTGGACAACTGTAAATTTTGTATTCATCTTTCAATCACTCTCACGCCTAAAGTATTGAAGATAGACAAATGCCACCACTGACTTTTTTTTATAGAAAATTTAATTCTTCATAAAATTGTGTCCATTTTTTTCATAGCTCTAACAGTATTGGCAGCGTTTCGAGTCAAAAGTTCCGGCGTCAAATTGTACTCTGGTTTTTTTCACAGTAGCCGGCAATTTAGATGATAATATTAATAATGTACCATTTTGTTTGCAAGCAACTGTACATGCCTGTTGTTCAATAAGATTTAACTAACAAGAAGTATTCAATAAGACTTCGGCCAATCCAATTTAATCAGAAAGAGAGTTTACTTACGTGTCCCCAATTATTTGTAGCCTTGGTGGAAAAATTCTAATATTTTAAGTTCCTGTCGAACAGACGAACGTGATGTCTCTATTAGGTCGAGCACTTCTCTGTTTTACGACTTAAAGTGCTATAAGTTTGGTACGGTCTATACGGTAAAATGCAATAATGTACGTGTGCAAAATATTATTTATTTCCAGTACAATGTTACTTCTATGGTCTCTGTAAGTGCAATATTTTATTTCCGACTATGTTTTAGGTTATAAGTGTGACAACTGCAAAAAGAGCTACAAAAACAATATGTCTCTAGTTCGCCATAAAAAGTACGAATGCCTCCAACCTCCAAAATTCGCTTGTCAGTTTTGTACGTATAAAACAAGGTACCAGTTTTCTCTGAATGCTCACGTTTTGAAAATGCACGGTAGTGAAGGTACTGTGTGATTTCTTGCGGGGATTTCTAGAAGAGTACAAAAGTCAGAAGATTTGAATTTGCGGGTCTTGTATAAAATACCTAATATGTTAATGTATTTATTTATTGTCTGTTGTTTACTTGGAATTATTAATTTAGTTTTTAAAATTATATAAATAATGTCTTTATATAATAAAAATTTTCGTTTTCCTTACTCTCTATTTTCTCGAAGGAATGTTTTTGCTTCCTTTTAAATGTTAAGTTATACTCTTAAAATTGTATATACATTAATTGTTTTTATGCCAATTACTAATTTTGTTTATTTTTTAGTGGATATAGGAGGGAAAATTTACCAATTCGATCTCAACAACTTTCAATTTTTCTCATGAAAAAAGACACTAGGTTATAAGAGAGCCAGAACTTTATGTTAAAGTAACACTGAAGAACACTTACCGGCAGAATCTGAATGTCACGTGAATCATGTTTTAAGACTAATTTAATCGAATCTCTCTCTGCCATTTGGAAGCATCAATACTGTCAATATATTTATATTTCATTCAAAGACGTTGTGCAATATACAACGAATACGATTCAACAGGCTTGTTCTCAAATAAAAATGTGTATATGGATATCCATAGGGCCGCAATATACAGGGCGTTTGATGAAACCATCCCGACCCTGAACAGGGAAATACAGGTCAATTGGTATACATATGATCAAACATAGCTATGTGAATAATAATACGTTTTCTTTATAATGCCGATAATCTGATATTCTGGAATGTTCAGAAATAAGTTACTTTTTAACAAAAATAGGTAGTGTTTGCAGCAAAAAAAATACATTAGGGTGGGTGGTCCTTAAAAATTGTTTCTCTTCACTTTCTTTGGAGCACCCTGCCATTTTGATCTATGCTATTAAAAATGATTAAGTGCTGTTGGGATTTTTTAACTCAGTTTAGGGGTCGCTACCAAGTCTTGAATTTTCAAGATAATCGAGAATTTCTGCAAAATTTCTATCAAAATATATCAAAGTGATGAACATCAAAATGACATTTTTCATCAATTAATTAATAAAATATAACAATACATTGTTCCCCACTTTCATCTCAACCAATCATACTCACTGAAAAGAGACAGCCACACCAAGCATCCATGTTAAGACAAGAGTGTTTCATTTCCAGACGCTCGCTTGGAAGTGCCATGCAGACCCTGACGACAACTGTTTCCTGTCAACTACTGTACTGTGACGAGTGTTGGTGTAGCTGTGTGTCTTAAAACTATGGTCTTTTCTAAATTTTTCTAACTGAAAATGTCTATTTTTCGCCGATTGACAGCAAAGTACTAACTTCGCTGACTAATGTCAATCAGCAAAGTGTCACTTTCCCTGCCTAGGCAGAAAAGTGCTCACTTTCCCTGCCTAGGTAGGGAAGTACTCACTTTTCTGCCTAGGCAAATAAAGAGATTGAGAACTGTAATATTTTAATTATTTTAGAATATATTTAAACAGGGTTTAGACTTTGCGAAACGGAAAAAGTTCCCTGAATTTTCCAGGTTTTCCATAACCAAAAATATTAATTTCTGTATATTTTTTAGTGAAATAATTTTTTATTTGACATAAAATAATTCCTTGAATGGACTTGAATCAGTGAAAATTCGTAAAAACTTATGGTTTTCCATATCGAGATCAGAATTCAATGATTTTTTATGCAATTTATAAAATTCCCTGATATTTCCAGGTTTTTTAAAAGATTTTTAAATTCCCTTATTTTTCCAGGTTCTCCAGGTTTTCTATACGAGTCTGAAACCTGTTAAACAATCGGTGAAAAAATTATATGTTCAACTCAGCAGCAAAACAGATTGACTGCCTTGGCTGAGAGAATTATCAGCCGCGGCAGTCAGTCCTCTATTTTACTGCCTAGTTAAACAAATAACTATTGTCTGCAATAACATATTATTGCAGCTTGTAAAAGTGGCTTTAGTTCGCTACATTAAACTAGTGCACTAAATTGGACCGAACGTTTGATTATTAGCCCAAGAGAGGCTGTATACTTTAGGACAAAGGTGCATTGAGTGTCAAGTAGGCAGATTTGGAATTATTTAATACTATTTGGACTTTAAGACGTTTGTGTATGGCAACTAGTAGTAAGGGGAACATTGTAACGAGAACATCTACGTATATTTGGCTCGTTGGACAAATGTTGGTATCACTGAACCACACAAAGTTGCCATTCCTTGAACACACCTTCAGTTTTGTCAATTACATGTTTTTTTAATGTAGTAGGAATGGTAGCGATTTCCCAAATCAGAAGTTGAACATTAGCATCACAGTGAGCTGAGTCTTTTTTATCTAAATATTGAACAGATTGCGCCGTTATTTGATGAAAATCCATGATAATTGGGAAGAAAATATGTCAGTTTTTTTTTTATTTTCATTTTATTTCTTCTCAACATGACAATTGTTTCGCCACACAGGGGCTTCTTCGGATGTTGAGTACTGGTATACTAATTTTACAATGCACAAACTGTATGGTTTTATACAATTTCGATCTAATCCTAACCTTAATTGCTAAGCGGAAAAGTACAATATAATTTTAATTACTAAATGGAAAGGTACATATATTTCTAGGTAATTTATTGAATCTAATTTTAATAGTCTAAGTAAATAAATTCAGTAAGGGAGATGAGTTTGTTTCAATTTGGTCATTTAATAAAATATCAGACGACTTTAGTTTATTCATTTCTAGAGATTCTAGTAAATCGAGTTTTAACCCTTTTTTCTCGGTGTATAAAATTTTAAACTCTTCATTGAACACGTGATCTACTTCTATTAGGTGGTTAGCATAAGTTGAGTCTGTTTTATTACTGATGTAACTTCTTTTATGTTCTGATAACCGTTTACCAAAATGTCTTCCTGTTTGTCCAATATATACCTTAGGATTAGGATTACATCGAAATTGTATAAAACCGTATAGTTTGTGCATTGTAAAATTAGTATACCAGTACTCAACATCCGAAGAAGCCATTGTGTGGCGAAACAATTGTTATGTTGACAAGAAATAAAGTGAAAATCAAAAACTAATATAGTCTTCCTCCCAATTTTTTATTTAAGTTTAATTCATTTTTGTAAGCTGCAATAATATGTTTTGTAGACAACTAAATATATTTTCAGTTAGAATAATTTAGAAAAGACAGTAGTTTTAAGAAACACAGCTGCACAAACACTCCTCACAGTACAGTAGCTGACAGTAAACAGCTCTCAAGTCAGGCTCTACATGGCATTGCCAAACTCTTGTCTTAACGTGAAAGTTAGGTGAGGCAGTCCCTATTCAGTGAGTTATGATTGGTTGAGATGAAAGTGGGGGTCAATGCACTGTCTTATTTTATTAATTTAATTGACAATCAATGTCATTTTAACGTTCACCACTTTGATTTCTTTTGACAGAAATTTTGCAAAAATCCTCGATTATCTTGAAAATTCAAGACTTGGTAGCGGCCCCTAAAACATTATTTAAAAGTCTGAAACGTTTATGGAAGTCTTTTTTTATATCATAGAACAAAATAAGAGGGTGTCCTTGGTAAATTTTAAAAGTTGTTTTTTTTTAGTGATGTACGTGTTAAATGTTTTGAAAACTGTGCAATTGTATTCTTTTTATGTGTAAACCATCAAAGTTTGCCAGTTACTAAAAAAAAGACAAAAAAACCATCAGTCAGTAAACACCTTTCATTTAATCAAAACTTAAATAAGGCAGGTTTTTCAAAAAGAACAATAGCTTCATTTAGAATACTGTTAGAATATAATATTTTTACTAAATTATGTATTACTTTAATTTCTTAAAATTAGTTTGACCTTTAAATTTATCAGTTTTTGCGTTTTTCTTTTTTTTAATAAAGAGTGGTATTAAACATACTATTAGGGTTTTTACAACCCAATATAAAAAGCTAGGAAACATATCGCACCATTTCAACGCATTTCTCGCATTGATATCATGAATATTTTGAGTATTTATCCTCGAACCTAATTAAGGAACATTCATGATTACATCACCACTTTGAAAACCTGTTTCATTTCATTTGAAAGAAATATTTACCGATATCTTCCAAAAAGTTTCTTGTACCATCATGATCAAATATATCGAAATAGTATAGTCATGGAGATAGTTTCAAAACGAAGCTAACCTTTAACACTTTGTATTATTTCTTAAAATATTGGAAATTATCAAGTTAAAAGCTTCTGACACTCATCAACTACCATGGTAGAATACTTTGGGTAGGTGGGTGTACTGTAGCCTACGTAGATGAAATAATGGGTATCATAACATTCAAAACAACCCGCCATCGCAGAAAAATGAACGGAACAGAGTAAAGTGTGATATATTGTTGAAATAAGAATAACATTTATTTTTGAAAAGTATTAATTATTATTATTATTATTAATAAAAATGTAAAACGTGAAAATTTTTACCAATTGTAGTAACCTCCTATCAGTTTAAACTTTAAATTGAAAGAACAATTTATTTTAATTTTAGTCTATTGCGTATGCCAAAAAGAGCGAGCGGACTAAGTTGACTATAAATAATTAATATTTCTCCACGATCTCAATGAATTTCATCAAGTTGCATACAATATACTGACGTTTTTCTACTAATTCAATTAAAATTAATTTAAAAAATTGAGTTATTCTGCCATCTTCCCAATGTTCCCTATCATATTTTCTCTTAAATTCACAAAGAAAATTTTAGGAGTGTTGTGACGTACACATTTGTATCGTGGTAGCTTGGATTATTACCTAAATGAGGTTTCAAAAGAGTGTACAGTTGGCATTATAAAAATGTTATACATAGATATGTTTAATCAGATATTACATATAAAGTCTCACTTTGTTTACATATCACTATATGCGTTTCTTCCTTTGACTCGTGTAAGTATTGTTGTACATTAACATTAGTAAATTATTTGTATCTATAGATATCAATGCTATACTTTCCTATTCGGAGTCGGTATCGCTTCAGCAAACACCCTGTATATAATAACACATTAATGTAAGTAATACATTACTTACATTATTAATATACTTGTCAAAGTTAAATTATGCAAGAAACAATCGAGCAGGATTTTTTTAATTGCTTACAACTTTTTTACATTGATTAGTGAATGCAGACTTAATGGTAGACAAACTTATAACCGGTCAGATTATTCACAGAAAAATAAAAAGTTTCTTAAGAGTTATACTGAGACATAAGTCGATGTTAATTTGAGAACTTCTTTAAAATATCTTTGAAATGTCATACAGGTTTTAGTAAACAAGTCTTCAAAATGATCGCGTTGAAAAAGTGTGTCAAGTTTAAATACAATTTTAGCAGAGAAACGGCCAAATTTATACATGGAGGAACTTTGGCAGTCTCGGGTGTTTAAAAGCCTTGAATAAATTTATGTATTTTTATATTCTTATTGTATAAATAACTATCTTTCCATGGCCACATGTTTTATTGTTTTATCTACCATTTGAAACTACAATCAATATATTCGGTGAAAAAAAAGTCAAAGTAATTACATTAAATCTGTTTGTTTGTTTTTTGCATCCAGTATGAATGGTTTTATTTTACTTGAAAAATTGTAGCCAAAATGATTTGCTATACTCATTGTCAACACTAAACTACGCAAATCGTTGCCATACTCAGTTTTCAAGTAATTTACCTGTACACCTATGTATTAATTGTGATGCATTGCATGTATTGGTAAGTGTTCTTAGATTTTAAAATATATCTCATACGTGTAATTTTAAGGGTAGATATTAGAGGCTACGTCGTTACAAAAATGGTGCAGACGATTTCCCAGTAGTAAAGTTTAGATTAGATTATAAAAGCTATTTGTAGATTCGAGGCTGCGCCACTTTTGTAATAAGTGCTTTTTCGACTGGTGTTTAATATTTTAATTTATTTTAAAACCAGAGGAAGGTGGTGTAAAATGATCCCCTAAACGAAAAGTTATATGTAAACCCAAACGAATGTATCATCACAAATATACGAAGATACTTATGGTCAACTCATAGTAGACATTGCGCCTTCAGTTAGTCCCAAAATATTAGTCACATGAAGAATTCTACTGTACAATAATTAGAATAAAATAGTAAACCAAATTTAGGCTAAAATAGCATGCATATGTTTTTTGTTGAATACAAAAATATTTACAAAAATGGTTGTAACAGATATTCTCGTCAAGTGAGTCTTCAGGCCATCAAAAACACTTTTCAGAGCATATCAAAATTTTGTAACCTTATTTATTCATTTTATAGTTAGGAAAAAATAACTTATTGCCATATTTTTTTTCTATAATAGAGTAAGCATATAAAATATTTATATCTGACAGTAGTCTGCACAGGTCGCCGTCGTAAGTATGAATTTTTAGAGGAGGTTTTTGCAAATTTTATCAGAAATAAGTTGCATATACAGAATTAAGCAAATTCTTTCATGTAAATGTGTGACCTTAAACAGTAAATAAGTAATTTTTTCATAGTTGTTTGGTTTAATGTGATGGACTTATCACTAACATGTAACCAAGAACAGAAACACCGTTAATGCAGTATAGTGGTGTAACCTTTTTTTTTTCACTGTTTTATAGGATGTCACTGTAAGTTGCTATAACACCATTGTGACAAAATGAGCAGCATTGGGGATTGAAAGTGGCACAATTCAACTTAAATTATCGTTTTATCCCACCTTTCCCTACTTAGTAACAGCTATTTTATAATTCTTCCGTGCTAAGTTTATATAGTGAGTAAGATATTTCGTTTTGTGATGTATATACTGGGAAAGATTTTTATTTCGTGATGTATTATTAGTTTGCACAAGGGAAATATATTATGTAAGTACACATATTATTTTGTACATGAGTGAATGTTTTTCAAAGTTGCCAGTAACATGTAAGTGTTTGCTATATTACCTTTAGGGAACCTATATTTTAGCAAAAATGCATTATAACAGTTGTCCTACTATTTATTGTCCACTGAAGTACACTCCTTCAAGGTAATTATGAGCGCATATATATTTAAATTATTCCATAGACGCACGGATTAGGTAAATCGTATTAGGAATTTTTTTGTAAAAAAAAATATTACCACTGTCTTACACGCCCTTCTTTAAAATACTCCTGAACCAAATTTTGTTAAAATATCTTTAATGGTAGAGTTATAAACAGGTAAATATGACGTTTTGTCAATAATTCAAGTTGAAGTTAGACACAAAGTTGTTTCACATTTTTTGCTATAAAGAGTTAAAAAATGTCATCGGAATTTTAAAATCGTTAAAAAAATTCCATTTGCACGGGTCCTATTGAGTTTACTTGTTTAAGTCTAACCATCTTTGATATCGTAAAGAAAATTGTTAATTTAACGGTAATATAAGCTTAAAGCTTTGTAGTTTGCTTCTATAATTATTAAAAAGAAATGAAACAATAAAATATGATCTTTTTTTTTAATTGGCCCAATGGCGCTTTGAAGGTTGCCCTATAAGATGGCGATAATTTTTTTTTGAAAAAAAAAATCCTAATACGATTTACCTAAA
Organism: Stenurella melanura; assembly: GCA_963583905.1. Lineage (NCBI taxonomy): Eukaryota > Metazoa > Arthropoda > Insecta > Coleoptera > Cerambycidae > Stenurella > Stenurella melanura. The sequence continues at coordinate 8,484,082 of OY757309.1, forward strand.
ATTTTACTCCTTTCTTCCCCCCAAACCGCGGGTCTATGGAATAAATTTGCGATTTTAATTACTTCGAAGAGGTGCGTAACTTGGCTAAGTTTAAAACAAATCGAATTTATTAATAACTGAGGTACGATGGCGTTACCGTAAAAATAGGACATACTGTGTATTGTATATATACACACATATTTTAATTGTTTGTCTAGAGATGAAAGTCTTTGAGACCCTTAGTGAAAAACAAATTATATATTTTTTTCTAATTATGGTTTTATAATATTCTCTTTTTTTATTGCTTTGTTATTTGTATGTTTTTTTATATTAATAAACTTAGATGATGGCAATACGAATTTGAAATAAAAATAATCCGGCTTCAGTGCATACGTGTTAGACTTGAGAATACGAAATCCCGGTTTCGAATCCTAGCTAGTGGGTATGGATATTTACTGGTATTCTTAATGTCTTACCGAAACGGTAGCATTAGACTAGACCGTGGTTGAGTGAGTCAACATGGCTAGTAGTTATTATCTCTCTTGATGTGCAAAAATTGTTTTTAGATTATTTCGGCTTCTATTGAAGCTACGACAAAAGCCACAATACCAGCGTAGAGGGCGCCTCGAGCGCTACCACTTTGCTCCTTTGACTTTCGTTGTAACTGCAATGGTTATCAGTGGGGCAAACTGTTTCGAAGCAACAATTTTTTTTAATGACATTGTTTATTTGCAACGTGCTTTTACTATTTTAACCATTATGTGGTCACTTTATCACCATTTGACGTAGATCCAATAGAAGCCGAGATAATTTAAATATACAGGAAATTATGCTTTTTAATGTTTCAAAAATTTTATTAAAACTCTACACGTGTTTCGGCTTATTAGGCCTTTATCAAGAATACAAGATATTACTCTTGATAAAGGCCTAATAAGCCGAAACACGTGTAGAGTTTTAATAAAACTTTTTGAAACATTAAAAAGCATAATTTTCTGTATATTTAAATTACTGAAGAATGTTTCACAAGGAACCAACCGTAGAATCAACCCAATGTATTAAATGAAGCCGAGATAATTGACGAACAATTTTTGTGCTTGTTAGCATCCCCCCGGACTTAAAAATATAGAATTTTGTGCATTGGGGATACTTAGGTGGAGTTTAGAAGGTATGCAAAAGATCAGCGAAGTAGGTGAGCTGGTCACAATAATATATGGAAAATCTCCCTGTCGCCTGGGGATATGTTAACATCACCATTGACACAGTAGAGAAATATACAGTGGACTAACTCCGTATCTACTCTATGTAGAAAAAATGGGACTTGGTGTCGTTTTGTATGCTTTAGACCAGACCACGCGCACAGAGGAGAATGGCGCCAGTTTTAAAATCGAGTAGCGAACACCGGAGCGCGGCGTACCGAACTAAATGTCAAATTTGTTGGTTATGTATGTTGTAATATAATCATAGCACAAAATTCACATAATTAACTAACTCAAAAGTAGCCATTACATACAAAGCAAAATAAGTACTTACTTTCCTTCGTCTTTAGGAGAACAGAAACTTATTTCCCCCTACTAGCAACGATACTGTTTGAACAGCCCGGAACACAACAACGTTTTTTTCCAGTACTCATTTTTTCAATCTTTTTGAACTTTTGAATACGAAAACAAATAATACACAACATGTATCCTATTTTGCAACTTTTGAACAATTGACCTTCTATTCACGCGCTATAATCGAGAACTAACTTGTGTAGCTCACGCGTCGATGGCAAGAGTGGGGGATCATGGACAAAAATGAGGGGAAGTGATCCAACTGTATATTATTAAACTGTGCCATCGATCTAAGATGGTATAACGTAGCTAGATATATTTAAGGTATCTTTCAAAAGACAACATTGTCTTGCATCGTGACGTCACTTTCCTAGTTCCTCAGGTTAACGTCAGGGGTGAGAAAGCTCAAATTGTAAATCCCCTGTAAGTCCCTTCCTATGCCTCTGAACTTTTAATCTGTTTTTTAGTTTCTCAATATAATATAAGCGCCTTCTGTTTGGTTGTGTTGCTATTGCATAATAGGTTTTTATTATTGGAAAATAGAATAGATAAGGTACATAGCCACGATAATATATGTATGTTTTTTTTACGATTAAATTCTATATACAAGGTAAGTCAGTAATTCGTGGACGGTCGATATCTCCGCAACATTTTGACATGAGGAAATGTCTTATATACTAGTTGTGGGTTGTCAAGAGGGGTATATTCTAAACTTATTTTAAAATCAGGGTGTTTCACATAGTGGTTGCAAGTTAATAGATTTTCTTGAATGTAACACCCGGTATTTTTTTATATATTATTTCTGTCATAATTCTTCTTCCAGATATACTTCTTCTCATCTATCTAGGCGGTATAGAATGTGTCGGCGTCTTTAACCTTGCGGTAAAGATCAAATACCCCGCCACTTTTTATACGGACAATAAGTTTGCAATAAACTATATAATATTATATTTGAACTTGCACGGCGGCGCACAGTGGGGCAAAAAGTTTCACTTGGGGACAAAAATAGCCAGCTGAAATTTTTACCAAATTTAATATTTTTTTTAATGCTGGTGAGAAATCTAGCTTCAACGCCCGACTGCTTTGAAATAAATAAAACATAACCCAAAAAATAAAAAATAATATTAGATAATTTTTATGCAAATTTTTTATCTAAATAAAATGAGTTTATTATCGTAAAAATGTTATTTAAGGAAATTTCAAGGTAGAAAATAGAGAAAAATACTTACATAACATAAAAATTTAATAAATCAATTTTATTGGCTAACATCGCCTGTCAGCTTTATATTTAGCCAAATATCTTTTCTTTTAAATGTTCAGGATGAATGAATTTCCAACGGACATTTGTTGAAAATTTGATAACAGCAAAACATAACCTAAAAAATCCAAAGCAATAGTAGGACATTTGTGTAACAAAGTTGTATATATATCAAATGAGCCTATTATATCAAAAAATGTTCTATAATGGAATTACAATGTAGCAAATAAAGAAAAATACTTTTGCGTAGCAAAATACTTGCAAATTTGTCTTACATCTTACCTAAAAATTACATCGAAATATAAACGAGCAGAATGTTATACACTCAAAGCTCTAAAGATAACAAAATTTAATGAATCGAATTATGGACGAGCGGAAAGGTATACACGATAATCTCAAAACCTAACAAAATCTAATCGATCGAAGTATAAACAAGCAGAAAGATATGCACGACAATTTCTAAACCTATACAGGGTGTAATCAGTTTCATATCACTAAAAAAAACTGGTAATGGGGACCAACTAGACAAACAAAAAACCTTTATGACTTTTCCCTCTAGGAGCACTTTGAAAAAAAAACCGATCTGGGTCAACATTTTTAATATTATGGTAGACAACTATTGACAACCACTGCTTTTCTTGGTCAATGGACTTGTAGTTCCCAATTATGCACTTTTAAATTGTCATAAAAAAGTGCTCGCCGGCACACGCGGTGGTCTGCGGTGTCAAAGGATCATCGACCGCCTTTGATGGACCGCCTCAACTGAACTGAGACAAGTGTAAAATGGTAAATAATTCGTTCTCTCTTCATGCACAATTGCAAGCAAATAATGGCCATAGAGGTTTAAACTGAGCATTTCTTTACATGTGTGTTTTTTAATTTGGAACAAAATATTGGATTGTTTATAATTTAGAAAATTTAAATGTGGTTTATTAACATTTGTAACATAAATCAGTGTCCTGGGTTAAAAGCTTACTACCTACCTAAATGATTCAAAATCTCTGCATCTGCATCAATACACAGTTAGGTACGTCGAATTAAGGACATATGCACTTCGTTCAACACTAAACACTAAACTATCAACTAACGTTGTCAATAAAGAAAAATAAAATAAAAACTTGGTACACAAAAATTCAAAAATAACAAAAACAACGAACGGCGGGTTGGACGTGTGTACATAACGAAACACCCGCAGTAACTAAAATATTGCACAAGTGGGAATTAGAGTATAGTTTTCTTCAGATCAGATCTAGATCTAAACCTACCTCTATTCCAGCAGTTCTCAAAAAATTTTATTGAAAATTTGCGACATTTTTTAAATTTTTTTGCTCCAAAACTATGAGCTTTAGTCCCCATGTTATATAAGGTTTTTTTGTTTGTCTTGTCGTTCCCTACCACCGGTTTTTTTTAGTGACATGAAAATAATTACACCCTGTATAAGCTAATGGATCAAACCATGAACCAGCAGAAAGGTATGCATGAGAAGCGCAAAACCTAACAAAATATAATTGGTCGAAATGTAAACGAACAGAATGATTTACACAACAAGCTCTTAACTTAATTTAATATAATAGGTCAAATAGTTATTGACCAAAAAGGTATATACGACAAGCTCTAAGCCTAACATAACTTAATTGGTCAAACCATAAAAGAACTAAAGGTTTACTTACACGACAATAAACCTTACCTAAAAACAAACAAAGAAATCTGCGAATTTACTGTAGTATTCTGATTAAATTTTTTTTAATATCTAACATGTTTATTGGGAGGGTACTTTAGAGGAACGTGGAACATGGAGGGGGGGGGGGTAATAATGGACATATATTGTGCAAATCTCTCCTCTCGAGCGATGAAAATTCGGGAAAATGCCCCGATTTCTAGAAAATTCGCTCGTTTAGCACATTTAGAAAAATGGTAAAATTGGCCAATTATAGAACAATTTTTGCCGTAATAGGTTCATTGGACATTGACATTTTTTTTTACAAAAATGTTCTGCTGTTATTTTGAATTTTGTATGTTATGTTCTACTGTTATCAAATTTGCAGCATATGTCCATAGGGCGCGTGCAAAATCTGACAGCTAACGAGAGTGGAGGGCATATAACCTCAATGTTCCAAATTAATTAATGTGAAATTCGCTGTTTTCGTTTGGTTTTTTAATTTTCTTGTGTTATCAGCTATTAAAATAAACATTTTTAAGTTTAGTTTTCATTATATATAGACAATTACGTGTTTTGTACAATAATATTTCCTTTGATTTGGCGAGATGTGTATTGTTTACCTATGTGTTTTTAGTAAATTTCTTCGTAATTAAACAATGTATGGGATTGATCTTATTATTATATATGGAGCATATTTAGATCATTTAAGATTTAAACGCTGTTAATATTTCTGCTGTCAGTTTACGACAAAAAGCCATCATATTCTGTGGTATTTGGTTGTCGAAGTCTCACCGAATGCCAATTTAAGCTTTTAAAGGTATGTGATTATTACTTAACATTGGAATTTACTGTTTATTATATAACAAAACATATTTAATAAATACATAGTAGTAAATACCTTCTGCATGCACGAAAATAAAATTATTAATTATTTCAGAATGCCATCGATTTACACCAAAAGAAGAAAAGTTTGTACTCAATCCAAAGAGCAAAACGAAAAGGGTCTTAGAGAGATCCGATCTTACTGAGTGAAAGGTGAAATATGGTCATAGTTCCAGACATTATCTTAACGGATAATGTTTATTTATAATAATTTAATTTAAATTTTATACTCTACAATTTTTATGAAAACCTGCTGAACTAGGTAAGATAACTCATCTAAGACTGACTAACAAATAAATGTATGGGTTATGCAGCCTTAATGCATTTAATCACTTTTCTTTTGAACTCTTAATTGACCACAAACTTCTTTGATGTAATTCGATGGTAATCTGAAATAACTATAACTTTATTTTCGTGCATGCGGTAGGTATACTACTATATATTTATTAAATATGTTACATAATAAGTTTTAAATTCCAATGTTAAGTAATAATTACATACCTTTTAAAGCTTAAATTGGCATTGAGTGAAACTTTGACAACCAGATTCCATACAATATGATGGCTTTTTGTGGTAAACTGGTAACAAAATAATTAACAGCATTTAAATTTTTAATAATCTAAATATGCTCTATATATAACAATAAGATCAATCCCATACGTTGTTTAAATACGAAGAAAATAACTAAAAACACATAGGTAAACAATGCACATCTCGCCAAATCAAAGGAAATATTATTGTACAAAACACGTAATTGTCTATATATAATGAAAACTAAACTTAAAAATGTTTATTTCAATAGCTGATAGCACTAAAAAGTTAAAAAAGCAAACGAAAACAGCGAATTTCACGAATATTAATTTGGAACATTGAGGTTATATGCCCTCCACTCTCGTTAGCTGTCAGATTTTGCACGCGCCCCATTGAAAATTAAAAAAAAGAAATTTGGATAAGTATAAAGCTGACAGGCGATGTCAGTTAATAAAATTGATTTATAAAAAAATTCTGGGTTATGTAACATATAATCGAATTCGAAAATTCTATTTTCTACCTTGAGATTCTCTCACTTAACATTTTTGTGATAATGGATTCATTTGATTTAAATAGAAATTTTGTACAAAAATTGTCTAGCATTGTCTAAATGTTAGAAAAAAGAATTGTCTAGTATTATTATTGATTTTTTTATGTTATGTTTTATTTGTTTCAAAATTGTAGCTGTTGGGCGTTGAAGCTACATCACTCACGAGCATTAACATTTTTTTTATTTGTCAAAATTTGAGCTGGTAACCGATTTTTGTCCACACATGTAGCTTTTTGCCCCACTATGCGGCGTTGCCACGTTATTTTACTATTTCCGAAAGAAAACCACATTTGCAACGATCTACAGTAAAACCAGCAAATGTCGTATTTTCATAAATTTGACCATCATTTCATGTTGAATGTTACCTAGTTAAGGCTTTGTGCTAATTTCTTGACCTTTCAAAATTGAACGCAATTTTACAGTGATTCAACGTTATATATTTTCCATCTGTCATAAGTAATCTCTTTTAAATGGAACACTCTATATATATATTTACTTGAAATACTGATATGATATAGTGAGTACATTTTTCTAAGGTTTCTGGAGTAAACAAATTTATTCAAAAAAATATGCATAATTTCTCATGATTTCTCAATAATAAATAATAGATAATACTCTTTAATTATAAATTGTATCGAAGTGATTCCATCTACTAAAGCAGCATTGTACTAAAATTATGCTTAACAATAAGAGGTATTTGGTATATTGGGTGATGTCATTTTATTGAAAATAAGTTAAAGTGGCCATTCCCTAGAAAGAGACATGAGAAATATTTACTATTTTTGACCATAACTTTTTTCTCTTAGTACTTATATTTAAAAAATATATAAGACTACCTAAGTAGAACCTTAACAAGAATATTGCTATGAGTTTTCACTCAATAATTTCAGTGGTTTGCAAAATGGTTAGATTAAAATTTAAAAATTATGCTAATTTTACTAGTTCGTAGTTTTATATTAAACTATTTTGCAAACCACTGAAATTATTGAGTGAAAATTAATAGTCATAGTCTTATTATGGTTCTACTTTGGTAGTAGTTTTTTCAAATACACGTACTAAGAAAAAAAAGTTATGGCCAAAAGTAATAAATATTTCCCTATCGGATGTCTCTTTCTAGGGAATGGCCACCTTAAGTTGTACATATTTACTCAGGATTTTTTAAGAATACTTTTGGCTGAAATTTGTTCATTAGGGAGATTTCTCTTCACTTGGTGCATTACCTTAGGCCTTGCTCGTTCTTAAGAACATGGGATGCTCAGCTGAATTTCACCACTTTGTGTTTTATAAATTTGTCGTGTTTGTATGTTTAATTTGTTTCTTTTAATAAAGTGTAGCATTATTAATGTTTTTATCACTAATGATTTTTCAGAGTACATTTGTGATATATGTTTGAAGCGATACAACAAAAAGCACTCGCTCTATATCCATAAGAAATATTACTGCAATAAGGACTGCGAATTTATATGCCCTAAGTTATGTGGGTACAAGACTCATTTGAAAAGTAACTTGAAGAGGCATATTATGCTGAAATACAAATTACATGGCAATTATGATGAACTACTTCCGTAGAGAAATGAACAAGTAACAACTGATGGTTCGTTGTACTCGTAGGATATTAATATTGATATACGGTACCTTCCAAGTAAAGGAGTAATGTGTACTTCTGGGCATGGAACTATTTTCGGGTGTAGGGGTAAAATTAGGATAACTCAAAATTTCGATTACCAATAATATCTCCGTAAATGCTCGTATATTAACACTCAACGTGAATTTCGCTAATCACATTCACATCATCGGGAAATAATTACAAGTGTAATTATTTTTCGATGATGAAAACGTGTTGTGTCAGTAATTGAGTGTTATGTTCAAGTGTTTTGCGGTCGGCAAATACTTCTTCAGAGGTATCGTCACTCCAAAGATTCTAGTCCCTTTTAGGTTCGGTTTTGGTGTAAACCTTGACCTCATTTTATGCGAGAACCGTTACAAAATATATTGATAACGATTTTTGCGTGAAACTTTTTGCTCTTCGCCTTTAGAGTTTTTAGGGAAAAATGGATCCTAATTTCACCCCTTGAAGCAAGTAGTCAATCCGTGTATACTTCATTTAATTTTTATTTTGTCTACAAAATTTTATTTGTACAAAAAATTCATGTGGACTGAATGTGGTTGTGGGACTAATCCTCTCTTTGGGTAATTAAAGATAATTTAAGAATAAATTATGCTATTTTGAAGGTGATATAATGTATTTATAATAACTATTACATCTGTAGTAATTGTATTTAACGAATATATCGACATTTCATCATTTACTTTGATAAATAATGTTACTTTGAAAATTCTATAATGTATTCATAAGAACTATTATATACGCTGTAATATTTTTAACGAATATATCGTTGACGTTGTATTGCCATTTTATTATATAGCAAACTCGTTTCATTATCATTTGACACATTTTTTAATACTTTTATGTGTTCAAACCGCTAAAGGGTCTAAATATTCTCGATATTATCTTCAAACGCCATCTTGACGCTGTAATATTCCAACGCAGTGGAAAGTGGAGTTGATGGTAAGAAATTACACTCTGTGCAACAACGGAGAACGTGCTGTCATTTCATGAATCTATAATGAAGTGAGCTTATGGAATCCAGACTTGGGATTCGAACTGTGACTCTAATATTTACAGTATTTCAACCTTTCGAATTTAAAGCTTTGCTCCAGTAAGAGCTGCGAATAATTACAGTGGTGGCCACAAAAGCATATAAGAGAATAGAGATTGTTACTCCTCATATATTCTTTTGGGCGTATCATTGAGCTTCAATCTATGGTGTAAATTTTTACGTGGCTAGGTAATTAATTCTTAATTTACTGTTTTAGACATATTAATAATATATATTTTTTTGTAGATATATACGTATGTGATGGATGTCAAAAGCGGTACAACAAGCAGCACTCGTTATACAATCATAAGAAATATTACTGCAATAAGGCTTGTGAATATGTGTGTCCTGTGGATTCTTGCGAGTACAAAACCCACTGGAAAAGCAACTTAAGAAGGCATATGCTCACGCATAATTTAATTACCAGTCCTAATGGGGAATATAGTAAAATAATAAATAATTAATAGTATAGCTTGTTCTTTGCAGCTTGTGTGATATGAATATTGTCTTGAAAATGATTGATATCTCCCAAGTAAACTGCTTGTTATGATACTGAACAAATGATTCAGTACAATGAATTCGGTATCTTAATAAGAATTATTGGTTACATACTTATGTTACCACAATACATTTGAATATGACTTTATTAAAACTTAATTTTTAATATTATAATGTACCATGATACTATTAATAGGACAATATGCTTTCGCACAGATTTTCCCTTACAACTAACTAGTTGAAGGCTGAAGGATCAGATAGGACTAGCGCGCATGCAAATTTTTTTGAGGCGTAAAGTAATATCACCATAACGTAAGTGTTCAGTGGCTTACCCTCCGATAGAATAAAAAATGCGATTCTCTTAGGTGAGGGGTATACCTTCAAAAAGACGTTGGGAAAAGCAACCTAAGTGAAGTTTCGACAGGTTCAAACATTTTGGAATCGATTTGTTATTTTGTTGTCAACAGAGAACCTTATTAAACTTTTTGATTTCGATGGCAGGTAATTTGTTACTAACAAAAAAGTTGCAAAATAATAAAAAGAATAAAATGTTTACCAAATGTAAAAGATTGGAAATATAAGTAATAATCTAACAAATAATTTTTGAAATTAATTAGATGATGACTAACTTTGACTGTTGTACTTTACCAACGATCTTACGTATTCGAGCAAAAAGCGCGACAGGAAATTATTATTGATAAGTAATTTTTTCAAAATAATGCATAGCAAACTATAATAACATATTTATATTGACAAAGAAATATACTGTAATCCATCTATTTATATTTTCATTTTTAACTACATTATATAAATATATGTTGTTATTTGATTAACGATATATTATATATGTCGGAGAGGCCAGAGACGAGGGGCGCTTTAGAGCGGATCTATTACATTTAGGCCACACATTGGTAAACACAATAAAATCACTTAAATAATAGTCGTATTTAACAAAGTAACATGAGGTATGATTTACCTAAACAGGTAAATGTCTTATGATTGAAAATGCAAACAATACCACCAAAATACTGGAGCTAGCAGTTCACTGCTACCAGTCCCGCGATGTCAGCTACCCTCTACGAAGTATATCTTAAGAATATGTACTTATTTACGGGACTCTCAGGCATGTTGTTCCGCTGGCCGGGAAGAGGGCTCCAGGGCTCCTAGGGACTCCAGACATTCCTTAATGCAATCGGTACTTGTTGACAACGTTCTCTTGATTTCAATGAATTATGAGTTTACAGCCGTGTACAAGACTATCGAAAGGCGCCTACGAAAGTATACACAATATGTACAGGAGAATGTCTCCGACATATATTAATATAGTAATGCATTTTGTTTACCAATTATATATATTATTATGATTCTATAATAATTTAATTTAAAATTGAATCTCCAGTCCCACTCTCATCAGGTGTTTTTGTTTCATCAGTGATGATTTCTATGTTTATACATTTATCTGAACAGGAACATAGCTCGCAACATTTAACGCCTTGAGCTAAGCAAGGGCAGATTTCTTCATCACCACAAGGTGATTTCGTGGCACATAAACAAATTAATTTCGGTAATACTCCCATTACTGTATCTCCCTCGAAGTATTAAAGTATAAATAAATAAATATTAAATATTCGGATTTATAACGTTAAAAATGCAAATAATTTTTCATTTTTTGAATATGAAATTACTTTGGTTTTAAGAAGGCGCGTTTAAAAAAAAAATAACGAGAGTTAAAAAATGTTGAGAAGTGCAGTCAAGTAATTAAAAAATGTTTGCGGGTCGATTTCCTGTCATCTTCATATTTCATTCCATCATGCAAAACGCTGGTTTCAAAGACCATGAGTATCAAAAAAGGTGAACTGTAAAAAAATTAATGTCTTAAAACATAAGTCTTGGCGATCATTTTCCATAAAAAAAACCTTTAAAAAGCTTTAGTAGAAACTGAGATATAATTTTTTAAAGATGGCCACTTTTATCCATCTTTCGACACTTAATTGCCTGTAGTTCAAAAATGGTGCGTTTTGGAAAACAATGTCAAGAAACAAAAAGTGTTTACTTTGGCTCAGTTAACCCAGTTAAAGAATGTATTTGGAAAACCATTTTTTTTTATTTTGCAACTTTTTTCTTAATAACAAATTACCTACCATCGAAATCAAAAAGTTTAATAAGGTTTTTTGTTGACAATAAAATAACAAATCGATTCAAGAAGGTTTCAATCTGTCGAAACTTCGAGGTCACTTAGGTGGCTCTTCCGGACGTCCTTTTGAGGGTATACCGCTCATCTATTTAGGTAGATCTAGACAAAAAATAAAAGAAGAAAGTGTAAAATCATTAAATATTTATTTTTCACTTAGCCCAATCCAAGATTTTACCAAGCAACCTTGATAACCACTCAACCGTACACCCTCTATCCACATGTTAATAACACCCGGTATCATCCACAAAGTCATTTGTTACACTTTAAATGTGTACATTTCCCTATAAAGGACTCATATAGCATATAGAATATACCGCATATAGCTTCTACGGTGCCCCGATTAAGTTCTTCATATTCTATTGATTCTTTAAACATTTTCAATATTAACAGACATATAATAAGTATAGTGTTTACGAAGTCAATTGAAACTGGTCAGTGTTAAAGCACAGGACCGTGCGCACTTAACTTGATATTTTGTATTATGTATTTAACAATGGTATCGAGAATCGAATAGTAGTTGCAACTATGCAGGCGAGTGCGAGACTGGCAATGTAATCAGTCTGAATGAACCATCTACGACTGCACTGGTTTAAAGATAATAAAACGAACAGGTCCTCTAGCAAAAAAAAAAAATGTGTAAATCGGTTCTCAACAGTCAACGTGAGATGTGCTGTCATTGGCCTGGATTTGAGGACAGGTGTCGACGATTGGCTGGCACTCGGGTATTCCTCAGTCCGATTGGTCGGTCGGTGTTTGAGTTATATCAGTCATTAGTCAACGTGGACTCGATATTTCTGCAGTGCAGTGTGAAAAATGATTTTGAGAACAACTTCATACCAAATGTTTTGCCTAATTCGGTCATTGTATTAGATAATGCTTCTTATCACTCGCGAATATTAAATAAAATACCAAAACAGTACGAGGAAGACATTTTAAAATTCCTGAGAGAAAAAAATATGGAAATTCCTGTAAAAGTTCCAGTAAAGCGCGAATTACTGAAATGTATAAAAGAACAGAATTTCAAAAGGGAATACGTTATTGATAACTTATCCAATATACACGGTCATACACTTTTGCGGTTACCTCCGTACTATGCATATTTAATCCTATCCTATGGTTTGGGCAACTTTAAAACATCGTTTGCGAAAATGTAATGACTCTCCAACGTTAAGCGCGGTAGTAGTTGATCGTATAAGAGAAGTAATAAATGACCTCGACAATACTGATTTATGGAAAAATTACGTTAAGCATGTAATTAAAAAAGAAAATCAATATCCAACACTACCCCCCATTGCGCCGATTATGATTCAACCGGATGATTCCTCTTCATAAAGTGAAGATTCGGACGCGTCAACTTTTAGCATTTAACTTTTTTAATATATGTTTTCAGAACAAAATAATTAGCTGTTATATTAGGTATGAAGTTTACTTTTTTATTGTTACATTTCTTGGAATATATTTTATTTAGTTGACAAGAAATTTTAATTTAAGTTACTTTGTTCTAGAGACATATTTTAATTTTGTTTTTATTAATGTTTTATCTATACAAGTATTTATTTGTGTTGTACTAATTCTTTGCTTTGGTTAAGAAACTTACATTTTTATTTTAATTTTAGAAGATTTTTAAATTTTATTTTTACTATTTAATATCCTTGCCCCTCGCCAATCTAACCTGTCCCATTCCCTGATTCCGTCAAGGATATGTTCATACCTTCTCGTTGTTCCTTGCGGAGCAATAACATATTTCAATATAGAATGGGATAACTTTAAAACTAAACCCAATAAATTTAAATATTTAGACTTTATCTGATATAATACTTCAAAAATATGTTATTGGATAAATGAACAAAAATAGCCTATCTAATAAACAAAAGATAATAAAAATTACTACAATTTTCAAAAAATTATAACATTTTAAGTTTTTATACGATTTCAATTGTGATCGTATACACTTTAAGAACACTATACCAGGCTGAGATCGGGTAGATGCGTGTTCCTCTTTTATTTATTCTATATGTCTGTTTCATACATAAAATTGTTGAATGGAAAGTAGATATACTGTATGAAGTTTCGTTGCGTTAATTGACTGTCACTCGATTAAAAAATTTCTAGCGAGAGACATTATGTTCACACCCGATCCAAGCTGGTACTTGTACGAGCATATCTCCTCTTTCATCGGATCATTAATCTGAACCAATATCGAGTGAAATATATGTTCTCGATGAACTTTTTCTTGTTCAGTTTTACTTGGGATTTACCATTGTTTTGAACAACAATTAGTAGGCAACTTATTTTTCATACTTTGTTAGTATTTATTTGCATATGTATATACTATTTTATATTTTGTTGTTATCTTTGTTCAGTTAAGCAAGGAAGGGTGCTTAATTTCGCTATTGTTAGAATTTGTGAGTTAATATTCTAATCGGTTTAATAAACATGTTTATTATTGTATTGTTGTTTTATTAACCCCCAATTGTTTGCGTCCATGTACAATCCAATTGATAATAATAATATTTTGTGATTTACTAAGAATCGGTGGGTGATGGAGCTAAACGAACATCGGATTCGCGTTTAGCACGTCGAAATACATAGGGATTACTATGCCGGATCCCGGGTTCAGATCATTTTTTTCTTTCGCGTGCCCGTGTCGATCGTTGTGATTAGTCAGAGATTACTGAGTTTATGGAAATTAGTATTTCTCCGTCATCTAAATATGACATTATCAAGTTTAGTATGTTCCTTCTAATTCCCAGATGACTTAGTTTAATTTGAGAATGTCAGAATTTACACAGTCAAATGATCTCCTTTAAAATTCTTGCAACTTCATTACCCACCAATTTTTTGTACAAATTCTAAGCTAGCCTAAATTAAGTTAAGGTATATACGCATCGTATAGTGAGGCAATGATCACCTACTGGTGTTTATTTAGATTTTGTGCAAAGTTTACAAAAATACAACGTGAAGTAATCAACATTTTTAAATAATCGTAATAATAACAATTGACTTTATTAAGAAAACGAATACATAAAACAAATATGTAGGAATTATAATTATTGACGTTTACTAAATACCAGTTGTCTTAAAAGACGGCATGTGAGGTCCCGCTCTATCACTTAGCTTTTCGCTTAAATTAAGCTCAACCGAAAATGCATTTGCTAAATTGATGGCGTACCTACATACAAATGCGTGTAAAAGAAAACCAAATAACATAGTAAATGGGAGAATAAATTTAAATAACATTAATACAACTAGATCAATGTAAAAATAAATCATGGGTACTATCCCTTAGATACCCTTTAAGTTTATACAATGAAGAGGTCAGATAGTAAAAGTTCAGATAACTAGATAAATTTCTAATTAATAATATTTAATGGCATTAAATTTAGAATTTTCGTTACATTATATGTAGAGGCTTTTTGAATGGGGGAAATATGTGTTGAGGTATTCGTAATTTGTTTACTCCTCGCATTAGTCAAGTGAACATCCCTGCAGTGTTTAATTTTATTGAATAAATAAATAGGATACCTGTAAATGTTTATTTTGTAATATAAATAATCACAATGAAGATACCAAGCGTTCTTTCATATTCAACCAATTAAATTCTCGCAATTTTGAAGAAGTGTGAGAATATCGTATCAAGCCAAAGATATCCTGATTAAAGATTTTATTTTTAAAAGTGAATTGTTATTTTAAAATGAACTATTATTTGTTTGCTTATGTTTGTATTGAAACATATTCTTTATAGGATTTTGCAAACAGCAGAAAAAATAACTATCTATAACTAAAAGAAAAAGTTTGTGTAAAAATATTAATGAAATCTGGATTCTGGTTATGCTAGCAAATTAAAATCCTAAAATGAATTTGTCAAATTTCTTATTTAACAATTCTCTATCTAACACTAGCATCCACACAGTCCCCTGCGACCATGCAAATTAAACTAGTATCTATATAACCCCCTACGATCATGAAGGTTCAGTTAAAAATGAGAACAAAGGCTTAAAACGAATTTATTTATCTACATTGCCTTTAAAAAATTTTCATTCTAATGGATTATATTTTCATGAAATCTATCATTCGGTTTCTTGGAAATGCAGAATAAGGGCGAAAGACGTTTCAAAGGCTAATAAGCATTTCCAAGAAACAGAATGATAGATTTCATGAAAATGTAATCCATTAGAATGAACATTTTTTAAGACAAGGTAGATAAATAAATAAATTCGTTTTAACTGAATCTTCATGATCGTAGGGGGTTATATAAATACTACTTTAATCTTCATGGCCGTAGGGGACTGTGTAGATGCTAGTGTTAGAATGAGAATTTTCAAATAAGAAATTAGACAAATTCATTTTAAGATTTTAATTTGCTAGCATAACCAGAATTCAGGTTATCGAAAGAATGCAAAGATTTCATTAATATTTTTACACATAGTTTTTCTTTTAGTTCTCACATATAGTTATTTTTCTCTGGTCTTTGCAAAATCATCCAAAAAATACGTTTTAATACAATTGTAAGCGAACAAA
Source organism: Stenurella melanura (assembly GCA_963583905.1). Classification (NCBI taxonomy): domain Eukaryota; kingdom Metazoa; phylum Arthropoda; class Insecta; order Coleoptera; family Cerambycidae; genus Stenurella; species Stenurella melanura. The sequence goes on from OY757309.1 coordinate 8,500,365, forward strand.
TAATAATTGGTGAAAATCTGTTGTTTTTATCAGTCAATGTCAAATATAATTTATTTCATACTAATTCATAAAAATTGTCTTGGTTTTGCATGAAACATCTTTATGAGTGGCTTTATGTCTTTCTGATGAGCCCCAGAGTAAGGACGGAAAACGTTTTAAAGAATTTGCAAGAAACTGAATGATAGATTTCATGAAAATATAATCCATTAGAATGAACATTTTTTAAGACAAGATAGATAAATAAATTCATTTTAGGGCTTTGTTCTCATTTTTAACTGAATCTTCATACCGTAGGGGGTTATGAAGATACTAGTTTAATCTGCATGGCCGTAGGGGACTGTGTGGATGCTAGTGTTAGAATGAGAATTTTCAAATAAGAAATTAGGTAATTATTTTTAGAAAAGGGAAAAACAATGCTTTTAGATGTTTCAAATAAAAACTGTATTTTTATACACTCTACATATGTTTCGGCTTGTTAGGCCTTTCTCAAGAGCATTACAGATGAATACTAAAGCTATGAGGGCGGTTGTTCTAAAAATAAATGCAATAATACCCAAACATGTGAAATTACGGGGATTTCAAGTAATAAAACTAAGGATCTACCTACTCGGAATATAATTCAATGGGCTATTCTTAAAACCTTGTCTATCGTAGGAGTCTTTATGAAATTTAGTTGGTCATTGGTGGTACAAGTGTTGCTTTTAAGGGATTTTTTTATTTCTAATTGTTCAAGGAGGTTTAAGCGTTTTCCTTTTCTTTCTGAATGGATTAAATTAATATTCTCTGTGTCGATAAAATGATTATTTTCAATGCAATGTGTGTGTTTTTGGTGTTGTTTAAAATAGATTGTTTATGTTCTTTTACCCTATTAGCTATACTTCTGCCACTCTGGCCAATATATACCGCGTTACAGCCCTTACATTTAATTTCATAAACCCCCGATTTGTTGACTATTTATTTTTTCTTTATTGTTAACTAAAATACTTCCTAAATTTGTTTTGTTTACACTTATTGTGGAGATGCCTAACTTATTTAATTTTCTACTTATCTTATCACTAAACCTAGGAATATAATTAATAAAATTGTATTTTGTTGTTTTGTTGGTTACAGTAAAAAATTCCTTTTGAAGTAATTTTTGCTGTTTGTTTTTAAGCATGTTCTCTATTAGTGACTCCTTATATCCATTATTTATTGCAATCTGTTTGATTATGTTTAATTCTTTATTAAACTCATCTTCGTCTAAGGGGAAATTTGTGAGTCTATGTATTAGGCTATGAAAGGGAGAGAGTTTAATTTGCCAAGATTGTTGTGAATTATAATGTATGACTTTGTCGGTTGTAGTGGGTTTTCGATATATACTAAATTTTAATTGATTACGATGTTTTTTAATATTCATATCTAAAAATTTTAATTGACCATTTTTTTCTTTCTCTAATGTGAACTGGATTTTACTATTAATTAAATGAATTCAATAAATTAAGGAAACTACTTAAATTCCGTTCTGTACCGGTCCATATGCAAAAAATAGAAATCAGGTAAATTCATTTTAAGATTTTAATTTGGTATCATAACCAAAATTCAGGTTATCGAAAGAATGCAAATATTTCATTAATATTTTTACACATAGTTTATCTTTTTGTTCTCATAGATAGTTATTTTTTGCTGCTGTTTGCAAAATCGTATAAAGAATATGGTTAAAGATTGTATTGTTTGAACACGGCTAACATCTATCATTGTAAGGCATGGGCTGTACACAACGTCTGTAATTTAAATGATTTAGCCTCTAATAATACAATTTAACTTTTTTATTTAAAATATATCTACATCTATATAAAAGTCTAAGGTTGCTAATAAACATTCTGATTATATAATTTCCGTGTTGAGTCAGTCGCAAATTTTAAACCATGTACAGGCCCAAACTTTTTATATGATTGACTATTTGTAGCTCGTTCTCTTCCACTTTGATTTTTAAATGATCTAGATCCATCTGTCTCTTATTTTACACCTAGACAGTAAAATAGTAGATTTAGCTGGATTAATTTTTAAGCAATGTCTGTGAAATATTTGTATCAAATTCATGATACCGGCATTTAATATTTGTACAGCATCATCAGTTTCGCTAGGTTTAAAACAATACTAAATTTGAGTATCATAAATATAATAATAATAGGAATAGTAATGGGCCTAATATGGAGCGCCGGATAACAACACACATGACAGTGGCTGAGGAAATAGGTTATTGATTTTAACTATTTGCTATCCGTTCTGAAGATAACTACAGAAAAGGGAACATTATCCGGCACCTGTGTGAGTGAAAATACCAATTAACAGACTGGTTTATAGTATCGAAAGTTTTGGTATAATTTAACAGATCTGAAGCATTATACGTAAAAGGAGAGTTTTATTTTGGACAAGAATTACAACTACTACTGAGGTAAATTTTGCTATGTTGGGCATCGTGCGCAATAAGTTGAAATAATTGCTTGCGTTGTTAATTAAATAGTAAACACCCATGTTTCGTTTGTATGATTGTGAAACCGTTGTAATTATATTATTAAATATTTTAGGTTTTAATTTTCAATGCCAACACTGCAATAAGCGCTATTCAAAAGAGGATTCCCTGGTGATGCACAGAAGGTATACGTGTAAAGAGAGTAGTATAGATTCTAAATTCAAGTGTACAGCTTACAATTGCGAATACAAGACTAATTTCAGGTATAATTTTAAGAGACACATTACAATGCACTATTCTAAAGGCGATTTTTTGAACAATGAGTTATTAGAATATATACAATAAAAGATATTGCTTTCGTTTGATTTTTACCCTCGAACCTACTAATTAAACTGATGTACAGGATGCCTCAGCGTGCGTCCTCCGAGTACTCTGACTATCTTATGGAAGATATGGAAAGTAAAAAAAATTGGTGCTAGAGCACAAAGGCCACGTTAAAAAATAAAATTATAAAGATATATTTGAAAACTCCATTTAATAGTTGAATTGAACCTCAGACGAAATAGATTGAAGAAATATCTAAGGTATAAATGATAGCACTGAAGGTCATTCAAGAAGAAGGAAAGCAAAGATAATATTTGAAATCATTAGCTTTTAATTATAAGAATATTAGTCCAAAAAAACATTTCAAAAACATGGATTGTTCTCTTAAATAAGGACTATTTCGTTTATGCAAATAACTATATTTATTTTGTCAAAATATTAGCGACGTTCTGGTGCAATACTTGACACCATTATCGAGCAATGTATTAATTCATGGCATTTACTTATACAGATTCAGCAAATTTAGTTTAAGGTACGTAAACTTGTTTCTGCGCAGATAAACCACGCCTTGTCGTAGAACAATGCAGGGCATTGGTATAAAACAGTAGCGCCATCGCTTGAACGCGTCGAATTGAGAACAGCGCACCTATTCTGGTTTTAATAGCGTATCTGTTTAGATGTGTGGGAATAAAATAAGTTAATCTCAATTTCGTTATTAAAATGCCGTGTGTTTATACAACTGCAGAAAAAGTGCAAATTGTGAAGTGGTACTTCGGGGGCCATTCCACTGAAGACACAATAAATTTATTTACTGTGGCATATCAAGACAAACCAATCCCCTCAGCTAGCATAATTGCATACATTATTAAAAAATTTGAGAATTTCGGGTGTGTCGTGAATTATTGTAAAAAATGCTGTCAACCCGAACCCCGTCATCAACAAATGAGCGAAGAACGTGAAATTCGCGAAACTAATGTCTATGCTCTTATTGAAACTAGTGAACCTTGTTCTAGCAGGCAAATTGCTGATGAAGTTGACATGAAGGAAATAACTGTAAGAAATATTTTGAGAAGAAATGGGTACAGTTGTTTTAAAGTTCAAACAACGCAAGAAATATTTCCCGGGGACAATTTCAAACGAATGGAATTTTGTGAAATCATGATAAATATAGTGAATGAGAATGAAAACTTCTTAAAGAATATATTGTTTACAGATGAATCATCCTTTTTATTACATAGGAAATACAATCCATCCGTAGTACTATATTGGTCTCGGAAAAATAAACATTTGAGTGATGCTGTGCGAACTCAGTATCCTCAAAAGTTGAACGTTTGAGAATTTTAGACAATCATATTATAGGCCCATTGCTAATCGATGGCAATTTAAATGGCAATAAATATTTAGAGCTTTTGCAAAACCAAATAATTCCTGCAGTTCAAAATCTTCCTGCCAACTTTGACGACATTTGGTTTCAACAAGACGGCTGCCCAAGTCACAATACCTTAACTGTTATTAATTTTCTGGAAAGAACATTTCCCAATCGTTTAATAGCTACGAGGGGAATGATAAAATGGCCCCCCAGGCCACCTGATCTAGCACCCCATGATATCTTTCTGTGGGGTTTTTTAAAGGACACCGCGTACAAACATGCGTTTGTACTCGCCAATAATTTAGTTGAATTACGGGAAAATCTTATCCTAATTTGTGCAAGCGTTACTCCAAATCAACTCAATGATATAAGAAGTTCATTCTATAATCGGTTTGGCTATTGCTTGGCACAAGAAGGTGGTTTGTTTGAATCCTTATTTCATTAATTTATTGTTTGATAATTATTAGTTGATTTTACTTTCTGAGGGTTATTTAATTTTATTTTAATATTCTGTTTTTGCAATTTAATAAGAATAATTTATTTTTTGATAATTATTAGTTGATTTTAGTTTCCCAGTTATTTAATTTTATTTTAATGTTCTATTTTCATTTCGGTTTTAATAAGAATTATTATTTTATTTCCATAGCATTTACGACTAAAAAAGAAACGGCAGAAATGCTTTCAATAGAAGAAATTATTTGTCAAAAATGTGACAAATAACTTCTTCGCTTTTGACGAAAATATTGTCTCGTTTCGTATCAGAAATTATTACCTACGTCCGCACACATCCTTTGTTCATGCCGTTCTAAATTCAATTCATTGTGTGCCTTTGCTTTCACGATTTATGGAACTAGCGGGGCGTGGTCAATTACATCGTTATTCCTATACCCTAAGCTGCATTTTTCGAATCTGTATATTCACTTTAATGTTGACAGATAGATTAACAAATCACATTTTAAATCAGTGAATTATTTGTTTATTTATTACAATATCCAACAGGAATAGACCCAATTACAGGATAAAGAGAGAAATAGTACAATTACAAATTAATTAAAATACAAAAAAATATCAAAACATTATACATACAGTAAGCATATTAACTTATTTTAAAGTAAAATGTGAGCATGTTAAAAAAAAAAGTTAAAAGCAAGAAAAGAAACATAAGTGAAAAGTGACAGTCTTTAGCATGAACACTAGTTTCAGTTAAAATATATTTCTGTATTTGCGATGTGGTAGTGCAAAATATATCAAGTCGACTTTCCAGGTTTGTGTAGTTAAGGTACATTTGATAAGCGGTGATGATATAAGAATATTTGTTTTGGCAGCAGGAGAATGAAAAACGTTGCTATTTCTTGAGGAAATTCTAGATAATTTGTGTATGATTTGATTGGAGAGTATGATGCAATAAAGACGATTATTTACTGTTTTATACAAAAATATTATAGAGGCAGCTACTCTCCTTTTGTCCAGTTCGCAAACATTTAAGCGATTAAGCCGTATTTCGCGGGGAACCCGATCAGAGGATAATAAGCGTAAAGTCTTTAAACGAGTCTGGTTCGTGCAATATGATACCCTGAAGATTATAATTATAGAGAAATATGTTATGCTTTCTAGTAAAGGACAAGGTAGTACATTTCTGTGCATTCAGTGGTAGTTTATTGATAATACACCAGTCATTAAGTTTATTTACATTATTTTGCAATCTCCCACACTTCTCGATTGATGTTATTTCGAGAAATATTTTTAAGTCATAAAGCAACGTTTCGGCATCAAAATCGGTCGTAATATCGTCCACAAACAAGGTAAAGAGAAGCGGACCCAGTATACACCCTTGGGGAATACCTGATTCCTGCAGGAATTCGACGGACCTGTAATTTAAAGAGTGTCTTGAAGAATAGAACAAGCTATCATATCAATTGAATCAATTAATTTAATAATTGATTTTTCGGTAAAATTTTCAAAAATCTGAAGAGAAATAGTATAGCTGCACTTGCCATACAATGCTCTTGATCAAGTTACACTACAGTGGTGGGCGGTAATAGATTGCGTATTCTTTAATTGTTTACATATGATTATTTTATGTGGTAGGAAAGTTGACATTTTTTTATCATTATACTTTATCTAATGTCACTAATACTTTCAGGTCTGCCATACTGTTGCCAAAGATGTGGCAAAGGTTACAAAGTAAAAAGATCGCTGAGGAGGCACGAGCATTTCGAATGTAACCGAGACGCCGCAATATATTGCTCGTTCACCAATTGCTACTTCAAAACTAAAAGGAAATACTTGCTTGCTAAACATTACACATCAAAGCATAATTCCATTTGTTAAATATTTTGTGGTTCGACTCGTATATCATTTATAAGGGCGTTAGTGTTTAAATCATTATTATATTTTACTCTATCAAAAATGAGGTGAGGTTAAATTATGCCTTTTATTAGTGAGCGTTTCTGATTATATTCTTTATAATTGTCGTCTAGTCATCTAAACACATCTTCATTTACTCATATAATGAATATTTTTCAAACTGTAGTATAATTCAGTCTGTATAAAAAGGTAATGTAATATATCAAAATTATCGGTGTTGTATATAAACTAAATAAAACTAGCTCTTTTGGCATTTAGTATCGATTTATTTCTTGGGACCAACTAACCAATTTCTTGAACTCATAAGTAACTAGCTATTGAATTCTAAAACGGCTCTACAAATGAAGTGTTTTGCAATAATTACCATTCTACGCGAACTGGTTGGGTATGAACAAAAACAATAATGGCTCCAAAACTGAACCGTGAGGGATCATGATTTTTGTATTATGATTCTCATATTTTAACCAGTCCATGTTTTTACAGGTTTGTCATGAAATTAGTCTACTTTTTAACAAAATATAAATTATAATATTGTTTTTGACTAACTTAATTTAAAGAGAGATGGAGTGGGAGAGGCGCTGAACAAGCTACCTATTATTATACCCTTCGCAAATACAATACGAAGAGTATATTGCATTCGATTGGCACATATTGCTCGTAGAGAAAAAAATTTCATATCACTGTGTTGGCGATCGAATTCTGAACAACGTTCAAAATATTCGTCCATCTGTCTGTCTATCTGTCCATCTGTTCGTTCGTCATGTTTCTTGAAAACACGGTAACTTAAGAACGAAAAGTCAAATTGTAGTGAAAAAACAGTAAGTTAGAGCCAGCTAGAGGAAGGACCCAAGTGTTTTTGAATATAATCGATCAATAAATAAAACAGTTGTTACTTATATAAATATATAATTAAACAAAAAATGTTTGTTTACAAGAATAACTGCGAAGAGTATCCTATGTGTAGAATGTGCAACAATTAAATAAAAAGTGCAGTAAATCAGCGAAGAGTATAATGGTTAGCTTTTATTTAATAAAAGATCCAACAGATATGGAACCCAAATCGTCTCGCACTTACTTGTGTCCAGAGGTATAAAATCTTTCATATTTCTAATTATGAAACCCAGACTCTTGTACGTAGTTACTACAGTATTGTTAATAAAATATGTAAAAGTTTGGGGTCGTTGGTAAGTCCAAAATCTTTTACTAGATCAGGGCGATTTAAAATGAGACAAGAATATAGCCATAGACGAACGTGTAATTCTGAAGACAAAATATTTACTGATGTTAAGTGGTAGGTGGTTGTCAGTATACGACAAACTTATTAAACCTGAGTTATTTTGGAGCATAATGTAATCGCAGAGAGATCTAACTTAGCGACAGTATCATTAATGAATGAATATTAAGAAAGAGGTCCAGGAATCGAGCCTTCAATTTTTTTTAAACTGCATATGATATGAAATTCTTACGAAAAAACAGTAACAAAAGTCCCATTCATATTCTACATCCACGTAGTGGATGTGGAAGCGTAGTAATATTAAAAAATATTTCAAATTTTTTTTCGTTCAAATAGGCTTAGAATGTATGAAACGTCGAGATTTTAAATTTGAGGGAAAAAAATCTGTCTGTCGGTCTCTAACCTTTTTTTTCCTTTGGATGCATTATAAAAAGCACATAGTTTGGGAACTCTGGAGCATTTCTTGGCTAATTTATATCGTAATGAATACGAAAGGTTTCAAACAAACGGTAATAAGCTTTCAACTTTATGTAGAGTATTCTGATGTAGGAAGCATTGTTTTTGAGTAAAATGCAAATACATAGATTTTGTTTCATCAATTGAAATATCACTGACTTCAAAATGCTGTATCTTGGATAATATTTATCAAAAATGGACCTAATGAATCCCAAATTCTCAACAAAAATGTCATAATCTCTTTAAAACATCTATTTTTCGTTTAAGTACTCACCGTTTGAGATTTTTAGAAAATTGCTATGGAACCTGTGGTAAATAATTCGGTTCATAAACGGGTAAGTATCTGAAGATGGACATCTATATTAACTTTCATTGACACCCTAATTCTCTTATTACTTTCCTCGTTTAGAGCAGGAAAGTATTGTAATCGTGAACGATATTCTCTCAAATTTCTGCTGATTTTCATGTTTCAGTATGTATGTTGGCGTTATATCTACCAAATTATCTCGACGAAGAAATGAGATATGTGTAACGTTCTTTGCTTGGGTAGCTAAAACAGTTTAGTTCTCGTAAACATTTCTTTCTCTGGTTTCCGTATCTTCCACGGTCTCTAGACATTATTTATTCATACGTATGCGAAGCGGGCAAGAGTGTAATGTCACAACGTAACGGCTACTTTTTATCTCGTCGTGGCGACGATGTTCTCGATGTGATCGGGTCCGGCTTTGAGAACGCCAGCGCAACACGCTGCGGTTCCTATCGATCGGTTTATATCACCTCCGGTTCGGTGATGTCGCTGAGTACCAGGGGAGTACCTACAGCGGTGTAAAGGCTTCGGATAAATAACTTGTCAACACAACAAACTCCAGCTTAACACACTGCAGAACCTAGAGGTCCACTTATATTAGGTCCGACTCGGTAACGCCGCAATTGAGTACTATTACTAATATTAGTCCAGCTCAACATCCTGAAGACCAATGCCAGAAGAGCACTAATCTGTATTGAATTTCGTCGTGCTTTTATACCCGAAATTCCCTTGCGTGGTTCAACTTTGGGTGCGTGTGCAAAACGCTGGTAGGGATAAACGGAAATCTAGTAATGTGACATGAATTTATGAATGCCACGTCATTACATGTGTTTCTGTTGAAAAATATATCGCGTGTACAGCCTAAAAAAAATAATTTATAAAAACAATGTAATGGATGATAGCAACTTGTAGCATGTAGTTTAACAAAACTGTCAAGAAAGAAACCTTACGTGCTTTCCGAAAAATATACAGAATGGACACTTAAAAAAATATTAAAGGAAATAATAAAACGGAGAGCGTTAGTATTTTTTATGATGTAGTTATTACAACTGTCAATATGCTATAGTTTTAATGAAAAATATACTATACCGTAATGAGACTATATGAACTGCACTGTAATAGTACCTTCTTAAATATATAATTGAGGGATTTTTAACTATGAAAAGCTTTGTAATAATATTGATATATTTTTTAGAACCATACGCATGTAAGAAATGTGGAAAGAAATATAAGAGTAGACAGTGTGTGTACCATCACGCAAAAATTTACTGTGGCAAACAGGCTTCGATATTTTGTGTACACTGTCCATACAAAACTTACATTAAGGCTAACTTAAAGCGCCACATCACCTTGAGGCATACGAAAAAAGTAAAAGATGAACCTGTGTAATGTCACGTCGACAGATATTGCCTAAGTTATGGAACAAAGTACTGAGATTAAAATTTAGTGCCAATTTTGTTCAACGTTGTTTCGTCCGGGGGAAATATATATATGTAGTCATATTGCAACTCATTGATAGTAATATAAACTTTTTTAAGGTCTGAAGGAAAAATTCACTTGCTATACCTGTGGAAAATCATATACAAACAAAAAGTGTCTGTATATTCATCAGAGAATATACTGTGGAAAGCAGCCATCGTTAGTATGCCGGTTCTGTTCGTACAAGACCTACATAGGTGGAAACTTGAAGAAGCACATGCTCCGCCACAAGAAGTTAACTCAAGGGAACACACAGTAAATATCACCTCCAATTCAGTGTAACGAGCTATAAATATAGTAAAGATTTTGTATAATAGTAGTAGTTGTCATTATTTCTTTCAAATGTTCAAAAAACTACTTGAATCCCATAGAAATAGATGCAAAATAATTCTTAACATATAGTCCCTTCTAATTGGTCAATAAATCGCTGTTTTATGGAAATACTTCCCACAGCTATTAGACCTGTAAAAAGGGAGGATCTGAGTTGTTTTAACATTATTTTCATCCCCGCAGTTCTAAAAAATCGGTTAAGGTATTTACACAGAACCTCCCTCTTTATTTAATAGTGAATTATTTTTTGTTTGCTTATACTTGTAATGAAACATTCTTTATAGGATTTTGCAAACAGCAGAAAAAAAACTATATTCATACAAGACGGTCACCCTAAAACATTATTAATTAAGAGATGACATGAGAATTATAAACGCCGTGCAGTTAGCCCTATTATTACAGAGAAAATCTTTTTTCCATCATCTACTGCATAGTAATGGGGGAAAATTTTCTTCATTTTTTTTTTATTTTCGAAACATTTGTTTATTGAAATAGGTTTAGAATATATCGAAATGTGTTAATTTTTTAATGTTTAATTTTTCTTTTTTGACTCATTTTTTGAGCAATAGAATACTTACGGTGAAATTTAACATTTAAGATCTTTCGTATTTTAATGGTTGTACATTATGTTTTCGGGTCGTTGATTACGAATATGATGTTCGCTTTACCCAAGAGTGGTCCAATTTTGAGAAGTTGGCCATTTTTGGGGTTTTTGAAAAATTTTCGAAGTTTTTATTACATATTTTATTAAACTATATGACCATAGTATTCTAAGATTTTTGAATTGATAAATAAAGAAGTATTAATTTTATGAATCAATTTAAAAAAATTCATTATCTTACTAATCTTACTAATATAGAAAATTCAATATGTTTGTTTGTTTGTTTGATTGATTATAACTCAAAAACTGCTTGACCGATTCAGCTCAAATTTTCAAAGAATATTGCGTCAAAAATATGGAAGGTTATAGGACTAACATAATGCCATTAAAGTAATTTTTGTGAAAATTGCATTAATTTTTGTGCTTAAAGACTGGAAAAATCAATTTTCAAAAAATTAGTAACGAGTATTTTATCTCTTATATACTAAATCAAAATTAAGGTTTTTAGTCAATTTGCTTCAATTTGGGCAGTTAGACGTTGTAAAGTATTGCTTTGAGAATACTTGAAAAAAGATTTAGTCATTTCAAGCAAAACTCAGATGCAGATCGAATTTTGTCCACAAAAATTCATTTCTGAATTACTGTGCGCCTATGGATACTTGTTTAATTGGCAATAAAGAAAAATCACAAGTGATATTTTACACATGTTCAACTATTGGATTTTGAAAATATGGTCAAGTGTTATTCATTGTTAGTGACAATGGATGAAAATTGACTTACGATTGCAGAAAAAGTAGAAGTAGTGAGTGAGTTTAGTAGGTGACAATGGGCGCTCTTTTCGTGAAGCAACCGAGGAATTTAATACAAGGCATCCAGATCGTCTCTCAATATCTAATATGACAGTACTTAAAATAAATCAAATGTTTAAGGTAGATGGAGGAGTGAATAGAAACGTAGCAAACCGAAACCGATATCATGTTTATGATGAAGATGTCTAAATTTTTTTGAGAAATAATGAAAATAATGCAAAGATGACTCTTAGATAAATGTCTCCAATTTTAGGTATTTCTATTCATAAAATTCTAAACTGTTTGAAAAAAAAAATGAAATACAGCCATTTAAATCATAGTCTCTCCATACCTTGGAGGAGGGAGATCTGGTGAGGAGATTGGAATTTTGTTTAAGGCTTCAAGGAGAAATATTAAATGAAAGTGTAATGTGACAACGTAACGGATACTTTATATCTCGGCGGGGCGACGATGTTCTCGATGTCACCGGGACCGGCCTGATATAAATAACCATGATAACTCCAGCTCAACACGCTACAGAGTTCCTGTTGATCGGCTTATATCCTCTCCGGTTTGGTAACGTCGGTGAGCATCCGGAGAGTACCTACGGCATCGTAACGGCGTCGGATAAATAACTTGTCAACACAACAGACTCCAGCGCAACACACTGCAGAACATAGAGGTTCCACTTATATTCGGTCCGACTTGGTAACGTCGCAATTTAGTACTATTACCGATATTAGTACACCTCAGAATGCTGAAGACTAATGCCAGAAGAGCACACTGGTCTGCACTGAATTTCGTTTTGCTTTTATATCCGAAATCCCCACACATGGTTCAACTTTGGGTGCGTGTGAAAATGCGCTGGCAGGGATAAACGCAAATCTAGTAATGTGACATGCGGTTATGAATGCCTTATTACACATGCTTTGGTGAAAAATATACCACATGGACAGCCTAAAAAGAATAATTTTTAAAAACAATATAATGGATGATTGTAACTTGTAGTATGTAATTTAACAAAATTGTCAAGAAAGAAACCTTACATGCTTCTCGAAATATATACAGAATGGATACTCCTAAAAATTATTTTAAAAATAAGTATGACGGAGAACGCTGGTATTTCTTATGATGTAGTTATTACAACTGTCGATCTGCTACACTTTTAATGAAAAGTTATTATTTACAAATATCCTATACTGTAATGAGACTATATGCCCTGCACTATAATAGTACCTTCTTAAATATATAATTGAGGGATTTTTAAGTATGAAAAGCTTTATAATAATATTGATATATTTTTTAGGACCATACGCATGCAAGAAATGTGGAAAGAGATATAAGAGTAGGCATTGTGTGTACCATCACTCAAAAGTTTACTGTGGTAAACAGGCCTCAATATTTTGTGCATACTGTCCATACAAAACTTACATCAAGGCTAACTTGAAACGTCATATCGGCTTCAGACATATGGGAAAACTAAAAGATGAATCTGTGTAATGTCACGTCGACAGACATTGTCCACGTTATGGAACGAAGTGCTGAGATTAAAATTTAGTGCCAATTTTGTTCAACGTTGTTTCATTGTGGGGCAATATATATGTAGTCATATTGCAACTCATTGACAGTAATATAAACTTTTTTAAGGTCTAAAAGAAAAATTCACTTGTTATACCTGTGGAAAATCATATACAAACAAAAAGTGTCTGTATATTCATCAGAGAATATACTGTGGAAAGCAGCCATCGTTAGTATGCCGGTTCTGTACGTACAAGACCTACATAGCTGGAAACTTGAAGAGGCACATGCTTCGTCACAACAAGTTAACTCAAGGGGACGTGCAGTAAATATCACCTGCAATTAAATGTAACGAGCTATAAATATAATAAAGTTTTTGTATAATAGTAGTGTTTGTCGTTATTTCTTACAAATATTCAAAAAACTACTTGAAACCCATAGAAATACATACGGACTAATTTTTAACATATATTCTCTTCAAATTAGTTAATAAATTGCTGTTTTATGAAAAAACTTCCCACAGCTATGAGACCTGTATAAAGTGAAGCATCTGGGTTTTCTAAACATGATTTTCAGCCGGCCTCCTCCCCGCAGTTTTAAAAAGGGGTGGATGAATTTTAGCGCTTTTTCGCCTTTTTTGCTATTTTAAGGAAAAACTATGAATTTTGGTAAAAAAATATCAAGAGAACGTAACATTTCCTACAAATTCAATCATTACATTTTTGTCCGAATACCGCATAATTTTGCCGCTAGAGGGCGCGGAAAAAAAAAAATTAGACTTTTGAGCCTTTCTTAGATTTTCAGTCAAAATTATGCATTTTGGTGAAAAATATCAGGAGAGCAAAGTTGTAGAGCATAAAATTTCCTACAAATTTTGCCTCTATGTGTATTTTCGAATTTCGCATAATTTCGCCGCTAGAGAGTCTATTTAGATTTTTCCTTCGCGCCCTCTGGCGGCGAATCCATGCGAAATTCGAAAAAACTTGAAGAAACGTAGAGACAAAATTTGCAGGAAACTTTATGTTCTACAACTTTGATCTCCTGATATTTTTCACCAAAATACATAATTTTGGCTGACCATCAAAAAAGGCGCAAAAGTTTATATACAGGGTGTCACTCAACTACCAATTCCTTGTCGAAAATGGAGGTAGGTTCTTCATATAAAATTTATCAAAATAAGCCTGTCTTGCCTCACCAAAATGCATAGTATTTCCTTTAAATAGAGAAAGGCGAAAAAGTGCTAAAATTCATAAATATGCATGTATTAAAATTCATATATATGTATATAATTGTCGAAAACCACCCTTTTTTAGAACTGCGATGGTGAAAATCATGCTTAGGCAACCCAAATTCTTCATTTTTTACAGGTCTCAGAGCTGTGGGAATTTGTTCCATAAAACAGCGAATTATTGATTAATTTGTAGGGATTAATGGATGAAAATCGTCTTACGATTGCAGAAAAAGTAGAAATAGTGAGTTTAGTAGGTGACAATGTGCGCTCTATTCGTGAAACAGCCGAAGAACTTAATAGAAGGCGTCCAGATCGTCTCTCAATATCCAACATGACAGTACTTAGAATAAATCAAATGTTAATTCTACAGAAGGAGTGAACAAAAACAAAACAAACTGAAACCGATGTCATGTTTATAATAAAAATGTGTTAAATCTTTTGAGAAATAATGAAAACAATGCAAAGATGAGTCGTAGGCAAATGTCTCAAATTTTAGGTATTTTTATTCATAAAATTCGTGACTGTTTGAAAAGAAATGAAATACAGCCATTTAAACCAAAGTTTCTCCCTGCCTTGGAGGAGGGAGATCTGGTGAGGAGGTTGGAATTTTGTTTATGGCTTCAAGGATCGTAGATTTATGGAAAAAAAATATATGGGCTGATGAAGCAACTTTCACTACTAACGGCACCGTGTCTGCTTAAAATAGTAGATATTGGTCATTTGACAATCCTCAGTGGGTAATTAATTGCAAAAAATTGTATTCTGAAAAAGTGAACATGTTTTTGGGATTATTGGTGATAATTTGGTCCGTTCATTTTCTTTTATGGAAAATTTGACGGCAGGTAGACTGTTGCAATTTTATAGGACCACTTTTATAGAGGCGCTTGAAGAACTTATTCCCCTCAACTTATACTTCGACATCTTTTTTCAATTAGTGGATTGGATTAATGATCGTTTTTACCTCATAGATGGATAGGTCACAATAGCCCCCTCATTGATTGGGCTCCCAGGTCTCCGAACATCATACCCCTAGATTTTTTTTTGTGAGGAACACTTAAAGAAAAAGTTTGCGTAACAAGACCAACAAACAGCCAAAAGTTGTGCGAGAGAATAAGAGAGGCCTGTGAAAAGGTAACTCCACAACAACTGAGAAACGTAAGAGTGAATTTAAGGAGACGGGTTGAAAAATGTATTTTTTCTGAAGGTGATTTGGTCGAAAAAGGTGTAATTTAAGTGGAATGTTATAGTAATAAACTGATTTTCCAATTTGCATTTTTTTAATATTTTTATTTTCATGGAAATTACGATTTTCTCAGATTTTTATGAAACTTGGACGTGGAAGTCTTAAGCGATTCTGAATAACTTTTTGTTATAAAATTATTCGTTAAAAAAATGCCTGACTTCTTTACTTTTGGAATTACATATCGAATCATGGTAGACCTTGGAAATTTACCACGAAGTTGTTACTGCTCAAAATAAGTGACATCCAGTCAAATTACCATTTGACTAAAAAACATCTATATTTTCTGCAACATGGTAAAATTCCTGGGAGCTGTGATCTTATTGGGCACACTCTGTATAAAGTTTTTTCCAGAAATATACCCCCTCCGAGCTAGAGCAAAGAGTAAAAAAAGACAAAAATGCGTTTCGTTTCATGGCAGTTATTACAAAACGGTGGAGTTTTGGAGATTCAAAAACTGCTTGAAACGACTGTCATGTGACAGGAAGTCCCAAAGAATTGAAGAAGGAAAAAATAAATATAAATGATTAATTTTTTTAAACATTTCAAATAATTCATTCATCAAATAAATTGCGTATTGCGCTTGTGCCTGAGTGCCTGGGCTGTCGACCGCCCCCTCCAAGAGTATAAAGTTTATTTTCATAAAATTAATTTTTATTTTTCACGTATGCCAAATAAAATAAAATCGTAATTCTGTGAATAGTGTTTTGTGATATTTTTAACCCCCTCCTCACGTATTGAGGACCTTCGTACACATGTGACATGTGCCCTTGCCGCCCCTCGGTACAAATCACCATAGCCACCAACAAGTGTCAATCCGCCACTGCATTAAATGCACCTTTTTCAGCTATATAAAAACTGTGTAAGACAACAAACCTGTAATATCTGATTTGTTGTTAAATGTACTGCTATATAAAATATGAAAGTGAAAACTAATATTATTTTATAAAATAGATTGTTTTTTAGGTAAATACAGATGTGAGAAATGTGGAAGAAGTTATGCAACAGAGATATCATTGTACTGCCACGTGCGTAGACACTGTGGAGTCGAAAAAAATTATTCCTGTACGTATGGCCCTTGCATCAACATTAGAAGAAAATATACTCTCTATAATTTTAAGAAACATGTAGCTAGATCTCATCCTTACGAGTATCAACAATTTCATCGACATTCACATAGGGAATAACAAATACATACGTTCATATAGGGGGAACGACACAAGGTACATTTCAAGAATACCGAAGCACTATACATTTCCAGAAGCAACAATTTTGGATTGTCTGGTGGCTTTCAAATGAGACGGCCGAAGTCTTAGCACATTACAGGCCCGTTACTGCCAGGCAGACCATTTAATCCCCGGTGATTGTGTAAAGTAATTTTTGGTTTTGTGATTTCCGTACTATTAGTGAATTTTATTTGTTCGGTCTCGGCCCTAGGCTAATAGTTAAGCAATCAAATATAATATGTAATACAAAGATGCTGCTAAGTAATGTGTATAACATAAGAAGTAATAAATTTAAAATTGTGCACGACTATTTTTATCTCTATCCGGTAAGAACTCCTCCTACCAGCAACTGGGGCTTTTTAGGCCCTCTATTCTCGCTGGTCATATGCTACCTTTCGGCAAAAATGTGTATGTGTGTAATTTTTTTGAGGAAGAAATTACAAATATTACGGTCTACACACAAGACTGTGAGAGAAAAAGAACTAAAAGTCGTAAAAACAATAGCAATTAACAACGGGTTCCAAGAAAAAACAGTACAAAATTTACTTAATAAAAAACAGTACAAATTAGTCTGTAATAGCATCTATCCCCATCGTAAAGAACGTGAGAGCAAATTTGTATCTTTGACATATTACAGTAACATTTCACAGGAAATTGCAGGCATATTGTCACATCATAATCTTAAGGTTGCTTTTAAACCACAAACAAAAGTGTCACATCTATTATATAATGCAAAAGATAAAATAAAAAAAATCAAAAACTTAGGAGTTTATAAGTTGTCATGTTCGGACTGTCATAATAATAATAATAATAATAAAACTTGGCCATTGAACTTAAACACATTTGAGAAGTAAGTGAAGTTCGGATAATACCCATATTAATTTCTGCCACAAATCTGCTTAAAAATTTGAAAAAATTAGAGATTTCTGAAATGTTAATATATACCACACAAAAGGCCGCAGTACTGCAAACTTGCCACATTGTTAGGAAGTTCCTAGGTTCTTTGGGATGAGATAAATTCCTCCTTCAGAGTTACCGTTAAAGCCAGTTAGCAAAGAACCCAACATCCGTCCAAGCCTCATCTCTATGCGACAGGCAGGATCGCGGGATAGGTGAAATTTCCCGGTTGCTAACTGAGGAGTGTGAAAAGTCGAAATAATGATAATAATAATAATAATAATAATTTATTGGTGCCGATAATACAAAGGTATATTACACAGGCCTTCTATATAGGTCAAACTGGTTGGTCATTTGAAGCACGATACAAAGAACATCAACACTCTTTCAGACTCCAAAAAACAGAGTCCATTTTTTCAAACCATTTGTTAGAATCAAATCATCATTTTCCAGATATAAATACTCTTGATATGTTACACGTACAAAATAAAAGTTTTAAATTAAATTTATTAGAATCATTGGAAATTTTCAAATCAAACAATAACCTAGATAATTACTTACTTAATGACCAGTTGGACCTATATAACACACCCCTCTTTAATATATTTAATTCATAATCCTTTAATCCCTTTATTACTTTCTATCTAGTTCTGTTAATTTTAAATACCCTTCACCGTAGTAACAGAACTAAGTAAATAACGTAAGTTATAAATAGCTTAAGTTTTCTCTTTTGTTCATTCATTTACTTAATCGCTTTGAAGATGATACGTTGAAGTATTGAAACTATAGTAGCGTTAAGTTACAATAAAATAAAGTAGAAACAAAATAAGTGTTTTAATATTTGTTGTAGTTTTCTCGTCGGCTTTAATGGTCAAGTTTTTTGGTGTTCGTGGAAACTTTTTTAGAGATAGTGTCACAAAGTTCTAACTACCCTCCAGATTGTAGTGATTTTGCGTATTTTGCTATATTTATAGGTTATAGGATTTATAGGCAAAGCTATTATATAGCGTAGGTATAGTTGAAGTATGTGCCCAACAGTATTCATTAGTTACAATTATTATATAAAAGTAGGGCCACCTTGGCCTAAACACACTTTTCCTCTATTCGTTTTTAGGCCAGTGGAATTAGTGAAAATGCAGGACCTAATTCGCCACAGAAAGTCATATAGTTTAATGCAGTATTTGTCAAACTGTGGTACGCGTACCCTTTGGGGGTACGCGAAAATTTTTAGGGGGTACGCGAATGGCGGCTAATAAATTTAAATAACAGAAACCTACAAAAAATATATAACAGAATAAAACATATAACAGATATGGAGGTGAAAGACAAAACTTCACAATTAATATGCATCCCAAGCTTAATTAAAACCCAAATCTAAACTGCGAAGTGCAGTACGGACCTGTTCAAAATAGTTCTTTCTTCGCCGTCAAGAGGGCACAAAAATATTCCGTATTACTTCTTTAAAATACCTAGCCAGACCCTGTACCTATTTTAGTTACTTAAATTATATAATATGTATTTTTAGAAAGGTGTACGCATGATTACTGCACAACATAAAGGGGTACGTGAAATAAAAACGTTTGAAGGACAGTGGTTTAATGGATAGATTTACTGGTATAGTGTTTACGAAGTCAATTGAAACTGGTCAGTGTTAAAGTACAGGACCGTGCACACTTAACTTGATATTTTGTCCTATGTATTTAACAATGGTATCGAGAATCTAATAGTAGTTGAAACTGTGCAGGCGAGTACGAGACTGGCAATGTAATCAGCCTGAATGAACCATCTACGACTGCACTGGTTTAAAGGTAATAAAACAGACAGGTCCACTAGTATAAGAAAAACCGTAAATCGTTTCTCAACAGTCAACGTGGACTTGTGAGATGTGCCTAGTTCTTTATAACATTTTTCCAGTGCAGTGTAGAAATACCTATTATAATATCAGGTGTGGTTCAGTTTATACTTATTGTTCATATTTATAAATATTTATTACTATATAAAAGGTAAGATATTTTATTATTTACTAATTTACCATGGCTTTCTGGAGGCCATTTGAAACGGAGGATAATATAATAACGCCCGAATATCCCGAAAAATGTGAGAAAGAAATAATAGAACGTATTAACGAATTAACTAAAATATCAAAATCAACAATTTATCGCATAATTAAAAAAGGACATGAGATGTTATAGATCACGGTACAAATAGGAAACGGAAAAATAGGAAATTAAAAAATATTAATGATGTAATACTGTATGTATGTAATACTGCGTATAATTTATAATATGTATGAAGAAAATATAGTTCCTACGTTAACATATTTCAATATAGTATGGGATAACTTTAAAACTAAACCCAATAAATTTAAATATTTAGACCTTATATCTAAAACTGATATAATACTTCAAAAATATGTTATAGGCGAAATGAACAAAAATAGCCTATCTAATAAACAAAAAATGATAAAAATTAATACAATTTTCAAAAAATTATAACATTTTCTTATGACAAGAATTTCTATTTACCTCCGCCCATGTACAACAAAGAGATGCCGACTGTTTTTGCCGGCTTTTAGTTTTTATATGGTTTCAATTCTGCTCGTATAAAGTATAGGGAACATAACCTTGAATTTGATGCAAGAATCAGGAAAAATGTTTTTTTAAGTAACTTCAAGACGATTGTCAATAGAAGTATGTATCAGTTTTTGCTGGTGTGTAGGTTAATAATTTAAGACCGCATTGATCCACATTGGTTAATTATTTGTTTAAATAATGGCACAATACTGTCAAAATTTTTAACATTTTAAAGTAATTTTCATTTTATGAAAAAAACTCTTACATCCTTGGAACTTTCAAAAAATATGTCTTTTATAACCCTGAAGTTACCAGAAAAATTTCATCGAACAATATTTATTCGTTAACGAGAAAATCAATTTATTTATTAAAACGACCTTAAATGTTTAATTCAATTTGACCCCATTCCCGTCAACCAAAGGGCTCATCCGGGGCTCATTTTCTTTGCTGAGATTTATATTTTATGAAACTGTTGTGGGAATTTCTTTTCTTTATATTATAGACCTCCAAAATGACGTCGGGAAAAGTATTATTTTTAGGGGTATGTTTTTTGCGAATATCTTAAAAACAAATGAGGTTCTGGTCATAAAACTTTGATATCTGAGTAGCCGGTAATTTACGCAGATTTGAAAAAAATGCTTTAACACATTTAGAAGAAGAAATAATTATTTTTTAAATTCGCCAAACGTTTATTTATAAATATTAATAGTCGAAAGTGATTGCATATCTAATTAAATATTTGAATTTCTTTAATATAAAACGAGCGTTCTACAAGGGTAGATTCTAATTTTAAATTGAAGCTACAAGGGTAATTGAAGCGGATGTCGCAAGCTTGGGCTAAAATGCTCTAGTAGTATAAGCGGTACGCATAAAAATCTGACGAATAATGCAGAAAGCAAGTCCTTTGGCATGTATGCTTTGTATATTTATAGAAGTAATTTGACCCGCAGCACTTTGACCCCTGACCTCATAGACAAAAATGGCAGCCATTTTCAAAAATTCGGGTAAAATGTTTTAAAACAAAAGAAGAATATATCCAAAGACTGTTATCAAACTGTAGGTGAACGCTTTAAGGTTAGCAAATGTAACAAAAATAGTCCTAGTGAAAGAATAATAGAATTTGTTTAAAAACTCGGCGGCTATTTTAAACTTTAACATTTTTTAAAAATAATGCAATATGTTATGTGAGGTATCGTTTAAGTATAATTTGAGGTCGCTGATTCCAATGGTGACGTCAAAAAAATTAAATTCTAAAGGAATTATAACAAAAATACAATTCTGAAGTTAAAAAGATGGCTTTTATTAATAAAATGCAAAATAAAATCATAACAGTTTCCTAGTCATCGCTACTGGAATCACATGGCTTGTAATTAAAAAAAAAAAAAGAAATTAACAAGAAAGTATTTTAATAAATGTAGAAGGCCCTATACCTTTTGCTGCTACATTTTGCTTTGCATTTCTTGCACTTAAGGGTGCAGGGGAAATCATTTTTTCTGCATAGGCAACGCATGGTATTACAATCGCTTGAACAACCGCATTTTTCTAGCTCTCTACAACCTTGCCAGATTCCTGGCAATTTGGACCAGATGGGCTTCCATCCATTTTCAATAAATTTTCATCCCAATTTACTTGACTCTGGTGGACTTTCCAAAACATCAGATCTGTCCTAGATTTGACCTACTTGATATGCTGCTCTAAGGGCCAGTTTTACAATACCAGGTTCAGCGTAGGTTCAACTGAGCCACGGCTCAAGCTGAACCGGAGCTCAGGTATATTCTCGTTCTGTAAAGCGTAATTCATCCGGGTTCAGTAGTGCTAGGTTCTGTTACTTTCAAATGTCAGTTGGTAGTGTCGGCGTTTGCACACTGTAGATTTTGAAGAATTTGTGGTGTGACATTAGCACAAACTAGTGGGTAGTTTGTGGACATTAGACATTTGGCATTCATGATAGTTACCTGTGATTCATATTCAAGAGTTTTACAATACAATCGTGAACCTTAGTTTTTGTTTTGAGAGAATATGAATGATAGAAAAAGATCTGCAAACTTTTCTATAGTCTATAATCATCTACTCGGTAAGAAAATATAGAAATATCGTCGAATTCAAGCTTTCTGATTCCCAAGCAAATTTCCAGAAAGGAGAAACTTGGCGAAAGATAGAAAGTTAATTTAATAGTATTTCTGGAGAGAATTCCCGTAATGATAAAGTTCTAAAAAAAAAACGATAATATTAAAAAGAGAACGAAAAAGAAGTTCCCTGTCAAGCCAAGAAGATTTGAACGAAATAATTATTGAAGAAGCTGTATCTCTGGACGTTTTAGAAGACCACAGTAAGTTGTACGCACTACTTATATAAGTCCATAGTCCTTTTTAGTATATGCCTGCACTTCAAGCCCATTGCAGCTCCATACTGAAGTTCTACCCGAAAACAGGAACGAAATTCAGCCACAGATAGAAATTACAGTAGAAATTAGCAAAAGTAAATAATAGGTACCTACGTCACAGATTCTCTTACACGTTTTTTTACTTTTGTAGTGTCTCAAAGTCAAAATTAATCAGGAAATCGGTGAAAGTACAGTCCGGCCATGATAAGGGCAAGTAAGTCTAAAGTCCTTAAGTGGAATACTCGATGCAAGTCTGAAGCTGCAATTAGCAGAGTTTCCCAGTGGGCAGATGCAAAATCTGCTGCAGAAGCAGCAAAGGCACGTTTTATGGGAGAAGAACAATGGTAAAAACTCAAATTTATGAGAGAAAAGCATGAATTGGAGATGATGAATATGAAGAGGAAAACAGATGTGAAAATAGAGCTTATGAGACAATATCATCGAGCAAAATTGAAAATATTAGAAATTCAAAAGGCAACGTTACTTAACACGAAGTTATAAATTACCTACAAATTCACCTCTTATAATTGCAGAGGGCCGTGTTCTAGAAAATTACCTTCGTTTTATATTTTTTTATTATATCAATTAATTATTTGTATTTACACATTTTATACGATATTAAGTAAAAGCTAAGTTTTCTTAAAATAAAAAATTAATTTTTAAAATATTTATTTATTTTTTACACTCACGAATAAACATACTCGTCACAATATGATGTACAATGGGTGTTAGGAGCGTTTATAACCTAAAAGACTGTTACATAACATTTTTCACAGAAGTCCATTAAAATAGTTTATTAACTGTAATGTGACTGTATCATTGCCAATCACCCTGTTATCCCCCATATTCTCCACCACCACTTCATTGACAATGTTAATAGCTTCTTGCTGTTGGTCATCAACTGGTGGTATTTCCTCATGCCGCAAACATGCTATATTGTGCAGTATGGCAGTTGCTGCAACAATGGCTTCTACTTTCTATCTTCAGTCGAATCACCAAGGAAAGAACAGGAAATCGTATTTTCCAAACACCGATGCACCTTTCAACTGGATTTCTTGTTCTTACTTGGGGCTCGTTAAAAAGGTGCTTTGCAGGAGGGAATAATATTTATTCGTTCGGTAGGGGGTAGACCTGGGCTAGCAATATACTCAAATGCTTCTATTATATCATCATATCATCACCCCAATTATAACGCAATTTTTACATCGTAATAAAAGTTACTTTTTTACAAATTGGCCGCCATTTTGAAATTACGTGTCCGGAAATCGAAGTGCTGCGGATAAATTTAATACAATGAATGTGTACAAATCACATGCAAATTTTCTTGCTTTCTGCATTAACCGTCAGATTTTGCCGATTTTCTCGATGTACCGCTTAAACTATAGGCTGTGCTTTCCTTGTCGCGGCGAGATGTGTGAAAACAGTGATGTAGTTGTGTCAATCAACGAATTGATAAATAACGATGATTGTGATAAAAATGAAGAAAATCAAAATAACACACGAAATATTGTATGATGTGTCAAATTATTTTCATCTTAACTAGTATAATTACTTACTATACATTTCTTCTTAGTGTTGATTTTACTATTTTACTATTACTGCATTCTTTCGATAACCTGAGTTCTGGTTATGCTAGCAATTAAAATCCTAAAATGAATTTGTCTTTCTTATTGGACAATTCTCACTCTAACACTAGTTTCTACACAGCCCCCTGCTGCTATCAGAGTAAACCAGTATCCACATAACCCCCTACGGCCATGAAGATTCAGTTAAAATGAGAAGAAAGGCCTAAAATGAATGTATTTACATACCTCGTCTCTTGGAAAATTTTTCGATCAGATTGATTACGTTTTCATGAAAATGTAATCCATTTGAATCAGGTTATCGAAAGAATGCAAAGATTGTAAATCAATAATTTTACAAATAGTTTTTTCTTTTTGTGCTCATAGATAGTTTTCTTTCTGCTGTTTGCAAAATCCTATAAAGAATAGTTTTATTGATATTACATTGTTATTATAGTTCACCTGATAGTATTAATACGAGCATGCAAAATTATTAATATTTTGGTACAAAATTCCTATTAAAAGATAAAAAAAAATGAAATATTCATGCGAAAATAGAAGTTGGTGGTATTCCCACTACACGGCACTGTTTCGTGACACTCATTGCAATTTACAGTATTTCCAGATTATTCTTTTTTTAGTCAGTTTTAATGTATAATTTAGCAGGAGTCACTAGGTCGTATCAAATAACACATAATACACAAGTTAGTAAATCTAAATGAAGCTGGCGTTCGGGGAAAGCCCATATTCTTCCCACCTCCTCAGTATCAGCAATCGGCGTTGAAACAAATATCATTTATCGATATCTGTTTACCTAGCTATAATAATAAGTATTGATAATTATTGTTGTACTGATAATTATTATTGTTGATGTAACGATCATTATTGATGTATCGAATAATTGTTGCGTTTATCGAAATTATCGATTAATCGATCGTTATCGGTATTTTTCCATCATCGATGATCGACAATAGTTCACTTATCGCGCACCCCTATTCACAGCCATCCCAAATTTAAAAAAAACGTTAAAATTGAGTCACAATTGACGGAGTTACAACAAATTTTTGATGCGATGTGAATTTGAACTCGCTCAATCTAAAGCATTTACAGATTCGGAAAATGCAGTTTAGGGTATAGGAATAATGATGTAATTGACCACGCCCCGCTACTTCCATAAATCGTGAAAGCAGAGGCACACAATGAATTGAATTTAGTACGGCATGAACTAAGGATGGGTGCGGACGTAGGCAATAATTTCTAATACGAAGTTATTTATCACATTTTTGACAAATAATTTGTTCTATTGAAAGCATTTCTGCAGTTTCTTTTTTAGCCGTAAACGCTATGGGAATAAAATAATAATTCTTATTAAAACCGAAATGAAAATAGAACATTAAAATAAAATTAAATAACCCTCAGAAACTAAAATCAACTAATAATTATCAAACAACAAATTAATGAAGTAAGGATTTTGAATCCCACCTTCTTGTGCCAAATAATACCCAAACCGATTATACAATGAACCTCTCATATCATTGAGTTGATTTGGAGTAATGCTTGCACAAAGTTGGATAAGTTTTTACCATAATTCAACTAAATTATTGGCTCGTTCAAACGCATGTTTGTACGCGGTTTCCTTTAAAAAGCCCCACAGAGAGAAATCATGGGGTGCGAGATCAGGTGACCTGGGGGGCCATTTTATCATTCCCTTCGTGGCTATTAAACGATTGGGAAATGTTCTTTCCAGAAAATTAATAACAGTTAAGGTATTGTGACTTGGACAGCCGTCTTGTTGAAACCAAATGTTGACAGGAAGATTTTGAACTGCAGGAATTATTTGGTTTTGTAAAAGCTCTAAATATTTATTGCCATTTAAATTGCCATCGATTAGCAGTGGGTCTATAATATGATTGTCTAAAATTCCCGTCCAAACGTTCAACTTTTGAGGATACTGAGTTCGCATAGCAACACTCAAATGTTTATTTTTCCGAGACCAATATCGTACTAGGGATGGATTGTGTTTCCTTTGTAATGAAAAGGATGATTAATCTGTAAACAATATATTCTTTAAGAAGTTTTCATTCTCATTCACTTTATTTATCATGATTTCACAAAATTCCATCCGTTTGAAATTGTCCTCGGGAAATATTTCTTGCGTTGTTTGAACTTTAAAACAACTGTACCCATTTCCTTTCAAAATATTTCTTACAGTTCTTTCCTTCATGTCAACTGCATCAGCAATTTGCCTGCTAGAACAAGGTTCACTAGTTTGAACAAGTGCATAGACATTAGTTTCGCGAATTTCACGTTCCTCGCTCATTTGTTGATGACGGTGTTCGGGTAGACAGCATTTTTTACAATTATTCACGACACACCCGAAATTCTTAAATTTTTTAATAATGTATGAAATTATGCTAGCTGAGGGGATTGATCTGTCTTGATATGCCACAGTAAATAAATTGATTGTGTCTTCAGTGGAATGGCCCCCGAAGTACCACTTCACAATTTGCACTTTTTCTGTGTAAATACACACGGCATTTTAATAACGAAATTGAGATTAACTTATTTTATTCCCACACATCTAAACAAGCAGAATGGGTGCGCGCTGTTCTCAACTCGACGCGGTGAAGCGATGGCGCTATTGTTTTATACCAATACCCTGCATTGTTCTACGACAAGGCGTGGTTTATCTGCGCAGAAACAAGTTTACGTACCCAAAACTAAATTTGCTGAATACGTAGCCAGACATCGATGACACATTCTCTCCAGCGACAATGGTCAATTTAAATATTAAAGTTGATGAATTACGAAATTTAAGTATTCAACTTTATTACTTTAAGAAAACTCAATTTTTCATGATTTTTGCACATTTAAACGTAGACTTTATGTTACCACTACATAAAATGGGAACAAATTCATTCCTGCCTAGTAAATCTATCCATTAAGCGGAGTGGCCTCTTGTGGCGAATTACGTCCAATTCTCCTCTACTTTTGTCTAATTCCACTCTCCTGTTGAAATGTTTATATTCTACAATGTTATTTTTACAACATGACATCCATGGCTTTGTTGAACTGTATGTAATTGTTTTTATTTGTGTTCGCTTAAATTTTGAGCATATTCTGCTAAAGAATATATTTACGCAAAAAGACAATTCGTTTTCCTTTTTTAATTTTGTAATGAAAATGTTTGTATTTTTAGATAATCATCATTATTGCCCACAATGTGGAAAAGCATACCTTCACAAGTATACTCTAAAGAGACACGTGCAGTACGAATGTGGAAAGAAAGCTGGTTTTGAATGTCCCACGTGCAAAAAGAGTTTCAAAAGAAAAGATACGTTGCACACGCACATGTTCTCTCACCAAATGTGGTCTAATTTAAATAATTGATATACTGTACTAATGTAATATCGAAAACAATAAAAAATGAATATAATGAATAGTTTATGGCATTATTATTATTCAACAAATAGCTACATTTATAACACCACTAATATTAAATATCTTGGCCAGTTTCGGTAATCATTTAAAATGGGAAAACCGTATTAAATACCTACTTAAATGGGAAATTAAGGAAACTAATATATACATTTTATAATCTTAGAAGTATCCTAAATAGAAAAACTCGCTTAGTAACATACAATACCCTTCCAAAATCCATTTGAGGTATGGCATTAGTGTTTGGGGCTTTGCATATAACCAAATCATCCAACCACTTCATATAACACAAAATTATATATTAAGGACAATCTTTAATAAGAGAAGTAGAGATAGCTGTAGAAATATATTTTTAGAAAATGAAATACTGAATGTGAGAGGTCTGTATGTGTATATGCACGCTGCCGTAGTCTATACACATAATAAGAAACATGTTTAGTTCGACCGTAAATCACCAATATGAAACAGAAAATAGAACAAAAAGCGCGTATCAAACCCCAAAATATACCAAAACAATATGTCAGAAACAAATCAAATTTTATTAAGAACGAAAAAAATACGAGTGTTTCCTGAGAAATTGACTCTACTTTCGGTCCGCCATTTTGAACTTACCAAATTAGACCTCGCATTTGTAATCAGCGACCTCAAAAATCCCCGAGTACAGGTTTTTTTAAGGCCAAGATATGCATTCTCATTTTTTCTGGAAAACGGCCCGATTTCCGGACCGCTGCTGTTTTGAATTTCTCAAATTGAACTTCAGATTCGACCCCAAAAACCCCCATCCAATTTTATGACAACAAATTTTTCAATTAATTTAATTTAATTGGCCATTAAAATTGGCTAACCATTGGACAAGAAATGAAACCAAACATTTCCGCCAAAAAATAAAATGTATTGTTTTTTCTAAATGTCTTTCTGAACTCTTTGCAACAAAAATGAAGTCAATTGAACATGTATTTTCAATTTTGAAGATTTTCAAGTTTCTCATGCTAAAGTGACGAGACTAATATTAAACTGTTTAGAGTTGTATAAGGTAGGATTATGCGCTGACAAATATGAGGTTTAGTGCTAATAATGTGGAATATTTTGTATCATATTTATGTCATAGATATATGAATGCATACAGTATAAGTATATCAGTTGCAATAGGCTGAAGGTCCTCGTGGGTCTATTTTAGAGCGATGACTTTTTATAATTTGTATTAATAATTAACGAGACTTAAACTGTCCAGAATTGTATAAGGTAGACTTATGCGCTGACAAATATGAGGTTTAGTGCTAATAATGTGGAATATTTTTTATCATACTTGTCATAAAATAAATATGAATACCTACATACGGTATAAGTATATCAGTTGTAATAGGCTGAAGGTCCACGTGGGTCTATTTTAGAGCGACGACTTTTTATAATTTGTATTAATAATGTATCTTTTATCGTTTACCAAAGAGACAAGATTAATGTACAAGTTTCACTTGTGATAAGTGAACCCACAATCATATTTCTCTCGCTCAGATATTAAAATTTATTTTATTTTATTTTTAGTTCACCTAGGGGCGTTCACTTGTGCAAAATGCAACAGCACATATATGCACAGACACACATATACCAGACATTTGAGATATCAGTGTGGAGAGCAAGGACAATTTAGTTGCCGATTGTGCTCCCACAAATGCAACTACAGGAGCAATTTGAAAAGTCATCTTCTACACAGACATAAACTTGTTGTTGACACTAGACAAGTAGATGAATATTTATCGTGACAATGAGCGATTAACTTGCTTTGAAAAAGTACGAATTTTAAAATCAGAATAGGAATAATAACATAGTCTAGTCGGTAAAGTAGAAAATACATCAGAAGCTCGCAAAAAATGTTATGTGATATTTTCCTTCCGTAACTGTTAGTGTGAGGATTAAACAGTACAAAACCACAAAAATCAGTTCTGGGGGTGCCGCGCAACCCCCCCTCCCCCAAAAAAACACCCCTTCGGTGAAAAAAGCCTTATTTTACTGATAACTCGTCAACGGTTGAAAATATAATAAAATTGCTCATCATAAAAAAGAAATCTTGACTGCCTAAAAAAAGTCCTCTTGTATTTTCTTGTGTATGCTATGGTTTTCGAGAAAATCGATATTGATAAAAATTGCAAAATTTGTATTATTAATGCGCGCGAATTTTCGTTTAGTTGAAATTTTTTGCGCGCGGCCTATAGAAAAAATTGAATTTCTAAAAAACCAAACAAGCTATGAAGAAAAATCAAAATGGGTTTTAGAGGGGATATAAAATACTCTCTTGTGTTGCCATTTTTGAGGGCTATTGATATTTATTAGTATATAAAAACAACAATAAATATAGTTACCTCTTGATTTTTTGTGCATCTAACTATTCACAGGCCCATAAAAAATAACTGACTATAATATAAGTTATAAATGCATTATCTTTTTTAGTTCAAGTAGTAATTGTTAAGTACTAAGTACTAAGTGTGTTAAAAATAACAAAAAAAAAATCCAAAAAAGCTGCATGTTCAATTTTTTGGTGATATTTTTTTAATAAAATTTTTAAACTATTAAATGATTAGAAACAATAACAGTTGTATGATATATAAACCCAAGAAACATTTTTGAGCTAAATTTTCAAGATGTTTGGGTCTTTTTTTTTAATTTTAGGAAGCAATCAAAAATTGGCCAAAATTTGGCTTCAATGTGCTGGTAAATTTGAAAATCTGAATATTTTAATTCTTAAATTTTTCTGCATTCAAGTACTACCTTGAACTAGAAGATAATGCATCTATAACTTATATTAAAGTCAGTTATTTTTTATGGACCTGTGAATAGTTAAAAGTGCAAAAAATCTAGAGGTAACTATATTATATTATTTTTATATACTAACAGAAATCAATACCCATCAAAAATGGAAATGCAAAAGATTATTTTATATCCCCTTTAAAACCCATTTTGTTTTTTCTTCCTTGCATGTTTGATTTTCGAGCAATTCAATTTCTTCTATAGGCCGCGCGCAAAAAATTTCAAATAAACGAACATTTGTGCGCATTAAAAATACAAATTATGCAATTTTCCTCAATATTGATTTTCTCGAAAACCATGGCATATACATGAAAATTGCAAGAGGGCTCTTCTTTAGGAAATTAGTCAAGCTTTATATCTTCAACGGTTAACGAGTTATCAGTAAAATAAGGCTTTTTTCACCGAAGGGATGATTGGGGGGGGGGGGGTGCGCGGTACCCCCAGAATTGTTTTTGTGGTTTTATGATGTATAATCCCTCTACTAACAGTTACTGAAGGAAAATCTAAGATAACATTTTTTGTTTGGAAATCTTTATAATTATTGGACTAATAATATTCAAATGTTTTCCAGAACCGAACCGTTTGTGTTTGTAACTAAATAAGTATAATAGTCGTTATTTGCAATATTAAATGAAGTTGTTAAAAGAAAGAGTTAATAAATGTCTTGAGTGTATTTGCATTGGTATAGTTTATCTAGTGTTAATTTGAAAATCACAAAAGAGACCGAAAAGGAATAGTTCATAACACTAACGATGTCATAAGGGCCGACTGACAATTTTTTGTAAATATTGTTTTACTACTTTATATTAAATAATAGGCATGACGCAAGTTATTTATTTATAATAAATAATGTTAGATTAATAAATAACTCCATAAATAATTCAATAAAAGTAAATAAATATCATTTAACTTACGGCTATGCTACCGGCAATATTAAGAATGAACCAAGAGCAGATAACGGAGTTGTATTGGTGAACCAGGTAACAATCGACTGCTTCCGTTTGAAGTAAGCGCATAACACATCTAGTTAACTATATCCGTATACGGGCATCGTTTGTAATGTTCAAGCATGGTCTCGGTGTTGTTCCATCACAAACAGGCTGTAATGATTTATCCTTATAGCGACGCTTGAGATTGAATTTTTAAATTGAGAACAGAAGTACCATACAAGTTAGTGTCAATTGTGACTCTGAATGAGAAATACCTAGTCTATTGTTCAGAAATTTGTTGTGAGAAATAAACTATTTCTTTATTTCCATGTTGAACGCGCAAAAATAATATAAATTTATGTAGTGAGGAGATCTGGATACAAATTTTGGGATAGACCATAATGGAAAATTAGCTCTGATTGGAATTGTCTACATTTTAATTATGTTGTAGATTTTAACCTCCTGAATAAATTTCTCACTAGGCAAAACCTTTAAAAATAGATACGACGTCAAATATAGACAATTTATATAATTTTCATGTTTCAAAATTTTTTTATTCTGTTTTACATTAACTTTAGAAGAAACGTGCAAAAATCAAAGGCGTTTATTTATTTAAGTTTAATGAAAGTAAATAAGTAAAAAATTCTTGAGTGTCTAAGTTTACCACAACTTAAATATTGTTTATTATTTTTAAGGTCGTTACTACTAAAACTTTTATTTAGTTTTATTCAGGAGGTCATAATCTACATAATAAAAATTCTACCAAGATTTTGTCTTCCACAAGAATAGTGCGAGATCCTTTATGGTGCACAACTATGTCCGGTTGTTTACGAGGTGGCGCATGGCGCAAAGTTGAGCAACCCAAGGATTTACAAACTGAGACTTTTTTGACTATTTTGCAAAAGAAAACATAGGGTAAGTAATTGCTCAAAATGCTAAATAATTGAATAAATAAATAACATAAATAACATTTATTTTTCCTTTAACAGCTCATATATTCTCGTCGTATAATTTAAGCCGACATGGAATCATATCGTTCCAATTAATGTTACTTGATCTCTAATAATCGCTTTTTTAGGTGCATACAAGTGTCCTAACTGTCAAAAAGCTTACACTAGAAAGGATACATTAAAGCGACACGTCAACAAGGAATGCGGAAAGGAGAAAGGACATAAATGTCCTTTTTGCAAGTTTGCTTCCCTTAGAAGTGCCTCAGTCAGGCAACATATTGAAACGAAACATTCTGCCGAGCGTTGTAAATAAATAAAATGAATTATTATTTTGGTGAGGATAATTGCGACAGAATTTTGTTATTCATAAGTAATTAATTAAGTACTGAGAGAGGGTAGGAACCTTTGGAATGAGATTTATGTTGAAATAGCATGCTTAAACACCAAAACAGAAAAAAACTATATTCGGCCATAGTTTCTCTATGGCATCATCTGGAGATGGTTAAAAATTAGTTTTCAGTGTCGATAATAGGAAAGAAATTAAAAATTGTAATTTGCGACACGTGTCTCCATTTGTTTGGTGCGTATAAAAAAGGCCATAAGAACCGGTCATTAAAATAGCAAAGTCAGTACAAGAACTGCTGGCAAGAGTACTACCGAGTCGTGCTTCAAATTTTTGCATAATAGAGTGAACAAAATATTATTGGAGATTTAAAAATCGTGTTTGCGGTAGAAATGACGTTTCTGGTACTCTGTTTTTACGTCAAGATTCGAAAATCTTATGCATTGGTGGACGCATTTCCCGTCCTTCGTGTCATTGACAGGTAAATTCAAAGTACGGCTCTGTTTATCTGTTCCCTGAGTATGAATTTCTAATTAGTGGTAATTTATTATTTAACAAAATAAAAATATGAAGCATGTCCCGGTCTCCCCTTACAGACTAGTGCAAATAATTTTTGGAAAGAAAAATTAATAACAGCATGAGAATGTTTGGAAAAGGAAAGAAACATAGGGCAACCAACGGGAAAAATAAATTGAAGTCGATCCGAGTTACGAAGGTGAAATGGGGTTAATTTTAGGGGTGGAAAATGATTTTTCACGATTTCCAGTAAAACTAGGCCTTCTATCGAAAAAAGTTAAATGTAAAAGTTGTAAGTAATGAAAAGGTCTATAACTTTTGTATGAACCATTTTTTTACATAACCTAAAATTTTCCGAGATAAATCAAGAAAACCGGTTATTTCGTTTTTGATCTTTATCCCTCACAAAAAATTTTTTCTTTTCACCAAATTTGGTGGAAACTTACCTTCTTATGTCCCAAATATGCTGTAATTTTTTTGAATCAAAATATTTATTTTTACATTTTATTGTGATTTTAAACCAAAAAAGAGACCTCATTTTCACCCGAAAATACCCATGTCCTGGAAACAGTTTAAAAAAAAACAGTGGTCTCATTTTCGTTGAAACGTCTACTTTTAAATGGTGTAAAAAGAAATAAACATTACTATGGGAAAATTTGCCAGGAAATGCGAAAAACCGAAAAACTAGATCATAAAAAGTTATTTTTCAATCACTGTTTAAAATTTTTCACTATTTATTAAAAGTCACAGTTGAAATCCTTGAAAAGTATGAGATATAATGTTACATTAATAAATTAAGTAATTAGAAATCGTTGAAGTAGGGAGTTTGCAAAAAACATGCGAAAATAGTTAATTTTCCAAGTATTAAATATTAAATTTGAAATGGTTTCAGCCAGAAAAAAGTGATTACTACCATATTTTTTAATATAAAAAAGTTGGTTATTTAGGTTGAAGTGACATTTACGGAATAGAAAATCCTTATAATAAAAAAGTGTATTATACAGAAGATTCTAAATTATACAAATTAAATATTCCTGAAAATGATTGTTGTCATTTTTACAATATCTTTATTTACATTTATCACACTAATTAGAAATACAATCAATTGTCCATTAGTCTTTGCCTCTTTGATGGCAGTTCTTCATCGTCAGATTCGATAAAACTTTCGGATTCTGGTGGATCTTTGAAATCTTCAATACCGCTATCGTCTTCAAATCCAATATTTTGCCTAATATTTATCGGTTCATCGTCTATGATTTCTTCTGAATCACTTACTTCCTCGTAGATTTCATTTTCAATATTAGAGTATTTTTCAGAACCATGGCACTTTGAACGAACATAAATTTGTCCAGTTCAAACCATGTTTTCGACAGCCGCATTTTTGACTGTTACACACACTTTCACAGCTGCAACAAATAGTTTTAAGCAATACTTCAGGAATCAATTCTTTATCTGTCAATTTGGGCATAATTCCATGTTTGTGTTGCTTCGAGCCCCAATCCGTTGCTGGTTTGTTACCAAGCCAAGTTTGAAGGTGATAGTATGCCATGTAACATTGCATTGTTGTTTTGCTGCGTCTTCAGTTGATGGAAGTTTTTCCAATTTAAAAGATGATTTTATTGTTGCTACTTGATACTTCTGGAATCTTAATTGAGTCAAAGTCACATTTTTATTTTTACATTTATAAATTGACTTTATTAGTTGCAATCCATTTTCAGCGATATCTTTTTTGTCTGCTTTTTTATAAAAAATATTGGCCAAACTTGACATATTTTTATCGGCTACTAACGATTTTACTATTGTTTCCATTTCTTATTTTCTATCTTACATTTCTCAAGGATTTCAACTGTGAATTTTAATAAGTAATGAAAAATTTTAAACAATAATTGAAAAATAACTTTTTAAAATCTAGTTTTTTCAGTTTTTCGCATCTCCAGGCACATTTTCCCATATTAACGTTTGTTTCTTTTTACACCATCTAAAAGTAGCCATTTCAACGAAAATGAGGGCCACTGTTTTTTTAAGCCGCTTCAGGCACATGGGTATTTTCGGGTGAAAATGGGGTCTCTTTTTTGGTTTAAGATCACAATAAAATGTGAAAATAAATATTTTGATTCAAAAAAATTACAGCCTGTTTTGGATATAAAAAGGTAGGTTTCCACCAAATTTCGTGAAAAGAATTTTTTTGTGGGAGATAAAAATCAAAAACGAAAAAAACTGTTTTCTCGATTTTTGTCGGAAAATTTTAGGTTATGTGAGAAAAATGGATCGTACAAAATTTATACCTTTTCATTACCTACAACTTTTATATTTAACTTTTTTCGATAGAAGGTTTAGTTTCGCTGGAAATCGTGAAAACCATTTTCCACCCCTAAAAGTTCACCCCATCTCACCCTCGTAACTCGGACCAACTTTAATTTATTTTTGCCGTTGGTTGCGCTATATTTCCTTCCTTTTCCAACAGTTTTCATGCTGTTAATAATTTTTATGATTTTCTGCTTTTTTAAAAGGTATCTGCACTGGCCTATTATATTATAAATAGCTCGGTCCGCTTTAAGTTTTTTATGTTTAATGGAGTGAACTATGCTAGGTTTATTCATCGGTTACGAATTTGTAATTATGACAAAAATAACACAGATATTTAATTTTTTTATTACATTCTTTAACTGACTGTTTCAAATTGTATTGCATATTTCAATACAAATAATATCAAATTATAACTATGCTCTTTCTTTACTTTTTATAATAAAATTTTAGTACAGTTTAACGTAAAATACATTATACTTAATAATAATAACAAAATATACGATTATTTACAATGAGTTCAATCATATTCATCGTCAGATTCCTCATTTTCAAGAATTGGATCATCTACATTGAAATCCGCGAATCTTCATCTTCGCGCTCGGTAAATACTATATTCGAAATTTCCCTTTTTTTTTTTTCTAAAAATAGAACTCGAAAGTTGAAAATTTGGAAAAATTGGGCCAAATTTCGGCCCTTTTTGGCCCCCAGGAGTTGGAGGGGGTGACCGAATGATCCATATCACCCCCAGGAATCGAATGCAAAAAAATGTTTCGATTCGGACCTACACGTCTTTTTTATTTTATTTTAGCTTTTTCCCAGCTTATTGCCTGGATTATTAGGTACGGAACTGTGAGTTTAATAGAATTTTAATGTTGTTAGTACAGGCAATAAATGGAAAATTTTGTAAAAACCTCGCAAACCTCCTAAATTTGGAGGTGATTGATCGATGAGAAATATACCCTCTACTTTGATCGCTTGGCATATTTTTTCAAGAAAAGTAATTGCAATAAAATGTTAATTAGATTAATATGTCATTATATAAGAATTTACAAGCAAACTGAATTATCATTCTAACGACTCCCGGCAAAGATATGAATAAATCTTTAGATCAACTCTACAAAGTTTACTAAGCCATCTTCTGACACTTTTTCTCTATGATAAAATTTTTTATGAATTTTGAGATTAGTTCGACATTAAAGCTGAAACTTTTCTCTACGTTTTATGTTATTTTCATTTTTTTAGTTGCTCTGAATAGTAAGAATCATCGATCGATGACCCCGATCGTACGAAACTCCCGGAGAATTTATATTTTTCGCGCAATTCGAAGCGGCTTAAAACTATAAGTGGAAAACTCGAATTATCTTCTAAACGGCTTAAGTAAGACAAAAATTTGTAAAGATCTTTTCTGTAGAGAAAGAGACGAGCTACAACTTTTGTTGGAAACTTTTTCTCTATATTCATTATTTTGGCCGCTAGAACAAAAAAAAAAGAAAATCAAAAAGTTTTTCCAAATTTTTTTTTATTTTCCCGGAATTTGAAAGTGCAAAGAATGCATCATCTCATTCTCCAGGTTATTACCTACTTAAATCCCAGATATGATCCTTTTATTAATTTTTGTTACCCTAAACGGCTAATTTGCCTGTACTATGTGTTCAATAGTTCTTGGTGTTTGTGGGAATTATTTCATGATCAGATCACGCCAAAGGTTTCCAGCCTTACCGATTTTAGTATAAAATTTTATGGGTTATAGGATTTACTTTTACTTATGAACAAATTCATTTTATATTATTCTGATTGAGAACTGTGACCGTTTGGCCCTTCAAAATATTGAGTTAGACTCAGCGATGTCGCAGATTATACCCTGACTTTCAAACCAAATTTTTATAAATTAGAAAGCTATTCTCCTGTATAATTCAGTCGCACTTTACATCATAATATATTTCTTGTTACCATTATAATAAATAAAATAAGTTGTATTGTTAACAAACACACTTATATGTAATTTAATTTTAAGATAAATGTGACAGTGTTATTTTTAATAACAATTTTATAAAATGATATGTCAATTTGTATATTTATGTAAATGCACATTGTACAAAAATAAAATCTAATCGTTGTTGAAGTATTTAAATTGACAACTTAAATTACTAAACTGGAGCTGTAATACCCTAATTACAGGGTGCCAAAAACGACCCCATAATTGGAGTATGGGTATTGGACGATTCTATGGCAAATTTCACAAGAAATAATCCGGAACTCGATGGTCTAGTCCATGGATGCGATTAATACTAACATATTTTGTTCAAATACGAAATTTATAGGTGAAACAAAATAATAACTTTTTCACTGGTATAAATATTATTTATTCAAAATTTAAAAAAAAAATGTTTGTAAGAGAATAATATTTACTTTACTAATGTTTGTGTTCTTCACTACAACTTCGTTCATCATTAATTCTCTGACCATTCCATCTATGCAAAGCATAAAACACATCATTATTTTTTATTCTCGTTTAATGACTATTAACTCAAACACCCAAAACTTCCACAAAACCATAAAAACTCATTAATAAGCACAAACAAGTTTGTATTATTTACAAAGAAATATTTTGACGTCTTGTGCATACATCTTTAGGCGAGTCTGCCTGAGATTTTTCCCAAAAATTTTCTATACCATCTGAGTTAGCCACGGATTGTTATAGGAAAAATTCGGCTAAACAAGATTTTCTTATAAAAAAATTAATTTCATAATTAACAAATTGATTACTCCGAAACTAATGAGGTCAGGAAACAATTATTATAATTTGTTAATTAACAAATAACTTCTTTTTGATAGTTTGATCGACTTCAAACCAACTTTAAACGATAAATATTGATGTCGGGCATCACCCCCATAAAAATCTGCACGAATACAACTTTTTGCTTTTGTTTATTTAAAGTTTAAATTAATTTTGCAAATTACCAAATGGAATATCTCAGCTCTGGGTAAGCATATCGAAATGAGGTTTGGTGCATATGAAGGTGTTTGCAAAAAGGAACATTTTGAGACCAGAAAGACCTTGATCGGATACCCGGAACCGAAAATAAAAGTGACATTGCGCGAGAGACTCTAATTTGTTTATTAATAACTTTTTGGATAGTAGGTTCGGTGCAAATGAAAGCTAACAAGTTTTTTCATCAACCACAAACAGTTCTACAAAAAAGTATTTAATCCCTGAGGAGTTATACGCGTTGTTGGCCCTTAATAAAATCTCTTCCGCAACGTGAAAATAGTAAGAATTGACGCGCAATGGGGTGGCGGGTTCAATCCTCGAAGTGGGCAATTTTTTTATTGGAAAATTTGCTTTTTTTCATGTAACCAAGTATTTTTATGATAATAAATGTCTTTACTTTCTGAAAAATGTTTAAAAACGTTGTAAATAATTTTATTTTGAAATTTTCATTAAATAAATGGCTACCTTGCAACAAACATATGATTGTTGTTGTCCAACGAGGGTTTGTCGGTAGTTTTTGTTTTTTTACTACTTTTTGTGAAAAAGAAGGCTTGGAAGGCGGTGCCGGTCGAAAAAATTCAAAAAATAAAAAAGAAACCATTTTTTTCTTATAATTAAACATAGTTCACGTCTCATGACAAAAACACACACTTTGTTATTTGTAAATGAGAAATAATCAAAAAATGTAACTATTTTATTATTATTTTATTGTTTTAATTACAAATATTTACAATTAATAAATATTAACGCTAATAACTATTAGAGTATTCCACCATTCCATGTTTTCGACTATATGAAATGTAGAGTATACAAAGCAGGTGTACAGCATCAGCTCGAGAGTTTCGGATTTAATGAAGTTCTCAAGAATAAACAAGCTATCCATTATACTCTTCGCCAATTTACTACACTTGTTATATAATTGATGCATATTCTATAAGATACTTTTCGCAGTTTTTTTTGTAATTGATATTACTTTCAAACATTTTTTTGTTTTACTACAAAATAATTTTTTTTTATTTTCGAAAATATATAACTTTTTTATTTATTAATCAATTTTGTTAAAAGACAATAGGGTTCTCCCTCTAGCAAACACTAACTGAGTGTCCAAATTTCAATACTATTGATCTTTTCGTTCTTAGTTAGTTATCGTGCTTACAAGAAACGTGACGGACGGACAGACAGACAGACAAACGGACAGACGGATGAATATTTTGAAAGTTGTTCAGAATTCGATCACAGTGATACGAATTTTTTTTCTCTACGAGCAATATTACCGGTTTTAGAAGTGTGCCGTTCGAATGCAATATACTCTTCGTTTTGTATTTGCGAAGAGTATAATAATTATCTATAGCGGTTTTTACAATTTAAAAATTATTTTATTACGGCAGATATTTTATTGCACGAAAAAAAAGTGAATTTGACAACAACAAAAATTTGCCCACACCGAGGATCGAACCCGCCACCCCATCGCGCGTCAAAACTTACTATTTTCACTTTGCGGGAGAGATTTTTTAAGGGTTATATATAATCGAATATTTTTTGTAGAACTTTTTGTGGTTGGTGGAAAAACTTGTTATCTTTCATTTGCACTGAACCTACTGTCCAAAAAGTTGTTAATAAACAAATTAGAGCCTCTCACGCAATGTCACTTTTATTTCCGGTTCCGGTTATCCGATCAAGGTCTTTCTGGTCTCAAAATGTTCCTTTTTGCAAGCACTTTCATATGCACCGAACCTCATTTCGATACGCAGAGTCGAGATATTCCATTTGGTAATTTGTAAAATTAATTTGAACTTTAAATAAACAAAAGCAAAAAGTTGCATTCGTGCAGACTTCTATGGGGGTTATGCCCGACGTCAATATTTATCGTTTAAAGTTGGTTTGAAGTCAACCAAATTTTCGAAAAAAAAGTTATTTGCAAATTAACAAATTATGCTTTTTGTTTAAACAATCAAAGAGTATTGAAAATATCGGGCCAAAAAAATATGGTATAATCTTTGGTATAAAAGGCATATATTTTGAAAAAAATGATATCCTGACCTCATCAGTTTCGGAGTAATCAATTTGTTAATTATGAAATTTATTTTGGCTATAACAAATGAACGGGTTGACAAAATGAGTTGTGCCTGGTGCCAAACGACGCGTATTGAAAATATCTTTCGATTGAATCATGATTTTTTCGGATTCGTCAAATCGTTTTTATTTTATTAAATAAAAACGAAGAAAATTTTGTTTAAACAATTCTTTGACCATGAAGCTCGCGGTTTAGGAAAATTTTTCAGAAAAAAAGCTTGTTAAGCGGCATTTTTCCTATAAGAACCCGTTGCTAACTCGAATGGTATACAAAATTTGTAAAATCACCTAATTTTTACCCCAGGCAGACTCGCCTACTTATAGATTTCACTTGTAAAGTACTTACTACAAACAGAAACAAAAAAAATTTGTTTGACTAAAAACTGTTATAAGATTAGAGGTTCTGTCAATTTTATAGAAATGCCTACTTAAAAAAAATGAACAAATTGGAAAACCGATATGCAATTAACAGGCACGAATAAATTTTACATAAGAACGTATATTATCTTATGCACAATATACGCATATCTACATGAAATGAAGCGTAACTCGTAAAATAAATTCAATAACTAATTATGGATGTCTTGTAGATTATTTCTCATTATATAATGTACATAATTCAACTGAATAGAAACAGTTTTCTATCAAACAATTTCTTAACTTCGTAAACAAAACTTCGCGTTGAAAATCCACAAACAACAAATCCTGAAAATGAAATATCATTTCTTAAAAACTTACATCAACTGTAATTTCTTTCTGTGAGACCACCACAAACACTAAATACTAACAGAATTATCGTCTACAATTGTCCACAATTATTAGTTTTACGATTACGGAATTAAGCAACATGCACTAGCCGTTAGAAGTTCGCGAAACTGGTAACCGATCGTTTTTTGTTTTAGATTTAGACAGCAGCAACAATGACTAGCCTACTAGGTTTTAGCAACTCTCGCACGACAATCGGCATAGTTATAGTTAATTTTAATACTTTACTAATATAACGTATAGGCGAGCCTGCCTGGGATTTGTCCCAAAAATTTTCTATACCAATTGAGTTAGGCACGGATTCTTATTGGAAAAATTTTCCTAAACCGCGAGCTTCATTGTCAAATAATCGTTTAAACAAAATTGTTTTCGTTTTTATTTAATAAAATGAAAACGGTTTGACGGATCTTAATAAATCTTGATTCAATCGAAAGATATTGTCAATGCGCGTCGTTTGGCGCGCAACTCATTTTGTCAAGCCGTTCATTTGTTATAGCCAAAATAAATTTCTAAATTAACAAATTGATTAATCTGAAACTAATGACGTCAGGATATTATTTTTTTCAAAATGCATGCCTTTTATGTCAAAGAATGTACCATATTTTTTTGGCCCGATATCTTCAATTGTTTCTTATCGTTTAAACAATTGGCATAATTTGTTAATTAGCAAATAACTTTTTTTTTGAAAGTTTGATCGACTTCAAACCAACTTTAAACGATAAATATTGATGTCGGGCATAACCCCCATAGAAGTCTGCACGAATGCAACTTTTTGCTTTTATTTATTTAAAGTTTAAATTAATTTTGCAAATTAACAAATGGAATATCTCGGCTCTGGGTAAGCGTATCGAAATGTGGTTTTGTGCATATTTAAGTGCTTGGAAAAAAGAAAATTTTGAGACCAGAAAGAACTTTATCGGATAACCGGAACCGGAAATAAAAGTGATATTGCGTAAGAAGGTCTAATTTGTTTATTAACAACTTCTTGGACATGAGGTTAGGTGCAAATGAAAGCTAATAAGTTTTTCCGTCAACCACAAAAAGTTTTACAAAAAATATTCAATCCCTAACGGCCAGTTTTTCAATGTTGAGTTAAAGTTCGAGTTAGATAACTCTTACTCGCACCTTAACTCGAGGCTAAATTCGAGTTAACGTTACAACTGTTTTTCATTACTATTTCTCATTCGAGTTAGTTAACTCGAGTTGTGTGAAATATTTTGTTATGTTGACATGAGAAGTATGAATTTTAACCATATTTTCGGAATTTTACACAAGTATTCTAATGTCTTCTATAGTTCTGTGCTGTTAAAAATGTTACATTAACCTAACTTTCTGTGATATTATTTGTAAAATGTTATATTTATATTTTTGTTTATACAATTTATTTTAACGAGGTCACTTTAATGATGGGCAATAGTGGCCATCCTGTGAAACCCTACCTTATGACGCCTCTTGTGTGGATCAGAAATAATACTGAGAATTTATTTAATTAGTGCCACATCAGAACGAGAGAAACACAGTGGAGAGGAGCATTAGCATTAAGGCTGCGCATTAAAATGTATACCATACAGACAGTTGCGGCTACACGCTACAACAATTCTCCACAACATAGCATAGGTTGAGAGGGAACCAGTTCCCTCATGTAAAATAAACATTGCATGTTAATATTTATACAACACAAGATAACAAATACATATTCGTAGAATACGAAATAATATCTTGTACTTCTTTTAATACATTATCTACAGTTCTTGGATGCAAATGAAATCGCGCAAAAAAAAAAAATCGTGTCGATCCCATTCTTCCATGTCGTTTGGCCTATATCTGATTACTTTGGGTCTTCTAGCTTTCTCATCACTGCTGTAAGCTTTTACATTAAAATCAGAATCCATGATGTGTTTGAAAAATATCATAATTTATTTACACCATAAAATAATTTTAGGTTAGTTTTAAGCCGAAATTTGTAATTAACTCATACCTCGTCTAGAGTTATCCTAACCTCGATTTAACTCGAGGTTTCAAGTGAACTCGCATTTGAAATACGCAACAGTGCGCTTAATCCAGAGTTAACCCCAGTACAAGAGTTAACTCGACATTGAAAAACTGGCTGTATGGAGTTAGACGCGTTTTTGACCCTTAAAAAGGTAGTAAGATTTGACACGCAATGTGGTGGCGGGTTCGATCCTCGATGCGGGCAAATTTTTTTTTCATCAAATTTACGTTTTTTTTCGTGCAATAAAATATTTGCTATAATTAAATTATTTTTAAATTGTAACAAACATTATAAATAATTATTTACTTGATAATTTGCTTAAAAATTTATTTAAAAATTTCACAGCACCATTTTTTAACCAATCAGAAGTT
Organism: Stenurella melanura; assembly: GCA_963583905.1. NCBI lineage: Eukaryota > Metazoa > Arthropoda > Insecta > Coleoptera > Cerambycidae > Stenurella > Stenurella melanura. Next base: position 8,544,181 of record OY757309.1, read on the forward strand.
TGTTTTTGGTTTCATTACCATAGCACCCCAAAAAATTTCTAGAAATTTTTGTCGACCCTGAGCGAAATTAATGTGACATATCTCCACCGGCTTTATTAAAAATTGCTTGATGCGCATGCAAGAATAACTGTGCAAATCTTAGATGTTCATGTAGAAAACTAAATTTGAAATGTTGGATATTTTGTAAAAATTGTGAGGGAATTGCTTGTGAGAACTGCGAAGAAAAAAGAATAACTCTTTTGACGATGAACCCGATCAAGATAATGATGCCAGCAACACTAATTTTATTGCTGATTTTGAGAAGGATTTTGATGATAATATTTCACAAGACATATAAACTGATAATGATGTAATGGAATGTGATTTATTTAATTCTGAAAATTCTAGAGTTGTTTTAGAGAATGAATGTAACGAATGCGATGATATTTTTGTAAAAGATAATGATGAAGATGAACTTTTCTTAATGAGCATATAAACGACGACGATGTAGATTTAATTCAGATTGGGACACGGAAAGTTCTTTATCGAGCGATTGTTACTAGTTGTAATCACATACTTATTAGCGTTAATAGTTATTAATTGTAAATATATTTGTAATATTTGTAATTAAAACAATAAAATAATAATGCCATCAAAATAGCTAAACCATTTGATTGGTTCTCATTTGCAAATAACAAAGTGACTTGAACTTTCTTTTATTAAAAGAAAAAAGTGAAAAAAAAATGTTTTCTTTTTATTTTTGGTCCCTTTTCGACAGGCACCCCTCTCAAATAAAATAAAACAAGCCTTCTCTTTCACAAAAAGTAGTAAAAAAAAACAAAAACTACCGACAAGCCCTCGTTGGACAAGAACAATTATATGTTTGTTGCAAGTTAGCCATTTATTTAATGAAAATTGCAAAAAAAAATATTTACAACGTTTTTAAAAATTCATCAGAAAGTAAAAACATTTACTATTATACTATATACTAGTTACATTAAAAAAGAGCAAATTTGATGAAAAAAAATTTGGCCGCATCGAGGATCGAACCCGCCACCACATTGCGCGTCAAATCTTACTACCTTTTTAAGGGTCAAAAACGCGTATAACTCTTCAGGGATTGAATATTTTTTGTAAAACTTTTTGCGGTTGACGGAAAAACTTGTTAGCTTTCATTTTCACCAAACCTCATGTCCAAGAAGTTGTTAATAAACAAATTAGACCTTCTCATGCAATATCACTTTTATTTCCGGTTCCGGTTATCCGATCAAGTTCTTTCTAGTCTCAAAATTTTCATTTTTCCAAGCACTTTAATATGCACAAAACCCCATTTCGATACGCTTACCCAGAGCCGAGATATTCCACTAGTTAATTTGCAAAATTAATTTAAACTTTAAATAAACAAAAGCAAAAAGTTACATTCGTGCAGACTTATGCCTGATATCAATATGTATCGTTTAAAGTTGGTTTGAAGTCGATCAAACTTTCGCAAAAAATGTTATTTGCTAATTAACAAATTATGCCCATTGTTTAAACGATAAAAAGGAATCGAAGATATCGGGCCAAAAAAAAAATGGTATATTCTTTGGCATAAGCGGCATATGTTTTGAAAAACACAATATCCTGACGTCATTATGTTCGGATTAAGCAATTTGTTAATTTAGAAATTTATTTTGGCTATAACAAATGAACGGCTTTACAAAATGAGTTGTGTTTGGCGCCAAACGACGCGCATTGAAAATATCTTTCGATTGAATCAAGATTTCTTCGGATCCGTCAAACCGTTTTCATTTTATTAAATAAAAACGAAAAAAAATTGTTTAAACAATTATTTGACAATGAAGCTCGCGGTTTAGGAAAATTTTTCATAAGATAATCTTTAAAAGTGAATTATTTATTATTTGTTTGCTTATAGTAATGAAACATATATTCTTTATAGGATTTTGCAAACAGTGGAAAGAAAAGCTATCTATGAGAACTAAAGGAAAAACTATATATACAAATATTAATGAAATCTTTGCATTCTTTCGATAACCTGGCTTCTGGTTATGCTACCAAGTGAAAATGAGAATGGCTGATAAGAATTTTCACTTGGTAGCATAACCAGAAGTCAGGTTATCGAAAGAATGCAAAGATTTCATTAATATTTGTATATATAGTTTGTCCACGACTATTAAATAATATACTCATTATGTACGTGTTTCCTCAATGATAATGCTATCCATTAATCCCTACAGTGAATAATGATTTCATTATTCACTGATTGCAGTGAATAATGAGGACAGTCAGTTGTTTATAAGAAATGACATTAGTGACTTTTTACTAAAAATTTAAAATGTCAAAATTGCAGCAACCAAAATACAAGTGTTGTCTCTCTAAGGTTTCTGGGAAGCACTCAAATGGTACATGCCGAAGAGGTACTTTAATGAATACTCCAAAACTACATTAGTATTTTTTTTCAAAGCATTATCTATTAGCAACACGCGGCAATCCCCAACATTGTTTTTGAATCCATTTAGCTACGTGCCTACAAACTGTGTTATTTTACTAGTAAGCCATGACAATGTGTCAAAGCGTAATTCTGTAATTGATTTGAAACGTCAAAATTTATGCCATTTCAACGCCAACGTTACTCACAATAATTTTGCATATTAGGTACTCAAAAGGAGTATTATAATTAGATAAATGGATACTAACAGTGAAAATGAGATTTCTTTGACACCGCCAGAGATAAAGGAAGCTGCAGAAATCGCCTCTTAAAACTTGTTGCCCGAAATATCAAGAAAATTATATATTATGACATATGAATCTTTCCTAAATAGGAGAAATCAAATGAATATGAATGAAATAAATATTAAATATTTAATAGTCGTGGACAAAGTATAGTATTCTACTCGCATATAATAGCTATTATTCACTCTAGTGATTTACGACACTCGCCTGCGGCTCGTGTCGTAAACTTCACCATCGTGAATAATAGCCATCATTATATGCTCGTTGAATAATATACTATTTTCCTATAGTTCTCATAGATAGCTTTTCTTTCCACTGTTTGCAAAATCCTATAAAGAATATATGTTTCATTAAGATAATCTTGTTCAGCGGAATTTTTCCTATAAGAATCCATTGCTAACTCAAATGGTATACAAAATTTGTAAAATCACCTCGTTTTTACCCCAGGTAGACTCGCCTAGTATGTAATTGGCATGTAACGTCGTAAAATAATTTTGTCCACGACTATTAAATAATGTACTCAATATGTATGTGTTTCCTTAAGGATAATTCTATCCATTATTCTCTGCAGTGGCAGTGAATAACGTTTTCATTATTCACTGATTGCAGTGAATAGTGAGGACAGTCAATTGTTTGCAAGAATTGACATTAGTGGCTTTTTACTAAAAATTTGAAATGTCAAAATTGTAGTAACCAAAAGAGAAGTGTTGTCTTTCTAAGTTTTCTAGGAAGCACTCAAATGCCGAAGAGGTATTTTAATAAACACTCAAAAACTACATTAGTAAGTTCTTTTAAAAGCATCATCTATTTCTATTAGCAACACGCGGAAATCCCCAACATTGTTTTTGAAACCATTTACCTACATATCTACAAACTGTATTATTTTATTAGTAAGCCATGACAATGTGTCAAAGCGTAAATTGATTTGAAACGTCAATATTTGTGCGATTTCAACGCCAACGTTATTTACAAAAATTTTACATTTTAGGTACTCAAAAAGGGTAAATATAACTAAATAAATCGGCACTGAAAGTGAAAACTAGATTTCAAAGATACCGCCAGAGATAAAGGAAGCTGCAGAAATCGCCTCATTAAACTTGTGGCCCGAAAAATCGAGAAAATTATATATGATGTCTGATGACATGAATTTTTCCTAAATAGGAGAGATTGAATGAAGATGAATTAAATAAATAGTAAATATTTAATAGTCGTGGACAAAGTATAGTATTCTACTCGCATATAATGGCTATTATTCACTCTGGTGATTTACGACACTCGCCTGCGGCTCGTGTCTTAAACTTTACCCTCGTGAATAATAGCCATCATTATATGCTCATTGAATAATATACTATTTGTACACATTGTAAATAAACAATAGCTGGTATCTTTTACTTCCACATCTACGTATTCGAGTGAAAATAAGGGGAAAATAAGTAAAGCCAACTGGTAGGGGTCAAGGAACAAGGGATTTCATTATGTGCTAGAAACCAAGGCCTCGATTTTTTAATAACATTTGTCGCTGCATTATTAAAAAGAGGTTAATAAAAAAACTGAGATACTCCCTTGAAATTAGGTGCACGTATGTATTACAACGACATATGGAACTAGATAATACCCGTTGATTTTTTTAACTTGAAACTTTCAAATATCTCGAGTAATAAGCATTCTACGAAAAAATGTTTCGAACAAAACTTGTAGAGTTGTATGGGGGCAATTCGGTGGTATACTTCACTTTGACTTTGGGTGGAAGGGTGAAGGTCATTTAAGGTCAAATTATTTTTTTAATGGGAACCCTCTTTATTGTAAATTCGGATTGTCTGACTAAAAATAGACTACTTTTATTCGAAACATTTTTTCTCAAATTGACATTTTTTTAGTTATCCGACGAGGAAGAATCAAAATTTTAGAATTGTGCGATTCTTTTACTCGCAAAAGAAGAAGTTTGGACAAAAATTCCGAGAGACGAAAAGAGGTTGGAATCATTTTGGGAATATCCTCTCATTTGTTCGGAGTTGTTCTATGCCCTTTGTATAAAAGCGCATTGCGGAATCTTCAAGTGCATCAAATAGGGCATTGGACTTCAAACGCTTTTTGCCTTTTGTAATTTTTTGTCAACCTTCGTTTTCGCAAAATTTAAAATTTTGATTTTTCCTCGCCGGATAAGTAAAAAAAAATGACAATTTCCGAAAAATATTTCGAACAAAAATAGCCTGTTTTTAGTCAAACAATTTTTTACAAGGTTATGAGATCTTAAACATTTCTCATTATCATTACTAGTCTTATGTAATGTTTCCAAGATTCTAAAAGTGTAGTTCAGTGATAGTTGTGTTGTTCAGAAATATGAATTACATGAAGCAAGTACTAGTTTCTCAGCATATGTCACATTAAAAAAAATATCTACTGACTGTTATTGTTTCAATGTTGTGATACATCACATAATTTTCCAACTTTTGCCGTAAAACTATAAAGAACAATTTCAAATATTGTTCTTTTAAAATAAACTTTTATAGTGATAACATCTATCATGTTTTTATTGCACAGTAGTAAGTTAGTATACCAGCCAATACATCCTACGGACTGTCCTCTGTTTTAGGTTTCTATAGGTGCGAGAAATGTGGAAGAATGTATAATAGAAGAGATAATTTAACTCGACATTTAAGACTAGAATGTGGAATTCAGCCAAAGAATAAGTGCCCTCTGTGTTATTTTGCTACATGTCGAAAGAATTATTTAAAGATTCATTTGCGGAAAAAGCACAACGTTCGGCATATGTTTGAGTGTGTGCGATATAATTAGAATGAAATGAGTTAGAAAATAGATGCGATGGCGTAGTTTTCACAGAACCCAAAACACCTGAACATATACTCGAATACCACTGTACGAAAATTTCGTCAACTATGTTGGCATCACCTGGAGGTGATTAAAAGTGTGCAAGTGTTTTGGTATTTGTGGAGTCATCAGTTCACATCAATAGTTCCAATCAAACCTTTAGGAACAGTAGAGATGCCTTCGTGAAAATAATCGATGGTGATATGCGATGCTATAGTATAAATATAAGGTTATACACTGGGATTGTATAATACAATAAAGTTTTTAAAAAATGTGACATTTCGAATGTAGCACTTAAATTAAGATAAATGAAAAATTACTAGGTGAGTCTGCCTAGGATTTCTCCCATTTGAGTTAGCCACGGATTCTTATAGGAATATTCCGCTGAACAAGATTTTCTTATGAAAAATTTTCCTAAACCGCGAGCTTCATGGTCAAATAATCGATTAAACAATTTTTTTGTCGTTTTTACTCAATAAAATGAAAAGGATTTAACGGATCCAAAGAAATCTTGATTCAATCGAAAGATATTTTCAATTCGCGTCGTTTGGCGCCAGGCACAACTCATTTTGTCAACCCGTTCATTTGTTATAGCCAAAATAAATTTCATAATTAACAAATTGATTACTCCGAAACTAATGAGGTCAGGATATTGTTTTTTTTTCAAAATATATGCCATTTATACCAAAGAATATACCATATTATTTTTGGCCCGATATCTTCAATACTTTTTAATTTTTTAAACAATTGGCATAATTTGTTAATTAACAAACAACTTTTTGTTCGATAGTTTGATCCACTTCAAACCAACTTTAAACGATAAATTTTTATGTCGGGCATAACCTCCATAGAAGTCTACACGAATGCAACTTTTTGCTTTTGTTTATTTAAAGTTGAAATTAATTTAGCAAATTACCAAATGGAATGTCTCGGCTCATGGCAAGCGTATCGAAATGAGGTTTTGTGCATATCAAAGTGCTTGCAAAAAGAAAAATTTTCAGACCAGAAAGACCTCGATCGGATAACCGGAACCGGAAATAAAAGTGGCATCGCGTGAGAGACTCTAATTTGTTTATTAACGACTTTTGGACAGGAGGTTAAGTGCAAATAGAAGCTAACAAGTTTTTCCATCGACCGCAAACAGTTCTACAAAATATATTCAATCCGTGAAGAGTTGTACGCGTTCTTGTCCTTTAACAAGATCTCTTCTGCAATGTGAAAATAGTAAGATTTGACGCGCAATGGAGTGGTGGGTTCGATTCTCGATGAGGGCAATTTTTTTTTCGTCAAATTAGCATTTTTTTGATGTAACCAAGTATTTTTTATGATAAAAAATGTCTTTACTTTCTGAGAAATCTTTTAAAAAGTCATAAATAATTTTTTTGCAATTTTCATTAAATAAATGGCTATCTTGCAACAAACATATGATTGTTCCTGTATAACGAGGGTTTGTCGGTAGTTTTTGTTTGTTTTTACTACTTCTTGTGAAAGAGGGTTTTACTTTATTTGAGGGGGGTGCCTGTCGAAAAAAGACCAAAAATAAAAAAGAGACAATATTTTTTCTTCACTTTTTTCTTATAATGAAAAAAAGTTCACGTCTCATGAAAAAAACACACACTTTGTTATTTATAAATGAGAAATAATCAAAAGATTTAACTATTGGCATTATTATTTTATTGTTTTAATAACAAATATTTACAATGAATAACTATTAAGAGTATTCCACCGTTCCATGATTTTGATATGATTTTTTTTCTCTACGAGAAATATTACCGGTTTTAAAAATGTGCTGATCGAATGCAATATAGTCTTTGTTTTGTATTTGCGAAGAGTATAATAATTATTTATAGCGTTTTTTTACAATTTAAAAATTATTTTATTGTAGGAAATATTTTATTCCACGAAAAAAGTGAATTTGACAACAACAAAAATTTGCCCACACCGAGGATCGAACCCGCCACCCCATTGCGCGTCAAAATTTACTATTTTCACGTTGCGGGAGAGATTTTTTAAGGGTCAAAAACGCGTATAACTCTTCAGGAATTAAATATTTTTTGTAGAACTTTTTATGATTGATGGAAAAACTTGTTAGCTTTCATTTGCACTGAATTTCCTGTCCAAAAAGTTGTATATAAATAAATTAGTGTCTCTCACGCAATGTCACTTTTATTTCCGGTTCCGGTCATCCGATCAAGGTCTTTCTGATCTCAAAATTTTCCCTTTTGTAAGCACTTTCATATGCACAAAACATTTCGATACGCGTACCCAGAGCCGAGATATTCCATTTGATAATTTGCAAAATTAATTTAAACTTTAAATAAACAAAAGCAAAAAGTTTCATTCGTGCAGACTTTTATGGGGGTTATGCCCGACATCAATATTTATCGTTTAAAGTTGGTTTAAAGTCGATCAAATTTTCGAAAAAAAAGTTATTTGCAAATTAGCGAATTATGCCAATTGTTTAAAAAATCAAAAAGTATTGAAGATATCGGGCCAAAATAAATATGGTATATTCTTTGGTATAAAAGGCATATATTTTGATAAAAACAATATCTTGACCTCATTAGTTTCGAAGTAATTAATTTGTTAATTATGAAATTTATTTTGGCTATAAGGAATGAACGGGTTGACAAAATGAGTTGTGCCTGACGCCTAATGGCGCGTATTGAAAATATCTATCGATTGAATCAAGATTTTTTCGGATCCGTCAAACCGTTTTTATTTTATTAAATAAAAACAAAAAAAAATTGTTTAAACAATTATTTGACCATGAAGTTCGATGTTTAGGAAAATTTTTCATAAGAAAATATTGTTCAGCGGAATTTTTCCTATAAGAATCCGTTGCTAACTCAACTGGTATACAGAATTTGTAAAATCACCTCTTTTTTACCCTAGGCAGACTTGCCTAACGCCTTGAGCGTGACCAAGGAGAAAAAGCATTCCTGAACTCTACGCATATACCTCTGCCACTGTTTTTTAGTGAATAAAGCAAATAGTCAATCGCATGGACAAATATTTCATTTAAAAGGTTATGATATGTTTTCGGAGTGTTATAAAATAACACAGAGATTAGTCCTGATTTGACTGTTAAGGAATTAGGACCAAGAAAAATGTAATAAAAAATCTTATATTGATTAGGAAATAACTAGTGCAGTACCAGTTTATTTAAAAATAATTTACAAGCAAATGAGGTTATATATAGACAGGTACGGTATTTTCTTTAAAAGTACATTATTTATTATTTGTTTGCTTGTAGTAATGAAACATATTCTTTATAGGATTTTGCAAACAGCGGGAAAAAATTATCTATGAGAGCTAAAAGAAAAACCACATGTAAAAAATATTAATGAAATCCTTTGCATTCTTTCGATAACCTGACTTCTGGTTATTCTAGCAAATGAAAATCGTAAAATAAATTTGTCCAACTTCTTATTTGACATTCTCATTATAACACTAGCATCCAACGTAGTTCCCTACGGCTAAGCAGATTAAGCTAGTATCTATATGGCCCTCTACGGTATGTAAATTAAGTTAAAAATGAGAACAAAGGCCTAAAAGGAGTTTATTTACCCACCTTGTCTTAAAAATGTTTTCATTCTAATGGATTACTTACGGCTAAGCATTTCCAAGAAATTGAATGAGAAATTTTATGAAAATGTAATCCATTAGAATGGAAAAAAAATAAGACAAGGTAGGTAAATAAATTCCTTTTAGGCCTTTGTTCTCATTTTTAACTGAATCTTCATGCCGTAGGGGGTCATGTAGATACTAGTTCAATATGCTTAGCCGTAGGGGACTTTGTTGGATGCTAGTGTTATAATAATAATGTCAAATAACAAATTGGAGACAAATTTATTTTGGGATTTTGATTTGCTAGAATAACCAGAAGTCAGGTTATCGAAAGAATGCAAAGATTTCATTAATACTTTTTACATATAGTTTTTCTTTTAGTTCTAATAGATATTTTTTTCCCGCTGTTTGCAAAATCCTATAAAGAATAGGTACGGTATGGTATGCTCTTTGAATAAATTTTCTCCACCATTAATATTTTTCAAATGTGCAAATATTAAATACAGAACAGGAACCTAAACCAAATAAATTCCAACAGAGACAATAGAAAATAAATACTGATAAGACACAAAAAAATATGGAGCAAACAGGAAGTCTCACTTTTGTCATTATGTGTTATCATAAATTATGAAAAATACATAGATGAATATCTTGTTTAGGTTTAGATGTCTCATACTTTTCTCTTGATTTGAGTCTAAGTATGGTAGTATATTCTAGACTCCACTATTAGTAATTATATTTTTGCATTTGTTATATTTACACTCACTTTTATTGTGAACTTTTAGTTGCCAATAAAAACCTGTTAATATTATTATCATTCCCTTTCTGAGGCTCAAAAGCCGGTGCTCCCTTTAGTCACCTTTTATGGCAGACAGAAGCATACCCTAGATTTAGGGTATGCAGCTTCTTTTTACAGCCCTAATCCAGACGGGTGTTTTTTTATTTCCAAATAACTGAATTTTTCGGTGATTTTTTTATCAACAATAGGCGTTTTATGAAAAAAATTCGACTAAATTTACGATTATATTAACATCTAATGGACCTGCAAGAGTTTGATGAGTATATTCAATTCATTTACTATTGTAAAAAATTAGTCATTTTTATGGGCCAAAAAATGTGATTTACACATTTTTTTTGTGGAACAATATATTAACACCATCAACACATCGAATAAATTTTGAACTTAAAACAATTATCCTGCGACATTATTTTAGCTTAAGAATGTCTTAACATCAGAGCAAACATCGCCGTATAAATGCGTACATTGAGTGAACGCAGCCCCCACGCAATCTTTCCTTTCTTCTTATACTACTCCATAATAAAGTTGTAAAAACATCAAAAGTCATCAGTAGGAAACCTGGGTAATGGCCTGTTCTCGGGGGCTCTTAACATATTATCAACCTCCAGGGGTTGAAATTACTCCCTGGCCTGATACTAACATCTTCCCAAAAACTTCAAAATTGATAAAAATTTGTTTCTATTTGTCTTTAACGGTGCTCAACACGATAGCAACATACATTTCGACATGTATTTGTCCTCTGGGGAGAAATCCATGTTGCTATCGTATTGAGCAACCTTGAAAACGAGTAGAAACAAATTTTTATCACTTTTGAACATTTTGAGGGGATTTTAGTATCAGGTGAGAGGATAGTTTCAACCGCGGGGGTTGATAAATATGTTGGCTGGTCAAAGTCCATATGGCCTATCCGAGAAACCCGATCCGACAAGCCCTTGCATGCCTAGAATGGAAAAAACGCAAAAGGGGAGTAGTTTTTCACATTTAGGGGTAGTTCCTTAAGGGTGGAAGGCTTAAAATATAGAGAAAAGTAGATGTGTGAAAATCCCACATTTGAAAACGAGAAGTTCCTTTTTAGAAGAGATAACAAATCTAAAATGATATGAAGATTATAATTCGTATTTGACAACTTGTTTTTAAAATTTTGTTTCTTTTTAAGTCACAATTCAGTGGTGAAACTGCCAGTTCAACTGAACGGGGTATATATTTTTTGAAATAGAAAATTACATACAACCATGAATTTTTAATATTTCTTGCCTATTTGCACGGTTTCATCAATATTGACAGCTTAGCTGTCAATATTAAATATAAAATATTTGTTAAATATAAGGAGTTTTTTTGCCATCTTCGTGGATGCAAATTCAAAGCGCATCTCAAATCTAATTTAAAACAGCACTTGGCTAACGTCCATGGGGTCCAAAGCGAAGTATGTACATATAAAAGATGTTGAAGAAATCAATGTCCAACAGAATATTTTGTAATTTATTACTTTTACTCTCCCATCCGGGAAAAGAAATATTTTAAACTGTTCAGTACCATCAGAAAGTAAGCTTTCCTCAGATTCTTCTAGGATCTTTCCAGTTTTTCTGTATTGGACGATTTTCGATCCCAAAAGGTATACTTTTTCAGCTTAGAAGTACTTCTCATGAATGTTTATTCTTTCCATTTCCTCAGTATAAGATTTAATTGGTTTAATTTTATAATCACAGATGATCACAAAACGCCAGATACTTAACGAGGAACTTGAACTAAATAAATTACTAATAGTTATAGTACTATAACATTAAGTATCTATCAAAAGGTCATTATTTTGTTATTTTCTATTGCTACTTGGAGCAGATCCATTAAAATGTCATATAATCGTGATATGATATTCTTTAAATGTGTGATAGATATTGTCTTGTTTTAGATTTCATGTATGTTTAATATATTTTTGGTGCAATTGTCTTTCTGTTTTAATTTATGGTCATTATCAAAATAGGAGCAATTTTGTTGTCTTCGCATCTAAGAATTTACTCGCATCAAAAGTCTGCAACGTGCGCCTGCATCTGAACTTTTGATTTTTGAAATATCCATTTCTCTACGACAAGAACAAACTCCCAAAAAACATTACCATGGATGTCCTAATTCCATGTCTGTGTATTCTAATAATTTCAAAGTAGCCGTTTTACTTATTTTGTGCCTAATTTTGACAACTAACTCTTGCTAAAACCGTGCCCCAAATGTTAAAAATTATAGGTGACACTATTTTGAATTTTACGATATAGAATTTGAAGTTAGAAAGCTGTCCGAATAATTTTCCAACATTACCGTGGATCAGTTATATTTAAATTTTTCCTGCCCACATTAAACTTTTTTTAATAGATGTCGCTACAAACATGTCTTTAGAGATCCAATTTAGCTTAATACACAACTTAATAGGTTTCAGTTGAGGGCTAGAAGGCGTAAGTGAATGTTTAAGCAGTTATTTTTGAAGAGTACATTTAGCGAAAACATTCCTGTGGATGTAAGTATTTCATCAACTATTACATTAAACATGTTTTTAAGAAAATGTATTATATGTAACAGGTGTTATTATCTGGTTAAATCAACAATATTTTTTATGCGGTAAGGAAGTAAGGTTGCCATATTGACATTACCATGGATAAATAAGGAAACATTACCATGAATCATGAAATCCATGGTAATGTCACCGAGCCATGGAAATGTGATTATTGCCTCTATTTCTACAACTTAATTACAATTCACAATCTAATTGTGTTGGACTGAAATGTTTTTTCCATTTTTTTTTAATCAACCAAGACAATGTTAAGAATTCATCCAGAAAGAGGAAAAATACAGGCAAAATTAGTAAGGAAGAAAAACTCAAAAGAAAGAGAGAATGTGAAAGAGGAAGAACAGATTAAATGCGATTCAGAAAAATACAAGCGGCAACAACAACAGGAAAAAGAAAGATATGTGAAAAGGGTAGAAGTTGGAAAATTAAAGCTTATAAATGATTTAACATCGAGAAAATAATGCAGAAAACGAAATCAATGGAATGAAAATAATAAGAGATACTGAGAAAAAAAAATAAACAACTTCAAAATATTCTCAATACAAATACTCCTCCAATCCGTGATGAAGAAGTAATTCTGAAGGTAATCAAGTGCCGGCGGCGGAGGGGATTAAAACTACAGGTGAAAATTATAAAATCAATTCCAAAGCAGGAAGTAGTAGAAAAGAAGTAGAAAGAAAAAGAATAAGGATAGCTTTAATATCCAAACAAAACGAATAAATTGGAAAATGGAAGAGAAGTTCAGAAACATACAGAAAAAAATAAGGGAAAAATTTATTACTGCAGTAAAACACTACAAAAAAATTATAATTGAACTTCTTACTCAACAGGACATAAAAAATATTGACAATGAGGTTCTAGAAAATTTTTCGACAGAGGAAAGTACAATGCAAGTGAATAATTTCTCATGAAGCAACTAAAATACACCCTTTGTTTCAATACATTAACATGTGGAAGATGTGAAGTCGGAAGTTACTGCAATTATTTTTCTTTGACTTCGATATATGTTTGGGACAAACTCCTGTATAAGTTCTTGAAGAGTCAGAGCCAGCTGATTGTAGAAAATTGTAGAAGAAAACAAAAATTGGCGAATGGGTTGTCATTACCCAGGTAACAAGGTCACCCATTCTGTAGAAAACTGTAAGATTTATTTTCAGGACTTTTAACTTTTAAAAGTGACGAAATTCTTCAAGTAGTATTCATGGTTAGAATTGGCGAAAACTTTTACTGGCCCGTGGTTTCCGATAAACAAAGTGTTTCTACAAATGAAAAGTTGTGTAAATTAAAAGAATCACATATACCTTACTCCTCAAGGTATTTCCAAATAAAGGAATGCAAAAAATTGACCAATTGAAAACTAACTGTTCAGCATTTAACATTACCGTGGATGTTATAACATTACCGTGGCTATGCATTTAGTTATTTTCGTTTTTTTCCCCTTAATTGTCGTTGGTTGATTTACGCCATTATATACAAACAATTACTTATATAATAAAGATTTTAGTTACCTAGTTTGGCGTCTTTATATAATACTTGTATCTACCATAAAAGAAATCCAGACCAAATTGCTCCTAATTTGATAATGACCCTTATACCCTTACACGAATGTATTATTCCTAGAAAAGTATACAGTTACTGGGAGGGGTTAGAACTTTTCCAACACATGTTCGCGAAAATTCGTTAATTTATTTAATAACTTCTTACAGCTGAGGTATGCAATGCAGGTCTCCGTTACGCGAGTGCAATTCGTTTTGTTTGGTTTTTTAAGGAAAATGAACGAAGTGTCATATATTAGATCAACATGCTTATATTAAAAAAATCACAAACTCAGCCGATATAATAAATGGCCAAGAGAGGCGATTCATTTAACAGAAAATTCATAAATATCTGGATTATTGCGAAAGTTAAAATCAACAACAAGAACATAAATAGAAAAAAGACAGTAAACTATTTGGGGGTCTCTCAGCCAACAATATAATAAATACATGCATCAGCAAAACATTTTATTTGATGACTAATCAATTATCTATAGCAGGTTTTTAGAAAAATTTCCTTCATCTATGTTAGAAACTTACTATCGAACCATTCATATAGCCTAGGCAAAAGCGCCAGAAAAGGTTTGTTTAAAATGCCAACCAGGTTTTTCTAGCGGAAATATGTACCTCTCAGTATTGTAATATGAACAGTTGCAAATTAGCATTCCAAAAGCCACTGTATAACTGGCGAAAGAGCAGAAATATAATTTAAACTATCATATTTCTATTTATCCGTACGCATAGACTTGTCATTTCTGCATTTTTTTAGGGAGAAAAACTCACACTTGTGACGTGTGCTTCAGAAAGTACACTTACAGGAAAGGCCTTATCCAACACAAACGTTACCAATGCGGAAAGGAGCCACAGTTCTTTTGCCCTTACCCAGGATGTACGTATAGAGCTCATCTCAAAGGCAACGTGAAACAACACGTTACTATGGTCCACGGGTGATTTAATTATTAGTGCCAAAACAGATTAACATTTAAAAAACTGACCAGATTTGAAAAAAATAAATCATGAATTTCCGCATTTCGTTTCATTATTTGTGAAAATCGTTCAACTTCATTGTTTTAGCAGCTTCCGCAAAGCTATACAATTATGGCGGCCTAGTGGATTCTCTATTTTGACGTCAGATTCAGTATCAGCTACTTGGAAAATACATAACTACAAATTCTAACACAATTTACCCATTGCGCATTCGCCATATTATCGCATATTCTCGAATAGAGAAACCGTTATTTCTATTATTGCTCATCTTGTTCTAGACAACGCTTACTGAAACTAACAGTGAATCACTTCCGAGCCATACAGTTTGTGAAAGGTATCTATAGGAATCGCTTAAGGTGACTAGTGCCTACAAAGAGTCATCCGATAGGGAAATGTTTTTTATTTTTAACCATAACGTGTTTTTCTTAGTACATATATTTAAAGAAAGCATAAGACTACCTAAGTAGAACCATAACAAGAGTATAACTATGAATTTTCACTCAGCAATTTCAGTGTCTTCCCATTTCGCGGTTTTAAATCTAACTATTTTGGGAACGATGGTACTATTTAGTGAATATTTATAGTAATAGTTCTTGTTATGGTTCCACTTCCCTCTTTATTCATATAGGACGGTCGCTCTAAAAAAATTGCTAATTAAGAAATGGCATATGAGAATAATAATCGCAATGTAGTTAGCCCTATTATTACAAAGAAAACCTGATGATTTTTTTTCATTATCTACTCTATAGTGGTGGGGGAAAATGTTTTCAAATTTTTTTTTTTACTTTCAAAAAATGTTTTTTGTTGAAATATGTTTAGAATGTAATGAAATGTGGAAATTGTAAATTTGAAGAAAAATATTATTTTTCGCTATTGTAGTGGTAAAAAAAATTTCAAAAAAGATAATTTTTTTAAATTTTCGAAACAATTTTTTTTTTAAATACAATTTAAATATAATTATTATAAAGTGAATTTTTACTATTATGGCACAGCTGATTGTTACGATTCAATTATATGAATTGTGGTATTCGTAAAATATTAAATATTGACACTATCGGTTAAAATTTCTGTGACATGTTTTATATCGTTGGAATGAGAAAAAAATAACGGAATTAATGGCTTCATGGCCTACTTTGAGATATGTATTTTTCATTTTTGCACAATAGCGTATGTCAAAGCCAACTGCATTTTTCGATTTTTTTGTTACACGTTATTATTCTTATTGTCTTTGCCGTCAACTTTCATTCCTTTAACTTTTTTCGTATCTCCTCAAATAAGGAAGCTATAACCGTTTGTGGTTTTCCTATTTTTCAGGTTTTTGTAATATATTAACCAGCTCGGTGGCGCAATGCTGAGGTGTTTGGCTTGCGACCACGGAGTCCCGGGTTCGAATCCTGGCTAGGGTATGGATGTTAGTGGCGTTTTTTCATGTGTTACCGAGACGGTAGCAGTGACCTAGACCACTGTTAGGTGGCACAACATGTCTAGTCGCTGTTATCTCTCCTGGGTTCGAGTCTCAGCTGCGGTAGATGGCAATATCGCAGGGAATGGTTGTTGTGTTGATGTCTATGTGTACGTGTCCTGGTTGAGTGGTAGAGCAGCAATAGCTGAACTCCGCCAGGACGTTAATAATATAAATAAGGCATTAAAATTAAAAAAAAAATAAATCTCATAAAGTAGGCTATGGATTTCAAATTTCTTTTTACTGAAATATAGCTCACAAAAAATGGGATAACTGTTTGTAAAACTTTATTCTTCTACAATAGATATTAAGCGAGATATTTGGTGTGGCCCTCGTAAAATAGACAGTCTGTATATTTAGAATATCATGAAACGTGAAAATTTTAAATTTGACCAAAAAAACATAATTTTTCCATCATCCATTTTATCAAATGTTTTGTTTTGTAATTTTCAAAAATATTTTTTTTAATACAGGGTGTAATTAGATTCATGTCATTAAACAAACTGGTAATTGGGACCGACTAGACAAACAAAAAACCTATATGACTTTTTTCTCTAGGGGCACTTTGAAAAAAACTGACCTAGGCAGAACATTTAAATGTTAAGGTAGGAACCATTTGAGAACTACTGTTTTTCAGGGTCAATGGATGTTATAGTTCCGAATATTAGAAATAATAAAAAACTGTAATACCCGACTTGTGTTACCGCCGGAAGAAGTGCGGCACTTTGATGAGATTACTTGTACCGAACTTTTTATATCACTAATTATGAAAATGTAAATAGTTCCTTCTCTTTCGGTACAACGCAAGCATAGCATGGCCGCAGGGGTTTAAATATGATTTGTATACATATATTTTTTAATTTGGAACAAAGTTGTTGTAGCTGTTATTGTCGTTTATGACAATTTATAAAATTAAAAAGTGGTTTATTAACATTTGAAACATTGTGTTAAAAGCTAAATTAGTAATTATTTTATGAAATTGGAAAACGAACAGTTAGACGTCCGAGATACGATAACAGAAAATAGTTGTGTATTTCATGTTAGGAAAAAATCTTTGGTCTCTATGAAAATCAATGTAAACAATAATAAACTGACCAAAACAAGACAGCGAATAATAATTATACCTTTAATGCCCAATAGGTAACACCCAATAACGGAACAATTCTTTTGAATTTTTCACAAAAATTGTTCGAAATGACCTCCATCTCCAGGTATAATACACCTTTCGGCACCTCGAACTAAGGACATACGCACTCCGTTCAACACATTTGGTAAATTAGAATATTTTTTTATGGTTTCTATGCACATGGATCTATGGTTTCTATGCACATTAAAATACATAATCTCCCTTAATGTCCAAAATCTCGTTTTAAAACACCACACTAAACTGTGAATTAACGTTATCAATAAAGAAGACAAAAAGAAAAACTTGGTCCAAAATCCAAAAAGTAACACAAAAAGCATGAACGAGAACCAAGTACTAACGACTTGAACGATAAGTCAATAAAATAAATCTTAACATGAGTGGCACAAAATTGAAAAAGAACAAAAGCAAGAGACAAAACCAAAGAACGGGTAGGTCGCGTCGTGTGTACGTCGTTGTTTACCAAGTAAGGACACAAACTGAAATTATTACTTGAGAATATTACAAGGGAGAGTATAGCACGCGTAATAAGATAATTTGGCCGCGAAGAAGCAAAAAACATGGCGGTGTCCTCTGTCGCTTGCTTTTAACAGCTTAGTCAGCAAGAATGTCAGAGTAAGACGCGAGGTAATAAAGCCTACCCCAATATGAAAGCAGTTCTCAAACTATGTTATTAAGTATTTTGGAAATTTTGGTTTATTTTTTTCTCCAAAACTATGAGCTTTAGACCCCATGTTATATAAAGTTTTTTGTTTGTTTTGTCGTTCCCTACCATCAGTTTTTTTAGTGACATGAAACTAATTACACCCTGTATGTTTAGAATGTCATGAAACCTGGAAATTTTAAATTTGAACAAAAAAAAATGTTTTTCCATCCATTTTATATAAAATTTTCAATATTCTCAAAATTTCAAAATATTTTTCTTTTTTAAATTTTCAATTTCTTTTTTTTTTTTAAATAAAATTCAAATTCAAATTATTTATTCAACTTTGTAGCCATACAATTATGGATTAGTTTTGTCATTAAAAGTAAGAGAAATGACAGTGTCTCGAGCACATGCACACAGTTTTGTTTTTTTTTTTTTTTGTTGCGATCAAAATAAGATACAGAACAGAATTGCATTCTACTTCTACTACTACAAGTATAATTGTTAAATAAATAGGCTAAATGTTGTGTTAAAATGTTACAATAACGACATCTACATTAAATAATATTAAAAACAATTACAATCTGTGTAAGAAACAAATAAGTTAGACGTACGTATATAAAAATTTCTACATTATACAGAATTTACACATTTTTAAAGTATTCCTCAAATTCTGCCAAGTTATACAAGCATTTCTCCAATAACATTTTTTTAGATTTCTTTGTAAATAATTGTAATGATTTAATACCTGTTAGTTCAGGAGATAGCATATTATAATATGTAAAACCGGCAAGGTATGGAGATTTTTTATAAAAGGTATGATTAAATTTATCTATATAGATATTGTTTTTATTTCTTGTAGCGTATGTGTGGACATCTGTATGTTTTTTATGATTATCATAGTTCCGATGAATGAATGTTAATAATTTTAATAAATAAATACATGTGAGGGTTAGCAGTTTTTTTGTTTTGAATATATCTCTGCACGATTCAGTTTGTGTCTGGTCAAACATTAAGCGTATTAATAGGTTTAGAATGTCACGAAACGTGGAAATTTCAAATTCGAGCGGAAATATTTTTCTTTCATTATCTATTCATTTTAGACGGTCTTCCCTGTATATTTTACAGTGAAAGTTTAACCATTTTTTCGGTGTCAGTGGCGTCAGCTACCTACCTTTGACTTTTGTCGGTCGAGCAGTTATTTAGTTAATGCACCAACAGACAGACTGACGGAATTGAAAAACCTATATTTTCGTAATCTACATGATCTGAAACGTGAAAATCCGAACAAATATCGTGCGGTGATTTCTTCTCGAATACAATACTTCCATTCGGTATGCGAGGGAAGTAAAAAGTTATGGCCGATAATAAATATTTCCCTATGGGATGTCTCTTTCTAGGAAATGATCACCTTAAGCTATCTCAGAAAAGTGACTGAACAAACATAAAGACATATATAGGAATCGGATTAAGAACCTTATTCTATTTAAACATTTCTAAAGTTTGTTAGAAAAAAATTAAATTCACATTGAAGTTGATGAGTTTTTCTTGTCAGGTATAATATAAATCACGCTGTGTCTTTGTCATTGTATTATTTGAGTAAAAATTTAAAATGTTGCTGACTGTTCTGTCTTGATTCTTTCCTATATTTTGTTGTCCATTTCTAGAACGACATAGATGTGATGAATGTGGTAGAACCTATAAGTATGCCAGAGGTTTACGCCAGCACAAAATTTACATGTGTGGCAAGGAAGCTACGTTCGAATGTCCACATGTCCACATCTGTAAGTATAAAGCAAAATTCAGGACAGACTTGAGAAAACATTTAAAAAATATCCACCTTAAACAGTTATTGTGAGACATTATTTAGGAGTGTAGTAGTTGAGGCAATAAAATTTTAAAATGAAAATCTCTATAATATTTTCGTCCGTATATCCCCACTATGATACTATTTGTTACAGGCCCACCAAAAGCATCAGTCACTCCGTTTACCTCACATTTACAGTGCTCCGTACCAGTGAATTCGTCTTATTAGGGTTTAATCCGTTTTTTATATTTAACTCTATGTTCTGAAGACATCTACACTTGCTACCCAGGAACAACGACGTGGACATGGTTTTGGTGGTGGGCCAAGGGTGAAAATGACTTGGGGAGGGTGAGAATCTTTTAAAAACGTATACTTATGTTCACAATTAAGTTTCCAATGTTTTTTTTCAAATTAAAAGGGACCTGAAATCAGTCCTTATTGACCCTCCTCCTTTAGTTTACACCATCAGGATCTATAGTGTGAATTGTGATGTTGGATGAAACATTATCCTCAAAATTGAAAACTATCCTCTTGGAAAATTGTCTGCACGTGAAATGTTGAAGATAGTTACCTTCCTCGATGTTTCTGGTACATACTGTCCCTAATCCTGTGGGAGGTGATAAGTGGCTTTAGTTTTTTCGTTGCTACCAAAGGAGATAAGCTTAACAACAAACCTTTTCGAGTAACCAGATAAACTAAGAACACTTAAAGTAACAAAGAACTCCAGGATTGCCCTAAGGACGGTAAAGAATTACAATAGGAGGAATATCAACAGCCCCTAGGCATCTAGTAAAATTTCTTCTACCCCTCCTATATGTTTTGAATGGTTTCAAATAGAGGAACGAATATAAACGGCAATCTTAACTGAAAAATCATTACTTGTGTCTCAGTAACCGATTCCTATCGACTGCTCCAAAATTTTATTTACATATAGAGGAATCTCAGGGAGTCAAAGCGGCCCTTATAAAGTGAGTGGTAAAGCAGTCCTATGTGCATTGGGTTGTATTGTTTCATTTCTCTTTGGAAAAAAATGTATAATGTCAATGTTATAATTGGGTGTAACTAATCATTGTTAACTCTGTATCCAATATATTGCTTTCCTTGTAATTTTATTGCTTTAATTTTAGACAGGTACGAGTGTGACAAATGTGGAAAAACCTATAAATATGCCAGAGGTCTGCGAGAGCACAGGAATTTCATCTGTGGAAAAGAGGCACAATTTGAATGTCCACACGTTAATTTCTGTAACTATAAATCAAAGATAAAGACAAATTTGAGGAAACATTTAAGAAAAGTCCACAATGACCTTAGATAAATATTTTGTAAAAACTTATTTAAGCGATGAAAAATGTGTTATATGTACAAGGTGGTTCAAAATTGTCTATTGGTATTTCTGTGGCTGACAGTACATAAAAAAATAATGGTAGTTTTTTATATAAACTTACTTAGTCCAGTCAACGGAACGCTAAAATGACTAAAATCTCTAACTTGAGTTCTAGTGAATACATTTTGATGATACAATATGTTTGTAAAACAAACAAAAAAAATAAATAAGTTAATAAAAAAGTTGAAAAAATATTAGAGTAGGAAACGTTTGGAAGGGGTAGAAAGGACCCCTTTCATCAAGGGTTCCGTAGAATTAGGTCAAAAATTAAAAAAACGAAACAATATGTTTACCTTTTTTGGACAAAATAAGAATATTCTTATAGGATTTTGCAAACAGTGGAAAGAAGAACTAAAGGAAAAACTATATGTAAAAATATTAATGAAATCTTTGCATTCTTTCGATAACCTGATTTCTGGTTATGCTAACAAGTAAAAATTCTCATTTGCCATTCTCATTTTAACACTAGCATCCAACCTAGTCCCCTACGGCTAAGCAAGCTAAACTAGTATCTACATGATCCCCTACGATATGTAAATTCAGTTAAAAATGAGAACAAAGGCCTGAAATTAATTTATTTACGTACCTTGTTTTTAAAAATTTTTTCATTCTAATAAATTACATTTTCATAAAATCTCAATCAGTTTCTTGGAAATGCTTAGCCTTTGAAACGTTTTTCGTCCTTATTGTGGACTCATCAGAAAAGCCTAAAGCCACTTATAACGATGTTCCATGCAAAACTAAGACAATATCCATGAACAAGGATAAAATAAACGTTTCAAAGGCTAAGCATTTCCAAGAAACTGAATGAGATTTTATGGAAATGTAATTTATTAGAATGAAAAAATTTTTAAAGACAAGGTACGTAAATAAATTAATTTCAGGCCTTTGTTCTCATTTTTAACTGAATTTACATATCGTAGGGGATCATGTAGATACTAGTTTAGCTTGCTTAGCCGTAGGGGACTAGGTTGGATGCTAGTGTTAAAATGAGAATGGCAAATGAGAATTTTTACTTGTTAGCATAACCAGAAGTCAGGTTATCGAAAAAATGCAAAGATTTCATTAATATTTTTATATATTGTTTTCCTTTAGTTCTCATAGATAGCTTTTCTTTCCGCTGTTTGCAAAATCCTATAAAGAATATGTTTCATTACTATAAGCAAACAAATAATAAATAATTCACTTTTAAATTTTAAAATTAAGAAGTCCTTACACAGCCGATTTTTTTTCGTGAAATGCCTATTTTTCGAGATATGACCATTCGAGAAGTCCTTAAAGTGGGGGAAGGGAAATGTAAAAGTTGAAAAAAAATCTGAAAAATTTCACGCCAATAGATCATCGACATACAAGACTTTTTTATTTGCCAGTTTATCAAGAAAAACATGAAAACTACTCATTTATTTGATATTGGAGCACTTTGAAACCATGTAAGTCAAAATCTTAAAAATTCAGACGTATCCAGTAGGGCCTTATAAACATTTTTTGCCTCTTGATATTTTTTTCTAACTTGCTAATTTTGCAATTTACAGGCAGTTTATCAATTATGTGTTTTTAAAGCGCTACAATTTCAAAGAAACGGGTAATTTTTAATGTTTTTCCGGAAAAAAATCGGTGAAAGCGCACTTTACAGAAAAGTTGCAAATAAAGAAAAGTCTTGAATGTCGATTATACATTATTCATTTAAGGCAGTCGGAGCATATTGCTGAAAGACTGAAATTTATTATTCCCCTTTTAAGGGGCATATCTCCCTTATTACTCATTTTCCGGAGTAAGTTTATATAAAAGACTACCATTATTTTGGATATACTTTTAGCCGTAGAAATATCGGGAGACAATTTTGGACTACATAGTATATTTGCTTTTATAGTTTTTGTATATTTCAAATATATTATTATATTTATTTGTTTTTATTCTTTCTCCTTACAGTCCAGTTACCAAGGACGAAAAATTACTGGAACCTCGAAAACCCCTAGAACGGCTGAAACTAGACACACGGTTATTTTCAAAGTATGTCACTCAAAAAACACAAATGTTTACATGTCTATAGTGGGCGCTTCAGTAAAAGAAGGAAAAGAAGGTTTAACTTTGAAAATTAGCTTTTTCTTAATTCTCTCGAGAAATATAGATCTACCAAAAAAGGTTAAACTCTTTCTTGAAGAAGAAGGAATATAAAAGAAAATAGGTCTCATTATATTTTTTATAGGACCAACAGTTTTCCCGTAAAATTGAATTTAATGAATTATAAACACAAAATTTGTAAAAAAGTATTTTTTCTTTTTTCTTTTTTAAACTTGAATAATATAGGTATATATGCTTGTAAATTTTATCATATTTTATGTTATTCTGAGTAAAAATATTTGAAAAAATAAAAAAATCAAATAATTAAAGGACTACAGGTTTCCTCTAAAATTTTTCACACTCCACGAGGTAAATCAAGATGAGTAAGTAAGATCTGCTGATCAACAACGGCAACGCGCTCTATGCCACAGCAGGCAAATTCACGCCTTTTCTAAGTGAATCTTGTGTACTTTTAGATCTATTATACTTGTTTCTGACAGAATCATATCAAAATGGATGAATTAATACCATAAGAATTTATAAACAAATTCCATAAGGTGCAAGCCCTAGAACTATGCCATTACCGAATACTGTTTAATAATGTAAAAACAAATGCTATGAAACCGTTCAGCGCAAGTATTAGAGTAGTATTATTATGAGAAGATGCTTGGGGCGGAGCCAACGTGCGCGAATATTTCTACCAGTGACAGCATCATCTGGGGTAGAAGGATATATAATAATTGTGATCAAATTTTCGATGTCGAGGAGCTGTGTAATGCAGTAGATTAAAACCTCGTCACACTCTGGTGTTTACGATGAAGACATTTTTCACTGAAAATACGGTTATATCATTTAATTCAATCAGAAACGGCGAACACAACAGGTGTACTGCAGTTCAGACCCTGTGACTGCAGGTTGACGGAGCCACTGGATTCGAGGTCAAATATGACGCAAATCGCATTGGCTTAGATCAATGGATGTACACAAACTCGTTGCTGCGCATCATTTTTTGCAAGCATCTTCTCATAATAATACTACTCTACCCCAATTAACCAACCCAAACGCACGAGTAGCATGTATATGGTATTAACAGAGGGTGGAAGGATGATCTGTTGGGACACTTGTCCGTGTCACTCTCGCCGATTTACTCCATGTATTTTTACTTCCACATCCACGTAGTGGATTGGAAGAATAGTAATCGTAAAAAAAATTTAAATTTTTTCATTTTCTTTTTGTTGAAATAGATTTAGAATGTGAAAACGTCAAGATTTTAAATTTCAGTGAAAAAAAATTCTGTCTGTCTGTCTGTAATTTTTTTGTCCGCACGTTTTCTCTGAAACGGTTTAAGATATTGACTTGAAATTTTATACACGTAAGTATTATAACGAGATCTGGAACTGGATTGTTTTTTGAACATATTCGGTGAAGTGTTAGGGGTAAATAGATGGGGTAAATAAGGGAAAGTGAGTAAAACAAGCTGGTAAGAGTACAGAAACTGAAAATTTGGTGTATGTACTAGAAGTCAAGGCCTCAGATTTTTAAAAATATTTATCAACACAATAAGGCCATTAAATAAAAAAAATAATAAAATATATTCACTTGAAATTTGGTACATGTATGTATTGTAACCACATCTGTAATTAGATTATATTTTGCGATGATTCCGGAGCTGAGTAAGTAGGGTAAGTAGGGGTAAATAGGAAAAAATAAGTAAAGCAAGCTGGTAAGAGTACAGAAACTTGGTTTTGGAGTAAATACCAAAAGACAAAGCCTCGTATTTTTTTATAACATTTTTCAACCCCTCCACCACTCCATTTTATTAAGGGGGCTGATAAAATTGATTTGAGATATTCACGTGAAATTTGGTACACGTATGTACTATAGTGACATCTGGAACTAGTTTCCATTGAAGGGGTGGAGGAGGGGGGTATGTAGAGGTAAATAGGGGAAAATGAGCAAAGCAAGCTGGTAAAAGTACAGAAAGTTGAGATTTAGT
Source organism: Stenurella melanura (assembly GCA_963583905.1). Classification (NCBI taxonomy): domain Eukaryota; kingdom Metazoa; phylum Arthropoda; class Insecta; order Coleoptera; family Cerambycidae; genus Stenurella; species Stenurella melanura. The sequence goes on from OY757309.1 coordinate 8,569,667, forward strand.
GTATATACTAGAAGCCTGGGTCTCAGAATTATTTATCATATTTTTCAAACCCCCACCACCTCCACTCCATTATTAAAAGGGATGATAAAATAAAATTGAGATATTCACTTGAAATTTGGTATATACAGACTGTCTATTTTACGAGGGTCACACCAAATATCTCGCTTAATATCTATTGTAGAAGAATAAAGTTTTAGAAACAGTTATCCCATTTTTTGTGAGCTATATTTCAGTAAAAAGACATTTGAAATCCATAGCCTACTTTATGAGATATCTTACAAAAACCTGAAAAATAGGAAAACCACAAACGGTTATAGCTTCCTTATTTGAGGAGATACGAAAAAAGTTAAAGGAATGAAAGTTGACGGCAAAGACAATAAGAATAATAACGTGTAACAAAATAATCGAAAAATGCAGTTGGCTTTGACATACGCTATTGTGCAAAAATGAAAAATACATATCTCAAAGTAGGCCATCACAGAAATTTTAACCTATAGTGTCAATATTTAATATTTTACGAATACCACAATTCATATAATTGAATCGTAACAATCAGCTGTGCCATAATTAGTGAAAAACAATGTATACAGTTATTAATAAATTTGACAGATTGTCACTGTTGTATGTTGTATGTTGCGTTGTCGAGTTCTAAGACAAATTTTATATCAGTAATTATGGTGTACACCAATAATAACAAATTCGATATGATTAGCATTTATTGTCAGTGCAATTTTGACGCTGAGATGGCAATCACGGTTTACGGAGATAGATTTCCAGATGCTCCGCAGCCAAATCGAACTATGTTTAGGAAGTTAGTTCAAAATCTAAAAACGCACGGTTCATTTTCAAAAAAAATAGTAAGGCGAGCGCATGTTGCGGATAATGTAAGAAAAGTGAATAGAGTAATGAATTATGTTAACCAAAATGAGGAAACCTCTTTGAGACAAATTCAGAGAAACTGTCGCATAAAAAAAGACAGTGCAAGAAAAATATTGAAAAAAAACGGATTTCGATGCTACAAAATGAGGAAAGTTCAACATTTAAATGAGGGAGATAAGCCAAGGAGAGTAAGATTTTGTAGATGGTTATTAAATAAGAAAAGGAATGACGCGCTGATATGTAGCAAAATTTTTTGGTCGGACGAATCAAATTTTTCTAATAATGGATTTTTCAATAGAAATATGCATTATAAGTGGACACGAGAAAATACACATTGGTGCAGAGAGACTGCTTTCCAAGAAAGATTTTCTACGAATGTTTGGTTGGGTCTTTTAGGGACTAAAGTAATTGGACCTTATTTTTATGATGGCAAATTAACCGCTCGTAGATACCTTAATTTCCTGCAAAACGAATTTCAAGATTTTCTTTATGAATTAACAGTGGCAGAAAGATTAAATTACTCATATTTTCAACAAGATGGGGCTCCACCTCACACTGCTGTAATATGTACAAATTATTTAAATCAAGTTATGCCAGATAGCTGGATAGGCACCTATGGACCCATTCTATGGCCAGCTCGATCACCAGATATTACTCCCTTGGATTTTTTCGTCTGGGGTTACATTAAAGACAAGGTATTTCAAACTGCCCCTGAAAATATTGAGGACATCAAATCCAGAATTCGAAACACATGTGAGGCAATTACTCCTGAAATGCTCCAACATGTAATGCGTGACGTGTCTCGTAGAGCACGTTTATGTGTCAGAATGCATGGTGCATAATTTGAGCACTTGTAGTTAGAAAAGTAAATACACACAATTTCTTTTCAATATAGTAGTAGGTAGTACTGTTATACATAGTTTTTCGTTTTTTTCTTTGGATGTTCGTTTTGTACTTGTATTTTTATTTATGAGATATTTATTGATTTGTATTAAATTGTAATAAATAATTACGGAATTATAATTATCATAAAGTGAATTTTTACTATTATGGCACAGCTGATTGTTACGATTCAATTATATGAATTGTGGTATTCGTAAAATATTAAATATTGACACTATCGGTTAAAATTTCTGTGACATGTTTTATATCGTTGGAATGAGAAAAAAATAACGGAATTAATGGCGTCATGGCCTACTTTGAGATATGTATTTTTCATTTTTGCACAATAGCGTATGTCAAAGCCAACTGCATTTTTCGATTTTTTTGTTACACGTTATTATTCTTATTGTCTTTGCCGTCAACTTTCATTCCTTTAACTTTTTTCGTATCTCCTCAAATAAGGAAGCTATAACCGTTTGTGGTTTTCCTATTTTTCAGGTTTTTGTAATATATCTCATAAAGTAGGCTATGGATTTCAAATTTCTTTTTACTGAAATATAGCTCACAAAAAATGGGATAACTGTTTCTAAAACTTTATTCTTCTACAATAGATATTAAGCGAGATATTTGGTGTGGCCCTCGTAAAATAGACAGTCTGTATATGTACTATAATGTCATCTGTTTAAGATGATACCGCTAAATGAGTCGGTGGGGATTTTGGAAATTGGGGAAAATGAGTAGAGCAAGCTAGTAAGATTCCAGAAACTTCATTCTTGGCATATATGCTAAGACCAACGCCTCAAGTTTTTTTATGATATCTGCCTCAAGTATTATTAATATTCTATGATTGACATACTAAAGTGCATTTATAGTCAATATGTCTTCCTTTAAAGAGACTTGGATGTAAAATCTTGATGAGGAAGTAGTGAATCGTTGGGTAGCGGTTTTTCATGCTGAGGCGCGCCATAAGAAGTTTCATTAAAAAATTCGTGGTACTTTCGAAAAATTTTCGTGGAAATATTATTAATATTCTGTGAGTAATTATTTCCACATGCAGAAGTGCAAATATAGTATCCATATGTTTTCATTTAACAAGATTTGGATGGAAGAGGCAGCGGTTTTTTATTTACACAGTCGGATCACTGTGGCTTACTTATTCCATTCCTCGGTCCGTGTTTATAATAGAATGCATAATTTCTCTCCATATAGTCAGATTGGTTTTCTAATGTTATGTCTCTTTTAGATTCTGGCAAACCATTAGTATTCAAATTTTATGAATGCACTGTCACTAGAACTAAGCAAGAAGAAGATACACAAGAAATCAAGCGCCATGAAATGGGAAAGAAAGAATCTAAGGACAGAAAACCTTGTCGGAATTGTTATGAAACTGCGAAGAAAGAAAAGGGGTGGAAAGTCGCCAGAAATATAAATAAAATCAGAACGTACTGCAAGGATTGTCCAAATCAGCCAATCCTATGTCTAGACTGCTTTAATGAAACGCATAAATATGATGAATCTGAAATTGAAAAATAAACATTGCAGGTGGCTTAGCAGCATTTTATTTTGTAATTTAGTGGCAATTAAGGCAGTTCTTCCTTTGGCTCATAGCCCCCAGGTTATCTTGCTCCACTATAATCCACAATCAGGGACTGTCAACTGTTATTCTTCTCCACCATTTCTTGAGTCGCCCTTTTGGTCTTCTACTTTGAGGTTTCCATTCCAAAATTGTCTTTGCGGTTCTTTCTTATTCAGCCTACACACGTCCATGTTTCAGAGCTCTAAGTTACTACGGGTATTATAAGAGTTGTATAGATTGTGAGCTTAGACTTAGTATGCTGCTTCTTATTAGATTTATACAGTGAGCACGTAAAGGTTGGAATAAATTCATTAAAATAGTTACAAAACAAGTGACAAATATTCGCTCAGACCCGTCGATTTTTAAATACATTTCTCAATCTGTTTATTTAAAAAAAGAAGTGCTGCAAATATTTTTCTAAAACTTATGACGTCATCGCCATTTTTTTTACATGACAACCCCCATTTTTTAAATTGTCATTTGAAAGAGCACATTTGTCTGCATACAGTACCTTAAATTCTAGGGAGTATTGCTTGACGAAAATTATCGAGAAAAATCTTAACTACTTATAACAATGTGATAAAACAAAAATACAAGAATTTAAGAATACAGCACAAAATAATTAGAATAAATGTTCAAATTGCGCGCCATTTGCTTCTTGACAGTGTCCAAGTCGAAACTGAAATTCTCGCAAAACGTTAATAATTGTTTCGGGTCCAATTCTTCCAATTTCATGAGTAATTCTGTCTTTTAATTCCTCAATATTGTTCGGTCCATTAAAACAAACTTTGGATTTAAGGTAACCCCATAAAAAATAAGCCAATGGGGTTAGGTACGGAGATCTAGCTGGCCATTCTATTGATCCGCGTCAACCAATCCATCTGCATGGGAAAATTTCGTTCAAATAATTACGCACTATTACCGAATAATGTGGCGGTGCGCTATCCTGTTGAAACCATATGGAGTTTTCCGGTACATTAGGGTTTTCACCATTTGGATACAGTGCGACAAGTTCTGGAATTATGTTTTGTTGGAGCAGCTCCAAATATTTTTCGCCATCTAATGAACTTGAATAAAAAATGGACCCAATATTGTAGTCCCAACAATTCCAGCCCACACGTTAACTTTCTGTGGAAACTGAGTATGGGCCTCCACCATCCAGTGTGGATTTTCACGTGACCAATATCGACAATTTTGCCTATTCACAGTGCCGACTTAAGAAATGTAGATTGATATTACATCGTTCCATCATGGTTTCGCAAAAATCTACTCTGCGGTCGAAATCATCTTCGTTAAGCTCTTGAACTAAATTCACTTTATATGGGTGCCATTTATTCTTCTTCAAATATTTTAAAACAGTCGAGTGCCTAATTGACTGTTCTGCTGCGATTTCGCAACTTGGTTAGTGAGGATTCTCCTCCATTGTCAGTAAAACATCAAATTGTTTATTTTCTGAAATTGTAGGACGACCTTTCGTGAAATTATCTTTTACATGACCACAATCTCGAAACTTCATTTCTATTTTGCTAACAGTTGATTGTGTAATAGGTCGATTAGGGTATTTACCATTAAATAATTCACAAACCATAGTTTGTGTTCGGGACTTGTCTCCATAGCTAATCATTATCAAAATTTCAATTCATTCTGTTTCACTTAAACGTTGCATTATCAGCACTTTCAATACGATATCACAAGTAAATACAAATGAATGGGTCTACCCCTTTCAGCGTGGTGAGGCTAATATAATTTAGTGAACTGTATTTGGGTATAATAAAAAAAAAAGAACGTGTCGGAAACTTACACAGTAGGTTTGATGGATTCTCCGTCGTCGATGTCGGCCCAGGCAATAGGAGGGATAAAGGGGGGCCAAAGGGAAAAGGAACAAATCTCCGACACGCACAATTAACGTAACAATTATTAAATTAATTTAAGAAAGGACAATTATAATTCACTTTATCACTGATAAATAACTATAGCGTTCTGCGGCGTAAGTGACTATTGTCTTACTTACTATCATACTACTGTCTCTATGCGGGTCGCGATCGACCAACACGACGTTAAACAAACTAGCTAAAAAAAAACTTCTTAGTATTACCATAAAGAATTCAAAACATATTTTTCTAGGTATAATACTACAAGGCGCGTAACCAACTAATGTGTTAGAGCCAGGTCCGCGTTGCTAAGTAAATGAAAAAAAGCGTGAACACAAAAAAATGTAAGTTGTAAAAAGGTTCGACGATAAGTAATGAATGTATTCTATTAATGTTAAATGTTTTTTTCTCGATAATTTCGCCATGCAATACTCCCTAGAATTTAACGTGCTGTATGCAAAAGAATGTGCTCTTTCAAATGACATTTTAAAAATGGGGGTTGCCATTTTAAAAATAATGGCGATGACGTCATAACTCTAAAAAAAATGCAGTACTTTTTTTTAAATAAACAGATCGAGATGTGTATTTAAAAATCGACGGGTCTGAGCGAATTTTTGTCACTTGATTTGTAACTATTTTAATGAATTTATTCCAACTTTTACGTGCTCACTGTATAGGCGTGACAGCACTTATTTGTTTTTACTGTCCTAGCGTATGTTCCAACTTGGCTTTTACCATCGTTGGTGAATTTAACTCCAAGATTTTAAATCGGCGACACTTTCATTTTCAATACTATTTATATTAGTGTAGTTCAAACCCTGTTTTTAATGTACTATTAGTAGATATACCTACGTTTAATTGAAATAATGTACATTCGATGTTTTTGCTTTCTAATATGGTCATATATATTTGTTATTATTTTTGTTAGTGACGTGTTTAATGTATGATCGATATGGTAGTAATGGGCTAGACCTTTGTTGAGTAGTACAGCATGTCTAGTCACTTATCTATTCTGAGTTCGAGTCGGCTGAGCTAGATGGTAATATCGCTAGACATGACGTTAATATAAATAAGACAATTAAATAAATAAATAAATACATACATTATGTTGTAGGTTACAAATACGGATGTAATCAATGTGGTAAGAGGTATAAGTATTGGAGTGGACGGTACGAACATCAAAAATATTCGTGTGGCAAAACGGCAAAATTCATATGTCCGAAACCAGATTGCAACCACAAGGCAACCTTGAAAGGAAACATGAAGAAACATATACAGACTAAACACAAATATTTGTGTAGTGTTTTTGATTAAAATGTATAATTTATATGTATCTCTAAGAACATTTTAATGAATTTTATAATAACTACTTGACTACGTAATGACAATGAATAATTGATGACGTTGAGAGCTCGTACAGCATAAAATTGAGCGACATGCAACAGGAACAGATCCCTTCCGCCCGCCAATGAGCAAAATGCATAATTTTTTTAAACATCACAGATGAATAGATCACTAAAAAACATTATTTTTCCAGTATTTTATTTTTGTTTCATGTTCTAATTAAAGGTTAAAAAAATTATTTACTGCAGCTGTCAATTTAAATGCGTTTAAATGGAGAAGTTTCCGCGCTACTTGTGTGTGACGTCATCGGGCACATCGCACCGACGGAAAATGTATTGTGATTGCGAATGTTTACACATTATTTATGTTGTGTTATGGAAAATATAAAGAAAAGTAGCTATAAATATTGTATTGTGCCCAAATGTACAAATACTACAATAAAAACTCCAGAAAAGTTATTTTTTAATGTGCCTAGACGCGATAAAGTTAGGAAGAAATTGTGCAGAGCTATGAGACGAGACGACCGAAATGCAGAATTATCGTCATCCTCAAGATTATATTGCTGCCAGGATCATTTTGATGTAAATTTACCCATTAAAACTAATTAATTTATAATAATATTATGAAAATATGTACCTAACCCTAATGTTATTGTGATAATTTGTTTACATGTCATGGTGAATTTGGTCACTTTCCTATTTATAGGAATACAAAAGTTTACTAACTTCTGTTAATAGGAACCTTGAATTAAAATGTATAAATGTATAAGAACGGTGGGAATAATGTAACTGCTCGACGTTCTACATATTATCCAGATATATATTTATATATACATATGTATGTCAACAGTTATTTTTACTATTAATGTACCTACCTATCTAAAAGTACGTACTTAGTAAGCGACGGGAGGTATTTATTACATAAAAAAGTAAAGCATTCTAAGATGAAAAATATTAATTAATATAACATTAAAACATTGCCTTGTTTACCTATTTTGAGGTTAGGTACATAAATAATTTGTTATGTTTAACTACAGTAAAAGGATAAAAATGGGCACAATTGAATTAATGTTTAGAATAATGAATGACACATACCTTGTTGCTTTAGTACCTCCAATTTCTGCACTAATAAAATCAGTATTAGTAGCAAAAAAGTTTGCCATCATAAGCACATCAACAACGGGCAAATTGTCACTCTGGCCCCGTAAAAACCCACTGTCCGTCATTTTTACCACTTAATAATTAAAATAAATAAATAAATGAATGATTTCTTTTATGAAAATATCAATACACATTTACAAAACACAATACAATTTACGATTTAACCTCTTGGCAGATAGACGATCATTAGACATTATGCCGAATGACGTCAGACCAATAGCGTGGTGTTTTCAGTCACGTGGATATGTTCCCATAAAATTTTGAATTTCAAAGTCGTTTATTTAGGCTACACATTTTTATACCTTTTCTTCATTGCTTTCTCAACTTATATAACACATATAACGAAAAAATAATAAATTATTGCATTTCTAAAATTCATGCATGTTGCTCATTATGAACCGATAGATTAAAGTAAAAGATATACATTCAACTAATAACATAACAGTGGTCGGTGATTATAATTATATTATATACAGGGTGTTCCTTAATGACGTGCTTTGCAATTAAAATGTTTATTAACTGTCAATTAGAAAATTATCAACTCTGCCAGTGTAGTCGATATGTAAAAATGATGTTGCATCGATTGAAGCCACGGACGCACATCACCAATCGGATGACTGACCGTCTCAATATGAATAGTTTGGTTTGGATTGATAACTAAAATGGTGTACCATTGATATATTTATGTGCTTTTGCTAACAGTAACTTCAGGACTGTAGCCAGGAGGTTGCCAGAGTGCCAAGGTTCCAGGGGATTTCCCTGCATCCTCTGGGAACATTCCAGCACCTCCTGAAGAATTCCAACATTAACATCTCTTATCTGGAACTATTTTGCATATTTTTTTTGGATGTAGCAAATACACCGATGAAAGCAATGAATTGTACAGCAATATGATAAATTTGAAAATTGAAACCCCTTTTAATTTGATGCATTTATTAGTTTTGCAAAGGGAAGATATTATCAATTGCACAATACAATTTTTAAGAAAAACAGATGTAAAACTTTAGAGTAGGTTAGTTTTGTTACCTTTGTTTTTAACCTTACTTGTGTAAAACCTAACCGTGGTCCACTTGTGTGTCTTTGATATTTCTTTTATGACCCCTGGGCGAGAAGCGAGTGACCCTGTACTTTCCTGTAGATGTTAAAAAAAAAGGTTGTTTAGTAGGCGTAGGTGCTTTTGTATTTTTTTGTTCTTTTTTCCCTTGGTTTAGAAATGTAACGTAATAGTAACGTAGTTCCTGGCGGTATGGATACTGTCCTAATACCACAAAAAAAAAAAAAATCTTTGGGACTTCCTGCCTCATAAATGTTTTCTTTTTAAGCGATGCTCGGGGAATCTACAAAATATCACAATTAACCAGTATGTTGCTGGTAAATAACCTCTACGCCTGTGACTTTTACGTCAAAGGATCAGTTAAAGGTTGCTTTTTTAAATAAACAACACAAATAAGTATAAAAACTTGAAATTAAATATCTTGCCGACGTTTCGGAAATCTACTCTGTTTCCTTTTTCAAGGCTTTTTTTGAAAATTTTTTTTTTGCTGTGTATGATAAATATACAGCTCTAAGAATGTTTGTTATATTCAATACTTACTATTTACATAGAACTGTTGATATAGTTAACAGTTTTTTTAGTTTTTATACAATGTTAAGTTCGTGAGGTTCTTATTTTAACATTGGAACATTTAAATAATAAAGAACCTTCTATTAAATTCACTTTAGAAAAGGAAACTAGAAATGAATTACCATTTTTAGATGTTTTAATTAAAAGAGTAAATGGTACAATTGAAACAAGTGTTTATAGAAAACCAACACATACCAACAGATATTTAAATTTCAACTCAAGTCAGTCGATGCACGTTAAGAAGGATATTGTAAAATGTTTGTATGATAGGGCCAAAATCATTTCTTCCAGTGATGAAATACTAAACAATGAGTTTGTAAAGGAAGTTCTTATAAACAACCAATACCCTGGGGGTTTTGTCGATAAAACCTTCATAAATATTGAAAATAACAATCAGGTACGACAAAAACCTGAAAAATGTTACACAGCATTAATTCCTTATGTATGCGTTATCCGAAAAGTTGCGCCGCATCGGTGATAGATTTGATATTAAGACGGTATTTCAAACACACAACACTTTAAGATCTATTCTGACAAAGACGAAACCGAAGAACCACGAGCAAAATTCAAAAAACTGCATTTATAGTATTCCTTGTGAGTGCAACAAACATTACGTGGGTGAGTCATCCAGACCTTTTAGTGTAAGACTGGGCGGACATCAATATTATATAAGAAAAAATGAAATTCAGAGGTCCAAGATCTGCGAACATGCTTGGAAGAATGGACATAGAATAAACTAGAACTCGGCAAAAATTTTAACAAAAGAGGCAGATAGAAAAAAAAAATTAAAAAATCCGCGATAATATTATTGAATGAGGATAGATGCGTGTCGAATTGTTCCGTAGATGTCTGTACAACTTGGTTGCCAATGTTAAAAGAAGAACTTCACAAACTTACATTATATAAAAACTAAAAAAACTGTTAACTATATCAACAGTTCTATGTAAATAGTAAGTATCTATGTATATTGAATATAACAAACATTCTTAGAGCTGTGTGTTTATTATACGCAGCAAAAAGATTTTTCAAAAAAAGCCTTGAAAAAGGAAACAGGGTAGATTTCCAAAACGTCGGCGAAATATTTAATTTCAAGTTTTTATACTTATTTGTGTTGTTTGTTTAAAAAAACAACCTTTAACTGATCCTTTGATGTAAAAGTCACAGGCGTAGAGGTTATTTACCAGCAACATACTGGTTAATTGTGATATTTTGTAGATTCCCCGAGCATCGCTTAAAAAGAAAACATACATGTGGCAGGAAGTCCCAAAGAATTGAAGAAAGAAAAAAAAAATAAGATAATGCCACAAATAATATTTAGACAATATTTTGCATATTTTTCTTAATGATAAATAAATTGGCACTCTCTGGAATTCGATCAGCACCCCTTACAATTTTTGTCTGGCTACAGGTCTGAGTAACTTTAGAAAAAAATGTATGGATATAATTTGATTATTCGGATAATTACGTTAAACTAGGTCGTGTACCACTGTAATCATTTTATTTTATATAAATATTTTCAAGGTTAGTGTTTGTTTTTCTTAGGTGTAGTTCACCCCTTTATTTCAAAATCAGGTATTTTCAATATGCCTTTGATACGAGTGTAGATCGCAAAAATCGCTTTTTTGACCCGAATGGATTTTTTGAGGGTTTTTTGGTGATTTTAAACAAAAAGGGGTTTTTTCATTTTTTCTTAAAGTTGACCCTTTTCGACTTATAAACAGTTTAATGTTTGAAAAATCCTCAAAACGGCAATTTTCAAGGTTGAAATACAATACTAAAAAATCGGTAAAAGTATTTACAGAGAACTTCCTTCTTGATTTATACAGGCGGGCGAAGTGGTAAAAATATATTTAAAAAAATATTTTAGGATAAATTTTACCTTATTTTTTTCGAAAAAATAAAAAATTGTTTTTGAAATAAGTTTAAAATGAAAATTTTAAATTTGAGCAAAACATTTTTTTTCCATTATATATTTTGTGGTTTAAAAAAATTTGAAAATTATTTTTCGTTTTCAAAAAAAAAATTGTTTTCAAATAATTTTAGAATGTCAAACGTGGAATTTTTAAATTTGAGCAAAAACAAAATTTTTTCATTATTTGTTTCCTTTAGACGGTCCACCCTGTATATTTTCCAGTGAAAGTGACAGTAGCGTCAGCTACTTACCATATTTGGTTGTCATCCGTCAAGTAGTTTTTTACTTAATGCACCAACAGACAGTCCGACAGACAGACAGACAGACAGACAGACAGACTGACTGACGGAATTGAAAAACCTATATTTTGGTAATTAAGTTTCAGATTTTCACATTTCAGATCATGTAGATCTGAAATGTGAAAATCTGAAAAAATCTGGGAGGGTGATTTTTTCTCGAATACAAACTTCTTCGATATGAGAGGGAAGTAAAAAGGAATTCTTTTAGTTCACCAAAATTCTTATACAATCTTTGAACATCTATTAACAAAATCCTGAAGAGTAAGTGTCTAAAGCTTACATTTTTAATTGTTAAATAGACGTTTTTAGCCGGTTGCGCGCTCTTTCAATTGTTTTTAAATCGGAAATGGTTAATTTTAAGAAAAATTGACTGGAGACCTTTTTTCTTTAAAATGACCAAGAGAACCTAGAAAAAATAATTCGGGTTAAATCAAGCGATTTTTGTAATTTGCTTGAACTAATTACAAAAACGGCTTTTGTTGACCCCAATGATTTTTTGAAGTTTTTCTTAGCCATTCTAATCATTGTTATTTTTTCGTAAAGTTGACCGTTTCCGATTTACAAATAATTGAAAGAGCGCGCGTCCGACTGAAACAATTAAAAATTTAAGCTTTAGAATAAAAAAATCTACACTTCAGGATATTGTTACTGGATGTTCAGAGATTGTAAAGAATTTTGGTGAATTTAAAAAATTCATTTTTTAATATCGTATTTCTTCCTTAAAAATTACTGTTTCTGCGTTTTTTCAAACATTAAATTGTTTATAAGTCGGAAACGTTTAACTTTACGAAAACATAACTAGAGGCATTTTTTGTTTAAAATTACCAAGGAAATCTGAAAAAAAATCATTCGGACCAAAGACGCGATTTTTGCAATTTGTTTAAAAAAAATTAGTTTAAACAAATTGGGACTAGATTATCGTCCAGCAAACTCTTGATCCTTATTTAGGGTCATATTCCGAACGTGAATATGCCAAAGTATCGTATGGGACATTTTTTTCATACGAAGGCGAAGTTTTTGCTTTGTCTAATTAGCTTCTGCTTTGCACAAGTAGTGGATATACATACCTTGCGGGCCATTCAGGCAGTAACTTTTTAGACGGTTTACTTACGTCATCAAGTACAAAACTAAGAGTAAAGGTAAGTAATAGTTTACACTTTGCTCTGTATGAATGCGGAAGTACGGCTTACCTTAGCTGGTAGCTGGTAACATCGTTTAAAAAAAATTGTTTTGAGTGTGGTCTGCCGGAGTCTGGAGACTGAGTGGTGTCTTTTTGATAATACTAATCTGTTCTTATGCCAAGATTGCATTTTAAAGTATTATAATGACACATATATAACTTTATATCGAAGCATGATAAGATAATCGTACGTGCAGACAGTTTGCCATATGTTGGCAACCAGGTAAGATAAGGTACATTTTTGCATTCATACGCAGTTGAACTTGAAAACTAGATTAAAGTGTCGTTTGGCTCTTCAATTCTTCTTCACCCAGACCTAAATGCTTTTTTGTGAATGATCCTACAATTAGCTCTTGCCCATGACTCCCTAACCTTTGACATAGCATATGCTTTTCTTACAAGAAAATTTTCTTGTGTTTACAGACGTTAATTCAATCTTTTCTAGGTGCTTTATTTTTATTTACTGTCTTCTGCCTTGCCCATATTCTTAGGATATCTCAAGGGGCAATGACCTGTTAGTGGGCCTGGTGTCATCAGTCTTAAGTCAGACTTTTCAAGTTCTAGAAACCTTGATCAAATAAGTCATGAACTTTTCGCTCGTTTTTTGACTTGACCGTTCTTCTCCGTTATGTGTCCCTTAAATAATTCACACTACAGTTTCGGCCCAAAAAGTGGGGCTTCAGCACTCTTTTGAAAAGTGTGTCAGCTAAAAGTCGAAAACTGTTTAAAGGTATTTTTTGTACCCAATGACGTGAGAAAATCTCCCAGAAAAATTCCTTGTGAAAAGATCGGATAGTTTGACGGGTTAGGTAAGATATTGTTAATTGACCTCAACCTCGATATCATTATCCATGTACCATAATACCACAGCTAACCAGTGGAAGTCATACCAAAAGAGATGTGTTTCACTACACAAGCAAATTATTCAACAAGTGTTGTAATGGTCGCCACTTAAATCCTAAAATTCAACTCTAATATAACATTTTTAAATCAGCAAGCTTTACCGATACATAAACTTAAAGCTATACAGTACGTCGCAGTTTTTATTCAACAACTTTATAGTCCACCTGAAGTAGGGCTTCTTTAAAGAACTTTAAGATTACAGCACTTTTTTTTCCTAATTTGGTGGACTGTTTTATAAGAAATAGGCATATGATAGTAAGTGAGAGCAGTGAAATTCGGTGAAGACTGGTATCGAAAAAATGCGTGTTCCTCTCTCATTTATGTTATATATCTGTTTCTTATACAACGCGAGCAATTTTAAGAGTAGATGTATTTGTATCGTCTGCCTTTGTAGTTGACAGGGCGACATTACTTTGTTTCCTTGAAGTAGGGATGTGCTAAACCTGAATATAGATGATTTTTGACAACGGGAGAGCTTTTAATAACGCCAAAATACCGAACACTGTACGTAACAGTCGTTTCGCGCACCAAGTTAGCATCTTCATGGAAACTCGGTTAGTGAAAAGGATAAGTGTAGCGTTCAGTTTTTTGTCTCAGTGTCACATTATAGGTCTTTTATATATAATGAGTTTTATTTGCTGTAATTCGAGAAATTCTTATAAGAAAGGAGAGTTTTCTTCTATGATATATGTAACAGTGGCACATTAGATGATATACCTCTATTTTGTTGCAGGCTACAAATATACATGTCAACAATGTGGTAAAAGGTACAAATACCCCAACGGTCTAAGTGAGCACCGCAAATTTACCTGTGGTAAGATAGCGCAGTTTAAATGTCCGGAACTGAAGTGTAACTACAGGGCCAAATTGAAAGGAAATTTGAGGAAACACGTTAAGAACAAACATCATTACGCTTTAATATAATTAGTTTTTCTGTCATCAATTTGATGAACTTCTCGCAAGTGTTCATATTTTTTGTTCTCGTACATTTTGTGTCATTTAGAAATATAAGTAAATATTGTTGTGTATGTTTTTTAAGTTGACTCGAATAAACTACTAATACATTTCCAATTTTCTTTGCAATATAATAACACTGTCGGTAATTCATAATATTGTTTGAGTCTAATAGAATAGTACGATGTTTCGAATGATATTTCTTAAATATTTGTATGAGTATTGAAACAATTATTTATAAGTTGCAGTTTATGTTTTGAAATAAATCTAACTTGGGTACTACATGTATCGGGGTTTGTGCTGGCACATATGACTCAGGATGTCGGCTGTTAATAGACATAGGTTATACCACCCCCATTTTCTAGACCAAAATTCCCTCTATGGATCTCTGCGCTTGAGAATGCATTAAAAAGGAACAAGAATATACATTTGCACTTTCTACATAAACCAGGCGGCACTTAATGTTCTAAGGTTTGTAACGTGGTTTAGGCCTTCCTATTATAATGATAAGTAAGTTTGGTGCATTAGCCGGTGCGCATAAGCAGCAGATAGAGTGGGGGTGACATCCTGATAGTGGTATCATCCTCTGTCGAGGGAACCAATATAATATTATTATTAAGTTGTTGAAAATTGGTGTAAAAATATACAATATGTATTTTGCGCCTGTTGCTGAAGTTACAAGAACAATTTGTAATGAAATGTAGTATTGCTGTAGAGTGATACTGGAAGGTGAGATGTGTTCGATCACCAATCAAGTGTCACCTATTTTCTTTGGACTATCTGTAGTAAATTGGTTAAAAAAAGAAAACTATACGGTTTTCTTCATTTGCCCTGATAAATGAAGTGGTACCCAACTTTACCCAAAGTATTACGTCAGTGCTAAAGAAAAAGAACAACGGCTATCTCCACCGAGCTACCGAGCCACCCACATGGTGCATGGGTGTAAAGCACCATCGTTATTTTATAACTCTTACACGTTATAAAATATGGCGCCCAATGTGGGGCTCGAAAGTGTTACGTCACTGCTAACGAAGAAGAACAACGGCTATCTCCACCGAACCGAACCACCCATATGGAACATGAGTATAAAGCTTACTTATCATTATAAAAGATCTAGACTAAGTTACAGATTATTTACTTTTGACTCTGAAATCGCCTGAGAATACCTACAAATGGAGTAAAGCAACTGGTCGGAAACAACAAGATTATTTTGAGGTAGTGCCAGTACATGAAGAAATACAAAGGAGTGATAATAGAAATGATATTGTAAAACAAGATGCTAGTTCGCATTCGTCAGACTGGAACTGTTTTGTGGGGCGGCAAAATGTCAGATAAGGAAAATGGTAACGAAAAGGTAGGATAAATATGAATCGTCCTACAGCTCAAAGACAAGTGAAAAGTGTAAAGTATTTGCAAAAAATAACCAAAGAGCCACTTGAAGTTAGCAAACCAAATTAAGTAACATGTGTCACTTAGAACGCGTGGAGAAAACCCTTCTGTTTTTAATTGCTCCTTGAACATTATCAACGTGTTCCTAACGTATATGTGTTTTGGAAACGAGATTAGATAAAAAGTTGAATTGTTGTGTTTGTGTTTTGGATGTAGACATTAATGGAAGGAAATTTCTGAGTAATTTTAGTATTAAATTATGTGCTTTTGTTGTTTGTAGGCTACAAATATGGATGTGATCAATGTGGTAAAAGGTATAAATATGGTAAAGGATTGCTTGAGCATAAAAAGTTTATGTGTGGAAACAAGGCGCAATTTATGTGTCCCGAACCTAACTGCAAGTACAAGGCAAACTTGAAAGGAAACTTGAAAAAACATATTCGAAATAAACATAGGTATATTCTGTTTTATTAAAGTATTCACTTGAAATAAAAACTAGAGAAAATGCATCTTCTACAAGATCTTCTTAACTAACTTATAAGAAATGGGCTGCTACTGGAAGCGGCTCCAAGCTCCCCACTAAACGTTTGCAAATATTCCTTGATTTGGTTAATAATCGGAATGTATATAATTAGCGACCCACCGATGTGGGATTCGAAACTTGTGTATCCCGACAGAAATACTTTTCAACAAATTTAATCTTCGGGTGACTGTAGTAACGAAACTAGCCACAGCAGAAGTTAGTGCCCATTGGGACATTTAATCAGCATCACGTGAAACAATATACAAGAGCATGCCCGAAATAGTGAAAAGAAATAATAATAATAATTGAGTAATAATTATTCAGGGTGTTCCTTACTGACGTGCTAATAATAGACTTAACAAATAAACAACATGAACATATAAAGTTGGAACAGTATTCCAAGCACAACAAACAAATTTCTACATGAATAGGTGCAACGTTTGAATAACATACATATACTCTTTGTTTTGTATTATACTCTTCACCGATTTACTGAACTTTTTATATAATTGTTGCACATTCTATGGGGTACTCTTCGCAGTTTCTTTTGGAAATAACATTAGTTTTAGACATTAGACATAAAGAAAGAAATTTAAAAAATGTATGACATTTATATTCATTGGTCGATTTTGTTAGTTAACACTAACCTACTGTCCAAATTTCAATACAATCGGATTTTTCGTTCTTAAGTTATCGTGCTTACAAGAAACGTGACGGACAGACAGACAGACGGACGAACATTTTGAAGTTGCTCAGACTTCGAACACCAACACCGTGATATGAACATTTTTCTCTACGAGCAATATTGCCGGTTTTGGAAATGTGCCGATCGAAGAGTATAATAATGACTGCACCTCTGCAGAGTAATAAGTTTTAAGAAGTTCAAAACTCACACAAGAATGAAGTTGCCAGATGACATAGCATCTAACTGATTTTTTCTTGTTAAATCTTCAATGTGTCCGAACCAGTTTAAATTACTATCAATAATTATACCCTAAAATTATTACAGAGTGACTGTTTTCTATACATAAATTGTTTATTTTTACTAATAAGCTATAATCTGGAGTGCTATTTGCAACTATCAACATTTGAGTTTTAGTCCAAATTTGTTACATAACTATTCTTTAGTAAGGTGCAGATGTGTGCATTACTTGACAACTGTTCATTGTTTGCCGTTGATGCAACTGCCACATCATCAGCAAGTTTAGTAACATGGGAGGCATTCGTTGCTTTTCATTGGCTTTGTAGATCATTTATAAGAATAAGAAAGAGAAGCGGTCCTAAGGTGCTACCTTGAGGAACTTCCATTGGCACCACTTAGCATCTGATTGATACGATATGCTACTGACTTTTAGTATGACTTTCTGAGTACGCTGACTTAGGTAAGACCTAATCCAAGAGTAGACATATTAAAGAATAGACATTCACCTTTTTTCTCTTGGTCAATATTTTAAAGTAGAAATGTGTTTAAAGAAGTAATTGCATCTTGAGTGGAGTATCCATATCTAAAGTCATACTGACTAAAATATAAAACATTATTTTTATTAAGGTAAACTTTTAACTAATCAGTATTAGTTCCTTTTCGTTTTTTTGTGAATGGGTACCAACAGGTCTAATCCCGACTTTAGACGTGGCTTTTTTTTGTACATAGTTCTTTGTAAGTGTCAGTGGTGAAGGTGGATCGACATAATTCAAATTGTTGGACAATACTTGTTTTACAGTGTAAAGTTTAAATTTTCTAATTTTTAGACACGAGGAAGTATATTTGTCAAAGGTGCGGTAGTAAATACAGCAGACCTCAAGGTTTAAAACAGCATGAAACTTATATTTGTGGAAAAGAGGCTCAGTTCTCATGTCCCTTGGAAGGATGTGGTTATAAGGCTAAGTTGAAGGGAAATGTAAAAAGGCACATGATCAATTTGCATAATTATGTGGAAAATTAAAACGAACTTTTATGAACTTTCTTCGTCTTATTTCATTATAATAATTTTTACCACTGTTGAGAAGAACTCTCTTGCTTCATTACCAAAGGTTATGTTTGGTGAACTAAAAGAAATTCTGTTAGAGTGATGTCTGACTAGGTTCTTTGAACAAAATACTCTACTTGGTATGAAATTCTTAATTCATTCCTCGCTATTAATCTTTTGCCACTCAAGCGGAACAACAAGTGATGGAAAATATTGTCGAACATATTGAGAAAGGAAAGAACTGTGTATTTTTTTCAAAGATTTGGTGTGTGTGGAGGTACATAATCAATAACCTGTTGTTAACTAAGCTATCATATTATGACGTAAGATGATTTCCTCTAATTTCATTAAAATCACTCCTAAATAATAGGAAATGTGTTTCTGTAAATAATGTGAACTTGACGTTAAACATGACTTTCCGCAAGAATCTGTCTTGGGACCATTCTTCTGTATTATGTTTATAAATGAAATTGAATATTTTGTTCGCCCTTCCAAGCATATTATATTGCTTTAAACGAAAATTTTTCAAATTTAGATTGTAGATACTAAGTCTTACACCAAGCAATCACATAGAATGTAGTCAGAAAGTTTCCAGTAATTATGTAAGTATAAAGCAGTTATTTTGTCAAACGACTGTGCATATGGCTATTTACTTTTTAGGAATAATTATCATATAGCAATGTTAATGATCCCATGATGTCAACTTTGTTGGCAAAACGCTTATCAGCATACTGTGTTTTTGTTTTATAAAATCTTGTTAAAAGTTGTAGCCATATTTATGAACTTTTTTTTGTCTAAAATGTTTAACAATTTTAATATTTATCGGTTGATTTCTTTAAAAAATAGCAGTGTATTCATGTAAATTATACTAACTTATTGCATCCATTTTAATTCTAATCTTTCTTCTTAACTTATCGTACTTACAATAAACTGGCGGACGGACAAAAATTTTGAATTTTGAAAATCATTTAGAATTGGATCGATCATTCCTCTCTTCGCCACCGGTCGAGGCCAGTAGAGAATAATAAGAGAACTCATTCAAAACAGTGGCATTGTCATATGCAACTTTCCATTCTCCACCTGCCAACAAAATAAAAGTGAAAAAATCGTGTCAAACTTTATCTCAGAAATTCAATCAAGTGATCAAGTCTACTATTTTATGTCTCAATGCCCAACAGGAGAAAAATCTGACGATCTGACTGGCTAAGGAAGATCATTAACAGTACATTCCTGGCATATAACGGTTGTCGTATTACGTCAGCCATTGTCTTCTTTAAAAGCCTCCATAGGCGTGGAAATGTTACAGTTTCGAAACAGTATGGACATTTGATTAAAAACTGAAGATGCAATTAATAAACACAATGGATAATCTATTCTACATAGTTTATGTATCAGGCTAGAGCCTCTTGATCTAAATACCTATATTTTCCAGCTCGTTATGCCGGTGCCCATTTAAAATTAATTTCTAGATACTAGTTCAATAATTATAAAGATTTCCATAACAAAAAATGTTATCTGAGATTTTCCTTCAGTAACTGTTAGTGCAGGGATTATACGCAAAAGAACTACAAAAATTAGTTCTGAGGGTACCGCGCAACCCCCCAAAAATCTTTTCCTTCGGTGAATATTGCCTTATTTTACTGATAACTCGTTAACCGTTGAAGATATAAAGAAATTACTGATCATAAAAAATAAAGCTTGACTAATCGCCTGTAAAAAAGTCCTCTTGTAATTTTCTTGTATATGCCATGGTTTTCGAGAAAATCGATATTGAAAAAAAATGCAAAATTTGTATTTTTAATGCACGCCAATTTTCGTTTATTTAAAATTTTTTGCGCGCGGCCTATAGCAAAAATTGAATTGCTCGAAAACGAAACGTGCTAGGAAGAAAAATCGAAATGGGCTTTAAAGGGGATATAAAATACTCTTTTGGGTTTAAATTTTTGATGGCTATTAATACCTATTAGTATATACAAATAACAATATAATATAGCTAGTTACCTCTTGATTTTTTGCGCTTTTAACTATTCACAGGCCTAAAAAGGAACTGACTTTAATATAAGTTATAAATGCATTTTCTTTTAGTTCAAGGTAGTACTTCAATGCAGAAAAAGTTAAGAATAAAAATATTTACATTTACAAATTTACCAGCATGTTGAAATTAGCCAAATTTTGGATTTTTTTTTGGCTAATTTTAACATGTTGCTAAATTTGTAAATGTGAATATTTTTATTCCTAACTTTTTCTGCATTGAAGTACTACCTTGTACTAAAAGATAATACATGTGTAACTTGTATTATAGTCAGTTATTTTCTATGGGCCTGTGAATAGTTAGATGCACAAGAAATCAAGAGATAACTATATTAAATTGTTATTTCTATATGCTAATAAATATCAATAGCCCTCAAAAATAGCAACACAAGAGAGTATTTTATATCGCCTTTAAAACCCATTTTGATTTTTCTACCTAACTTGCTTGGTTTTCGAGCAATTCGATTTTTTCTATAGGTCACGCGCAAAAAATTTCAAATAAACGAAAATTCACGCGTATTAAAAATACAAATTTTGCAATGTTTATCAATACCGATTCTCTCGAAAACCATGACATATACAAGAAAATTGCATGAGGACTTTTTCTTAGGCAATTAGTCAGGCTTTCTTTTTTATGATGAGCAATTTTTTTTATTTCAACGGTCAGTAAAATAAGGCTTTTTTCACCGAAGGGATGTTTCTTTTGGGGGGTTGCGCGGCGCCCCCAGAACTGATTTTTGTGGTTTTGTAATGTTTAATCCTCGCACTAACAGTTACGGAAGGAAAATCTCAGATAACACTTTTTGGGAGCTTCTGGTGCATTTTTTACTTTATCGACTGGACTATACCTAGAAGTTACAGATAAGATTAATTCTGATAAAACCTCAGGTTGGAATGGTCGAATCTTTAAATTGATTGAAAAAATCGGTAAAGGTATTTACACAGAACTTCCCTCGTTATTTGTGCATGGCGATCACTAAAAAAATATTAAATACGAACAGACATTGAGAATAATAATGGAAATATAGTAAGTAGTAGTGTAATTATTACAAAGAAATCCTGATAACTTTTGGTCAAAAAAATAGTGCTCATCCAACAGCAAAAGTTCAATATTAAATAACAGGTCTCCCATAAATTATTTCTTGGGATGACCACCCTGTATATTTTCCAATAAAAGTATAATAGCATATGTCAAATAGTATTGACATTAGACAGTTCCATTCACGCAGTGAAGTGGAAGTATAGTGGTGGTTAAAAATTATTATTTTTTTTTTTTAATTTTTCAAAACTGTTGGTTAAAAATGTTCACTCCTTTTTCTTCTGCAATAGGTTCAGAATGTCATGAAACATGGAAATTTTAAATTTGAGTAAAGAAAAAAAAATCCATCTGTTTTAGTGATGAAAAATTTTTCAAAAATGTGTGAAAAAAATTTTCAAATTTTTTTTTCTGAAATAGGTTTAGAATGTCATGAAACGTGAAAATTTTAAATTTCAGCAAAAACAAATTTTTCCGTCTATTCTAATGGTAATTTTTTTTCCAAAGTGGTAAAAAAAAATCATCTATTCTATAGTAAGTAGTGAAATAAATTTTATCAATTTTTTTTTGTTTGAATAGGTTTAGAATGCTATGGAAACGTTGAAATTTTAAATTTGAACAAAGAAAAAAAAATAATTTTTTTTGAAATTTTTCCAAAATCTTGGTTAAAAAATTTTCAAAGTTTTTTCTTCTGAAATAGGTTTAGAATGTCATGCAACGTGTATATTTTAAATTTGAGCAAAAAAAAAAATCCACCTATTTTGGTGGTAAAAAATGTTTCAAAAATGTTGGTAAATAAATTTTCAATTTTTTTTTTTTTGAAATACGTTTAGAATGCCATGAAACGTGAAAATTTTAAATTTGAAGAAAGAAAAAAATTCTCATATTTTAGTGGTAAAAATTTTTTCAAAAATGGTGAAAAAAAATTTCTTTTTCTGAAATAGGTTTAGCGCGTAATGAAACGTGGAAATTTTAAATTTAAGCAAAAAAAAAAATGTTCATCTTGGTAAATTTTTTTTCAAAAATGTTGCAAAAAAAATTTTCACCATTTTTTTTTTTTCTGAAATAGGTTTAGCGCGTCATGAAACGTGGAAATTTTAAATTTGAGCAAAAAAAATTTTTTTTCACTATTTATTCCGTTTAGACGGTCCACCCTGTATATTTTCCAGTGAAATTTCTACCATGTCTTCGCTGACAGTAGCGTCAACTATCTACCAAATTTGACTGCTATCCTTCAAGTAGTTTTTTAGTAAATGCACCAACAGACAGACAGATAGACAGACAGACAGACAGACGGAATTGAGAAACCTATATTTTCGTAATCTACGTGTTCTGAAACGTCAAAATCCGCAAAAATCTCGGAGGGTGATTTTTTCTCGAATACAATACTTCCCTTCGGTATGCGAGGGAAGTAAAAAGATGTGATTATTTTTGAATAGCAAGATTAGTTTCTGAAAACAAATATGTTTTTATTATAAAAATATGTCATAAGTAACGGGTTGCTTGTCAAACATTTTGATATTATTGAAAATCTTACCGATGTTAATGTAAACAATTTTCTATTATTTCAGAGCAATACAAATGTAAAGTATGTCATCGAGGGTATAAATTAAAGAAAACACTGATCCGCCACGTCAAATATGAATGTCAGAAGGAAGCCCAGTTTCGCTGCCCATACTGTGACCACAAAACAAAATTAAAACATAACTTACAATTGCACATATCAAGAAGGCACAGTGTTGTAAGAAAACTAGATAGTTGAGTTGTATGCTATTCTTTGAAACCATTTATATGTGATATTCTGCCTATTTACAAAAATATATAGCTTAAGACCATATTATTTCCTGTAAAAGTTTATTTAAAAATGAATTATTATTTGTTTGCTTATAATTGTATTGAAACATATTCTTTATAGGATTTTGCAAACAGCAGAAAAAATAACTATCTATAACTAAAAGAAAAACTTTGTGTAAAAATATTAAAGAAATTTTTGCATTCTTTCGATAACCTGAATTCTGGTTATGTTAGCAAATTAAAATCCTGAAATAAATTTGTCTAATTTCTTATTAGACAATTCTCATTCTAACACTAGCATCCACACAGTCCCATACGGCCAGGCAGATTAAACTAGTATCTACATAACCACCTACGATCATGAAGATTCAGTTAAAAATGAGAACAAAGGCCTAAAATGAATTTATTTATCTACCTTGTCTTAAAAAAATGTTCATTCTAATGGATTACATATTCATGAAATCTATCTTTCTGTTTCTTGGGAATGCTTAGCCTTTGAAACGTTTTTCGCCCTTATTCTGAAGCTCATCAAAAAGACATAAAGCCACTCATAAAGATGTTTCATGCAAGACAATTTCTATGAATAAGTGTGAAATAATTATATTTGTCATTGGCCGATAAAAACAACCTCACCTATCTATTAGCTAACTAGTATTGGAGCCTATACAGGGTGTTGCATCATGAGAGGGACGTAGCTTAATAGCAGGTAGAGAACATCAGTGGTAACCGGAACCTCCCATAGAAATGTCTCATTGGGCCTTCACTAAGAAATTACAGGGTGTTAAATAATTTTTGGCCAAACCTGTTTTTTGTCATAACTTTGACAGGAAATGAAATAACGGATTCATATTTGGTACGGCTAATGTACAAACGAGCCCCAAGAGGTACATGTATAAAAAAAAATATATCCAGGTCCGGACTCACTATAATTTATGTTTCTTCTTTGCATCAATAAAACATCACCCTGTATATATTTTTTTGAAATTTCGATACGATATTCGAAAAGAGCAAGAAAAAACAAACAAAATGGCCTATTTCATTTTTTTGTTACACCTTCGTGGTTATTTAAATACGTTGTTAAATGTGCAAGAAAATGGATTACAGAACCCTATTAAATGAGAGGCACGTGAAATAAATAGTTTTATAACTAAAATTTGCAAATATTCTATTGAGCCTAGGTGGTCTGGGTGAATCCTAATTCCGGCACGTTTTAAAGGTCCATTTTGGTAAAAAACTGTGGTCCTAATAAGTAATCGGGTATGAAATAACAAAATTTTTAATCAATCACAGTAGGCTTGTTCAAAGTGACAGATAATAAAAAGAAATCTCCTAAACAGTTGAATAATTGTTTGTTAGTAATTTAATGTGTCAATAATCCGCATTTAGTTAGTGAAAACTTGTGAAAATATTTTAACTATGCCAGTAAAATTTACAAACGGGGAATATGCTGACATAATATTCATCTATGGTTTCTGTAATGGAAATGGTAGGTCGGCGGAAAGAGAATATCGGCTGCGTTTTCCTGGTCGTCGATGCCCTAATCATAAAACCTTTAGTACGGTGTTCCAGTATGCAAGACAACACGGAAAGTTTCCTACTTCTGCAGTTGTGGAGCGTGTTTTACAAGGTGTGCAGGAACAAAACAATATTATAAACGTAGTTCAAGAAAACCCAAATATGAGCACTAGACGAATCAGTTTGGCAACTGGTATTCCTCATTGGCGAGTATGGAGAACCCTAAAAAGAGAACGTTACCATCCAGATCATATCCAGCAGGTACAGCGTCTTCAACAAGGCGACGATATCCCCCGCCTGGCATTTTGTCGTTGGTTGTCTAATCATCGCCCAGTCATTTACAGAACCTTATTTACGGATGAGGCACAATTTACAAGGGATGGAGTAAACAATTCACGAAATAATCATAAATGGGCACAGGAAAACCCACATGCGGTACGCCAACGCCGTTCGCAACACAGGTTTTCTGTAAATGTTTGGGTCGGACTTGTGAATAGACATTTGATAGGGCCACATTTTTTTGAAGAAAGATTGAATGGTGAAAT
Organism: Stenurella melanura; assembly: GCA_963583905.1. NCBI lineage: Eukaryota > Metazoa > Arthropoda > Insecta > Coleoptera > Cerambycidae > Stenurella > Stenurella melanura. The sequence continues at coordinate 8,595,051 of OY757309.1, forward strand.
TTACTTTGATTTTCTTCAAAACATTTTACCGAATATGTTAGAAAATATCGGTATAAGAGGCATGTTGTTTCAGCATGATGGGGCCCCACCACATTTTAACCTTCAAGTAAGAGAACACTTAAACAATGTGTATCCTAATAGATGGATTGGACGCGGGGGTCCACATGAATGGCCACCAAGATCTCCTGATTGTAACCCTTGTGATTACTTTTTATGGGGCCACTTAAAAAACGAGGTTTATAGCATTGAAATTGAAAGTAGACAACATTTAATCCAGCGCATCGTTACAACCTGCGACGAAATACGGAATAATCCAGAAATGATACGTCGAGCAATTGGTGACCTTTCTAAACGCGCAAGAAAATGCACAGAATTTGGGGGAGGACATTTTGAAAATTTACTTTAGTGTCAATTACGTTTTATTTTTAAACACATTTAGTTATTGTTTTGTTATTTATTGTTAATTGAATGGAAAATATTTTATTTGATTAGATTTTAGTTTGTTCTCTTCCAATTTTTATTAAGTATAAAATGTTGATGATTTTCTTGATCAAAGTAACTGGTTGCTTAGGCCTAAATGGTTTAAATTATCTGTCACTTTTATTCTTTGAACAAGCCTACTATGATTGATTAAAAATTTTGTTATTTCATACCCGATTACTTATTAGGACCACAGTTTTTTACCAAAATGGACCTTTAAAACGTGCCGGAATTAGGATTCACCCAGACCACCTAGGCTCAATAGAATTTTTGCAAATTTTAGTTATAAAACTATTTATTTCACGTGCCTCTCATTTAATAGGGTTCTGTAATCCACTTTCTTGCACATTTAACAACGTATTTAAATAACCACGAAGGTGTAACAAAAAAATGAAATAGGCCATTTTGTTTGTTTTTTCTTGCTCTTTTCGAATATCGTATCGAAATTTCAAAAAAATATATACAGGGTGATGTTTTATTGATGCAAAGAAGAAACATAAATTATAGTGAGTCCGGACCTGGATATATTTTTTTTATACATGTACCTCTTGGGGCTCGTTTGTACATTAGCCGTACCAAATATGAATCCGTTATTTCATTTCCTGTCAAAGTTATGACAAAAAACAGGTTTGGCCAAAAATTATTTAACACCCTGTAATTTCGTAGTGAAGGCCCAATGAGACATTTCTATGGGAGGTTCCGGTTACCACTGATGTTCTCTACCTCCTATTAAGCTATGTCCCTCTCATGATGCAACACCCTGTATACTCTATGCATGTTTAAAAATGAATTATTATTTGTTTGCTTTTAGTTACAGATAATTATTTTCTCTGCTGTTTGCAAAATCCTATAAAGAATATGTTTCAAAGTTTATTTGTGGCATTTTAAGCGAAAATAACCCAAGACAATCTTTAATTATTACCTTTGTTATTTTTAAGTTTGTCGAATTCAGGAATTCATTTTTCGGCTGGTGTTTGTTGCACTCGAAACATTATGATCCTTATGAAAAAAAGGATACATTGAGGAGCTCGAGGGAAATATTTCGTTTAGTGAACACTATTGATACTTGTTTAACCTTTTGAGGACGGTACTGGCCACAAAAGTAGACGGGGATAAATACTTATGCAATTGCTTATCGAGCAGTCTAACCTTATGTTGATGGATCTGCCGAATCTGAACTTTTGAGCTTTGTGTTGATTAAATTTGGACTTAGCGGGCCAAGAAACAACGAAAAACATTGCTTTTGGTACTATTATATTATTTATACTCAAATCGCATAATAGATATCCCCCGAAAAGCCGAAAAATAACCGAAAAATAGTCCCAGTAAGTAATCCTACCACTTTTGAGCTTTGGGATTTTTAGGACTCCAGTATTCCATGCACACAGAACCATACTTGGCGTTTGGACTAAATTAATTATCTCATCATGTATTTTCTATTTTTTATAGCAGTAGCTGTCATTTATTTGTGCTAACTTTGGTTGATGGCATTGCTCTCAGGCCGAATTTTCAAGATGACTTTTCACTTGTAATTAGAGACATAAAAATACCTCAAAAATGTTTTTATTGTAATATTTTATGATTTAATATTTTGCCTTTACTTTCTGGACGGGACTGGTCACTGGGTGACTCCTCTCAAAGTGTACATTTGATTTTTGGAAAACTTTTCCGTAAAAAAAGAATTCGATTTCAAAAATTTTCCCGTCCTGTACTTGTTAAAAGTACTTAGTTAGTTTACTTTTTTTTTCTAGCTTTGCTTTGGGCTTACTTTTAGGAAACAATACTCATCATCAGTTACAGAATTTTATTTTATTTGCTTGCGGCTTTTTAAGTATTAACTATTTTTTAGTAAGATGAAAATAAAAATAATTTTTTTGTAGCCAGTACATTGCACCAATGTCCTAATTGTGAAAGGTCTTACAAAGTAAGGCGGTCGCTGTTACGACATTTGCGATATGAATGCCAGAAGGAACCTCATCTCACTTGTCCTTATTGTCCTCACATGACCAAGTACAAAGCAAGTTTGGCCACACATATAAAGCAAAAACATTCAAATGAGTCGCTAATATAATAGGATTATTTATTAATACAGACCGAATTTGTTAATATTTCAGTGTATTAAATTTTTAATAAATAGTTCAACTTTTTTCTAATTAAATTTTTTCTTTGGGAGCATGGATGTTTTTTATATGTTTGTTCAATCATTACCACCTATGGGATTTTCTTGAAAACTCTATACTATAGGGCGGATTTCCTAACCCAAATATATCTAACAGCGGGAATCGCTTCTTGTACATAAAAAAGTAAACCTGAAATCCTCGAGAAAACAAAAAGAACGAAGAGGGTCGCTTATGCTACATCGATGTGGTTAATACCTCTGGAGTTATGAGATCTACACTAATATCGGCTCTTAAAGTACTCCTGAAGCTGCTACCTCCATTATATTGTCATCGCAATCATGCCTATGTCAGGTAGGGCTGGATAAGACTGCCTTGGTAAAGAAATTAAATGCAAGCTAAACAAATACCTTAAATTGTTGCAGGAATCGGTACAAAAATATCATTCTTAGAAGTTCCACCTTGTACGGCTTATAGAAGCTCTACAAAGTTCTAAAATAATCACATATGCAAATTCCACTGCCTGGTTAAAAAAGAGCCATATTCTGGTATATAATAATAATAATAATAATAATAATAATAATAATAATAATAATAATAATAGGTGCATCAGTGCCAGCAAAATACTATGAACATCAGCCAGAAAAAGTCGTAAACATCGACGATATATCTATAATGTGGGATGTACCAATAATCACAGACAGAACCATCTTAGCTAACCGACCAGACATAGTGTTGCACAACAAAAAAGATAAAACATGCCTACTCATTGACATAGCCGTTCCAGATGACTCGAACATCATGGCCAAAGAAACTGAAAAAATCAGTAAATATAAGGACCTGGAAATCGAAATCAGTAGGATGTGGAGTTGTAGAGCCAAAACAGTACCAATCGTGGTAGGAGCATTGGGTACAATAAAGAAGGCATTTGACCAGAACCTCAAAATGCTCCCAGGTCACCCATCAGCTAATGAAGTGCAGAAGATCGCACTGATGGGCACCGCACATATCCTGCGAAAGGTGTTAGGGTAAATAACTTTGATCTCTTGTTGAGATCTGGATTTACCCAAATTCTGTCAATGAACGACAAGAGGAAGAATAGTAATAATAATAATAATAATAATAATAATACTCTTTATTTAAGTAGACATGCATTGCATGTATATAAAAAACGTCACAATAATATAATATAAAGATAATGGTTTTCAATAACTAGATGAAAACCTAGTCAAAACGTATGGGGAGCTACCAACAACAATATTATTGATAGTCTAGTCAATCATAAAATCCCTGTACACGTAATAATGTTAAAATAGTAAAATACTTATTTTTAAAGAAAATAGTAAGAAAAGGACGACATACGAAAAGGAATAATATAAAACAGTAGTAATACAATATTTGTTACCTGTGTTAAAGGGTAATACTAAAAAATTCTTGCAAACTGTAAATTGCTTTTTGTAATAGTATTTTTTTTAATTTTAATTTAAACAATTTTAAACCAGCTATTTCTTTCAAATAATTAGGGAGATGGTTGTATATCTTAATAGGCATAACTGCCACACCATTGCTAGCAGCAGAGAGATTGTGTTTAGGCAGTAAAATGTCATTCGTGTGTCTTAAGCTATATTGTATATTTCGATCGGAAAACTGGATAAACTGATTAATATTAGACTTAACAAACAAACAGCATGATAAAATATATAAAGCTGGCAGCGTTAGTATTCCAAGCAAAATAAACAAATCTCTGCATGAATGAGTAGAACCTTTGAACAACATAGTCCTAATTATCTTTTTTTGTATAATGAATAGATGATTAACTCTACTGGAGTTGCCCCAGTAGAGAATGCCATAATTTAATAATGACTGCACCTGTGCAAAATAATAGGTTTTAAGTATTTCTAAACTCACGTAAGAACGAAGTTGCCAGATGACATAGCTTCTAACTGAAATTTTTTTTGTTAAGTCTTCAATGTGTTGAAACCAGTTTAAATTACTATCAATAGTTATGCCTAACAGTTTTACAGAGTGGCTGTTTTCTATAGATAAATTATTTATTTTTACTAATAAGCTATAATCATGACTGTTATTGGCAAACATCAACATTTGAGTTTTTGTCCCATTAAGTTTTAGCCCAAATTTATCGCAATAACTATTCATAAGTGAGGTGCAGATGTTTGCATTACTTGACAATTCATGTACGTTGTCAGCTGTTGATGCAACTGCCACGTCATCAGCAAATTGAGTGACATGGAAGGCATTCGTTACTTTTAAGGGGCTTTGCAGATCGTTTATAAAAATAAGGAAGAGAAGAGGTCCTAAGGTGCTACCTTGAGGAACCCCCGTTGGTACCAGCTTATCATCTGATTGATACGACATGCTGTCGAGTTTCAATATGACTTTCTGAGTACGTTGAGTTAGGTAGGACCTAATCCAGGCGTTAGGTACTCCTCTTATACCATAGGCGCACATTTTATTAAGTAGCAATTCGTGATTTACTGTATCAAATGCTCTCGACATATCAAAGAATAGACATTCACACTTCTTTTTTTGGTCAATATTTTGAAGTATAAATGTGTATAAGGAAGTAACTGCATCCTGAGTAGAGTGTCCCTCCCTAAAGCCATATTGACTAGAAGATAGTATATTATTTTTATTAAGGTAAATTTTTAACTGACCAGCATACGCAAGTTCAAAAAGCTTAGAAAATACAGATAGTAAAGAAATCGCTCTGTAATTTGATATTTGTTCCTTATCATTTTTCTTATGAATGGGTACCAGCGCTGCTTTTTTTAAAGAAGAGGGAAAAGTGCCTTCAACAAAAGAAAGATTTATTAGTTTACAAAGTGGATCGGCAATATAGTCTATGATGTGTGCGAGCAATGAACATGGAATATTGTCAGAACCTGCAGAATGCTTTTTTGTTATTTTTTTCAACAAAATACTTATATCAGAGGCCACAGTAGGTGCCAGAAACATATTACTTGAACAATGTATACCTAGATGTGTCTTTGTATCAATATTCATATTGTCCGTAAGTTGTTGAATAGATTCTAGAAAGTAGCGGTTAAATTCATATGCTGCTTCATTATAAGAATCGATAGTAGAACCATTTTCGTTAACAAATTTGTTGACTTTGAAACGTTTGCTTTCAGCAGTATTCTTGTTATCATTTATGATTTGCCATGCTGTACTACTTTTATTAGATGAAGCTTCCATCATTGTGCTATAATATGTTTTTTTTGAATTACATATTTTTCTTTTATGGTTGTTTTTTAGGTGGTTATAATAATCTTTTATTTCTGGGTATTTTAAAGTTAACTTGTACATTTCTCTAATAAACTTACCTTCATTGATTATGTCCCTGCTTATACATTTTTTGTCTTTTTGCTTTTTAGAGTGTGTAATTTTACATTTATGTAAAGGAAAAGCAATATTTATTATTTCATGAAACCTGTTTGAAAAATTTTCAAAAGCTAGTTCTACATTTGCGTAGAAATCAATGTTATCCCACCTTTCGATCGAAATAAGTTGCCTAAAATATTCAATATTATGTGTATTATTGAAATTCCTTTTATAGATATACAAAGCATCCCCCCCATTATTAGATACAAAATTAAAGTATACCCTTTGCATATAGTGATCGGAAAGATCACATATTATCACCTCCGGAGCTAGCTCATTTGCGTTAATATTTGAAAAAATGTTATCAATGATTGATTTAGTACCACCTTGTACCCTGGTATAATCGTATATACATTGTTTAAAGCCAAACATTGTGAACATGTTCAAGAGATCAACAGCATTTTTTCTTAGTGTATGATCTACCAAAGGGTCTAAATTAATATTGAAGTCGCCACAAACAAATATTGGATTAACCGTATTCAGTTTACAAAGAAGATTTTCTAAATTTTCAAAAAAGATTGACAATGAATATTTATCATATTTAGGTACTCTGTAAATACAAACTATACTAACTAATAATTCCTTGGTAAGAGAGACATCCACTGAGGCATATTCGAAATTGAAAGAAATTTTTGGAACTCTGACTTTTTTAATTTTGAAATTATAGCACTCTTTCACAAATATTGCTACACCTCCACCTGTATCCTCACTTCTGCTGTAGTAGTCAGATAACACGTAATTGTTTATTTTAGTCAATTTTATTTCATGCTCACTTAAACGACACTCAGATACACAAATTATGTCTGGATTATTTATAGTCTCCAAAAACACAATTAGTTCATTGACTTTGCTTCGTGGGTCCAAAACTTTGCTGAAGTAAGTGCCTTAGTGCTAGGTGTTTGAATATATGGAATGGCCAAAGGACTACCCGCCTCAGTGAACTACAGAAGATTCCCATCAAATTGATTTGGTGATTTATCAAAACCATCATATCTCTGAAATAAAGTTTTTGTGGCTTTAATAACATTGTTTAATTTTTTGTCAGCATTCCAAATTGTAAACTGTGAGGTTCAAGGTGTGTCGAGTTTGGTGAGAGACGCATCGAGATAAATCCGGATAAAGCGGCAACAATACGCCGAAATTGTACTGAATTGAAGCGTGAACAATTCTGCATTGATTGATATAAATTAGCGCGAGTATGGCTATTTCATATAGTTGATATCTGATTGAATTATGTTGATTAAATAAAGCAACACAAAATAGTGTATATAAACAACCCGAGATAAATGTACAGCTTGAGTGCTTGACCGTAAAATCTATACCTGGATTCGTCCCTTCTTGAAGTGGGTGGTATAAAATAAGCAACAGCCAGCCAGATGTGTGAATGAAACAGATAAGTTTTTGTTTATGTAGCATTAGCCTTGGTTTATTTATTAAATTTTAAACAAGAAATGGAGATCAAAATTGAAGAGATATTAAACATAATATATAGGTAATAAACATAACATATAGGTAATAAACATAATATATAGGTGATGAAATGGGAAAACTGCCAGAAATTGAAACCGATTGTTTCAAGGGAACGACATACAGGGTGAGCAAACTATCCCTTCGGACCTCTTTTCTCATAACGCGCAAAAAAAATTGTTACCGCGAGATAGCGCCTTTCCCAGCAACTCCATCGCAGATGGATATTTACTTGTGGAGCGGTTAATAATTTTTTTTAAAAAAGCTGCCAGAATCAGAGACAGAAGAAACAGAAAACTTAGAAGAAGAAAAATAAGGAGATGACGATAGATGGAAACTTAAAAGAAGCATGAAAACTGAAAAGAAGCATCTCGCAAACACCTGCACCACACCCCAGCCGATGATGACAAATGGAAACTATATAGAAGCATGGAAACTTAAAGAAGCATCTCTCAAACACCCACACTTCCCACCCGATATTCCTATCCCATGCATCATGCGGCTCTCGCTGCTGACAACAAGATGTCCAGTGTCCAACCTGACGTATGCAGCCGGTCCGGCGGTATATAAAATATCCGAGATTTGGTTCCGGCACGCGATTTGGCCGTTCGTTGGACGTGTTCGACGGACAACGTGTTGCGTGTTGAAACGAACCTCCATGGATGCCCGGAATCGGATTTGCCACCTTACGCTGGCAAATCAATCAATCAATCAGCATTCCAAATTGTAATGCTTGATAGCACTGAATTTTCGTGAACAGATTTTCGTAAACATCGATTTGTGAGCAGATTACCAGTAAACTTGGAAGTGCAGCTATGTGGAAAAAGTATTCCAAATGAAATAGAAAACGGATTACAATATTAGGGTTCTGAATGCTTCATCTGCAAAACTTATGTTTTGTTTTGTTTACAGATGCTATTAAATGTAGAAAAAGTAAATATTATTGATAACCAAATCTTTGTTAAGGTTAACTTGTAACTATGTTGGAATAGTATTGAAGCGTTAGTGTCATCTCTATGACTTAGAATAAAATATTTTGGACTGGGTTTAATTGCCAAAATTGGATTTATTCAAACACTATGAATTAATAAAAATAACTTGTAAAAATAATTACCATCTGATGACGGTTCACCAGGCTAGCACCATTAAGATTGAATAATTTAGTGCCCAGAGAGGCAAGTCTCTTATTGTTTCTCTTATTAAGCAGCCTCTTTCATTCGGATGATCGGGGGGCTTCTGCAAGATGAACTGCTAACAATATACCAATTTCCAAAGCCAAAGTGAATGAGATTACACCTCTAAATGAACGGCCAAATTATTTAAAAAATCGAATAAGTCAGGATGGCTTAAAATGACTCTACCTGTAGACTATTCTAGTAATCATTAGCAATTGTATTTAATTCGTTCAAGATTCGTTATTAGTTACGTGTTGCCCATGTAGAGACATATCCCCTGATTAACTTTCAATTAAACGCTATTTTGTGTTATATAAATTTAATATATTCTTTTTATTTTAGGAAGATTGATATATCCGTGTGCAACATGTGGCAGAACATACAAAGCAAAAAGGTCCTTATGGAGGCATATGAAATTCGAATGTCAACAACCTCCAAAATTTAAATGCCCCCTTTGTCCTTATAAAGCCAAGCAGAAGTGCACAGTTGTGTCCCACGTGGTTAGTAAACATCGCGATTTCAATTCAACTAAACCAGAAGCTTATTTTACAGTGGATTATTGTTTTTAAATCGAAATAGTACTATTAAGTACTTTTGACATAAGTGTATATGTAATATGTAGTGCCATAAGAAGCAAAAGCTCCCAGTGAAAAGGACCCCCACTGCCTCTTTTCCATATTATAATTGAAAAATAAAACCCCCGTAGAATTTCTCTAGTTTTCTAGAAGTTGGTGTAATACCTGCTATTGATGAATTGGTGGATGTAAATAGTCATTATAGATAGATGGGACAGTGAATATATAACTCAAAATACAATTATTAGCTATACCATCATTTTCTTAGCAGTTTAATTGAAGGTTAGAAATGGAAGAAGGATTTAAGAAAAATCTTCTTTTGTAGTTAATGTGTAAAGTCGGTATTTCGTGTTTTAGTAACGATCTTAAATGTATTATTTTGTGATATTATTTTTACTATAAAATAACTAGTCTGTAGGCTGTATAAGTAGGGAGAAGCATACACATCTACGTAGCATAGAGTGTACGGTTAAAAGACAACTTTGGTCAATTGTAACATAACTCATCTTAAAATGACATAATCTGGAGAATTATTGCAGAGGCTCATATTGGAACTAAACGAGACATATCGTGTAGCAGTCGATTAATATAAAAATATGAGAAATACATTATAATATTTTTCCGTTTGTAAATTCTACGGGCTAGGTTTGAGAAGCAAAGCTGTTCCCATGTGCAAGACAAGTGAATACCTTTACCCTCAAGAACCACTACTAACACGCAAGCTCCTTTCTGGGAAGCACTTGGTTCCACCGAAAATTTTGCACTCACTGATAATACCTCATATAGAATTTGCTACATGTAAGGTCCTACACATATTTCCGATAGACGCAATGGTTTTTGAGCAATGAGCGACAAACTAGGGGGTTGAGCCCCAATCGGCACATACTTCTCATTTCTTCAATGCAGTGTGTTAGGAAACTTTTGGACAGACCTTTGTACCTTATCTACCTACATTCGAGAAAAGAGCTAGGGTCAGATATGCGTCCTTTGTCAGCAGTTATGTCAGGAACTGACCAGAAGGAGTTTCGATGAGGCGATGTGCTTCTCAGGCAGCATATAGCACCATAAAGCAATAAAAAACCAATTAGAGTAATCGCAAAACGTCTACTAAAGCATGAGTATGAAAACATATGCAGACTCAAACGGTACGCGGATATTTCTACTGATACAGATGCTTGCTCTGGGTTGATGAATGCGAGTAACATTGAATTTCTTTGGTATGTAGTTAAATCTCCGCATCCACGATTATCTAAAGAACATAACCCTAACGCAAGATGAACTGCTGAGTCTGCACTAGATACAATGAGTATGAATGCTTAAAATCCAGTGAATTTCCGAATAGATCTTGATTAACATTGCGTTTAATGCACCTGATGATGTAAGCTTTTCTCTCCTTAAATGTGTATAGTATCTTTATAATGCCATTTTCGAAATATTTATGTTTTATTACTTGTTTGTGTTCCTTTTTAATAAATTGAAGGTCGAACCATAATTTCCTATATTTTTATCTGTATACCTGGTTTTAATTTCAGCAGTGGATATTTACGGTTATTCACATTGGGTTGTTTGTTAGATCCAGTTTCTACAGACGGAAAATGCCCCGGGAAAATGCTTAGAAATAATTAAGCATTTCTTGCGGATTTTATTCATGATACTTATAAATATATTTGTTGGATTTGCCAGAGTGTGATTTATCCAAAACCAGCTTAATAAACAATAAAGAACTGTACTATACAGAGAGGTGGAATGAAATGTGACGTGAATGTGTACTATATTTCCATATAAGTTTGTTTGCCCACTCGTAAAAATTGCTAATAAATGCTAATTCTAGCACAAAAAGAATCGACAACTGGTTGGAGGACACTACGTGCGTAATTATAGATGATGTACGTGTAAAGGGCATAAAGCTCCATTAGAGAGGCAGTTATGTAACTGGGCAAACAGTTTCCTCATAACTCCACATATTCACTGTAGACTTGTAGAGTGTCTACGTATAACTATTTTGGATGAAAATGCACTGGAATAAAACAAGTAAAAAGGTCTTATAATATATTTGCTTTACACCAATGCAACGGTTTGTCGAGATTCTCAGACCAGGTAGTATGTCTTATAATGTTGACTAAGTCATCATTCTCCATTTTATGTTGTTCATCGCATTCATAGGAAAAAATTAAAATTAATAACGCAGAATAATCGTCACCCGACCTTTTGAACGTTTCTAGTTGTCTTTCATGAAAATGTCGCCGTTGTCGACGTCGGGATATCAAAGGGATATTTCATTTATATTCAGCCTTGCGTTATATAGTAGCAGGTTATTCCACCGCACACCAGTTATACAGCGTTGGTTTGTAAGCTTCATTTTAAAAAAATTATAAGAATGTTTTACTTCATTTGAGCCAATATATCATCATGCCATATATTTGTACGTATGCACCACACAGCCTGTATGTAGAATACAAAGCAAATCACACAACGATATACGTGTTTCATGCCTTTAGCCTATTCCATCTCTCTGGTATTATGCAGGGTGCGCCAAAGTTCTGAATTTGATCGGTTACAGCTGTATCTGAAATGGTAAAAAGATTTTGTTTCTAGATTATTGTCTTGGTTCAATTTTATATAACCGGAAACTATGTAGAATTATGCAGCGTATTTCGATTTCGTTAGCCGAGCATCAACTTCTTCATTTTCAATGGAACACTTTATTGAGTTACCCAGTTAATTGTATTCATAATTCTCTTAGGGTGGTGGGTGCTTAAAATGCACCTCTTACGAAATGAAAGAGGTTTTTTGTAAAGAAGTGAGCGGATAACTTTTTGAGTACTTCTGATTTCATACACAGGGGAGTTTTGAAAATTCTGCTTATATAATGTTGAGCATATTAGAGGCTAGTAACATTAATCTTATATAAAAATTGAGGTATGAGGTGATTTAACACTTCATTAGATGACAGAACTGAAAATAGGGCGTGCCATTTGAAAACATTTAATTAGCCCTTGACATTCTCAACATTATAGTATAAGCAGAATTCTTAAAACTCTGTTGTACGAACGAAAAAGGAATACCCTGTAAAGTTCTATATATTTTCGTGTTATGCAGAATTAAAGACCAAGAAAATAATCAGAATACAAAATCTCTCTACCATTTCAAATACAGCCGTTGTAATCGAACAAATTCAGAACACTGGTGTGTGGCAGCTCACTTGCCACAAAATTTAGTTTCCTTAATGTTAATTTATTATGTAATGTAACTAACTATGGGTTTGAAAAAAAAGAATAACAATAAATTTGAAACATGAATTTAGAAATTGGGAATATAATCTAAATTGTTAAGTGTTTTTTAAGAAAATTATATTATTACAAGACATCTTAAATTTTTAATACTTTCTTTATAATATAGCTATATACAGACTGAGAATAAAAACTCCCAGGCCGGTTATATTCTAAACGAATAGAGATATTTTAATTCTGTAAAAGCCAATTTGTAGAGCATAAAGAGAGCCTCATTTTTGAATATAATTGTTTTTTTAATATATCAGTATATAGATGGTGCTGTGCTCTAAAGAAATATTTCGATGGGAGAAACTTTGAAATGGGGTTTATGTGAAAGAAAGTGCATTTTTAAGCAGATTATGTTAAAAAAAAAAACCATAACTAACCGTTTTCGAGATATTGGGTCTAAATGTCGGCATTTGTCAATATTGAATAATTGTATTATCTTCAACATTTCAGTATTTTAAGTGGGACAATCTGTATTTAATTTACAAATTTTAGAAGAAAATGTTTAAAGAGTTTTTCATAAAATTGCTTTGTTATTAGGTTAGATTATAATTAAAAATATATGATATCTAGTGAGTATAATAACCCTTATACCTTATAAATTAAATACAATGGGCTTGTTCGGCATTTTTTTTATTTCATAAATCGAAAATGCTGGTATAAATTAATGGATCTGCAAAAAATCAGAATGTTATTCGCACGTTTAGTATCTTAGAAACTACTACAAATTTCCATCTCGCGAAAATGGGGCGTGGCCAGGCGCTACGTCACTATACGCATAGACACGGCGATCTCAATAGACTTGATGCTCCTTATTGGTTATAATTATAAGTGTTTTCGAAGTATTGTTTGGTTTGCTTACTACTTGACAGTAGGGGAGTACAATTTGGTGTAATGTCAAAAAATTACAATTTTCTCTCGCTCCTGCCGGAACGAATTTTCGATTTCGACCCTGCAATTTATGATTAGAATTCATCGCCGACCTTCTCCTTTCCGTAGACACATAGAACGAACTTCCACTCGACGTATTTATTTAGTTACCAGCGTTTAAAAATTCTATGTTTTTCGACTTTTCAGGTTAAATTTGAAAGGTCCCAGAAAGCCATTTTTCTTACGTCACTTGCGTATAGTGACGTCACAAATGAGCGCTCGGTTTTTGCAACTATTACTAATTTCAACTCCTTATATCTCGAGAACGGAAAAAGTTAATAATACGAAATTTTAAGTGTATAATGAGAATATCGAGTACTATATGAAAAAGTATAAAAACCATATAAAAAGAATATCATGGAACAAGCCCATTAAAGTCACCTTTGGAATAATAGTTTTGACATTTCTCAATTTCAATCACATTTTGTTTATTGGTGTGTCAATAGCACCGTATTATTGTACCTAATTATTGTTTTCTTTGTGAATGTTTATTATTAAATATTGTTTCTCATACAAATGAAAATAAATTAAACATGATTTTAATTTATGGGGAATGTCGTAAAAATTCTTCAAGCACTGTAAGTTTATATGAAATACATTTTCCTGCCATACTTTTACCAGATCGGAAAACTTTTGTAAGTTTGTGTTCTAATTTGAAAAATTATGGAGGTTTTAAGAAACCAAAAACAACAAGAAGAAAGAGAGCTGCAACTGATGAAAATATTGCATTGGTATTACATCAAGTAGGAAATAACCCAAACATGTCAGTACGCAAGTTGACGGACGAAATATTTATTGCACGTTCCACCTGCCACAGAATTCTTAAAACAAAGAAATTTTTTCCATATAAAGTTCATTTAGTTCATCATTTGATTCCAGGGGACAATGAGCGGAGATTAGAATTTTTGGCGCAATTTTCAATTCTCTTAGAAAAAAATCCAAATCTTTCAGATACAATTATGTGGAGTGATGAAAGTCGATTCCACAACAATGGAGTAATCACAACACATAATTGTCGTTACTGGTCTTAAGAGAGTCCTAGGTGGATGAGACATACCAGATCCCAGAATCGTTTTGGAGTAAATGTTTGGTGTGGTATCGTTAATGGTTACATTGTTGGCCCATACCTCTACCATGAGAATTTAACTGGTGAAAGATATTTACAATTTTTGCAAAATGATTTACAAGTACTATTAAGGAATTTGCCCGCTCAGTTGGAAAATATGTGGTTTCATCAGGATGGAGCAGGCCCACATAATCATCACAACGTTGCTAATTATTTAAATCAAACATACACATGGGGATTTTTTAAAGTGAAGTGTACAAAGAACCAATAGAAGACATGGCATATCTTTATAATAAAATTTATGCTAGTGTTGCCGCCATTAATCGGCATACATTCTTAAATGTTTGTAGATCTGAACTAATTAATAGGTTTACGATGTGTGTTAATGAAAATGGCAATAATTTTGAACACCTATTAAAATAGTTATTTTAATTTCATTAGTTCGTAAAAATTGTTTTATGATTGCAATTGTTTTTTTTTTGTTGCTTAAATGTTTGAATTATATGATAAATAATATTTTTAGTTTTTTTTCCAAGGGTTACTTCAAATATATTTAATTCATAAGATGAAAAATTCTTTAAATATTTTCTTCTAAAATTTGTAAATTAGATACAGATACACTTAAAGTGGGAGTAAAACTGAAATATTGAAGAGATTACAATTATTCAATGTTGGCAAATGCCAACATTTGGACTCAAATATTTCGAAAACGGTTAGTTTTATAGTATTTTTTTAGAACATAATCTGCTTAGAAATACATTCTCTTTCACATAAACCCCATTTCAAAGTTTCTCCCATCGAAATATTCCTTTAGAGCACAGCGCCATCTATATACTGATATATTAAAAAAGCAATTATGTTCAAAAATGAAGCTCTCTTTATGCTCTACAAATTGGCTCTTGCAGAATTAAAATATCTCTATTCGTTTAGACTATATCCGGCCGGGGAGTTTTTATTGGGACACCCTGTACACCTAAATAGAGTGGCTATAACTGGACAGAATTTTGAAACAAATGACTTTTAAACTTTGCTTCTACTGGTCATTCGAAAATGTAGGTACAAATTCTTGATTAGGAATATTTTGCATGCAAAACCCCTGAAGGTAGGTAGCAAACTAAATATTTGAAATATTTACATATTCGTTTACAGTGCTAATTTTTGTAAAATGTTTTTTAGGATTTGGTTGCGATGTGTGTGGCAAACCTTACAAACATTACCCCTCTCTTTGGAGACATAAAAAATACGAGTGCCAAAAAGAACCATCATTTAGGTGCAAGTATTGCCCATATCAAGCAAAGCAAAAGACCAACATGAAGCTTCATGAAATTACTAGACATTAGAGTATTTACAAATATGTTTGTTCATTTATAGTTAATAAGTTACACATGTTGAAATTGTTCAATATATTTATTTATAATGTGCCTGCGACGTTGTAAAAATATATTACTGAAAACTACTGAAAACAGCATCGTTTTCTTTATAAGATTTTTTTTTAACTATCATTACAGTGTTTTAATTTTACTAACCTAACATTTTTGTACATTATTCTCTGACATTCTTCCAATACAATTCTATAATTTATAAACAGTTGTTAATTATCTGAATTAGTTTTAGGGCGTTATTATGCTTGCGAAATTTGTGGAAGGAAATATAAACAAAAGTCTTCCTTAAACAGGCACAAAACATTTGAGTGCCAAAAGATACCCGCCTTCAAATGTGATTTCTGTCCTACTAGGGCCAAGCATGGTTACAACATTAAAAAACATATTGAGAAATGCCCAAATAGGGTCGAAAATCAAATGTTGGATATTAAGAATATTAAATTCATCACCGATTTTACTGACTTCGAGCAAACTGTGTCGCATGCTAGCGAATTAGATTAACATGTCTTAAATTAACAATGTGATAAAAAATTATGTTATAATTTTAACTGGTGGCCTATTACTTAATCTAATATGTATATAAAACTTGTTTGTTTAATATTTATATAAAAAAAAGTATAGGAAAGTAGGTAAATGTTTGTAAATATAGTTATATTCCAAATAAATCTGACGTTGAGAGTGTTGAGGTTATTGATTTTACTTCCCTGGCATACCGAAGGGAAGTATTGTATTCGAGAAAAAATCACCCTCCGAGATTTTTTCGGATTTTGACGTTTCAGATCACGCAGATTACGAAAATATAGGTTTTTCAATTCCGTCTGTCTGTCTGTCTGCCTGTCTGTCTGACTGTCTGCCTCTCTGTCTGTCTGTTGGTGCATTAACTAAAAAACTACTTGATGGAGAGCAGTTAAATTTGGTAGGTAGTTGACCCTACTGTCAGCGAAGACACGGTTAAACTTTCACTGGAAAATATACAGGGTGGACCATCTAAAGGGAATAAATAATGAAAAAAATTTTTTTTTGCTTAAATTTTAAATTTCCACGTTTCATGTCACCCTAAACCTATTTCAGAAAAAAAAAATTGAAAATGTTTTTCCACTAAACAAATTTTTTTTTGTTCAAATTTAAAATTTCCACGTTTCATAGCATTCCAAACCTATTTTGGGAAAAAGAATTTGCAACATTTTTTTGCCATTTTTGAATAAATTTTTACCACTAATATAGATGAAAATTTTTTTCTTTGTTCAAATTTAAAATGTCCACGTTTCATAGCGTTCTAAGTTTACTAACAAAAAATATTTTAGAAAATTTGATTTAATCATTTTGGAAAAAAATTTACCACTAATATAGATGGAATTTTTTTCTTTGTTCACATTTAACATTTTCACGTTTTCATGGCATTCTAAACCTATTCAAACAAATTTAATTTTTTTTTTGAAAAATTTGAAAATTTTGAAAATATTTTTAATTTATCACTACTTATTATAGAATAGATGAAAATTTTTTTTTTTGCTCAAATTTAAAATTTCCATGTTTCATGACATTCCAAACCTATTTCGGAAAAAGAAATTTGCAACATTTTTTTACCATTTTGAAAAAAAAATACCACTAGAATAGATGGAAAATTTCTTTTTTCCTCAAATTAAAAATTTTCACGTTTCATATCATTCTAAACCCATTTCAGAACAAAAAACTGATATTTTTGAAATAATTTTTACCACTAAAATAGATGGAATTTTTTTCCTTTGCTCAAATTTAAAATTTTCTCGTTTCATAGCATTCTAAACCTATTTAAAAAAAAAATTACCACTGTAGAATAGAAGGAAATTTTCCTTTTTGCTTAAATTTAAAATTTCCACGTTTCATGGCATTCTAAACCTATTTCAGAAGAAAAAAATTTTGAAAATTTTTTACCAATATTTTTGAAAAATTTAAAAAAAAATGAAATTTTTTAAACACCACTATACTTTCTATACTTCCACTCCACTACGTGAATGTGGAATTGAAAATGTGACAGATGGCAATAATATTTGGCATATGCACCTATTATACTTTTATTGAAAAATGTGGTGGTCATCCCAAGAAATAATCCAGTCATGGTGGACATTTATAAAGGTATTTGCGCAAGACTTCCATATTTGGCACCTGTTATTTAGTATTGAACTTTTGCTGTTGGATAAGCACTCTGTATATTTTTTTGACCAAAACTTATCGGGTTTTCTTTGTAATAATAGTGATAAGTATATTCCGATTATTATTTTCAATGTCACTTCCTAATTATTAAATTTTTAGAGTAACCGCCATGCACAAATAAAGAGGGAAGTTCTGTGTAAATACCTTTACCGATTTTTTCTTAATCAATAAGAACTTTTCAAACAGTTTTAAAAAAAATGTTTGAACAACTTAGAAGATTGTGATATCTCATTTATTAAAGTAAGTATATTTGGCTGGGTGAGATTTATGGATTGTTGACGCTGTTATTTCCTCATTTGTATGTTAACGATTTCTGTTCTATTATAAAGTATATTTATTACTGCTTAAGGTGGCCATTCCCTAGAAAGAGTCATCCGATAGGGAAATATTTATTATTTTTACCCATAACTTTTTTTCTTAGTAAGTACCTATATTAAAAAAAAAACTATAAGGGTACTTAAGTAGAACCATAACAAAACAATTACTATGAATTTTCATTTGAAATTGAATAATTTCAGTGGTTTGCGAAATAGCTGGATTGAAAACTACGAAATAGGAAGATTAACATGTTGCAAACCACTGAAATTATTGAGTGAAAATTCATAGTAATAGTCTTGTTATGGTTCTACTTAGGTACTCTTATAGTTTTCTTAAATATGCGTACTAAGAAAAAAAAGTTATGGCTAAGAATAATAAATATTTATCTATCGGATGTCTCTTTCTAAGGCCACCTTAAGTTTACCTCAAATTAAGTTAGATCCAACGCTGTTAACCAAAGGAAACATAATATTGAATCTATATTTTATTTTAAATTGGTTGCTCATGATGAAACTGCCAATATTTAAAATATTTAATGATGATGTAAATAAAGTGATAGTGTAGATAATATATGTATGTATTTATTTCAGAAAATTAAAACAATTGAAAAATTACAAATTACATAAATTATATTAACAATTAATCTTTGTTTGTGTTAAAGCTTGTATTTCAAAAATACACTTTCGACATAACGCATCGAGTGTGGGTGAAAGTATAAATATCTACCTGTTCAGATTGAACTATTGCAGATAAAATAAACATTATCTTTTACAATAATTCTTGAGTATGTAATATAAAATTGTCAATGGAGAATGCAAATATTACCAGTAATTGGTAAGCTTTGTCCATGAGCTATATTAAGTGATTGCAAGACAAACCTTAAATAATCTTAAAGACACTTGATTACCTTAATTAGAACATTTTAAACTCGAAGGTGTAGTTAGTGATGATCACAGAAATACCAATAATATAATTAGTACTTTCTTCTTTTGTGTAATATAAAATATCGGTTATCAGGTGACAATTTTTTTGTATATGTTAATTTTTCTAAAATGTTAATTACAGCTTTTACAGCCAGACTGTTCGGGTATAATAGTATATTATTATATGAGGGATTATAATAACTGTTATTCAGGAAGATAATGTTTCAGCCCACAAGCCCAAGGCGTTTTGTTGACATCTAGAAAATGCTAATAATTGTCATATAATTAAATAGGTGTAGAAAGAGCCATTTATATGACTAAAAATCCATTATGGCATGTACAAACTTTTCTCTAGGTATTTGTGACAAAATTTTCTATTTTTGTACACTTTTATAACAATTTAGTACAAAATAAACTTATTCCTATGTTGTTATGTAGATTGATATAATATGCCACTTTTAGATTTTGACTTATAAATACAATATAGTTTTTTATTTGTTTTTTTTTACAAAGCTTTTCATTTTGGTGGAAGCCTATTATTAAATATTTTCATTCGCAAAATATATGTTCCGCAATCTCTGTTGCAGTATCACAGTATCTGCATTTATCATTTTCTGCCTTGCTCATATCCCTAGGTTGATATGTCAAAGGACAATGACCTGTTAGAAAACCTGTCATCGACCTTAAATTCGACTTTTGTGGCATTCTTTCACAAATAACTTAAGAACTTTTGGCCGTAAGCCTGGAGTGTTCCTCTAATCTATTAGAGGAACTAACCTAACCTTCTCCTTAGGTCTCAACCTTTTCTGTCCCTTTTCCTACAGAATCTGTTCCAGTATGTATGCCTTAAATAAACCACAAAACGGTTCGGACCTTTTCTATGCCCCTGTGCCCGAGCACCCCACAGCAAGATAACTGTTTTTTGTCACCTTCCCAGACAATTTCAGACTCAAAAGTCTTTAACGCTGCCTGGAAAAGTATATAGATCTTTGGACTTCAAATGCCTTCATTTGTGCTCCTGAGTACATAAATCTATAGGGTCTCACCTAGGGCTCTGGATAGCCTGCAATTAGGCCGTGCTACTCCCACACCAATCTCTTTACCCTTCTTTGATCCATCTTTATACGAGTTGAGTGACGCTTTTTCCAATCGCAGTGCTTCGACTCTGCTTGTTTCGTGGCTCTCAATCGGTACACCAAACGGGCAATCCATGTCCTGCTTAGTTAGTATTGAATCAGTGGGTTTGGTCATGGACTCGAATTGGATTAGCTCCAACACCCTTATGTAACCAACCAAATTGTCATTTTTATTTATAGATGTTTAGTAAATAACACCATTTCAATGGATCGTTGTCCAGATCTCCTATGTTTTTCAACTCTACATATGAACAATTTTCGCTCCTACAAAAAACTTGTCTTGAAGTTTTGTCGGAGCATCTACCAGTACAATTTCCTTTACACTGGTATGAAACTAATAAACGCAAAGAGTCAGAAGCAGAGGAAGCGTGGTCCGAATGAGAAAACTATAGCCGATAAATTGGACTAATATCCAGTTCCATTAAGTGACCGGCGAGTTCCATGAAAGAAATTGGAGGCTGCCTAGCCAAAGTCCTATAATACAGATAGTGCAGTGCGGCAGCTTATCTGAAATTGAAACATCTTGCCCTTCTAAAAGAATGCCTTTATAAACTCTTCCGTCTTGTAACACTAGCTGATCCTCTCTCGTGTTAGGTTATCGGTCGATTAGTTTATGGAATTATAGATTTTAAATATAGATTAGTTGTGATATATCTAGTCTAGCGTATAATAAGAAACATCGTGGCTAAATGGAGACATCCAAAGCCAGTGAAGAAAAAAAAAACCTCTTCCGCTGTAAATACACCTTCTTTTGACGTAAGATAAGGCTTTTTTCTTTACTTTTCTTTTTCTCGAAATAGCTTATAACTATAAAAATTTTAAGAAGTAAAGAATAGGAAGTACATGATCAAAGAAGACCAATAAATTTTTGAATTTGACATACTTGACGAGAGGTGGTTCCGTCAGAAGCCGATTTTGTGAATCGTCGTCATTCATAAAGTGATAAAATTATACGAAACATTATAAAACGATGTTGGGCCAAAAATGTCACCCAGCGTTTGTACTATAACAACATATCAGCAATGCCAGGGGTTGTGTCAGTTATTGGCATATTTTTCTACCCTAAGTTTATCTAATATATTTTGCATGTTTCTGGTGAATAAAAAAAACTATTTATAAAGTATACATACTAGACTAATTACAATTTTGACGTTACTACCACGATATTTCAAAAATATCTACTGTTTGCCGTTATTATAGTTTTCGTTATACTCATAAATAATTTTGTTTTAGGGTATAAATGTTCAATTTGTGGAAAATGCTATAAACAGAATTGCTCATTATGGAGACACAAGAAATATGAGTGCCAAAAGCAACCAACATTCAAATGTGATTTTTGCCCGTACATGTCGAAACAAAAAGCACCTCTTATTAGCCATATGATAATCAAACATAATTTTGTCACTAAATAAAGACAAATATAGTTAAGATAATTATGTATCGCTATTAAGTGTGTAGTTTTTCTGAACCATAGAATAACCGTGCTCTAGACGACTACTACAACAACCATTAGGTAGCATCATCATCATCATCATCATCATCATAACAAATTTTATTTAAATTAATAATATACAAACATTGCCTCCTCGAATCGCGATCTGGAACCAACCAAACAACCACGCCACGCAGCGTCGTGGTATTGTCGGTTTTGCTCGATAAAATAAATACAAAAAGTTAAAACTCCTGCCGCCGCCGCCGGTGGCGGCTTAAAATTAACATTAAAATTAGTAATATCTGTATTACAGATTTAAAACATTTAAAATTAACACTCTAAAAACTATTGGGGCACAAGATACTAAACACTAATAAATTGATTTCTGGCACGGGGGAAAAAACTCAACGAAAAAATTCACAGATTTCGATTTCATCGGGACATTGGAAATTATAACATCATACATAAAACATAAACTTTTTCAACTTTTTAGCACGATCCACTACACCGCTGTATTTCTACCTTAAATGAAAACTGGTAACTTGACCCCCTGTGATATATGCAACCCATATTACATTTGCGTATATTAGCCGTTGCATATACGCAGTCTCACTCGACCGCGACACCGCTGTATTTTCACCTTAAATTAAAACTGGTAACTTGACCCCCTGTGATATATGCAACCCATATTACATTTGCGTATATCAGCCGTTGCATACGATAGTTTCAGTCGACCGCGACACCGCCTTTTGACCTTGAACAAAAACTGGTAACTCTACCACATATACGAAAACATTTCCAATGTTAAAACCCGTTTAAAGCAATTGGACTCAACGGTCTACACGCCGTCGGGAAGGTAGGGAATGCGAGAATTAAGATTTTTTAATAGTTACAATTTTTAAAAGGTTTTTTGATCTAAAACGAATTTAGAACTAAAAAGGACAAAATGACAAAAAAAGACAAACAATTGACAAACAGATAAATGGGGGAAAGGATAGATAAATATATAAAGGTGTGAAGCGAAAAGTGTGTGATAGAGAACAGTTATGGTTAAGAAAAGTGTGGCTGCCGGAAGATAGGCAACGCCTGGTAAGGTAGGGGGTGTTTGATCTGGAATGGGGCATTATGCATTCTGATTCTGGTTATCTTGCGTGTTAGCGGACTGTCGCCCAGTTGAAAGGCATAAAATGTCTGCGATGTTTCCCGGGCGAAGTCCGCTAGTGGCGTTATATCATCGCAACGATCTTATAAATCTCTGAAGGAGGTGTACCTGCTCGAATCGGAGATGAGGCGCATAAATTTATGTTCCCCAGGACCTGGAGTTTTTTCATTGTCGTGGCCGAGATGCTGCACCACACCGGCCACGCGTGTGTGATCATTAGATAGCAACGACCAGCAAAGCTCACGAATCAATATTGAAATCACAGATTCAACGCACACTACTTGGCGGACAATCGAGTGTACATTGAATCTGGGATATCCATAATAAGGATAAACTGCTGGTTATAATTATTCGTAGACGTGGTCGTCTAGTACTTGAAAAAGAGTTAAGAAAACCTAAAACCCTACTATGATAAAAATGTTCAATCAAAAAGTGTAAAACAAGTTATCTGCCTTATACATATACCTATTGTTCGGAAGGCAGGACGTTTTACCCTCACACGTTTTGTCTAAAATACATGTTGTTAGGAAGAAACAAATTTCATAGTACAAGCCTGGTCACACATCCCCAAACCGAAACTTTTCACCAGCTATTACTAACTTTCCACTGTTTACGTAGCTACTACCCTGCGATTGAAGAACACGACGGGAATCTGTTGGTTAGGAGCATTAGTCGCAACTTTTGATGGTTTGATTACTCTCAGAGTGGTTCCTTACAATTTTCAGAACATACCTCGATCCTGTAAATCGCTAGAAGGAGCAGCCAAACTTATGTTCAATTGATATCTGCTGCTCTTCGACGTATTTGTCATCATTGCTGCACTTCTCTCTCCCATATATCTTATTACTGTGACTTTTATACTTTGCCTTATTAATTTCTGTGTTGGAGTCAAGTTTTTGCATAGTGAGAAACTATGTTAATGTTAGTTACTGAGGTGATATTCAAAGTACATAAAATAAATCAGATACCCATGGTAAGTTTCGGATATTTCTCGAGGATGTAAAATCTCAGCTACAAACACTTGCTCAAAAGATTCGAGTTTCTTGAAGGATATGTTTGGGTAATTTGGTCTGGACTTGAAAGGATTGACGGAAATGGGTATAATTAATAAAATTTTGGTTCGCTTAGGGTTAGCTTTATGAGTCTTTATGGACAATTGTATGATTCGCCAGGACAAATCACCTGAAAATTCTTTAAAAGTAATAAATTGGTTACAAGGAGGTTTTCCAGTTTTTGCAAATATACATACGACATGTAACTTGATGACGACTCAACCAAAATCAAAGTAATAAGATATTCTGATTGCATCAAATTTAACCCAGGGCCATTTTCTATAAGGTTAGTGCAAGGTCCATTTTGAGTGATTGGAAAAACAAAAGAACTTAATTTTTTGCTACACACAGGCATATTAATGTTAACTTCTAATTGTTACCCTTTGTGATACCTCCATAAATCTAATTTCATTTGTTACTATTCATTTCTTATAATTAGTTGTTTTTAATAAAAGACTGTATATCTGTTAATGTGTTAAATGGTGTCTTAAGTGACTCAACATGATAACGTGATCTTTGTTTGATTTTTAGGCCAGTTTGCATGTGATGCGTGTGGGAAAACGTACAGACATAAGGAATCTTTAGGAAAACACAAGAAATACCAGTGTCAACAGGAACCACAATTTCGATGTCCACATTGTTCATATAAGGCACACATAAAATCATGTTTTCAAAGACATATGGTACGCAAACATGACAACAAAGCCAAAATGCGGAAATCAGAGTTGATGTTTAATTTTAATTTGTAAAATAAGAAAAATAAATTGTGTTTAGTTCACAAACATATTCAGTTTCTTTATTTAGAAAACGACCAAGTGCAAGATGTACTTGCGCAGTTAGTTTTTCGTACCGTCAGGATTGTTAGAAGTTGTTCTATCACTGATAATAATCTATACATGTTTTAAGAAAATGGTACCAAGCCGAAAAACAAAGTTTATCGTCGAGCTCTCTTTCTCTGTACCAGAAGAAAGGTCTAAGATAATGTAATCCTGATAATTTTGTTCCATTCACATCTTTCCCGTTTCCATTGTTTACTAATTCCTCAGATTTCTCTGAGCAATTCCTAGACAATTTAAATTGGCTATTGTGCTGCCCCTCTATAAGAAGGGAGATCCCAATGACTACGAAAACTATAGGGCCATTAGTTTACTACCAAGCTTTTCAAAATTATTCGAACTTAGCGTGAAAGAACAACTTACCATATTTCTAAATCAAAATCATATTTTATCGCCGACACAGCATGGTTTTACCAAGTCTAAGAGTACTGAAACCGCATTATGTGCTTTTCATGAACGAATCGTCAACGCCGTGGACAATAAACAGTCTACCCTTGGCCTGTTTATAGGCTTCTCTCGTGTTTTTGATTGCGTGGATCACGAACTATTACTCGAAAAATTAAGCAGATACGGAATTCGAGGTATTCCTCTGAAATTCTTTACATCTTATCTGGAAAATCGGAATCAAATTGTTAAACTCAACGATGCCTCTAGCAATAAATATAACGTCGATAAAGGTGTACCTCAAGGATCAATTTTGGGACCTCTGCTATTTTTAATTTTTGCCAACGACTTGGCCTTTTTTTGAAGAATACTTCAGGCATATACCTTGTCACCTACGCAGACGATACCAATTTATTGCTTACTGAGCGGGATGTAGAATCCCTGAGAATCCTCACTGAGGAAATATATCATAGGATCATCACATGGGCTGAAAAAAACTGTCTCTATTTAAATAAAAGCAAAACTACATATTTACCATTTTCTATTAAAAAAACTACAACGGACTTTGTGAACGGCTTCGCTAGTCACAATAATCCAGACATTGTTCTGTCTGCTTCAACGAAAATTCTCGGAGTGCACTTTGACAATAATTTGCAATGGGCTTGTCATATAGATGTTTTAACTAAAAAATTGACAAGCAGTTGTTATGGTCTGCGCTTTATAGCTAATGACTGTAGTCGTGATGTCCTTTTAACATTATACTATGCGAACTTTCACTCCCACATGAGATATAATCAATTGGGGCAACAGCAGTCATGTTCATCGTGTATTCGTCTTGCAGAAATATGCTGTTCAAATTATAGCAAAATTAAATTATCGCGATTCTTGCAGAGATGCCTTTAAACAATTACACATTCTCTCAGTTGCTAGTACATACATTTTCGAGGTATGTTCTTTCATCTACAGTAACAAATCATTATTTTCTGTAAATAATCTAAACCATGAATATGATACTAGGCATAAAGACATTCTTCAACCCAATTCTCATCGAACAAGTATGTACCAAAAAAATTTTTTCTACAATGGCTGCAAACTGTATAATCTTTTAAGCAATGGCATAACTTCCTCAGGCAATATACATATTTTTAAAAGAAGATTAAAAGAGTATCTTATATATAGAAACTGTTATTCTGTGAATGAATTTTTTGAATAAAATCTGTTAGTTCGTTTATGCGTAGGTTCTTGTAGTGTCGTATACTGATATACATATATACATATTGACTTGTTCTGTATTTCTTGTGTACTGTTTATCCTTTTGTAAACACTATACTTTTAATAGAGAAATAAATTATTATTATTATTATTATTATTATTAATTCTTTTGGAGGTAGAGTTGGGGGTGAGCGACTTTTAAGCGTTTTTTCGAAAAAGTGTCTAAATATATGAAAAAAACAAATGATACATTTTTGATTTCGTGCTTTACCCATCATTTAACATCTCACACGTTAACCTTGAAATTTTTCTTACCCCCCTCAAAATCAAAATTCTACTTCTTGTATTTCACGTTTGTAATTGGGCACGACTTTCTACAACTTTGCCAAATTTTAACTTTTTACTTCAAACAGTATCTGAGAAAAATGTCTATGACAGACGCACAAACGGATCGACACCGAGGCATTCCCTAAGTGTTTCGCTTTGCCAATGCCAATGTAGAACGTTAAAGAAGGTGGACTACGTCGTAAGTTTTTAATATGTTTTGAGAAAAATTGAGTGTACAACGTTTGGATGTCTGTTTGTAAATTGACACCACTGCGTGATCAGTTGGCTCACGGCCTATATAGCTAACCATGTCTATGAATGATTTTGTTTATATTGTTTTTAGGTTATCATGTATGTGAAGTATGTCGCAAAATCTACAAACACAGGGAATCCTTAGGCAAACACATAAAGTATGAATGTCAAAAAGAACCAAAATTTCCATGTCCACACTGTTCATATAGATCAAAATTAAAAAGCAATCTCAAAAAGCATATTACAGTGATGCACCCTGAAGAAGTACTAAGATAGGAAAAAACAACGCTTAAAGTTACCCCAACAGCTACATAATGTTAATGTGTGGAATGTGCAAAATAAAAATATTTAGTACCGAAATTTATTATATTTTTTCGTTTGGAGGTACTCAGCGCCAAACAATTGTCCATATCTCCAAGTTCTTGGGATTTTCTTGAACCCGTAAAGAAGTCGAAAGTGCATTTCAGTCCCGCCGCCGGGATTTGATCCACGGCCGTTTCGAAATTTCTTCAGATTTTCTATGCATGTTTTCTAAGATTGTCTAAAAATATAATAATAAAGGTCTATATGTGCTTTTTATATTGTTTTTAGGTTATCATACATGCGAGGTATGTGGAAAAATGTATAAACACAAGGAATCCTTACACACACACATAAAGTACGAATGTCAAAAGGAACCAAAATTTCAATGTGCGTACTGTTTATACAGATCAAAATTGAAAGGCAACCTCAAAAAACATATTGTAACTATGCATCCCGAAAAAGTACTCAGATAGGTATAAAATACGTTTGACCTTATATATTGTTATAATACGTGAAATAAAAATATTTAGTACTTATAATTATTAGTGTCATCTTCCCATATTCCGCAGCCGATTGCATGTTCAAGAACGATTAAATTAAATATTAGAAATAACAAGAAAAAATAGTTTTAATGGTAAGGATTGAATTGTGGGGAGGATCAAAATCCATATGATGGTACTGAAGACCATTTTTGCAAAACTATTTATCTGAAGAAATGCACCAAATAATAATATATCAAAGTTTAAGTAGAAAAAAAGAAGTTGGATATAAGGTACCACAAGGACCAGCGCTCGGCCCCTTATGTCCTGTTCGATATACATCTAAACAACTAATTTCAATAATATTATTATTATTAATTATTTTCCGGTCTGGATGGAGCGAGGCCAAAGTTGTCTACTGTGCAAACTCATATTCTCAAATTTTTTGCAAAGTGCATTGGATAATTCCGAAAAAAATTGAGAATAATCCCGAAATGATTCCAAACACTTTTTGCCTCTTGCAATTTTGGCCAAACTCCTTTTTCGAGTAAGAAAATCGCAAAATTTAGATTTTTCGTCGCCGGATAACTTTTAAAAAATGACAACTTCAGAAAGAATGTTTCGAACGAAAGTAGTCTATCTTTATCAGACAATCCGAATTTGCAATAAAAAATTGGGTTTCAGTGTGTAGTCAATGGCAGCTTTGGTTATAGTACTTCGCATTCTGCTGTCAATTTGAAAATTCAGCCTAAGACGTTGCTACAAGGATAAATCATTACAAAGTCTGAAGCGATAGAATAAGACTCGAGGCCGTGCTTGAATATTGCAAACGATATCCGTATACGAATAAAGTTAACCAAATATGTTATGCACTTATCTCAAACGAAATTAGTCGATTGTTTACCTACTCTTCATTCATTCTTAATATTGCCGCGCGCATAGCCGTAGGTTAAATGATATTTATTTACTTTCACTAAATCATTTATGGAGTTGTTCATTAAACTATCATTATTTATTATAAATAAATAATTTACACCATGCCTATCAAAGAATATAAAGTAATAAAAAAAATATTTACAATAACTAAAAAGTGATTCTAAAAATTGTAAGTCGACGCCCATGACATCGCTGGTATTATGAACTATTCCTTTGTCAGTCATTTTCAAATTGACACTGGATAAGCTATACCTCTTCGGAGGCCTCAAGGATCTCTGAAGTGTTCAAGCCTTCTAGCAAACAGGGCGGACTATTCACTTAAGACATAATGATGGTTCTCTTATTTTTCATCTATTCATCCTACCTTCCATATTGTTGGTTAATCATTTATTTAGCTTGCGGTGCCCTGTCAAGATTCCCACTACGTCTCTTAGCTATCTCATTCATAAACTTGCGTATATATCTCACTCCTGGTGCCCCTATCCATGGTTGATAATCAAATAGTCGTAGATGAGCTATGACAGTTCTAGGCCACAATTAAATATTTCATCCTTTGGAGGTTTTTTCTGATTTTCTTAAGAGATGATACCAAACTGGTGGATGAAACCGCAGCTCGTGATGGGTCGCATTACCAGTAGTTGAATTGTGGTCTATCAATCATTTATTGGAATTACTAAACTAATAATTATTAAGCTATTAAGTTTTTTGTCAAAGTATCTATTTTAAATCAGTAATACGTTACACTCTATTTTCAAACACTACATTTAATTTCAATTTATTAAAACATTGCAATGAAAGAGACTGTTTTTTTTTCTGAAACGCGCAACATGTCATTTTAAATGTATACATATACATTCATTCGCTTGACTGACTGGCAACGCACCACCACCAAGGTAGCTGACTGATTTGATAATATTTATTATGCTTCAAATTAACTGCTGACCAAGTTTCATCCATTTACAAATAGCTCAAAGGGCCTATTCAAAATGACATGATCATACCCTTGACTGATTGGCAATGTATCACCACCAAGGTAACTGACTGATATAATTACGTTTATTATACCTCAAATTAACTGCCGATCAAGTTTCAGTGATTTACAAATAAACAACATTCTTTATTTACACACCTACGCCTCATTGCTTTTACGTCACACATTCCATGTAATTAAGTGACATTTACTAGAATAGGATATTTAACCTTTAATTTTTTTCCCTTCTTTTACGTTAGTTTTATATCTTCAAGTAACATGAAGGTTTTCTTGTTCTTTAGTATTGGGTACTGTTTTTTTTTGTTAATTTTATGTCTACTCAGTAATGTAGAGTATTTTTTAAACAACATGCTATATTGACGTTTTCTTGCGTGTGTATATACAATTGTCTCATATATACAAAAAAGAATATTAGCAAGTATGAAACAACTTCTCAGCTACATAATTACCCTACTAGACATGGTAATCTACTGAAAATACAGAGACGCAGAACAGCACTGTACGAGGTCTCCACTGCTGGCCGGAGTAACAATTTTCAATACCCTACCGCCCGAAATTAAAGAAAAAGCTTCCTTATATTCTTTTAAAGAAGAATTGCGAAACTATTTAATAAATGGTTGTTATTATTCAGTCGACGAATTTTTAAATAATAATTAGGTACCCATACACTTTTAACTACCTAAGAAAAATAACTGTTTTACGATATATTTGACTATCTGTTTATTTCGATGTTATTTATGTATGTTGGTGCAATTATCGGTATGTATTATATTTTATATATTTTATTTATTATTATTGTTTTTTGTTTATGTATTGACATGTCCTATATCATTATACTATGATCGAAAGGATAAATAAATTATTATTATTATTATTAATATTACATGTATACAAACATTGTGTTATCCTGTAAAATGTGTGTTATGAGATATTAGTAATTTATTATGTCGAGCTGCCAAATACAACGAATAATGGCTTTAGAGGAATAAAATTTGTAGGTGGTCAAGATGCCTTTGAA
This sequence comes from Stenurella melanura, assembly GCA_963583905.1. Classification (NCBI taxonomy): domain Eukaryota; kingdom Metazoa; phylum Arthropoda; class Insecta; order Coleoptera; family Cerambycidae; genus Stenurella; species Stenurella melanura. The sequence continues at coordinate 8,625,877 of OY757309.1, forward strand.
TGTGATATATGTGAGAGAAGATACAAACATGAACGTTCACTGAAGCAGCATAAGCGCTACGAATGCCAGAAAGATCCCCAGTTTCCATGTGCATACTGCTCACACAGATCAAAATTAAGAAAGAACCTCAATAAACATATTAAATCTATGCACCCTGAAGAAATACTCCAATAGGAAAAAATAACGTTTAAAATTACATACCAGTTGTTAATTTGCGAAATAAATATATTTGCTAGCGAAATTTATTAGTGTAATTTTTTGTATTGAATTACTTAACACCGGACGATTGTCCAGTGGTTTCTCACTACACAAAGGAGTTGTTATGATAACTTGACTGTAGCCACTTCATATGTTCCGCAGCGTTAACAATTGCATGTTCAGGAATAATTAACCTAAATGTTACAAATAATTAAAAAAAAAAAGGTTTTGTTGCAAGTAACACCGAAATCTGTATGTGGTGCAGCATCTGCCAATTACCTATATTGAAGTTTCGATGCACAGATAAGCACGCCTCCATCAAATGTGATTGGTCAAATAAATATCGGCCCCCAAACCAGCAACGTAGAGATTTCAATGCTAGCAAATTATTGTATTTAAGGTTGCGAATATAATAATGTAATAAACGAATGAGCGGTTTATTTTATATAAAAAAGTAGGTAGTAGTAGCAGTATGTTGGCAGATTAGGTGAAGCGAATTCATATTTAATCAAAAAGCTCTGTTTCCAATTCAAAATGGCCTCAAATAATGTGATGCTTGAGACTGGGTTTCGCCCCAAACCCCCCTTCGATGCCCCAAATCGCTGTATAAAGCCAAAAAGCCCCTTTGTAAGGGGGTGGATATGTCAAAAAAATTAATCGAGTGGTCTCCCTCGCCACCCCTGGCATCCTACTACCTTCTGCCAGTCTCCAGATTGTTGGACGAAAAACAAAAATTGTTTTCAATAACCCTAGAATAAATATGGAATTAAAAAGTCACGTCATCGCACGACATTTTTCCGTATCATTCAAAAACAGCTTGAAATATTTAAAATCTGAGACTTGTTTACACTGTTCCTCATTGGGGACTTCCCCTCTGGTAAAGGTAGCAATCCCGTACCTTCTTGTTGAGAAACTTTTGTTCAGCTTAAGAGGTGACCATACACCAGTTTCCAAGAAGACTTGAGATATTTAAAATCTATGAAGTGCTTTAAATAGTGTATGCGTCAATCTCCGGATCTGATGCGTTTCAGATCGAGAAATTTTTGTCTAAAAACGGCATGATTCAGTAGTTTTTTTCGAAGCCCAAAAGAGGCCAAAATAATTAGCTAGTTACCAGGTACCAGTCATCACACCACTCTCCTCATCAATCTAGAGCATTCATCAGACTAAAATAAAATCGTGGGGCGAGTCGAATTTCTATTATCTCATATCATTATAGGTATGCTTTGGATGCATCTTCTCAATAGACAACTTATGCAAAATGTGTGTATAAGCATCCGTCACTATCATCGTGCGACATCGCAGAACGATCATTTATATATTTACCCAGGTTACGCTACGCCCCACGATTTTATTTTAGTCTGATCAATGCTCTAGATTGATGAGGAGAGTGGTGTGGTGATTGGTACTTGGTACCTACCCAATTATTTTTTAGCTATTAGTACACTATCTGCATCATTATTATGTTTTTTTGCAATAAAACCGTTTAACTTAAAAAAAATTTTTTGCTTATTTTATTTCCAAGTTTTTTGTTTTTTATTTAGTTACTTAATATTTCTCATTCTATTTAGTTAATATAGTGCCTCATTATTACAAGGTTTCTTTCCTGTCAGTTATCTAGACTCCGTTTTGTTTCGGACGCCATTTTGGATTAGGAATTTTTTTCAAGTGTGCTGTGTTCTACTTGTCTAGCCCTTTCATTTGATAGCCATATTGAGGGGATTTAAAAAAAAAATAACCACCATTTTGTGGTGGCGGCCATCTTGGATTTACAATGATAATGAATACATATAAATGTATTGCCATCAGAACTAAAGGTGTGCACCAAATTTCAGATCAATCGGTAAACAGGAAGGGGGTAAAATTTCAATCACTAGATTTGACCCACACAAAGTAAGCTAAATAAAACCGTTTAAAAATTTCAAAAAACATTTTTTTCACGAAATATGAAAATTTAAAATTTTAGTGGAACAAAATTTTTAATTATCTATTCTTTTTAGACGATCCACCCTGTATATTTTCCAGTGAAAATCTAACTAACCATTCCTTCGGTAGCAGTAGCATCTACCAAATTTGACTGTTCACCGTTAAGTAGTTTTTTTTAGTTAATGCACCAACAGACAGACAGATAGATGGACAGACAAACAGACTTACGAAATTAAAAATCCTATATTTTCGTAATCTACATGATCTGAAACACGAAAATCCGAAAAAATCTTGAAGGGTGATTTTTCTCTCGAATAAAATACTTCCCTTCGGTATGCGATTTTTCCACCATCTGTGTCTCGGAAAGTATTGATCCTAGAAAAAAATTAATAGGAATTTATTTGTTCGAAGTTTCATTTATTTTAATATTGTATATAAATACTTCTCCGCTAGAGGGCGCGGTTTTCGAGTTATTCAAGAAGAACGTGAAAAGGAGACCTTTAAACTACTCCCTACCCCCCCACAGACCATCCACTGGTCAGAACTTTTAGTATGTTGTTCTGGACACTCCCCCCAACAACTATACAGAAATTTGCGACTACCCCAATTATTTCCCCTATCTTTCCTTCGTTGATTGGATTACAAAGGACATTGGACAATAATTCCCAAAAAAATTGAGAATATTCCCAGGATGACTCCAAACTCATTTTTCCTGTTTCAGTTTGTATACATACTTCTTCTTTTTCGAATAAAAAAATCGCAAAATTCTAAAATTTTGATTTTTCCTTGCCGGATAACTTAAAACAATGACAATTTCGGAAAAAAATATTTCGAACAAGTCAGACAATTCGAATTTGCTATAAAAGATAGCGGTTCCTATTTAAAAAAGCGAATTATATCTTACAGTTTCTTACATGGAGTTGGGTGGGGGGCAGAAAAACGTCAAAATTCATCTTACGTGATTTATGGATGTTCCCTAATTTGTTATATTTTTTTCGTCCCTTAGTAAAGAGTTAAGGTTCCGATGTCTTTAAATCATTATTTACTTTTTTATTACTTCTGCATCACATTTTTCATGTAATTATGTGAAATTTACTAAATAGGACATTTTGTAGTTAATTTTTCTTCTCTTTTACATACGTAAAAGTTATATATATTCAAGCAAAATTGAGGATTTTTTGTTCTTTAGTATTGGGCACTGTTTTTTTGTTGGTTTTATGTCTACATGTATGCCAACATAGTGCTAGCTGTCCTATAAAGTGTGAGTTATGAACTCATAACTTAGTTAACTTATTATGTCAGGCTGCCAAATTAACAACAAAATAAATAAATTTAAAAAACACGGCAGAGTAGTCCGTATCTCGCTTTAGATGGATAAAATTTGTAGGTAATCAATATGCCTTTGGATGTGATACATGTGAGAGAAGATACAAACATCAACGTTCGCTGGACAAACACAAGCGCTACGAATGTCAAAAAGAGCCACAATTTATCTGTACCATATGTCCTTACAAGACTAAAGTTTTGGGAAATTTAAAACGGCACGTCAACAAAATGCATCAATGTAATTTTTGATATGTACTTCTATTGTTAAAAGCGAATAAATTGTTATTTGAAATGTTCAACAGTTAGATTTCTTCATCTATGTTATTACTTTCATGTTATCCTAAACTGTAAATACTGTTTAACAATAATCAAAAAATGTTCATATCGGACTAGAGTAGTAATAATCCATTGAAATGTTACATTGACCATTGACCTTGCATTTTGGATAGGACAAGATTATTTTTTATGTGTGAGTATAAAACTTGGTTTTTGGGGTTGAAAGCCTCCCCATTTGGCCGCCATCTTGAAAAAGGGGGTAAACAGTTTTTCTGCGATATCTTGAGAACTATAAGTCTCACAAAAAATATTCTGACTTTTTTTGTAAAGTAAAGAATAAGAAGTATCTGGACTAAGAATTCAATTATCTACAAAAAGGCATCTCAGGATATTGCAGAAACTGTTTACGCTCCCTTTATCAAGATTGCGGCCAAATGGGGGGGGGGAGGGCTTTCAACCTCAAAAACCGAGCTTTATACCCACACTGGACCCTCCTACACCCTCACAAAATGCAAGGTTCGGTCCAAATGTTGTAATATTTCAATTAACTATAAAAGCTTTTACCGATATGTTTTGATTTCTACCGATGCGTCTATTGTTTCAACAATCATCACCAATAAATACCATAGGCGAGTCTGGCTGGGGTAAGAAAGAGGTGATTTTACAAATTTTGTATACCATTTGAGTTAGCAACGGATTCTTATAGGAAAATTTCAGCTGAACACGATTTTCTTATGAAAAATTTTCCAAAACCGCGAGCTTCATGGTCAAATAATTGTTTAAACAATTTTTTTTTCGTTTTTATTTAATGAAATGAAAACGGTTTGACGGATCCGAAAAAATCTTGATTCAATCGAAAGATATTTTCAATACGCGTCGTTTGGCGCCACGCACAACTCATTTTGTCAACTCATTTATTTGTTATAGCTAAAATAAATTCATAATTAACAAATTGATTATTCCGAAACTAATGAGGTCAGGATTTTGTTTTTTTTTTCAAAATACATGCCTTTTATACTAAAGTATAGACCCTCTTTTTGGGCCCGATAACTTCAATGCTTTATGATTGTCTAAACAATTGACATAATTTTTTAATTAGCAAATAACTTTTTTTTTAAAGTTTGATCGACTTCAAGCCAACTTTAAACGATAGATATTGATGCCGGGCATAACCCCCCCCCCCCCCTAGAAGTCCACATGAATGCAACTTTTTGCTTTTGTTTATTTAAAGTTTAAATAAATTTTACAAATTAACAAATGATATATCTCAGCTCTGGGAAAGCATTCCCGAAATGGGGTTTTGTGCATATGAAAGTGCTTGGAAAAAGGAAAATTTTGAGACGAGAGAGAACTTGATCGGATAACCGGAACCGGAAATAAAAGTGATATTGCGTGAGAGGCTCTAATTTGTGTATTAACAACTTCTTGGACACACAAAAAGTTCCACAAAATATATTCAATCCCTGAAGAGTTATACGAATTTTTAACCCTTAAAAAAATCTCTCCCGCAACGTGAAAATAATAAGATTCGACGCGCAATGAGGTGGCAGGTTCGATCCTCGATGTGGGCAAATTATGTCTGTTTGTAAATAAACAAAAGAAAAAAGTTGCATTCGTGCAAACTTCTATGGGGATTATGCCCGCCTTCAATATTTATCGTCTAAAGTTGATTTGAAGTCGATCAAACTTTCGAAAAAAAAATTATTTGGTTAATTAACAAATTATGCCAATTGTTTAAACAATTAAAAAGTATTGAAGATATCGGGCCAAAAAAATATGGTATATTCTTTGGTATAGAAGGCATATATTTTGAAAAAAACAATATCCTGACCTCATTAGTTTCGGAGTAATCAATTTGTTAGTTAAGAAATTTATTTTGACTATAACACATGAAAGACTTGACAAAATGAGTTGTGCCTGGCGCCAAACGACGCGTATTGAAAATATCTTTCGATTGAATCAAGATTTTTTCGGATCCGTCACACCGTTTTCCTTTTTATTAAATAAAGCCGAAGAAAATTTTATTTAAACAATTATTTGACCGTGAAGCTCGCGGTTTAGAAACATTTTTCATAAGAAAATCTTGTTCAACGGAATATTTCCTATAGGAATCCGTGGCTAACTCTACAGAGAATAGTACAAAATACATACATGGAACTGAAACTAATTTTTATCAGGTACAAACTTTTAAATCACCATTGATTAACTTATATTTTTTTACACTATGAAGTAATCCTCCAATATTATTCCATACTTAGGATATGAGCATACCACAGAAAATAAGTAGTGGTGTTACATCAAATAGTTCATAGAGAAAAAATTGTTGCAAAATTAAAATATTTTTTTCTACCTCCTATTCATTTAATTTAATGAGTTTCAATTTTTTCTATAATCGAGGTAACGTCCTGAACCTCATCTATTTTAGCTCCCAGATTTGGCGCATTCACGTTTGAGAAATTCAAATTCATTCATTTTTAAAAATTTATTTTTTGTTTTTTTACACTATGAAGTAATCCTTCGATCGTATCCAAAAAAAAATATATGTTGTTACTTACGATATGAGTATATCACAGAAAAATAATAGCGGTGTTCCATTAAATAGTTCATAAAGAGAAAATTGTTACAAAATTAAAATATTTTCTTTACCCCCTATTCATTTAATTTATTGAGAATTAATTTTGTTTATAATTGGCATAACGCCCTACTACATTTTATTTACATTTGGGAAAATGAAATTTTTTAATTTTTCGAAATTCTTTCATAACTTTTGTAAAAATGTTTTTTTCAAGCTGGCGATTGGGGTAAATTATATATTAGTAGGCACTTGCCTCCCAAATATGAACGAGATCCAAGCGGGGGTAGCTAACCCATACTTATCCTGCTACGCGCTTTTTAATAGAACTACGTAAGACAATGTAATGAACACTTTTATTTCAACTGCTAAAGGAGCCATTAAGAAAAAATAGAAGTGAAAATTTTACTTTGAAATTTACACAGTACCTACTGTTGAAATAAATATTTTACCACCGCTACCATCCTGGCTGACTGACGGGCGGGTATTCAATGGAACATCGACAACCAATTAAGGCACATTCTGTCCATTTACAAATAGTACACATATTGTGGCGTTACCTATCGGTCTACAAGCAGTTTGTGAAGAAAAGATAATTCGCAGCTTCGTGACACTTTCTCTAGAAAGGCCTCCAGTTACTACATAGAAACACCGATTTAAATATGAACTCAAATAGATTTTTAAATATCCATGTGTATATTTCTAAGAAGTATTAATTTTACAAATTTTTAGGTTTCTATTCTTGTGGCGAATGTGATAAATCTTACAAGATCAAAAGGTCGCTTTGGAGGCACAAGAAGTATGAATGCGGAAAGATGCCGTTTTTTGCTTGCACTTTATGTCGACACAAATCAAGGCAAAAGGCTCATCTCATCCAACATATATACAGTAAGCACGGAAAGACCTTAATTTTTCCTTAGGATTTTTTTATTGACTGCTTCGAAAACTCAATTTGTATCATGGTGGGACTCGTTTTTTGGAAGCGCACCACAATGTAATATATTTTTTACCTTATATGTGCTTTTTTAAGTTTAACTTTTTGGTCCAATATATTGATTTCTAATTAAATGTTGTGATAATTTTATTATTCACCATGGATTTAGATATTGCACATTGGAAGCGTAGGATCACATTTTAGCAGGTATTGGTATTTAGGTGGAATTAGATTTTGTGCTCCCGCGTAGCGTTTAGTTCTAGTTCGTTGAAAGATAAGTCAACAATTACATACGTGGCAGGGAAGGAAGAACTGTGGTTTCAAGATGTGCGGTTGAAGAGAAAGGAAAAGAGAAGACATATACGCAACGTCTGGTATGGTAGATTACACGTCATTTGGAATGGGCTATTATGCTGTCTAATTTGTGTTATGTTGTTTGCTAGCGGACTATCAACCGTCCGTTACATCGTGACCACATATATAGAGATCTCCAACGGAGGTGTATCTAAAAAAAATTATCATAAGTGTTAATTTAAGTTAGAAAGTTCCTAGTTTCCTTAAAATGACCACCGCCGTGCTGCACCATACTGGTGTAGTAATGTATGTAATAACCGGCGATATAATGCAGATGTAGGTATGTATAGTGTGTTCATAAATTGAGTTCATTAAAGTGTTTGCATTTTTTAATATCGTTTCTTAAAATATTTACAAATGAAATCACTTAACTCATTGCAATTTTCGCATTTGTGCAAATTTTTAGCTCCCTACATGCAAATTTTGATCAATAATATCATTTTAGGACTTAAAAGTAAAAAAGTTTTCCCTCTTCTCAACTCAATCCTCGGACACACTTATATGTTTCAGTAAAAAAAAGAAGAAAAACAGGACCACGTCTGTGCCCAGGAGCGTACAGGGTGATTTACTACATGCGGAAAATAAAATGGTGTACTAGTTTTCTATGTGGGAAATCCCCTGCAAAATTTTAGAATGATCCGAAATAATTTAGTACATTTTTTTGCATTAAAACTTGTAATGATACGCTACTGAACCATGGAATTTAGCTACCCTTATCCTTCAATTGTTTACGCGTATATACGCGTCCGCCGCTTCGGGTCTTGTTCAAGCGATCAGATGTTGTTTGCAAAGTTTACGTATGGTCAGTTTCTTTCCGGCTTCCGTTTGGATTTTTACGTTTTGAAAATTGTATTCGTAGATCGATACTGGTCAATATGCCAGCCTTTACATCGCGTGAATACTGCGATATGATTTTAACTTATACTGTAGTGAAGGAAAATCTTGCAGTCCCTGTACGAGAATATGAGAGAAAATTTCCCGGCAGGCGTGTGCCAAGTGAAAGAACAAGGAGCCCAGTTACCACCCGTATCTATTTTTTTTGTGGCGTTACATGAAGAGTTTGGTGTACGCTAAGTCATAAGACTCCCTAGAACAGTTACGATGAAAGAGACAAATGTGATCGTATACACGAAAATATTATCTGCGCTTAGAACAGTGCATTGAGTGTCAATGGTCAAACATTCCAACATTTTCTTTGACTTTTCGTTACTTTTAAGTTTTCTGGTGTGCAGTGTTTTACAAAAATTATTTTAATTTTTGCTATTTTTGTTGTGTGATTAAATCCAAAAAGTAACTTCTAACCCCGCCAGCCAGTCCCAAATCTGATAAAGGAGAAGGGAAAGTGATATGGTTGCACCGCGTTATGTGACATTGGTTAAAGTTATAGGCGGCGCATTTCTACAAAAAAAATAGGGTAATTTTTTTTGTCATATTCTTTTAATTTTTCATTTTTTAACTCCTTTCGGTAGGGACAACTTGCTTATAAATTTTCCGCTTGTTGTGGTAAATCACCTTGTATATAAACTTTTATGCGTATGGCTAGTAAGCATCTTTTAACGGAAATTTGGTTACAAATAATCAACCAGTACTTAGTGAGTTCACTAAATTTTCACATATAAATATTGCAAACAATCGACTTTTAACAAAATAAAGCGATTTTAAATGAGCTAGTGCGTCAAAGAAACGTATAATGGAACAATTCTATCAACAAGGTGAGTTATATTTATAATCCAGTAACTATAGTAGACCTCAGAATAGAATGCAGTTGTTTCCGTTATGAGCGGAGCACAGTTTACACAGGCACATGGGAATTCCCAAGAAAGTGAAATCCCGTCGAGGCCGTCTCAAGGCCATTGGTACATAAAATAAGAATTAACGATTTAAATTCAATTTCATTTGGCATTTGGCGATCTTATAAATACCTATATTGAATTTATTTAATTTAAATTGCAGCATAAACGTTCTTATTTTATTGCAGTAAGAATAATCTAATTACTAATTTTCCCTGTGTAAACTTGGCTTGCAAATGTACCAATCAGAGACGGGGACACACGTTCCCTATCTCTACAAACACAGCATTCTAAACTGAGATGAACTATAGCAATTAATATAGAAACACTCATAATGTCTCTACCATAATCTATAACTGACTCAGTAGCGCAGAGCTTACGTGTTAGGCTTGCGACCACGGAGTCCCAGGTTCGAATCCCGGCCAAGGTATGGATGTTTAGTGTCATTTTTAATGTGTTACTGAGAATTCGAGTCTTAGTGTCTAGTCGCTGTCTTGAGTTCAAGTCCTAGCTACAGCAGATAGCAATGTCGGAAATGGTTGTTGTATACGTGTACGTGCCCTGGTTGAGCGGTGAAATAGCCAGAGCGTAATATAGATAATAAGGCGTTAAGAAGAATCTGCTTTGCGATGGGTAATAGCCCAGAAGAAAATTAAGACTGAACTACATATTCCAAGACAAGCGCCTCTCAGAGATAAGCAAGAAAGGGATTGCACTACCCAACAGAGCATTCCAATTCGAGGATAGGAAATAATAAGTACTTACAAATATATAACGTATGAGAGTAGAAACAAAAGAATCCAAAATGCACAAATAAAAACAAAGATAAAACAAAAATTTTAAATTAATCAGTTAATCTTTTTATCGCAGCTACATTGCAGTTGAATTTATCAAACTGGTCTTGTACGCATTTTGTATAGTGGCGAAGATTTCTGGATGTTAGTTCTAGGAGTCGGCAAATAGGATAATGGGTTATGCCTAGAACCAGGTCTACGTGTCCGAAAATTTAGTAAGATTAAGATACTACCTCAATCTGTTATATTAGGTATTATTTTAAAAAGAAAAATTTGCTACCAAATAGTTCTGCGAGTCTCCAGACTCGAGAGTGAAAATCTATTTAACAGTACAGTCTGTGGAAAACCAATAGTAGGATAGATACTTTCTTTCTTACGACTCAAAGTCTTTAAAACTCGCTTCTGAGTTTTCTCTATGGTCCGTATATTATGTACTTATGTTATAATGGGGCGCACAAATAATATAATTGATGTGTCCTTAAAACCACGAGAACATCATATTATGAATTCTAGTGTTCTAAAGCCATTAGTGATGGTATTTATATGGCAATTAAGTGATAGTTTGGTGTCAAATGTTACAAGTAGATCGCGGAATGTTGATGGACGTGTAAGCACTAAATTTTCTATACGGTAATTAAATTCTACATATTCGTGTTTATCTGTAAAAGTTGGAACTTTTATACTAAACTAATTTGTTTAAATTAGACTATTCATTAATTTTATCAAGGGCACTTGTAATACCACAGAATCTCTCACATCATTTACTTTATTTTATAACTTCATATCATCTGGGTATAAAAGCCAATTGACACCCAATTCCTCTACGATGTCATTAATGAAGGTATTGAAATATAATGACCCTAAAACAGAACCTTGGGGTACACCCGAGGTATATACGAATTCCGCAGATTGTTGTCCACGATATTCAATATGGTGATGTATATTTTCAAGATATGATTATAAAATTAACACCAAATTTTGTAAGAGGACAAAATCTTGAAATTTGGAACATAAAATACTGTGATCTAGTCTGTCAAATGCTTTAGTAAAGTCTGTATAAATTATGTCAAACTGTCAACCTTATTCGAATAAAGAATTGTACCACCATTATTTTAATTTTATATCAGCAAAACTTTTATCTCTGTTCCTAAACTTAAAATGTTTATTATTTTTTAGCACCATTTTTTAGGTACATGTGCCCACAGTGCGGATCTCACTACAAATATGAGAAAACCTTGAAGCGTCATTTCCGTTACGAGTGTGGAGTCGAGCCAATGTTCCCCTGTCCTCATTGTGCAAAGAGATTTAAACACAACACTAATCTTCAAAATCACCTTAGAAAAATGAGGTGCAGGGGTCCTCCTTTGCAGAAGTATTAATGTGATATCAAAGTTTTTTACGTAAGCACTTTTAACCAATAATAATAATAATAATAATTGGTGGAAATATTTAAGGGTACAATGAGATTGTATACTCATGTAAAATCATTTGTCTAAATATTTCCTGAAAAATAAATTCAAAATATCTAAAAATATTTCTTTCCGAAAACCCAAAATAGGTAACAATTTTCCATATTTGCTGAACATCAGCTGTTTTGAAACCCGTTCTTCAATATCTCCCGGTAAGTAAGAACTTGGCAGAGCATTTCTCGTGGACAGAAACTTTTTTGCATGATCTTCTTTGTTTTATTTACGTTTCTAAGAAGTTTCACTAAGTTAATTTAGAAGATATCTGTTTAAAAAACAGGGAAAAACATCTCCCAGAAAAGAAATTTGAATTTTTCCACACCATACTACAATTGTGCATTATTCAATAATATTTATACTGCAGCGGATACCGAGATTACCAGACCTTAAGCTTATCGAACATTTCCATATTAAGTATTAAAGTGATGGTAGTATTAATGGTCCTTATAATTCTCATCTGGAGATGTCTTTTTCACAGCTATTTTATACGTTTTATTAGAAATTGTGGAAATAATGCGATAACAATGTTTTTTCAGAATTATGAAAATGATATAAAAAAATTCACTAATGTTCTTCGTCAGCCCTAGTATATAGTATTCTTCTAACATATCTGATTCGTTTTAGGTCATTACTTCATGACAGAGGAAGGGCGGTTTGGATGTTTGAAATGCGGATGCTCTTACAAAAGGAAGGCCCATTTCTCTAGGCATGTCAAATATGAATGTGGAGTAGAAAGAAAGTTTCAGTGTCATTACTGTAAACTAAAATTCAAGCACAGAAATCACTTAAACGTTCATATGGCCACGAAAAAATGTCATATGGCAATTATGGAAACGATGTATCGGAAAAATTTACATAATTAATAAAACCTTGCGTGGAAAATGGTCTTTTTTGTGTTTTGCTTGAGAAGTTATATTATAACTATTTTTTAAATATGCGTTAAGTGTAGTGATCAAGTGTCTGGCCTTTATGAAAACAACTTCATAAGTCTCTACATCCAAGCATCTTCTCGATACTTAAAATATCCATAAAAAATATGTTGAAAAGATAATTTGAAACTGTAATTCTGGATTGCATTGTGTATAATGTTTTCCCCAGACACTTTTCTCATGCAAACAAATATGTATAGCATCATAACATATACATCAGGTTCTAGTGTACCACAAAGTACTGTTCCAGGGCCTCTATTTTTTAGCATAGTTACTAACGGTATCAACATAAAGTTAAATATCCGTGAGACGACCAAATATTATAGACGCCATGGTATATATGTGAATTAGTTTGTCCAGAAATAAGAAGAGGAATTAGGAAACAGTGATCAAAGAATAGATTTTGTTTTAGATAGCTGGAGGCGCTGGCGATTGGGTCTTGCCTACTGCGACCAGTATATTTTGTAGTACTTCTCTTTCTACCTTAGTTCTCCTTATCCAGACATGGTCCTTACTAGAATTCGAGTCTGTTGACAAGGAGCTTCTTGGTAACGTTATCAGCTCTTCATTTATATTTTCTCAGTCATCTCAGTCCAGTCCAGCTCACGACATGGACTGAGATTTGCGACGAGAATGAGAGTCACCCGTCCATGTGCTGGACCCGACCGACGTTGCTTAACTTCGCCGATAGAGTGCCGGCACAAGAGCAAAGGGTTACTTTACACCAAATGTAAATACGTAGATCAGTGTGGTCAGTGTGATAAATCAATAGTGTAAGCAATGTAACATACTGTAAATATAACTTGATTTGATACTGACAAATTTTAAATCGTTTAAATTTTAAAATATTTTTCGTCAACTCTATGTATTTTTTTAGAAACATTTTATTTTATAACGGCAGATGGACGCTTCGCTTGTCAGATGTGTGGACATTCGTACAAGAGGAAGCAGCATTTGTACAGGCACATCAAATATGAGTGTGCCACATCAGAAAGAATATTCTCTTGCAATATCTGTGACCGGAAATTTAAACAGAAAAATCATTTGATTCGCCACCTGTCCTCAGAGGTTTGCCTGAGAAGAAGAAAATGAACTTTTACAAGACTTAAAAATTCGGTTTTGAATCTCAACGCTGGATTGCAAAAAAAATTTCTGTGTCAAAATGCCTTTATGTAAGTATGCTGAAGCCAAATGTGGGCGATTTCCTAACTTGTTGCCATGGTCGTTGAATTTAACTTGACTTTTCACCGATCACGCTATCAGCTTCTTCAGAAGGATTCTAAGGACGACTGACTACTGAAGCTGCTGTCTTCTACTCCTCCTTATATACTTGACGCTGCTTTACTCCGCTGATTGAATAATCAGCGGAGTAAAGCAGCGTCAAGTATATTGTTCTTCGTTAATCGAGACTTTCTCAAGATGCCCAAAAGTAACTGAGAAAATAAATTTTGACTACGTATTTGGTAGTTTCCATGCAGCTACCCTGACCTCGTTCGGCATTCTCATTGCGCCGGTGCCAAGCGCAAAAACAAAAGTAACACGTAGACAGTAGCAGATAAATGCCACAATCCGCATATCCCTAATCAATACTTTGATATTCTCGTAGTCCATTTATGGTTCACATTTTGATGAAGTGGCAAAACATGTTTATCACAAAAAGAACCATAAAATCGATTTCGTGAGCATCAAAATATTGGATATAAATATACGGATTCTGGCATTTATCTACTACTGTCTACGTGTTGCTTTTATCTTTGTGCTTGGCACCGGCGTAATGAGAATGCCGAATGAGGTCAGGGTAACCGAATGGAAACCATATATGTATTCAAAATTTATGTTCTCGGTTATTTCTGTGTGTTTTGATAAATGAATATCTTTTCGTGTATTAGGCAGTTGTGAGCATTGATTGTTCTGAACATGTGGATGTACTTCAAAACACCCGTTAGAGCAAAAATTGCTCAAAACCTATTCTAAAAATAAAGTAATTTAATTTGTAAAAAATAGTATTCACAATAGTCCAATAATTTATAAAGATTTCCACAACAAAGAATGTTATCTGAGATTTTCCTTCAGTAACTGTTAGTGGAGGGATTATACATCACAAAAACACAAAAATCAGTTCTTGGGGTACCGCGCAACCTCCCCAAAGAACTACCCCTTCTGTGAAAAAGCCTTATTGTACTGATAGCTCTTTAACCGTTGAAGATATTAAAAAATTGCTCATCATAAAAAGAAAGCTTGATTAATTGCCTAAAAAAAGTTCTCTTGTAGTTTGCTAGTATATGCCATGGCTTTCGAGAAAATCGATATTGAAAAAAATTGCAAAATTTGTATTTTTAATGCGCACGAATTTTCGTTTATTTGAAATTTCTTGCACGCGGCCTATAGAAAAAACTGAATAGCTCGAAAACTAAACATGCTAGGAAGAAAAATCAAAATGGGTTTTAAAGGGGATATAAAATACTCTTTTGTGTTGCCATTTTTGATGGCTATTGATATCTATTAGTATATAAAAATAACAATATAATATAGTTGCCTCTTGATTTTTTGCACCTTTAACTATTCATAGGTTCATAAAAGAATAACTGACCTTAATATAAGGTATAAATGCATTATCTTTTAGTTCAAGGTAGTACTTCAATGTAGAAAAAGTTAGGAATAAAAATATTCACATTTACATCAGCATGTTGAAGTTAGCCAAACTTTGACCAATTTTTTACTGTTTTGTATTATGCAGACTTTTTTGGATTTTTTTTAGATAACTTTAACATGCTGCTAAATTTGTAAATGTGAATATTTTTATTGCTAACTTTTTCTGCATTGAAGTACTACCTTGAACTAAAAGGTAATGCATTTATAATTTATATTATAGTTAGTTGTTTTTTATGGATCTGTGAATAGTTAGATGCACAAAAAAATCAAGAGATAACTATATTATATTGTTATTTTTAAGTACTAATAAATATTAATACGCCTCAAAAATGGCAACGGAAGAGAGTATTTTATATCCCCATTAAAACTCATTTTGAATTTTGTTTGGTTTTCGAGCTATTCAATTTTTTCTATAGATTGCGCGAAAAAATTCAAATAAACGAAAATTCGCGCGCATTAAAAGTACAAATTTTGCAATTTTTGTCAATATCGATTTTCTCGAAAACCATGGCATATACAACTATACAAGAAAATTAAAGAGGACTTTTTTTAGGTAATTAACCAAGCTTTTTTTATGATGAACAATTTTTTTATATCTTCAACGGTTAACGAGTTATAATTAAAATAAGGCATTACTTTACCTACTGGACAACAAGTCTTCTCTGACAACAAATATGGGCGATGAAAACAATTGGGCACCACATTCGGCTTTAGCATACTAAAATTCACCAATTACATCTATTTTTCTCCGAAACAGGATTTTGATGCAGCCCGGTGTGTTAATTGTATATTTGTCAATGAATTCTCATTAGAATAAGAGCTTATTTATCTGTTTACATAATTATAGATTATTTTCACATATTACAATGCCTGTAAATATTTCCCATTTCAAGTATTTTTTGGTTGATGGTACGATACATAATAATAAACTCCTGTTTCTATTTTCCTAAAATGGTTTTAAATTTATATTTTATTTCAAATATTTATCTGTTTGTTAAATTAAAAATAGGAAAACCGGCCAGATGTAAGTCGTACTTGTGCAAGTATTGTTTCGTAATATTAGTTGTTTCTAAACGTAGATTCAATGTATTTATGCACATTATTATGCTGCAAATCAAAGTTTGTCACCCAGCTTTCCTTTTATGTACCAAGAACATTATCTAAGATAATGCGTTTTGATAATTTTTGTCCAATCTATTCAATGTTACTCCCAATGTTCGTGATTTTTTTCAGATTTTTCTGAGCGATGCTTTTGGAGATAGGGTGGGAGGGCAGCTAATTTTAAGTGTTATTTTGGAAAAGTGTTAAAAATAATACATAAAAAAACAATTTATACATTTTTGAATCCATGCTTTCACAAGCTTTCATGTAAGACCCCACACGATGATCTTGAAAAAAATGGATTTTTAACATTTTACCCCCCCGGAACGAACTCCCCAACTTGATTCTACTTTTTATTCTTCACGTAACTGGACAACAAGTTTCGACAACTGTGCCAAGTTTCATCTTTCTATGTAAATAGTCTCTGAGAAAAACGCCTGTAACTGACGAATGGACCGACAAACAGACATGGAGGAGATTCATAAATGTTCTGTTTTGCTAATTTTGGTACAGGGCACTAAAAACAATAAACATCACAAAAAAAAAATCGGTAAAGCAAGATTTTTACTTCCCTCGCATACCGAAGGGAAGTATTGCATTCGAGAAAAAATCACCCTCCGAGATTTTTTCGGATTTACACGTTTCAGATCACGTAGATTACGAAAACCTAGGGGTTTCAATTCCGTCAGTCTGTATGTCTGTCTGTTGGTGCATTATCTAAAAAACTACTTGACGGATAATAGTTAAAATTGGTAGGTAGCTGACGCTACTACCAGCGAAGAAATGGTTGAACTTTCACTGGAAAATATACAGGGTGGACCATCTAAAGGGAATAACTCAACAGAAACATTTTCTTTTTGCTCTAATTTAAAATATCCACGTTTTATGACATTCTAAATCTATTTCAGAAAAAAAAATCTTTTCAAATCTTTTTGAACATTTTTTTACCAGTAAAAAAACGAAATCTTTTTGCACACATTTAATATTTCCACGTTTCATGACATTCCAAATTTATTTCATAAAGAAAATTTTTCAAAACGAAAAATTTTAAAATTTTGTCAAAGAAACATATTTAAAATATTTTAAAATATATTTTTACTACTTACAGAATATATGATGGAAACAATTTTTTTGTCAAATTTAAAATTTCCACGTTTTATGATATTCTAAACTTATTTCAGGAAAAAAAATTCAAAGCAAACATTTTTTGAAATTTTTTTTACTAAGTGTATCAAGGATAAATGGTGGAAATTTTTTATTTTTGCTCTAATTTCAAATTTCCACGTTTCATGACATTCTAAATCTACTTCAGAAAAAAAATTTTCAAAACTTGTTTAAAAATTTCTTCACCAGTAGAAAGATGGGAAATTTTTCTTGCTCAAATTTAAATTTTCCACGTTTCATGACATTTTAAATTTATTTCATAAAAAAAAATTTCAAAAATAAAAATTAGAAAAATTTGTCAAAGAAAAATTTTAAAAATATTTTAACATATATTTTTACTAATAGAATATGATGGAAACATTATTTTGCTTAAATTTAAAATTTCCACGTTTCATGACATTCCAAACCTATTTCAGAAAAAAGAAATTTTTCAAAACTTTTTGAAAATTTAGTTACCAGTAGAAAGATGGGATTTTTTTTGCTCAAATTTAAATTCTCCAGGTTTCATGACATTTTAAACCTATTTCATAATAAATATTGATTTTTAATGAAAATCCCATGACAATTGTGTCATGTGGGTAGGACCAATGAATTTTTTCGTTTCCTAGTGTTGATATTTTAATTATTACAAGGTGTTGGAGGGTTGTAGGGCAATTTCCTATATTCTTCCAAATACGCTACAAAATGATACATAATCCGTAAAAAATTCATGCAATATAAAATCTGAGTAATAACAGAGGTTTTTTATTTTTTTTTAAATTCTCAAAGTGCTATTTGAGCCCTATAGGATGTATTTTGCTCTTTCTCTTGGACCGCTATCTACTATGCAAAAACAGACGAATTTTAGGCCTTATTTTAGGTCATTCTTTGTAAAAGCATTTCCGCAAGCCTTCCATATTTGGCACCTTTTATTTAATATTGAATTTTTGATATCTTATGACCACTCTGTATATTTTTGGACCAAAAGTTATCAGATTTTCTCGGTAATAATACCTTCCGATTATTATTCTGATGTGTGGTTTCGTAATTAATAATTTTTTAGAGTGACCGCCCTGTATAAACAAAGAGGGAAGTTCTATGTAAATACCTTTACCAATTTTTAACTTAGTGATCGAAACATCAAGTTTTATTTTATGAATTGAAAAGGCTGAATGTACATTTTGGAATTAAGATTGAAAATTCATTAAATCACTTGAAATTGTCATGGTATTTCCAGCCATAGTTTTGATTGAAATGTTGGATAATTATTTGCCAATTGCTTTTACTTACTTTTACTCAATTCACCTAATTATAAAGAAGATAGATAATAGATAGTAAATAAGTGTGGCCTGATGCCACTGATAGTACAATGAAAATGACTGCAGAGCTGGTAGTATAAGAAAATCATCATTATTTACTTATTTACTTTATTTAAAAAGTAATAGTTAGGTCTTATGAAGTTATAGAATGGGCACTTGTCTTAAGATTTCCATTAAGCCATCTTCGGAACAAGTACACTCTTCAAATCATTTGAACTCACTGTTGATTGTATATAAGTGTAATTCGACACAAAATAGTTCTGGAAATCAACGAACCAAAAAAGTCGTTAAACAAACTCATGTTCATTCATCCTTATTTCTGTAAGAACACTTAAGCTGGCCATTCCCTAGAAAGAGACATCCGATAGGGAAATATTTATTAGTTTTGGACATAACTTTTTTTCCTTAGTACGTATATTTAATAAACTATAAGAGTATCTAAGCAGAACCATAACAAGACTATTACTATGAATTTTCGCTCAATAATTTCAGTGGTTTGCAAAATAGCTAGATTTAAATTTGAAAATTATGTTAATTTTCCTATTTCGTAGTTCTAAATCTAGCTATTTTGCAAACCACTGAAATTATTAAGTGAAAATTCACAGTAATGCTCTTGGTATGGTTCTACTTAGGTACTCTTACAGTTTTTTAAATATACGTACTAGGAAAGAAAAGTTATCGCCAAAAATAATAAATATTTCCCTATCGGATGTCTCTTTCTAGGGAATGGCCACCTTAAAGTGATATTTTATATTCTCTGCATTTGTTGTATAACATAATAATAATGTGTTCTCTGTCTATCGAAAAATGATATACAATTTTATTTACCAAAGGAGGAATCTAGCTTAGTTCTACTCAACTGTGGCACTGTAATGAAAGTGTGTATTATTTAAATGTGATATATTATTTTACATATATTTATTACAGGTATACTTTACTATAAGAGAGAAGATGGTCGTTTTGTCTGTCGCATGTGTGGCCTTACATACAAATGGAAAAATCACTTAAGTACGCACATGAAATATGATTGTGCCGCAGCTGAGAAAAAATTTATTTGCAGTAATTGCAGCCGTAAATTTAAACGAAAATCCCACTTGACTTATCATATAAAATCAAGAGTGTGTGGGGGAGCAAAGAAAATGCGATAAAAATGGTGACTACTAGATACACGAAACACGCCTTAATTATTTTTAGTGATGTTTTACTATTAAACGAAAAACTGAAATAAATATTCGAATTAAGCTGAAGTTATTAACATTTATTAGATGACTATTTTCAAGAATATGCTGGGCAACAACTTTCTTCATTTACTTAAGTAGTTAAGCAGCGGGGTATTTTTTTGCAAGGTATAGGGTGTTACTTGCGGCGCGACGATCCCATTGTATTTTCATTAAGCTATTATCTTTTATTAAACGCAGAAACTATGTTCCTATGTTTATTTATAGGGTCAATGGAATTTAAAATATAACTTGCTGCTCATACATTTTTGACGATCATAAACTCTTGCAAATACTTTTCAGTATAACACGACCGAGTTCACGCCCAGCAAACATTTAAGTATTATTTGACGTCAAGACTACCTAATTTATGTATAATAAATTTAGTCGCAAAATTAGAATTAAGCATATTTTGGTAAAATTTACGTTGATGCTACGTGGAATCGACATAAGTGGAGAATAAGACGACGTCGAAATTAAGTTATATCAACTAAAATAGGTAAAATTACATATAAATCTTACTTGTAGTCGCACAGTACATTTGGTTACTAATATCTGTTTAGGTAAATTTTACTTGAAATCAACGTCAATTTGACATCAAGTTGACTAGTTTTAGTTAGAATTTACGGACATATGTGAAATTTAAAAATGACACCAAGTGGAAAAAGTAAGATTTTTACACTTATTTGGTATTTTTCTCTATAAGTAGTCGACATATGGTTGTCAGTCACTTACAAAACTGAAGAGATACCTAACTCACAATAACAATACAAGATGAATGCCGGTAACTAAAATAAATACAATTTATGAGGAAAGTATTTGCAGTTCTCGCTTATTGAAATCAATGCGCCGAAAATTTTTCTGTGAATAATAGCAGCTGTACTCCATAAAATACTAATGCGCCTCAAAAATATTCATCTATAAGAAAATTTATGTTACCAAATAAAAAAATTATTGTAATATTTTGAGCCGAAAGTATACTATACTTGTTAAATATTAGTTTACAGGTATAATTACGTATTTTCTTAAACTTTTCGTCACTTTGTTTCAATATACACTCATTTTACAAACTACAATTTGGAATCATACTTCAACTGCGCTGAGAAAATATGGCGTCTTGTGCTAATTAGACCTCCAAGTTAAAATTACCATGACAATCTACGTATTTTATAGGTGGAAATTATCACAGGTCAAGTTACACGAAAATTTACGACATTTTGGTTAACTTTACCTATTGAAAGTATTATTAACTCTGTTGTTATATCAAATAATTACTTGTAGGTAAATATAACCTATTTATATTACCTTATTTTGAATATACTACCTATTGGTAAATTCTACTTATTATGTGTAAATTTTAACTCGATTAGTGTATTGTGTTGACGAGTGAGTTGTCATAATGGAGCCATATGATACTGCCTTGGTATTCGACAGCGCCCGAAAGTTCTGGAAGCTCGGCTGGCATTCGACAATACCCTTTTATTGAAATTCTATAGGCAATTATTTCCACATACTAGAGTGCAAATATAGTCAAGATGTTCTCCTTTAAAAAGACTTGGATGGGAAATCTGGATGCAGAAGTAGTGATTCCTTAAGCGGTGGTTTTTTACCTTTGGTATACTTCATTTGTACATTGGCACCACGAATTATCCAACCATGCTACGTTAATGGCCCCATTTAATGACTGAAATAATTTTTAGATAATAACTATACCACCTAAGTACCTAATGGTTCAAATAACCTAAATAATATGAATTCTACAAACAGGTTAGACGGGGGTTAGCTTCTGAATTACTAACTATTTTATAGTGAAGTTTACTTTGAGGTCGATTTGTCAGGTTACTGCGACAAAGAGGTTTAAAATGTATTTTTTTAGAGTAACTTTAAGGTCAGTTTAAGGGTAATCGACTTAATTGGTGAAATTAGGTAGATAATCTAGGTAGAATTTACCGATGTTGTCTACCTAATGTTACTTCAAAGAAGAGTAATAAAAGTGACCAAATAAGTTACTATTTAGGTATATATTACGTAGGATTTCCAACAAAATCTACCTAGAAAGATATTCGACTATTAGAAATATTTTTAGTCGCTAAAAAGGTAAATACTACCTATTTATATTACCTATTTCGACCTTATTGGAAATTTACCCTTGACGTCAATTTTGGTAGATTTTTTTAGTAGTTTTCCACTTGCTGTTTTCGTTAAATTTACCTTCAAAGAAAATTGTGTATGAGGTAGATTAATTGGTATTATTTACGTAAACTTAAATCTAAATTAAGACTAATTGGCCAATTTTTATCGGAGGTCTATTTTTCCAGTCAATTTTACGTTATAATTACTTTGGTGAGTAAATTTGTCTTGTCCCAAGTCGAATTGGAGCTAATTTTGACAAAAATGTTTGCTGGGACTGATCTCTTTCTTTTATTAGCGCAGTGTTTACGTATTAGGTTTGCGACCACGGAGTCCCCGGTCACGAGTATGAAAAAACTGCAGGTCGTGGAACATAAATTTATACGCCTCATTTCCGATCCGAGCAGGTACACCTCCCTCAGAGAGTGTCCCAGCACTAGAACCTCAAGATTTTGCAGAGCGAATGCAATTTTGTCGATGGATTTTAAGAAAACACGCGGCAAATGAGGATGGTTTAAACGTTCTGTGTTTCTCCGATGAGTCGTGATTTACCAGAAACGGAGTGTTTAATTTTAAAAATATGCACTGTTGGGCAGACTAAAATCCACGTGTATAAGAAGGGCGCATTTTCAACGACGGTTCAGCGTTAATTTGTGGGCAAGAATTTGCGGTAATGAAATAATTGGACCTATACAATTATCCGCTAGATTAAATGGTGATGTATACTTTTTTGCAACATAAACATTGCCAAATTTGCTGGAAAATGTACCCTTGGCTACGCGCAGAAGAATGTGGTATTTACACGATGGCGCGCCAGTCCATTTTAGTCTGGCTGTTCGAAATTTTTTGAACAGAAAGTTTTCTCGACGATGCGCGATGGATTGGACGTGGCGGACCAGTACCATGGCCTGTTAGATCTCCCTACTTAAATCCGATGGATTGGGGGCATTTTGAATCTCTGATTTACCGTGATTGACATTTTAGAACAATTGCAACAACGTATTTTAATGTGCATAGAAACCATAAAAAATTATCCTAATTAACAAACGGAGTGCGTATGTCCTTAGTTCGGCGTGCCGAAATGTGTATACGTGGAGATGGAGGTCATTTCGAACAATGTTTGTGAAAAATTCAAAAGAATTGTTCAGTTATTGGGTGTTACCTATTGGGCATTAAAGTTATGAATATTATTATTATTAGTATTCGCTGTCTTGTTTTGATCTGTTTATTATTGTTTACATTGATTTTCATAGAGACCAAAGACTCGATTTTTAGTTTTCGATACCTGATTGGGAAAAATTATGCGCTCATCATTAAAAAAATCAGATTTTTTCATGTTTATCTCTGTTTTTTCTTAATCGTTTTGTTAGTAGTTGGGAAATATTCAGTGCAAATTTCAAGTCATAATGTCTCTCTGTTGATTGAAAGATTGATTGATTGATTGATTTACCAGCGTGATTTAAAAAATATAATTGGAACAACTTTGGCTTCCACCGACTCTTCTCATCATTTACGTCACAT
Source organism: Stenurella melanura (assembly GCA_963583905.1). Classification (NCBI taxonomy): domain Eukaryota; kingdom Metazoa; phylum Arthropoda; class Insecta; order Coleoptera; family Cerambycidae; genus Stenurella; species Stenurella melanura. Next base: position 8,649,525 of record OY757309.1, read on the forward strand.
CTTAAAAAATTTTTTGCGTTCGCTATTTATGAGGAGCTTTATAAACCGCATCGCAGCAAGCATAGTCAAACACTGAGTAATACTTTTAATTCTCAGCAACACATTGTCCCCTCACTCTATAATATACAAGAATATGTTTCAGCGTCCTTTGTGATAGTAATGTATTATGTATTAATGAAAATATGCAGTCTGTGTCTTTTATAGCATGAGCCGTTTAATTGTGTTGCACTTAATTTTCTTAGTAACCAATATTCATTTTTAGTAGATATAGAACTTCTTGAACTTCTGCTTGAAGATTCAGATCTATTTGAAATTCAAAGCGAAAATCAATCTGAAGATCTGCTTGAAATTCAGCCTCAACGCCAACCTCAAAATCTTCCAGAAAATCTATTTGAAGTTCAACCTGAAAATCTACTTGTAATTCAACCTGAAAACCAACCTCAAAATCTTTCAGAAAATTTATTTGAAGTTCAAACTGAAAATCTCCCTGAAAATCTACCTGAAATTCAACCTGAAAATCAACCTAAGAATCCCCCAGAAACTATCGAAGCCAATTTCCTCTGTGAAAAATGTGGTAAACTCTACAAGTTGGCCGGTTCCTTAAGGAGGCAAGTGAACTGCTCTTGTGGAAGGAAGTCACCTGCACTTACTGGCTACACAAAATTAAAAGATGACGATTTCCTGTGCCACAAATGCAAACGACATTACAAATTCTTTTCTACAATAAAGCGGCACATTGAGCATGAATGCAATATTGCATCCACTCTTAATAATTGTCCTTTTACGTCATGTCAAAATCTCCCTGAAAATCAACCTAAGAATCCCCCAGAAACTATCGAAGTCAATTTCCTCTGTGAAAAATGTGGTAAACTCTACAAGTTTGCCGGTTCCTTAAGGAGGCAAGTGAACTGCTCTTGTGGAAGGAAGTCACCTGCACTTACTGGCTACACAAAATTAAAAGATGACGATTTCCTGTGCCACAAATGCAAACGACATTACAAATTCTTTTCTACAATAAAGCGGCACATTGAGCATGAATGCAATATTGCATCCACTCTTAATAATTGTCCTTTTACGTCATGTCAAAATCTCCCTGAAAATCAACCTAAGAATCCCCCAGAAACTATCGAAGTCAATTTCCTCTGTGAAAAATGTGGTAAACTCTACAAGTTTGCCGGTTCCTTAAGGAGGCAAGTGAACTGCTCTTGTGGAAGGAAGTCACCTGCACTTACTGGCTACACAAAATTAAAAGATGACGATTTCCTGTGCCACAAATGCAAACGACATTACAAATTCTTTGCTACAATAAAGCGGCACATTGAGAATGAATGCAATATTGCACCCACTCTTAATAATTGTCCTTTTACGTCATGTGATTTTAGGGCTAGATTTAAGTACTCCCTCTTCATCCATTGTAGAAGGGTCCACAGAATCGATGTCTAGACTGGTATCGACTTAAGTGAAGAAAGTACAACAAGTTTTTAATTGTGAACCTCTTGAAAATGAATAGGGAATCTAGACAAGTGTATAGAAAATAAAAGTAAAGGTCTAAATTGCCTAAGAATGAATTATCCTAGCATAGCAATTTTTTTATTGGCAGTTGTTGTAAACATACGAGAAGTGTAATAAAAAGTTTTGGATTCAATCCGTCCGGCGGAAAGCTTAACGAAACTTTAGAAGGAAATACTCCTTGTAGAGATAGCTAAACTATCAAGCCAAGTTTCAAGTTAAAATGTTTATTATAACGCTTAAGAAACAATTGCAAAATCGGAAATCGAATCGTCGGTTGTTTAGGGGTCTCAGCCGTAAGTCAAAATTTTTAATTATATATATAGATTTATACTTCCCTCGCATACCGAAGGGAAGTATTGTATTCGAGAAAAAACCACCCTCCGAGATTTTCTCGGATTTTCATGTTTCAGATCAGGTAGATTGTAGCAATTCAATTGCCACAGTAACTGAGAGTTACAGACAACCATGAAATTTCCTTTTATTCTTGCTATGCTGATATAAATAAAAATAACAAAATTATCCTGTAATTATTTTCAATTAATAGACCAAATCGTTAAAAGATGTCACTTAGCTAGAAATATAAATAGGAAAAGAAATTCACACTTCAAACTACTTTTTACCATAGTAGTACACTGTAATTTGTTCAAAAATAGAACAACATACATAGATGTAGCTTCTAACTCTTCTGACTAGTGTTGCCCTCTGCTCATACAAAGTTTTAAAGAGATTCATTCTGAAGTGAGTTTCGAAAAGATACAGACTGTTAAAGTTTTCCCTAGTACCCAACCACTAAAAACGATTATAGGAAAAAACTGCCAAAGATTTAATCACCTTTGGTCGTGAGTTGTACAGTATGCAAGGGAAAATTAATTAAAGTACTTTCACTTTGAGGCCACATACCACCTACGGTTAGTAGAACTTTTTTAAATTCATCTAAAAATAATAATTTCTGTATATTTTTTTAATTTAAGTTTTCTCTTAATTTTAGGCCTCCTCCTTTTTTATGCTTTCGTCTTTCTTTGAATCCTTTACAATTTTCTCCTTACTTCATGTATTGAGAATAAATTTTGATTAAGTAGCATTAAGAAATATCAAGAGCTGTCATTGTCAAGATTGGTATCAACAGCAAAAATCGAGAATTTTTTTTGTGAATTCCGTACCATTTTTTTTATGCCCAGCCTTGCCAAATTTTATCTTGAAGCCCTGCTATTACTCTGCAAAAGAATGTATGTAGACTATATAAGAGCATCCTTAAAGGACTTCTCTTCAAGAAAACAGGTTGTATGCAGTTTAATTTCTTTTCATATTGAAGCTGTTTTTCTTACCGTTCCATAAATTGTAAAACAACAATATTGGTAAACTGTATATAACGATCTATAAGTATAGTATATTTTTTCTTAGATTTTAAACGTGAAATTATTATAAAATACATATATCTATGTACATATAATATAGTAGATATAAGATTTTTTTCTTTTTTGTGCGGCTACGTATACATGTATACCACGCTTTCATAGTAATGTAATAATTATAAAAATTTGTCTACTTATCAATACATATACTAATTTTAAGTATAAATATCTCAACTTTGTACTTCAAAATTTCACGAATTTCTTTACTACATTATAGTCTCACAGATTTTATAATTTTTGTTTTATTTCCATAATGTTACGTTTGAAAGTTAACTTATTAGTTGGTTGTCTTTAAAAAAATTTTAACATCATTTAATTTGGAAGCAACTAATTGGCGCCCCTGTATGCAATAATTTACTATCAACATCTAAAAGAAATTAATATCATTTTCAATACCCATTACCCAGCTCCCGAAAGAAAAACTGAGAGCCGTTCGCAGGTTACCATGAAAACAACTTAATAACATACACGAAAATTTTCAAAAATTTTAAATAGGCAATTTTATGGTGACAAGATTACGAAAATATAGGTTTTTCAATTCCGTCGGTCTGTCTGTCAGTCTGTTTGTTGGTGCATTATCTAAAAAAAAACTACTTGGCGGATAATAGTCAAATTTGGTAGGTAGCTGACACTACTACCAGCGAAGAAATGGTTTGACTTTCACTGAAAAATATACAGGCTGGACTGTTTAAAGCGAATAGATAATGAAAAAAAAATTGTTTCGCTCAAATATAAAATTTTCAGGTTTCATGACATTCTAAATCTTTTTCCTTTTTCAATTCTTTGGGACTTCCTGCCACATGCATGTTTTCTTTTTAAGCGGTGCTAGGGGAATCTACAAAATATATCACAATTAACCAGTATGATACTGGTAAATAACCTAGATTCCCCTAGCACCGCCTAAAAAGAAAACATACATGTGGCAGGAAGTCCCAAAGAATTGAAGAAGGAAAAAGAAAATTAAGATAATGGCACAAATAACATTTAGACAATATTCTAAATCTATTTCATAAATAAAATTTTTTCAGAAAGAAAAATTGAAAATTTTGTCAAAATATTTTTTTAGATTTTTTTTTACTACTATAGAATATATGATGGAAACATTTTTTTGCTCAAATTTAAAATTTCCGCGTTTCATGACATTCTAAACCAATTTCAGAAAAAAAATCTAAAGAAAACATTTTTTGAAAATTTTTTGCCATAAGTATCTAAATAGATGGAAAATTTTTTTTTGCTCAAATTTATAATTTCCGCGTTTAAAATTTTGTAAAAGTTTTAAACACCACTGCTATACCTATACAAGAAAAGTAAGCTAGTAAGAGTACAGAAACTTGAATTCGGTGTATGTACTAGAAGCCAAGGCCTCAGATTTTTATCATATTTTTCAACTCCTCTACTTCATTATTATCGGGGTTGATAAAATAGAATTTAGATATTCACTTGAAATTTTATACACGTATGTATTGTAACGACATCTGGAACGAGACTATATTTTGAGGCGATTCAATTGAAGGAGTGGGGGTAAGTAGAGGTAAATAGGGGAAAATGAGTAAAGCAAGTTGGTAAGAGTACAGAAACTTGGGATTTGGTGTATATACTAGAAGCGAATACCTCTGGCTTTTTTATAATATTTTCCACCTGCCCCCCCCCCCACGCCCTTATAAAAAGGTAAAAAATTGAATTGAAATTTTCACTTGAAATTTGGTACACAACATCTGAAACTAGATTATATTTTGACATGAAGGAGTGGTAAGTAAGTTGAGGTAAAAAGGGAAGAATAAGTAAAGCAAGCTTTGACAGTACTGAAACTTGGGATTTATATACTAGAATCCAAGGCCTCAGATTCCTTTCTAATATTTTTCAACCCCTTAAACAATGTGTTTTCCAGTAGATTTTTTTTACTGCTGAGAAGATAAGAAGATAAACTATTTATTTCAATAATACTGTGAAAATATCAAACTAGAATGTATCTCTATTTTTTCTTAATCATTTTTTTAGTAGTTGGGAAATGTTCAGTGCAAATTTCAAGTCATAATGTCTCTTTGTTGATTGAAAGATTGATTGATTGATTTACCAGCGTGATTTAAAAAATTTGATAGGAACGACTTTGGCTTCCACCGACTCTTCTCATCATTTACGTCACATCTTAAACAATTCTTTGCGTTCGCTATTTATGAGGAGCTTTATAAACCGCATCGCAGCAAGCATAGTCAAACACTGAGTAATACTTTTAATTCTCAGCAACACATTGCCCTCTCAATCTATAATAAACAAGAATATGTTTCAGCGTCCTTTGTGATAGTAGTGTATTATGTATTAATGAAAATATGCAGTATGTGTCTCTTATAGCATGAGCCGTTTAATCGTGTTGCACTTAATTTTCTTAGTAACCAATATTCATTTTTAGTGGATATAGAACTTCTATTTGAAGTTCAACCTGAAGATCAAATTGATATTCTTGATGAAGATCTCCTTGAAAGTTTATTTGGTATCCATCCTGACGAATTCCCCGAAGAACTATATGATTTTCAACTTGAAGATCTTCCTGAAAATCTGTTTGGAGATGAACTTGATGATCAAACTGAAAATCTCCCTGAAAATCTACGTGAAATTCAACCTGAAAATCAACCTAAGAAACCCCCAGAAACTATCGAAGCTAATTTCCTCTGTGAAAAATGTGGTAAATTCTACAAGTTGGCCGGTTCCTCAAGGAGGCACGTGAACTGCTCTTGTGGAAGGAAGTCACCTGCACTTACTGGCTACACAAAATTAAAAGATGACGATTTCCTGTGCCACAAATGCAAACGACATTACAAATTCTTTGCTACAATAAAGCGGCATATTGAGAATGAATGCAATATTGCATCCATTCTTAATAATTGTCCTTTTACGTCATGTGATTTTAGGTCTAGATTTAAGTACTCCCTCTTCATCCATTGTAGAAGGGTCCACAGAATCGACTTAAGTGAAGAAAGTACAACATGTTTTTAATTGTGAACCTCTTGAAAATGAATAGGGAATCTAGACAAGTGTATAGAAAATAAAAGTAAAGGCCTAAGAATGAATTATCCTAGCATAGCAATTTTTTTATTGGCAGTTGTTGTAAACATACGAGAAGTGTAATAAAAAGTTTTGGATTCAATCCGTCCGGTGGAAAGCTTAACGAAACTTTAGAAGGAAATACCCCTTGTAGAGATAGCTAAACTATCAAGCCAAGTTTCAAGTTAAAATGTTTATTATAACGCTTAAGAAACAATTGCAAAATCGGAAATCGAATCGTCGGTTGTTTAGGGGTCTCAGCCGTACGTCAAAATTTTTACTTATATATAGATTTTATACTTCCCTCGCATACCGAAGGGAAGTATTGTATTCGAGAAAAAACCACCCTCCGAGATTTTCTCGGATTCCCATGTTTCAGATCAGGTAGATTACGAAAATATAGGTTTTTCAATTCCGTCGGTCTGTCTGTCAGTCTGTTTGTTGGTGCATTATCTAAAAAAAAACTACTTGGCGGATAAGTCAAATTTGGTAGGTAGCTAACACTACTACCAGCGAAGAAATGGTTAGACTTTCACTGGAAAATATACAGCTTGGACTGTCTAAAGCGAATAGATAATGAAAAAAAAATGTTTCGCTCAAATATAAAATTTCCAGGTTTCATGACATTCTAAATCTATTTCATAAAAAAAAAATCAGAAAGAAAAATTTGAAAATTTTGTCAAAGAAAATTTATTTTTTAAATTTCTTTTCTACTATAGAATATATGATGGAAAATAATTTTTTTGCTCAAATTTGAAATTTTCACGTTTCTTGACAATTCTAAACCTATTTCAGAAGTTTTTGAAAATTCTTTAACCAGTAGAAAGACGAACATTTTTTTTTGCTCAAATTTAAAATTTCCACGTTAAATGACATTCTAAATCTACTTCATAAATAAATTTTTTTCAAAAAGAAAAATTGAAAATTTTGTCAAAGAAATATTTTCTTACATTTTTTTTTTACTATAGAATATATGGTGGAAACGTGTTTTTTGCTCAAATTTAAAATTTACACGTTTCATGACATTCTAAATCTATTTCATAAATAAAAATTTTTCAAAAAGAAAAATTGAAAATTTTGTCAAAGAAATATTTTTTTAGATTTTTTTTACTACTATAGAATATATGATGGAAAAATTTGTTTGCTCAATTTTAAAATTTTCGCGGGTCATGACATTCTAAACCAATTTCAGAAAAAAAAATGAAAAGAAGACATTTTTTGCCATATCTAGAATAGATGGAAAAATTTTTTTTTGCTCAATTTTGTAATTTCCGCGTTTCATGACACTCTAAACCTATTTCAGAAAAAAATGCTTTTGAAATTTTTAAAAATTTTAAAAAGTTTTGAGCACTACTACTTGTATATACTTAGTATGGAAAAAAAATTGTGTTCGCCCAAGTAAAATACACAACTATTTTCTGTTATCATATCTCGGACGTCTAACTGTTCGTTTTTCAATTTCATAAAATAATTACTAATTTTTTAAGTTTTTAACACAATGTTACATATGTTAATAAACTACTTTTAAATTTTATAACATATTATAAACGATAATAAAAGCTATAATAACTTTGTTCCAAATTAAAAAACACATGTAAACAAATCCTATTTAAACCCCTGCGGCCATGCTATGTTTGCGTTGTGCCGAAAGAGAAGGAATTATTTACATTTTCATAATTAGTGGTATAAAAAGTTCGCTACAAGTAATCCCATCAAAGTGCCGCACTTCTTCCGGCGGGAACATAAGTCGGGTATTACAGTTTTTTTAATATTTCTAATATTTCGAACTGTAACATCCATTGACCCTGAAAAACAGTGGTTCCCAAATGTTTCCTACATTACCATTAAATTTTTAAATCTAGGCCAGTTTTTTTCAAAGTGCCCCTAGAGAAAAAAGTCTTATAGGTTTTTTGTTTGTCTAGTCGGTCCCTATTACCAGTTTTTTTATGACATGAAACTAATTACACCCTGTATATTATACCTACTCATTCCCCTTTCGGTTTGTTTGACATTTCTTTTTCCTTTTTGTGCTATTGTCCGTTTTTGTTCTAAATTCCTTTTAGACCGAGAGAATGCCTTAAAAATCTTAACTTTTCGCCTTCCCTACCTTCCTAACGGCCTCGCGGCGTTGGGACTCCAGTTGCTTCGAACGCGTTTTTTCGTGGAACTCTTTCCCCGTGCCAGCAATCAACATGTGATCAGTGTTTTGTAGTTCAGTTTTTATTGTGTTAATTTTAAGTATCTTAAGCCTGCTGTGCATAACTTTAACGTTAATTTTAACTTGTTTGTACATTTTTCTAAGCTGAACCGGTCACAATCCGCCAAACTCTACATCCACCACGGCGCTACGCGGTGTTGTTGTCTGGTTGGCTCTGGATCGTGATCCGGGGAGACAATGTTGTATTGTTTGAATGTTAATAAATTTATTATGATGATGATGATCACGGAGTCCCGGGTTCAAATCCTGGCCAGGGTATGGATGCTTAGTGTTGTTAATGATGTACTATCAAGATTGTAGCAGTGGGCTGGACCGCTGTTGTCTCTCCTGAATTCGAGTCTCAGCTGTCGGAGATGGCAATATCACAGGGAATGGTTGTTGTGTTGATCTCTATGTGTCCTGGTTGAGTAGTGGAATAGCAATAGCTAAGTTCCCCCACGACGTTAATATAAATAAGATCATCAAGTACATTTAAAAAAAATATAGCAGTTTATTTTCTTAAAACCATTACTCACAGCCGCAGACTTAGTGGCTGTAGATATCAGAATCGTGTGTCCTTAGACAAACTACAATTATATTTATTATTTTAGGAAAACTGTTCTTTGTGACGGATGATGGACGTTTTGCTTGCCGAATGTGTGGACACTCATTCAAATATAAAAGAAGCATAAGTGTACATGTTAAATATGATTGTTCATCAGCTGGACGAAATTTCTGCTGCAATAACTGCCAACGTACATTTAAACGAAAACCTCATTTATTAGGTCATCTCAACTCAAAAGTGTGTTTTAGACAAAGCTGGGTACGGATACCTGATGAAAGTAATTGAATAACGGATACGGATACTATATATATCGTACGGATAACGGATACTAAAATACAAATACCCTACACAACGGTATTCGGATACTACCCAGCTCTGGTTTTAGATAAAAAGAAAATTGTCAAATTATAATATGCATACAAGAACATTATAGTTTAAAAATGCTTTGGGGAAGTTATTGTCAGAATCATATTTTAATATCTTTCCTTCATATTTAATAAATTAATCGGTATAAAAGCAGAAAAGTATGAAAAGACCAATGGATTTTTGTGACAACTGAAAATTAGTTAGTCTAATATATTAACTTTATGTTGTCATAAGATTTCATTCAAAGAATTAATTAATAAACAATTTACAGTCATAAACGCAAAATGGTCTATATCTCCGGTTCTAGTTAACGGATAGAGATCTATTTGGACTCATGATTTTCCTTTTTTTATTATCTTTTATTTGCGACAATTGCATTTCGATACGACGTTCCTAAGCTGAGATATTTCATTTGTTTACTAAGCATTTTTTTTAAACGTTGACGGGGTGCAAAAAAAGAGAAAAAGCTGCAAGACCACGCAGAAACGGTAGTATTTATCAATATTTATCGATTGCCAGAGGTGGAGAGTGCAAAAAATGCCATTGAAAGTCGCAAATTCTTGATAAACAAATTAGATTATTTGTTTACCCATTGCAAGATACGCGAGATATCAACACAAAAGAAACTGTAAATTCTATGAACAAAATGCAACATTTTGACCATGATAAAGTATCCGTATGACCTTTTGTTGAACAGAAAAATTTGTTAATTTGGAAACGTTAATTTGTTTATAATAATTGAACTGTCAGAGATGAAAGGTCGCTATAAGTCTCAAACAGCAAATTGAATGAAAAGTGGGTCCCGGTCAAATTGTCTGAAAATTGAGTGTGTTATAATTCTCGATATTCTGAACAAGAGTTCTCATACACACAAATTGATCTATGATTAGGATCCAAGATACAGAGGGCTGAACGTTGATAGTTTGGCTATATTATAGATATATCCCTAATGTATTTTCCTGAAAGAAATCTATCAAAAAATAAGTTGTAAATAGGTGTTGAGCGGTAATATATTGATCAGTACCATGAATCTTACAAGGTTTACGTAAGGTCAAGTACATTTTTTACATATACACATCATTAAAATTTTTAATTTTTAAAGTTAACATCATAAAAAAGATCGAATTTTTTGCATTGTCTACATATATCACTGGTACTGTGGTTGAGTATTTATGAAGAGAAAAATTAATTTTCTGAAGAAAAATATATTGCAGTTCAGTAAAAAGCAGTTTTAAGTGGTATTGATAATGTAGGAGTTCTTGTGAATTTTTAAATTCGCCTGTAAAGGTCGTTTAATTATAAAGTAAATTAACCATGGTATATGAACTAACGGCCCTTTTAAGGGCCAAGCGAATTGCAAATTGCGATCGTTCAACCTCCCCGTGGTGCAAATTGGGATACGCCAATAACGACGGTAAAAAAAGTCACTTAAAGCATCACATAGAGCCAACATTCCAGCTTCGAAAGCAAATAGACACTTACTAATGAAGTAGATATGCTATTTAGTTTTCATTTGCAAGATGTTCAATCAAGTATCAGATTGATTTTTCTGAATTCATTGGTTTCTAGTAAAAAAACTCAAATGGCCAAAATTCACCTAAAAATTACCTTGTAAGGTTTATAGTCAAGAGCAAGTAAACACTCATAACCTTTGAATGACGTTGGCAAGCTAACTGACTTTATATCTGAAGTTGTTCGAACCCTTGCACCCCCCTATTTAAGGCCACATTAAGAAACAGTAATTTACCTGTAAAAAAGTCAACTTGACCTTGAACTGACCTTGTAAGATTCGTGTTAATGACCAATATATTACCTCTCAACACCTATTTACAACTTGTTCTTGATATATTTCTTCAGGTTACTGTTTCTCGAGATCATGATCTGGAAAATACATTATCAGTAATATCAACCTTCAGCCCTCTGTGTCTTGGATCTTAATCATAGAATCAATTTATGTGAATGACAACTTTGGTTCAGAAAGTCGAGAGCTATAACGTACTCAATTTTCAGACAATTTCACCAGGACCCACTCTCCATTCAATTTGTGCTGGGTCCTTTTCTCTAAAAACCATTGTATTTAACAATGAAGTCTGTGTTTTATAAGATAAGAGTAGGCAATAAAATTGCTGTTTGAATTTTCTGACCAAAAAAAGTTACGACGATCGGAATAGTACTGAAAACTGCAATATGAAATATGACTAAATGACCCCATTGTCGGACACCTAGATCAGGTTCTAAGTAAAACTCATTATTCTATTTGCCGACTCCAAGAATTAACGTCCAAAGAACGAGAATCTTTGGACTATACAAAGTGTGTGAGAACTATAACAGGACCAGTTTGAAGTACTCCACCGCAATGTAGGTCCGATATCAAGATCAACTGCATAAATTTTTGTTTCGCCGTGTAATTGGAATGCTCTGTTAGATAGTGTATTATAAATGTATTGAAACATATTCTTTATAAGATTTTGCAAACAGCAGAAAAAATAACTATCTATAACTAAAAGAAAAACTTTGTGTAAAAATATTAAATATTCTTTCGATAACCTGAATTCTGGTTATGCTAGAAAATTAAAATCCTAAAATAAATTTGTCTAATTTCTTATTTGACAATTCTCATTCTAACACTAGCATCCACACAGTCCCTTACGGCCATGTAGATTAAACTAGTATCTACATAACCCCCTACGATCATGAAGATTTAGTTAAAAATGAGAACAAAGGTCTAAAATGAATTTATTTATCTACCTTGTCTTAAAAGAAAAATTCGTTCCAATGCATTACATTTTCATGAAATCTATCATTCTGTTTCTTGGAAATGCTTAGCCTTTGAAACGTTTTTCGCCCTTATTCTGGAGCTCATCAGAAAGACATAAAGCCACTCATAAAGATGCTTCATGCAAAACCAAGACAATTTCTATGAATAAGTGTGAAATAATTATATTTGACATTGACTGATAAAAACAACCTCACACATCTATTAGCTAACTAGTATTGGAGCCTATATACTCTATACATGTCTAAACATTTATTATTATTTGTTTGCTTATAATTGTATTGAAACATATTCTTTACAGGATTTTGCAAACAGCAAAAAAATAACTATCAAATTACTATTATATAATAAATAAATACCAGAATCATACGCCATTGTAATAATTACTATTACATTTATTTATTTTAGGAGAACTGTTCTTTGTGACGGATGAAGGACGTTTTGCTTGCCGAATGTGTGGAAACTCGTTCAAATATAAAGGAAATATAAGTGCACATGTTAAATATGATTGCTCATCAGCTGCAAGAAGTTTTTGGTGTGACAACTGTCACCGCGCATTTAAACGCAAACCTCATTTATTGCGTCATCTCAACTCAAAAGTGTGTTTTAAATAGAGATAAAATGTGTATAAAATTATGTTTTCATAGAAGTAAAATCATCTTTTAAAAATGCTTTTTAATTGCAAAACTAACGCAATATTTCGTTCCATCTCGTCTAGCTACCCTAAATCTATTGGCTATAACTATTTGTACGTCCCCTGTCCTCTCTTTTTTTTTTTAAATAAATTAATTAATCGAATTTTGAAAAATATTGTATTTCTCTTTAATACCATAACCAATTTTTATGATTGTTATACCGGGTGTAAGAGGATCATGGTATACCCCCTTTTCTCCTTTAATTTTGAAGATAATTGATTGTTTAGCATATACTACATACATAATAAGCGGCACCTTTTGACATACAATTGATTTTGTTTCCACTTCCGGTTTCTCCGGAAGTGACACTAACTTTCGATTTTTACATGGAACATATTATTGCATTTTTGAATTCTGCATAATTTTCTGAATCCAATGATGGTAAATAAGTGACATTACAAACATCCGTTTTTTTCATAATGTAATTTTTACTTCCCTCGCATACCGAAGGGAAGTATTGTATTCGAGAAAAAATCACCCTCCGAGATTTTTTCGGATTCTGACGTTTCAGAACACGTAGATTCCGAAAATATAGGTTTTTCAATTCCGTCAGTCTGTCTGTCTGTCTGTCGGTCTGTCTGTCTGTCTGTCTGTCTGTCTGTTGGTGCATTTACTAAAAAACTACTTGACGGAGAGCAGTCAAATTTGGTAGGTAGTTAACCCTACTGTCAGCGAAGAACTGGTAGAATTTTCACTGAAAAATATACAGGGTGGACCGTCTAAACGGAATAAATAGTGAAAAAATTTTTTTTTTGCTCAAATTTAAAATTTCCACGTTTCATGACGCGCTAAACCTGTTTCAGGAAAAAAAATTTTTTGAAAATTTTTTTCAAACATTTTTGAAAAAATTTTTACCAAGATGAAAAAAATTTTTTTTTGCTCAAATTTAAAATTTCCACGTTTCATGACGCGCTAAACCTATTTCAGGAAAAAAAAAATTTTGAAAATTTTTTTCAAACATTTTTGAAAAATTTTTTACAAAGATGAAAAAAATTTGTTTTTGCTCAAATTTAAAATTTCTACGTTTCATGACACGCTTAACCTATTTCAGGAAAAAAAAATTTGAAAATTTTTTTCACCAATATTTTTGAAAAAATTTTTACTACTAAAATGAATTTTTTTTTTCTTTCTTCAAATTTAAAATTTTCACGTTTCATGGCATTCTAAGCCTGATTAAAAAAAAAGTTTTTTGAAATTTTATCACTAAGAATTTTTCTTTCTTTGTTCAGATTTTAACTATCCACGTTTCCATGACATTCTAAAACTATTCAAACAAATTTAAAAATGTTTTTGAAGAATTTTTTTAAAAATTTGAAAACATTTTTAATCCATTTATGTATCACTACTATAGAACAGACGAAAAAATTTTTTTTGCTCAAATTTAAAATTTCCACGTTTCATGATATTCCAAACCAATTTCGGAAAAAAAAATTTGCAACATTTTGTTACCAGTTTGGAAAAAAAATTTAACACCAGAATGCTCAAATTTAAATGACATTCTAAACCTAGGTATTTCAGAAAAAATATTTTGAAAATTTTTTTCACCAACATTTTTCAAAAAGTTTTTACCACTAAAATAGATCGAATTTTTTTTTATTTGCTCAAATTTAAAATTTTCAAGTTTCATAGCATTCTAAACCTATTTTAAAAATACTTTAAACTTTTTTTAGCACTACTATAGAACAGAAGGAAACTTTCCTTTTTGCTCTAATTTAAAATTTTTACCTTTGACAATTTAAACCTATTTCAGAAGAAAAAAAATTGAAAATTATTTTACCATCTTTTGAAAAATTATAAAAAAATGAAATTTTTTAACCACCACTATACTTCCACTCCATTACGTGAATGTTGGATTGAAAATGTGACAGATGGCAATAACATCTGGCATATGCACCTATTATACTTTTATTGAAAAATGTACAGGGTGGTCATCCCAAGAAATAATTCAGTCATGGTGGACATTTGTAAAGGTATTTGCGCAAGCCTGCTATTTAGTATTGAACTTTTGCTGTTGGATGAGCAATCTGTATATTTTTTTGACCAAAACTTATCAAGTTTTATTTGTAATAATAGCAATAACTCTACTCCGATTATTATTCTCAATGTCATTTCGTAATTATTATTATTTTAGAGAGACTGCCATGAACGAGGGAAGTTCTGTGTAAATACCTTTACCGATTTTTAGTTTTCCATTTAAGTGTGCCACGGCGGTTTAGATTTATTCTAACTGACCCGTGTAATGCTACAGAAATCGAAATCCCGTTAAAACACTAAATTACGTGATTTATAAAAATTCATCAAAATTGTTTTTGGGGCAAAACTTAATTTTTTCAAATGGAACCATATCGGTACCGATTATTAGTATTAGGAATTTATTTATATGTCGTATTAAAATGTTAAACATAAGGTGGGTTTGGAATACAAAAAATTAACACAAAACATTACAACAGTTGTTCAAAATGCTGTCCATTAACGTCAATGCACAATGCACACTCGCATAACTGTTTCTCGAAGAACGTTCGCCAATTGCTGGGCCATTATGCTATTAATTGCTCGTTTTACTCGTAGCTCCAGGTCTTCTCGGGCTGTAACGGCGGTTGCATACACAGTATTTTTTAAATGACCCCAAACAAAGAAATGAAGGGGCATTAAATCAGGTGGCGTTGGAGGCCACCTCACAGGACCATTTGTCGAAATTATGTTTTCTCCGAATTTCCGTTGAAGGTAAGGTTTATTGTCCTGCAACTTTCAACACAAAACGATCACACATTTAGGATTCTTGCCACTCAGTTAAGATTATTACTGAATCAGCAAGGAATACTTCTAATATCTGTAAAGTCACTATATTATACCGCCATTTGTTCGCACTTAGAGCATAGTAGGGGGCATTTTTGAAAAAAAAATTGTGTCTCAATTTACATTTTTTTCTAAAGTCGATTAATTAATTTATTTTAAAACCATAGGGGCACGGGTGTAATATCTTGCAGAACAGTTCCTCTTAGTAATGTGATGTCAAGGTAAAAATATCAGCCCAATTTCCTGAGGGGCAACGGGCCCATGCTTACCCCGGTACACTTTTTAAATTTGTGTCTTCTATATTTGAAATTTAGGGTTGTTACTTTTTTTAACACAAAACTTATTGGACAATTTCAAATAAATACTTGAACTAACTGGTCCTTACCTCAAACAAATAATGCTTGGCTGGTGTCTCCATTTTTATTTCCTCTGGATACCATTCTACTAATAATTAAGTTGAAAACAGTTTTGGGTTCAAATTTCTAAAAATCACTCTTTTTGATATCCTACCTACCTACCTTTTTTGATCTTAAAATCACTCTACACTAAAATTTGGTCATTTAAACGTTTGAGACTTAATTGTACATCCTCGAGTTACTCTTCAGTTATATTTTGCCTAGCAGAGAACCTGTATCTCCGATCATTACTACAACATAACAGATTACTAGACCTACTTCTATCCAATAAAATCTGCCAGGTCGAAAAAGCTAGTGATGTTCTCATCGCAGAGGATGACCATCATCCTGCTCTTATGTCGACATTTAGTATCATAAAAGATCGTGAAAGTCATAAAGTTAAATTTAATTCTAACTATAAACTTAACTTTAAGAAGGCTAACTTTCCAGTTCTGTATCAAACATTAGCCGAAATTGGGAATTTTTAAATAATTATGAAACCATTGATGACGCTTATATCAGTTCTATTCTAAGTTAAGCTCAATATTTGTTAATACTGTACCTCAGTCTAAAACCTCAAAAAGAATATATCCACCCTGGTTTGATTATCCATTAATCAAATCCATTAAAGAAAAGCAAAGGGCGCTAAATAAATACAAGCACGCAGGTGATGTCACTTTTCAGAATGAATTTAAAAGATTAAGGCAAAAAGTGAAAATAGATTCAGAGAGTTCTTATAGAAGATATTGTAATCATATTGAGGAAAATATAGTTGGTGATCCGTCCTCGTTTTGGAAATTTATTAATTATAAAAGAAGTTCCTCAGATTTGCCAAACTTCATGAATTATAATAATGAATATATGTCTGATTCTCAACTAATTACTAATTCTTTTGCTAATTTTTTTCAACAATCTTATTCTGAATCTGAAAATATCACCCAAAATTTTACTTTTGTTAAGAGTAGTTCACCTTTAAATATACTTTGTTTTACAGAAGATGAAGTATTGAATGTTTTAAAGAAAATCAAACCTAAATTAACCTCTGGGCCAGATGGTATCCCCGCATTCATATTACGCGACTGTGCTGCTGTTTTTGCTAAACCCCTTACTATATTATTCAACATATCACTAAGGTCCTCCAAATTTCCGTCACGGTGGAAATTATCAAAAATAATTCCAGTATTCAAGAAGGGCGACAGATCTGAAATTTCTAATTACCGCCCGATAGTAATAATAAATAATTTCGCCAAGGCATTTGAAATTCTCCTACACCATTATATTTTTAACCACGTAAAGCATCAAATATCAATAGCTCAACATGGGTTCTTCAAGGGCCGTTCAACAGTCACCAATTTAATTAATATTACAGAATTTATTTCTGATTCTATTGACAGGAGTGTACAAACAGACGTTATATACACTGATTTTTCCAAAGCTTTCGATAGACTGAATCACGGTATCCTCTTACAAAAATTTGAATGTTATGGCTTCTCGGACAACCTTATTGACCTTTTTAAGTCCTATCTAACTGATAGAAAGCAATATGTTGTATACCATGGTGTTAGATCTATTAAGGTTTTAGCCACGTCAGGAGTCCCCCAAGGTTCAAACTTAGGTCCACTTTTCTTTAACTTGTTTGTAAATGATATAGTAGATAATCTAACTGTTAACTGCCTTCTATATGCGGATGATTTAAAACTCTTTTGTAATATTGCAAGTGAAAAAGATTGCTATGAACTTCAAAACAATATTGATCGTATTAATACATGGTGTGTGATAAACAAATTACCCTTGAATGAAACAAAATGTAACGTTATGACATTTACAACAAAGCAAAATATTATCATGTACGATTACAAATTAGACAATCATATACTTTTCCGGCCAGACACTTTTCGGGACTTGGGTGTGACATTCGATAAAAAACTAACGTTTGTAAACCACATCGAACTTGCTGTCACCAAAAGTTATAGAATGCTGGGTTTTGTTATTAGAAACTCCGCACATTTTGAAAATGTACGCACATTAAAGCAACTCTACACTACTTTTGTTAGACCTCACCTTGAATATGCTTCAATAATATGGTGTCCAACCTATAATGTACACATACAAAATTTGGAAAGAATACAACGCCGTTTCCTAAAACATGCGACTTTCAAGGCTGACGGGACTTATCCAGCTATTGGTTATCCACATGAAGAATTGCTCTCTAGGTTTTGCCTAGATAGTCTAGAGATCCGTAGACACCGATCGCAATTAACTTTTTTATACAATATTTTACACAATAACATCGACTGTGGCGATATTTTAAGTATGCTTAATTTTCAAATTCCTAGACCGGCATCTAGACACAACAATTTATTTCACTTGCCTTTCTCAAGGACAAACGTAAAAAAAATTTCTTGTATCCAGCAGATGTGCAGTATGTACAATAATTTAAATAATCGATTAGATATATTCACTTGTAGTCTTACAGACATAAAGAATCTGTCTTTAACTTAAATTTTGTATTTTGTTCCTTTTTGTTGGCACAAGTAGCCTCACCGTGTACTATACTTCTTGTATAAGCTGCATATTTTTTATGAATGTATATTGTATATGTATATTTATACTAAAGTGTATTATATAAGTTTAGTTTAGTTAGTTGTTTCTTGGATAAATTCACATGTATTCATGTATTTATGTGTGTATATGTATTTTTCACAAGTTACTATTTTGAATTTTAGTTTTTATCTCCTATTCTGTAATTGGGTTTTTTAACCTGTTGAATAGTGTATCAAATAAATAAATAAATAAATAAACATAACTGCAAACATAGCAGTAGCTGATATAATCTTACTTTGATAGATATTATTAACAGTATATTTCGGAATATGCAACCATAAATACTTTACAATATATTTTGCCAATTAATGATACATTTTTATTTTAGCTGAACTATACCCCATGACAGATGATGGTCAATTTGTATGTCGAATGTGTGGGAAGCATTTCAAATGGAAAAGGAATGTAGTCGGTCACATGAGATACGACTGCTTCACGGCTGAGAGAAATTTTTGTTGCGAACACTGCAATCGTAAATTTAAGCGCAAATGGCATTTAATAGTTCATCTGAAGACGAAAGTTTGTTCTAGAGTAAATAACTAAACGGTTCAGATTTTATAGAAATGCGGAATATGTGTAAAATCTATTAAGAAACAAGCTAGCCGTTATACGCCGATTTACTGCACTTTTTATATAACTGTTGTACATTCTATAGGATACTCTTCGCAGTTTTTTTGTAAATAATATTGGTTTTAGACATTTTTAGCCTAATTACAAAACAATTAAAAAAATTGTAATTTTTTTTTTAATTTAAAAAATTTATAACTTTTTTATTTATTGATCGATTTTATTCAAAAGCAATAGGGTTTGTTCTCTAGCTAACACTAACTTACTGTCCAAATTTCAATACAATCGGACTTTTCTTTCCTAAGTTATCGTGCTTACAAGAAACGGGACGAACGGACAGACAGACGGACAACTGACGGACGGACTGATAGACGGACAGACATACGGACAGTCAAACGGACAAACAGATGGACCGACACATGGACAGGCAGACGGACGGACGGACATTTTTAAAGTTGTTCAGAATTCGATCACCAACACAGTAATATGAAATTTTTTTTCTCTACGAGAAATATTGCAGGTTTTAGAAATGTGCCGATCGAATGCAATATACTCTTCGTTTTATATTTGCGAAGAGTATAATAAGGATTAAATGTTGAAGCAAAGACAATCGCCAATTACCTACTAGAAGTGATTAATTAAAATGGGGCCTTACTTTATGACTTTCGACAAAGTGTTTTTTTTTATTAATTAATTAATTAATTTAGGATGCAACTACCTTTAATAATTCAATTACAGGGTATAGTCGCGTCATTTTAGCATGGAAAACCTGAATATCTCCAAAATTCAAAGTACAGGGTCAATTGATTTCATTTTTGTTGCAGAGTTCAAAAAGACATTTAGAAAAAATTGTACCTTTCATCTTTTAGCGGAAATGTTGGGTTTCACTTTTTGTCCAATAATTGGCCAATTTTAATGCCCAATTTAATTAAATTAATTGAAAAATTTGTTGTTATACACAACCATAAATTAGAGGAAAATGGTTACTCGGGGGTTTTTACAATCGCCGATCACGAATCTGAATCCAATTTGGGAAATTCAAAATGGCGGACCGGAAATCGAGGCATTATCCAGAAAAGATGAGAATGGATATCTTGGCCTTGAAAATCTGTCCTTGAGGGTTTTTGAGGTCCGTGATTACGAATCCGAGGACTAATTTGGTAAATTCAAAATGGCGGACCGAAAGTAGAGTCAATTTCTCAGGAAGAACTCGTATTTTTTCGTCTCTGGGCTGAAAATGGGAACTCAGGGGTTCTCGTGGTCGCTAATAACAAATGCGATGTCCAAATAGAAAATAATTCAAAATGGCGGACGGGAAGTATAGCCAGATTCTCAGAAAAATCTCATTTTTTTTTCTTTCTTGGTATGAAAGTATGAAAAATACGGATTTTTCCTGAAAAATATACTGCTTCCTTCCAGCCCAAAAAAAGAAAAGAATACGAGTTTTTCCAGTCCGCCATTTTCAAATTGGACCTCTGTTTCGAGATCAGTGACCTCAAAATCCCCCAAGTACTCACTTTCAGCCCAAAAACGAATAGAAATACGAGTTTTTTCCTGAGAAATTGACTCTACTTCCTGTCCGCCATTTTGAATTTATCAAATTAGGCCTCGAATTCGTAATCGGTGACCTCGAAAACTTCCGAATACAGATTGTTAAGGCTAAGAGATATCCATTCTAATTTTTTCTGTATAATGGCCCGATTTCCAGTCCATCATATTAAATTTCCCAAATTGGACTTCAGATTCATGATCAGCGATCTCAAAAACCCAAAGTATTTTCGCCTAATTTTATGGCATATTGCGTATGATAACAATTTTTTCAATTAATTTAATAAAATTGGCCAATTATTGGACAAAAGATGAAACCAAACATTTCCGCCAAAAAATAAAAGGTACTGTTTTTTCTAAATGTCTTTCTGAACTTTTTGCAACAAAAATTAAGCCAATTGACCCTGTACTTTCAATTTTAGAAGTAAAATGCCAAAATGACGCGACAAGTAGGAGAGATCAAACATTGTTACAAAACATTATACACTAGATATATTAATTAATAAAAAACTTAAACAAGTTATAGATAAAATATTTGGGCATAAAATTAACAATACCTTTAGTTAAGCATAATATAGACTGCTTTATTTTGTTAACAGTGATACAGAATATATCAAGATTATGTTGTTTATATATGCATGGCTTATATACATTGAATGCAAAATTGAAGATTGACGTAAATTTGTGCGAGGTATATTGAGATAAAAATAGTTATTTCGACACATATGTACTACTGGAACATGTAATTTTTAACATTATTTTGAAAAATATTTTTGAAAAAATGAGACATTGGTTTCTACTATACCTATACACCAAATCCCAAGTATGTGTTGAAACAAGTGTTTATGGAGAACCAACACATACCAACAGATATTTGAATTTCAACCCAAATCAGTCAATGAACGTTAAGAGGGGTGTTGTAAAATGTTTGTGTGATAGGGCCAAAACCATTTCTTCTAATGATGAAATATACTAACCAATGAGAAGCGGTTTATAAAAGAAGTTCTTATAAATAACCAATACCCTGGGGGTCTTGTCGATAAAACCTTCATAAATATTGAAAATAACAATCAGGTGCGACAAAGACCTGAAAAATGTTACACGGCGTTAATTCCTTATGTATGCGGATTATCCGAAAAGTTGCGCCGCATCGGTGATATTAGGGTGGTATTTCAAACAACAACTTTAAGATATATTCTGACAAAGACAAAACCGAAAAACCACGAGCAAAATAAAAAAAACTGCATTTATATTATTCCGTGTGAGTGCAGCAAACATTACGTGGGTGAGTCATCCAGACCACTTAGTGTGAGATTGGGCGAACATCAAAATTATATCAGAAAAAATGAAATTCAGAGGTCCAAGATCTGCGAACACGCTTGTGTGAACGGACATAGAATAAACTGGGAAATTTTTAACAAAAGAGGCAGATGGCAAAAAAAGAAAAATTAAAGAATCCGCGATATTATTGAATGAGGATAAGATGCGTGTCGAATTGTTCCGTAGATGTCTGTACAACTTGGTTGCCAATGTTAGAAGAAGAACTTCACAAACTTAACATTGTATAAAAAACTAAAAAAACAGTTAACTATATCAACAGTTCTATGTAGATAGTAATTATCTATGGTTATTGAATATAACAAACATTCTTAGAACTGTGTATTTATCATACACAGCAAAAAAGATTTGTTTTAAAAAAAAACCTTGAAAGAGGAAAGGATTAGTTTTTCGAAACGTCGGCGAAATATTTAATTTCAAGTTTTTATACTTATTTGTGTTATTTAATTTAAAAAAATGCAACCTCTAACTGATCCTTTGACGTACGAGTCACAGACGTAGGGATTATTTAACCAGTAACATACTGGTAAATTGTGATATTTTGTAGATTCCCCGTGCACCGCTTAAAAAGAAAAAAATACATGTGGCAGGAAGTCCCAAAGAATTGAAGAGGAAATAAATTAAGATAATGCCACAAATAACATTTAGACAATATTCTAAACCTATTTAAAAAAAAATGGAATTTCTTTTATGATTACTACACTTACTATACTTCACAACATAAATGTGGAAGTAATTTTGTATAATACAACTTGAAAACACTCAATAATTTTTTGTTTAGTACTTCTTTGGCATATCTACCACATATATAAAAATCATAAAAATTGATTACGTTATTAAAGAGAAATTTTTTTTTTTTTAAATTCGATTAATTAATTAATTTTCAAAAACAAAAGGGGCAGGGGTGTAATATCTTGCAGAATAGCTCCTCTTAATAATGTGATGTCAAGGTAAAAATATCAGCCCAATTTCCCAAGGGGTAACCGACCCATGCCTACCCTGGTACACTCTTTTAATTCGTTTCTTTTATATTTGAAACTTAAGGTTGTTACTTTTTTTAACACAAAACTTATTGGACAATTTCAAATAAATAGTCCAACTAACTGGTCCTTACCTCAAACAAATAATGCCTGACTGGTGTTATCATTTTTATTTACTCTGGATACCTTTGTACTAATAATTAAGTTGAAAATAGTTTTGGGTTCAAATTTCTAAAAATCAATCATTTTCATATCTTACCTACCGCTTTTGATTTTAAGATCACTCTAAACCAAAATTTAGTCATTTAAACGTTTGAGACTATTCGTACATCCTCGGGTTACTCTTCAGTTATATTTTGCCTAGCAGAGAACCTGTATCTCCGCACAGAGAAAAATGTGTGTGATATTTTACCACAATTGTAGAAAATGTACCCCAAAATGGTCTTAAATTAGTGACAGGAACAATTTGTGCAAATAAATAATACATTTTTGGGGCAATGATTTTGTACACTTTATGCATTTACATTGTTTGAAATTTTTGTTTAAATTTAAAAATCTCATAAATTGAATTCTTTACAAATTTGAATTATGGTTGCATAAAAATACATACTTGTGGAACAAATCTCTGAACAGATTAAGCTAGTTTCTACAATTTATGTGAAATTTTTAAACGTATTCTGAAGGTTTCCTAAACAAACATTCACATCGAAACCTTCTTCACTTGTAAAACATATTTACAAAAAATCGTGCTCTTAAGTGACACAATGTTTATAGTTGTTTAAGAGAATATGTTATTAGTTTTCCACAATTTCTGAATGAGAAATTCACAAATTGTGTGTTTGTTTTGTCAACTTTGTAATTTATTTTCCACAATATATACACTTAATTCAAAAAAGCTGCTATTCAGTAATGCATGAATTGGGGTTAGTTTTGCACAATTTATTAATCTATAATTTCCAAATTATGTATATATTATTGGTTCACCGTGCACTCATTTCACATACTATATGTATCCACTTCATTTTAATTGTATTATTCTGTAACACAGATTGTGAAATATTATTTCCAAAATTGGAGGTATTTCTAAAGGATTTTTAATAAGAAAATTAGAGAATAAATATTTTATTTTAACAGAACAACAATGCATAACACAGCACCATGCATTTATATATTATCATATAGTAATGAAAACATTTCTATTATTTTAAATACAAATAAATTTTATATGCATAGTTTTATTCGAAAAGTAGGTGACTTACATTTATGCTTAAAAAATAAATCCATTTAATAATTTTAATTTGGAAAGCTTCCAGTGCTTCTACTGTTTAGCTTCTATTAACGCAGCTTGTAATAATAAAGGCAGTAGCTTCTGTCGTAATCACGTCATATTCTTAAAAAAAAAAATATTTATGACATCACCAAAATGAAATGTGTTGCTTACCATCATGTTATCTTCATTTTAAAGCAGTTCTTTTACAAGGCCTTTTGGGTTTTGTAGTTTAGGAATAGCTTTCTTTCGCTTCGCATAAGAAAACGAAATTACTCTCAAGCTGTAAGCGAAATCAAGTATTAGAAGATAGGTATCATGCATTCTTCGCATATAGAGAAACAAGAAACCTTTTTTATATTTATATGTTAACGAAGTTAATTTAAGAGAATATATATGCAAATCTGTAACTCTGTGTGAAGTACTTACCTCTGTGAATGCTGGAATTAGATCTAGGAAACCACACTCGGTTAATAAGTTTTCAACAAATTCCATCGCAAATGTAAGTACTTCTATAATTCGAAAGTGTACGTGTTCACTTAGCGAAATATCACCTGGATCTGATGCGCAAATGCCTTCGCGTATATGCGTAGCGTGGCCGGCGCGGTCAGTAAAATTTTTAACCAATAACCTTTACGTAAAACAAATGAAACAATTATACAAAATTTTAAAACAATATCACTAAACTGATTGTGAATAGTATTTCATTAAATTTTGCAGTTTGTGCGAGCGGCATAGATTACTATTATTGTTCAGCGGAAATAAATATGTTGGGACTCCTACTTTCACAAGTTTATCAACAACCGTTTATAAAATAAAATCAACCTTTTATATTACACAAGTTGTGCAAATCCTTTAAACATTTACTTAAAACTAATTGTAAATAGAATGGCAATACAATATATAGTTTGAGGATATTATTAACAATTCATTAAGTTTAATTTGCTATGATTTGTTGAGCAAAAATAAATAAATTTCGCCAATTTGTTGGTCGTAGTTTTCAATAAATTCATTGTAACTTAATCTTTATATCGGATAGATAAAACGCACAAGAATTATGCACAATTAAAATGTGTAAAACTATGTAACGTTGTGCCTTAAAATTTTACAACTGTTTAAAAAAATGCAACAAGACGTTGTTCCACAACATTGTGCAAAATGTTCCAAAGTGATTTCTCTCTGTTCATTACCTACGACAACATAACTGCAAACATAGCAGTGATGAAACCGGACTGATTATAGATATCATTAACAGTAATATTTAGAAATATGCAACTATAAATACTTTACAATATATTTTCCTAATTAATGATGCACTTTTATTTTAGGAGAACTATTCCCCATGACAGCAGATGGTCAATTTGTATGCCGAATGTGTGGGAACCGTTTCAATTGGAAAAGGAATCTAGTTGCTCACATGAAATATGACTGCTTCACAGCCGAGAGAAATTTTTCTTGCCAACACTGCAATCGTAAATTTAAACGCAAACGTCATTTAATAGTTCATTTAAACTCGAAAGTTTGTACTAGAGTATATAACTAAACGGTTCAGATTTTATAGAAATGCAGAATATGTGTAGAATATATTGAGAAATGAGGATTAAATGTTGAAGTAAAGACAATCGCCAATTACCTACTAGAAGTAATTAATTAAAATGGGGCCTTACTTTATGGCTTTCGACAGTGTTAAGAAAGCCCCCACGTCTAGAAATAAATATTTATTATTAATTAATTAATTGATTTAGACCTAGACAGATAAAAATTCAATTACAGGGTACGGTCGCGTCATTTTAGCATGAAAAACCTGAACATATCCAAAGTTCAAAGTACAGGGTCAATTGAGTTCATTTTTGTGCAGAGTTCAGAAAGACATTCGGAAAAAACAGTACCTTTCATTTTTTAGCGGAAATGTTTGGTTTCATTTTTTGTCCAATAATTGGCCAATTTATAATTTAAAAAAAATTAAATTAGGCGAAAATGGTTACTCGAGGGTTTTTACGGTCGCTGATCACGAATCTGAATCCAATTTGGGAAATTCGAAATGGTGGACCGGAAATATTATACAGAAAAAATGAGAATCGATATCTTGGCCTTGAAAATCTGTCCTCGAGGGTTTTCGAGGTCGTTGACTACGAATCCGAGGCCTAATTTGGTAAATTCAAAATGGCGGACCGGAAACAGGGTCAATTTCTCAGGAAGAACTATTTTTTTCGTCTCTGGGCTGAAAATGTGAACTCAGGGGTTCTCGTGGTCAGTTAGAGAAAATTCAAAATGGTGTTACGGGTCAAATTCAATTTAAGAAATACAAAGGGAAATTTGACTCTAAATTACAATTAGTTCTTAAATCTTAAGGTCGGCTAGCTCTCCCACGGGACTCTCAGAGGTGAAGATCGTTTATTTTTAACGATTTCAATTTTGCCATTAGTTGAAATGAGCGCCAGGTAATTTCCTATAAATTCCAGCCCCCTTAGAGTGAGTATGACACACCGATTATCAAAAAACTACCAAAAACCATGTTAAATTTAATTTAAGTCAAAACACAAAGAAATCTATTTAAAATAATTATTTAATTTACATGCAAAATACAATTAATAATGTACAAATCGGCTCAGTTTTCTGAATATTATTAATAGGAAATTATTAAAAAAAAAATCTTATTCGCTAGATCTACGATTAGTAATTACTATTGCACCAATAACTTACAAATAAAAATATTCTACTTTTTTACAAAAACCACTATTGGTTGATCACTGATATTTTGCAAATGAATTGTTAAAACTATACTGACGATTTACTAATGATCTCTAACGATGTACTGTCAATGATTTCTAATTAGGTTGAATTAAAATATGTTGCTCTATATTGACGCTGCCAATAAACAACGTAAATAAAAAAGATTGATATACCTTATAAACTAATGATATAACCATAAAATACCTGTAAATAAGATGTTAACTGCGCAGTTACTCACATGTCTTATTTTCACATATGCTTAATTGAGTAACTAATGAAAATATTTGACCATAAATATCATATATATATAGAGAAATAAGTAAAGATTAAAATATAACGGCAGATTATTAATACACATATAACTTTTAGTTATCCTGGTAACATTAGAAAAAAAAGGTACTCATCCGGTATCCAGCGTTGAGCAAAAATCTGTTAGTACAGGTTACTATGCTGTTGTTACTGCAAAAAACCTCATGTACACCTCAGCTTCAGTATCTCATCAACATTTAAATTCATGGGACCTCATAACCAGAAACCATGTGTCTCAACTGTGACATGTGACCATACCAAAACGACGACTTCAGAAAATGGCTTCGCGGGACCTCCCAACAATCGATTCACCAATTTCCAAGTCGATGAAAACTACATAGACGTACACAGCTTATCAGCTTCACAATTTTATGTAACTTAGTACCAACCACTTGAGTACAATGTCTAATTTTCCAGATTTTCCAAATTATTTCAAATTACCCAAATTATCCAAATTATCCAAATTGCTTAAATTATCCAAATTGCCTACATAAAAGAATGACAAAAATTAGGAGTCAGTATTTTCAGAGAATTCAAGATGGTGCTTACCCGCAAAATCGTCAGGGCACAAACAGGTATTCAACAATGTCGTATTTATTGCCTATTTAGAAGTCCTCTATAACAAAATTTGGCTTCAAACAGCTACACACAATTAGGCCTTCCAAATGTAAGAATTTTATAGTATAATCCCCCGTAATTAAGTTGGGGTTGCTTTTACAAGCAATTATAAAAATCTTGACTAATCGGCTTGACGACTCAATAAAGAAAGGAAGAGCATGCCGGTTTTCGAAACCAACCGTTTTTTTCCTAATCACCTGTTTTTTTCTGTTTTAACGACCAATCACAATTCAACATCTCATAGGAAAATACCCTAGGAATTGATAAGTAACAGAAAATTAGTTCCAGCCATAGAATGATTAAAACTCTCCTTAGAATAGAAACTAAGATACACAAAACCCATTAAGTATTGGACCATATAAACAATAAAATAAATAAAACCACGATTTAAGGACTTTAGTAAATATTCCATTTATAACCAAATGTTGGTAACACGTTATTCCCTATCTCTTAAATATGACAGCTGATCAAGGAGAGGTAAATTCGAATCTTTACAACCTTATTTGTTTAACTAAATGAGGATTCTCCACTACAGGTGAGAGCAAATAGCATTAGCTTGAACAATTACAAAAGTCATAAAATATATGCCCGCTCGTAGTGATTACTAAATTTCGTATGTGCGTTTATCATTTTTAGGTTAACCAACGAAATTTCCTTCTAACAATAACACGGAAAATTACCTTAAATGAAGTTATAATAATACCCCAGACATAACAAAACAATGAACCTAAGTTATAATGACTAAAAATCACATAGTAAACATTAAGGTTCTTGGAGTATTCTTACTTAGCCATCGATAAATATGAATACACATTATTTTACCTGGTCTCCTTGCTATCAACAAAAGTAAAGAAGAAAATTCATATCCTTTTTTTCCTCAGGTACCAACAGCAACATTAAAAAAAAACAATCGTAGCCTCACTAATTTTTAAGTTTATATTCCCACATACAAATGTATGGGCGGAATCTAATTTAACGTCACAATGGCGGACCGGAAGTAGAGCCAGATCCTCAGAAAAATCTCATTTTTTTCTCTCTTGGTCTGAAAGTATGAAAAGTATGGATTTTTCCTGAAAAATATACTACTTCCGGCCCGCCGTTTTGAATTTTCCCCAATTGGACATCAGATTCGTTATCAGCGATAACGGAAACTCCCGAGTTCCCACTTTCAGCCCAAAAAAGAAAAGAATACGAGTTTTTCCGGAAAAATTGACTGTTCTTCCGGGCCGCCATTTTGAAATTGGACCTCTGATTCGACATCAGCGACCTCAAGAACCCCCCCAATTACTCACTTTCAGCCCAAAAACGGAAAAAATGCGAGTTTTTCCTGAGAAATTGACTCTACTTCCGGTCTGCCATTTTGAATTTACCAAATTAGGCCTCGAAATTGTAACCGGCGACCTCCAGAACCCCCGAGTACAGATTTTCAAGGCCAAGATATCCATTCTCATTTACTCTGGAAAGTGGCCCGATTTTTCAATTAATTTAGTTAAATTGGCCATTAAAATTGGACAATTATTGGACAAAAAATGAAACCAAACATTCCCGTCAAAAAATAAAAGGTACCGTTTTTTCTAAATATCTTTCTGAACTCTGCGACAAAAATGAAGTCATTTGAGCCTGTATTTTCAATTTTAGAAGTAAAATGCCAAAATGGCGCAACCAGTATTAGAGATCAAACATTATTACAAAACAATATACAATAGATACATTAATTAATAAAAAACTTAAAGAAGATATGCATAAAATATTTGGGCATAAAATTAACAATATCTTTAGTTTAAGCATAATACAGACTGCTTAATTTTGTTAACAGTAATGCAGAATATATCCACACTATGCTGTATATATGTATAGTTTAAATACATTGAATGCAAAGTTGAAGATTTAAGTAAATTTGTGCGAGGTATGTTGAGATAAAAATGGTTATTTGAACACAAATGAACTTCTGGAACATGTAATTTAACATTCTTTATTAGTAAAAAATGTAAAAAAATGATACCTTGGTTTCTAGTATGTACACCACACCCCAAGTATCTGAACTCTTATTTGTTTGCTTCACTTATTTACTCCCAACTCTTCACCCGAATAAGTTTAGAATATAATCTAGTTCCAGATCTAGTTATAGTGCATACGTGCACCAAATTTCAAGTCAATATCTTAAACCGTTCCAGATAAAACGTGTGCACAAAAAAGTTACTGACCGACCGACAGACAAACTAATTTTGTTTGCTCAAATTTAATATCTCGACGTTTCGTCACATTCTAAATATATTTTGACAAATAAAAAATTGACATTTTTTTACGATTACCATACTACTTACTATTGAAACATTCTTTATAGGATTTTGCAAACAGCAGAAAAAATAACTATCTATGAGAACTAAAAGAAAAACTATGTGTAAAAATGTTAATGAAATCATTGCATTCTTTCGATAACCTGAAATCTGGTTATGCTAGCAAATTAAAATCCTAAAATGAATTTGTCTAATTTCTTATTTGAAAATTCTTATTCTAATACTAGCATCCACACAGTCCCCTACGGCCATGCAGATTAAACTAGTATCTACATAACCCCCTACGGTCATGAAGATTCTGTTAAAAGTGAGAACAAAGGCCTAAAATGAATTAATTTAATCAACCTTGTCTTAAAAGATTTTTCATTCTAATTAATTACATTTTCATGAAATCTACCATTCTGTTTCTTGGAAATGCTTAGAAACGTTTCTCGCCCTTATTCTGGAGCTCATCAGAAAGACATAAAGCCGCTCATAAAGATGTTTCATGCAAACAAATAATAATTCACATTTAAATATACTACTTACTATACTTCATAACGTGAATGTTGAAGTAATTTTGTATGATACAATTTGAAAACGCCTACAACTGGATTTCAAATCGTGTAGTTGATGTCTGTTTAATAAATCGCATCGAGGAGTACCTGTTACCAAGTAAATGAGGTCATTCTTATACCAAAGATATTTACCAAAAATTCTTTGCGCTTTTTCGACGCCAACTTTATGTGCTGCATATTCTAGTCTCCAGATACAGAAGCGCCGCTGAGAGAAAATCGGGGCCGGGGGCAGTAACGTGCGCCCCCCTCTCCTATTTTTCGATATAATTTATTCCTTTGTACCACACAATTACCAATTTGTCATATAATAGAATATTTATATCGATAGAAATCAACTTGATCATTATGGAAAATACAAACACAAACAACAAACATGAATATTTATTAGGTACTCGTTGTATCAAACATCCTGAACGAAATATCATTTCATTTTTTACACAGAAAGTTTTTATATTGAGCCTTAAATCCACATGATCTTTCAAATTAACCAATTTAACTTAAGAAGAACCGAATTGGGTTCTTTCAGGGTTCTACCGGTTCTCTATTTAAAATACTTTTGAGATGTAGGGCCCGCGCCCGCCTTCATAACGTCTTTCTACAATTGATAGATGATGAACCAGTAAAGTAATTTTTAAGGTTCGCAATCAAATCTCCAATTTTTTCCGGATTTCAGAAATTCGGTTACAATCCGGGCCGTCTCAAAAACTCCGCGCCCGGGGGAAAACATCACTGACCCCCCTCCCCTCTCGTCGAGTCAGCGTAATCTATATGACCTCAAAACTGCGTTTTACAAAGTGTTACGTAAGATGGGCATTGCTGCCGATTTCGGCATCTAATCTGGATGTCTTATGTACCGCCGGACCGGCTGCATATGCTGGATTGGATATGGTATATGCTTGTTGTCAGCAGCGAGAACCACATGACGCATGGGGTAGGAATATAGGATGGGGAGTGTAGGTGTTTGTGGGATGCTTCCTTTAAGTTTCGATGCTTCTTTTAATTCTTCTTCTGAGTCTTCTATTTCCGAGCCTAACAGTATGTACCTCCTGCTGCCCACTGACGTCCAGATCTGCCTTCATCTGTGTCACGAGAAATCCGCGTTTTTCTTGCGTTAGTGCGTCCACATCGTCCGCTGACATAAATCAGCACGCCGCAAGAAGATCTTATTTATTATCTGTTCGATAGGAAAATAGCTGTCTAGGGTGAAAGCGCAAGGAAGAACCCCTAGAGAACATTCGAAGACACCCTGTATACCGATCAGCCAAGATAAGGCAAAACACAAAAATAAAATCTGCAAAAGCAAAAAGATATCTAGGACAACATTTGAAACGCCCTGTATATCCAGCAGACACCAACTATTTACCGTATACAAGCCTGTATATCGATCTGCCACTGTAACGCAAAATAAAATAATAAAATCTGCAAAAGTTAAAAGAAGTCTAGGATAACATCTACAAATTCTTTGGTACTTCTAATTATACAATCTAAGTTGCTGTAAGAATTGATCATATCGTTTATGCGATGGCCAAAAGTCAACTTGCTGTTAAAGATGACTCCAAAATCTTTAAATTGACTACACTTAGGCAGGTGAACATCATCTACAACGATATAAATTCAGTTGAATTAAGTTCTCTTGTAGAAATTATGTATTTACATTTGTTAAACTTTAGTTGAAACTTATTTTTGTTATGCCAAGTATTAATTTGTTGCAAATCTTTTGTAAGGTAGACATCCGGGTTTTTAATAGCTAGATACGGCTTGCAATCATCACCGTATAGGAAAGTTTTATTTTTAAGTTCATACTTAATAGCATTTATAAATGTTATGAATAACAAGAGACCAAGAACAGTGCCCTGAGGAACGCCGGATGTTGCTGTTATTGTGTTAGGCTTAAAACTACGGTAATGTAGATTAAGTTGTACCCTAAATAAATGAATGGTAAATAAATGTTGGTGATTAAAGCGAAAATAAAATTGACTTAATTAAATTGTGATTTTATGTTAAGAGTGTGTATAAAATAGTATTAGAAGAAATATCTTATTTTAGTATTGAAAATAGTACTGAGCGCATGATATAGGACCCATCTTACAAAAAAACGTATCGAGAGCGACAGATTGGTCTAGGTCGCTGCGCCGGCCTTGTAACCGTACCGTTCACTTAATGCCATGCTATTAGGGATATCACGTTTCAATAACAATCCAAGCAGTATCTCGAAACTAAAATATAAACAAAAACACTCCTACACTTAATGGTCTCTTGTGGTACATGCCGACACTGCCATATCGTATGTCACTTAGTTTGCATAACTTGCGTTATTTCTTATAGAACACCGTCACTTTCAAATTAACATTAAAAAAACAAAATAACTCAATAAAATATGGACTAGCTGAATTCGATCATATGGACAAATATATTTAAAATTATGTAAATAAAATTATCAAACACATACCGGGTGGCCACGAGTCACTGTACGCCCCTAATATTTTGGTTGTTTTTTAATTTAAAAATTTGGTTTTTGGTACACATAAATTAGACAATAATAAGCTACTTTTAGACTAACAGGAATGAAAATATCACTTCCGGTTGAACCGGAAGTGACATCAACTTTTTTTTCTTAAATAGAATGGCTATACTTTTTTAAGGTTTCTCATTAAGCATAAATTTCTAAGTGCAACAGTTTTTTCAGATGTAAAAGATTCCAAAAATTAAGTGAGATACGAAAATTTTTTTAATTTTTTCAAAATGGCCGCGTCAGATGAATGCGAAGAAAATTACTAAGTAGGCTATGGAAATTATTAGTAAGGTTGTAGACTTATCTGTAAAGAAGAAAACAGTTGTTTGAATTACTGATAGGTACCAGTATTTTTAGATTTTTTTCAAAGAAACGGAATTTCATTTTCATTCTTATTTCCGTAGGGGTCCTATGGAATTTTTTTTAATGGAACTGTGCTATTTCTTTCAGTAATCAGAAATAATTATTCATAAACTATAATTTTTTCGCCATTAATTATTTCTTAACGATATCCTTCGTAATAATAGAAGTATTTTTAAAAAGTAAACGCCAACAAATCATTTTAATAAGGTACCTATCTACATTTAAATCCAAAATTGCAGATAGCCATGAAAATGACAGACATTTGCAACAATTGAATTAGTCTTGACTTAGGTACTAATTTTCTGAAGCAAATGTATAAGTTGTTATAAACAAGAAAATTAATATAAAATGCCTGAAAATTATTCAAGAGATGAAAAAATCGACATGATCATTATTTATGGAGAGACTCGACGTAATGCAACTAGAGCACCAAGTCTGTATGGACGGAGATATCCAGAAAGAAGACAACCTCCGAGAAACTATTTCGCCCGGTTGGAGCAACAATTTAGAACTGAATCTAATGTAGAAATTGAAGAAAGATTTATTGTGGATGTAGAAACGGAAATTAATGTATTAGCGTTAGTGCATGTTGACCCAATCATTTGGATAAGACAAATTGGACATGAATTACCAGTTTCCAAAGAATCAGCCAGAAATTTTTTAAAGAAACACGGCTATCGTTCTTATAAATATCAATTGCATCAATTTTTGTATGAGAATGATTATCAACGAAGAATAACCTTTGTAATTGGTTACAGTTACGCCAATTAAGAAATGAGAATTTTATCAAAAACATTTTGTTCACTGATGAATGGAGATTTACAAACCTTGGGTTATTTAATCGAAACAACACTCGATATTGGGCAATTGATAATCCTCAAATTATGAGACAGGGGCAGTTTCAGGAGCGGCTTGGCTTCAATTTCTAGTTAGGCGTACTGGGCGACCATATCATAGGTCCAATAACTTTTAACGAAACTCTAACTAGACCAGGGTATCTAGAATTTCTCCAAAATATAATAGTTCCACAGATTAATCAAATTCTCAATACCAATATTGACGAGGTCTACTTCCAACAAGACGGGGCTGGACCACACAATGCTATTATCGTTAGGGATTACTTAGATCAATTATTTCCAGATCATTGCATTGGGACCCATGGCCTGCAAGGTCGCCTGACTTAACCCCACTCGATTTTTTATTTGAGCGCATTTGAAAAATAGAGTCTACATGACTGCTCCAACCACAAGACAAGATCTGGAAGAAATAGTTCGACACGAAATTGCAGAAATAACACCTCAACAATTACAGAATGTTTGACGTACAACGATAAGTCGCGCTACTCTGTGTATTAGGTAATTTATTCATAGTTGTAACGTTATACCTATTAAAATAATTTCTTGTTTAATTTGTGTTTACTTTTTAAAAATACTTCTATTATTACGAAGGATATCGTTAAGAAATGATTAATGGTGAAAAAATTATAGTTTATGAATCAATTTCTGATTAATAAAAGAAATAGCACAGTTCCATTAAAAAAAAATCCATAGGACTCCTACGGAAATGAAAATGAA
The DNA here is from genome assembly GCA_963583905.1 of Stenurella melanura. Taxonomy (NCBI): domain Eukaryota; kingdom Metazoa; phylum Arthropoda; class Insecta; order Coleoptera; family Cerambycidae; genus Stenurella; species Stenurella melanura. The sequence continues at coordinate 8,684,545 of OY757309.1, forward strand.
ATTCGGTTTCTTTGAAAAAAAAAACTAAAAATACTGCTACCTATCAGTAATTCAAACAACTATTTTCTCCTTTACAGACAAGTCTACAACCTTTCTAATAATTTCCATAGCCTACTTAGTAATTTTCTTATATCGCATTCATCTGACGCGGCCATTTTGAAAAAATTAAAAAATTGTTCGTATTTCACTTTTTATTCCTGTTAGTCTGAAAGTAGCCTATTATTGTCTAATTTATTTGTACCAAAAACCAAATTTTAAAATACAAAAACAACCAAAATATTGGGGACTTACATTGACTCGTGGCCACCCGGTATAAGTATGATATGAAAAAGTACAGTAGAAAAGCACTATACAGGATGTTCTACAAGATTTGTGGCAAAATTTGACAGATGATAGCTGGGTTAATCTAAAAAAAAATATCAGTGAACATGGGGTCCAATTACAATGAACCCAAGTGGTATTATTAAATTTGATAAAAGTTTTTATTTTTTTTATTTTATCACTAATCGCTAATGGTACCTAATGCAAATATTTATTATTTCTTTTTCTCAGTACGCGTATTTACAAAAACTATAAGAGTACTTAAGTAGAACCATAACAAGACTATTACTATTAATTTTCACTCAATAATTTCAGTGGTTTGCAAAATAGTTGAATTTAAATTTAAAAATTATGTTAATATTCTTATTTCGTAGATTTAAATTTAGCTATTTTGCAAACCACTGAAATTATTGAGTGAAAATTTAATAGCAATAGTCTTGTTATGGTTCTACTTAGGTACTCTTATAGTTGTTTTTTAATATACGTACTAAGAAGAAAAAGTTATGGGCAAAAATAATAAATATTTTCCTATCGGACGTCTCTTTCTGGGAATGGCCACGATACTTGCGAAAGATGCAAGATCTGTGAATTTTGTATAATTCATAGTAATTATGTATTGGATCTTAATATTATAATTTTGCATCGAAATGGCGATAACTTATGTTGGAAACAAGAATACTTGCGACTTTATAACTAGAAAACATTCATTTTCACAACTGATGTCTTAAAGTGTGCCTGTGTAATTCTCATAGGTCTTTTTATTTTATTTATTATTTTAAAACGTGTCTTGTAAATGTTATATTTGTTTTAGAATCATTGTACACTATATCACCCAATGGAAGTTTCATTTGTAAAATGTGTGGAAACTCATACAAACTGAAGCATATATTAATGAGACATGTTAGATATGATTGTATTGGAGCGACAAGGAATTTTAAGTGCAATAAGTGCGGATGTAAATTGAAGAGAAAGGCCCATTTAGTTAGTCATTTTAAATCCAAAAGATGTGCCAATATGAAAGAGGGAGGTAATTGACATTTTTGTAGAATTGCAAAATGGTTCCGACTGTTTAAAACAAAATTGTAAAGGTATTTACTAGTGCAATAAAACTAAAATTTCTACGGAACTGCCTTACTATAGCAGTTTCTTTGTTGGAACTTGTTAAAAACATTTCAAGAAGTGTAGTAAAAAGTTTTGAATTAAATCCGTGTGGTGGACAGTTTTTGTTTAAACAATAGACTGTTCAGAAATCTGTCGCAGTTTTTCTTAAATATCTCTGGTTGTATAACCCTTATCGCAATAAAAAAGACACAAGTTATTCATAACGGAATTTCAAAGAGAACTAGATTTGTCCGAAAGTTTTTGGTAAATATGCCAAGTCGCAAAACATGAAGATATTTTAGGGAGGCCATTTTTAAACAATTGATGATAACTTGAACAATAATGCACGTATTCTAACAAAACTTTAGAACAGTATACCCCTTGTGGTGTTAAATCATCAAGCCAACTTTCAAGTTAAAATATTTACAATAACTCCTAAAAAAAAAATCGGTGTAAGTATTTACACAGAACTTCCCTCTTTATTTATACCGGGTGGACTGGTGAAAAAAATCTTAAAATTTTCAAAAGCATTTTTTTCTGAAATAGGTGAAAATTTAAAATTTGAGCAAAAAAAAATTTTTTCCACCATCTATTCTGGGTATAGTAGTAAAAAAAATTTCAAATAATTTTTCCTTTTGAATTTTCTTTTCTGAAATAGGTTTAGAATGTCATAAATCGTGGAAATTTAAAGTTTGGGCAAAAAAAGTTATTTCCGTCATATATTCTATAGTAGTAAAAAACATTTTAAAACATTTTTCTTTCACAAAATTTTCAATTTTTCTTTTTGAAAAAAATTTTTTGTGAGGTAGATTTAGAGTGACATTCTAAATCGTGGAAATTTTAAATTTGAGCAAAAAAAAATTCCCATCTTTCTACTGGTAAAAAAGTTTTGTACATTTTTTTTTTCTGAAATAGGTTTAGAATGTCATAAAACGTGGGCGTTTTAAATTTGAGCTAAAAAAAATGTCCATCATATATACTATAGTAGTAAAAAAAATTGACAAAATTTTCAATATTTTTTGTTAATTTTTTTTTTATGAAATAGATCTAGAATGTCATGAAACGTGGAAATTTTAAATTTGAGCAAAACAAAATTTCCCATCTTTCTACTGGTAAAAAAATGTTTAAAATGTTTTGAATTTTCTTTTTCTGAAATAAGTTTAGCATGTCATGAAACGAAGAAATTTTATATTTGAGAGAAAAAATTTTGTTCCATTATCTATTCGCTTTAGACGGTCCACCCTATATATTTTCCAGTGAAAGTGTAACCATTTCTTCGCTAGTAGTAGTGTAAGCTATCTACCAAATTTGACTATTATCCGTCAAGTAGTTTTTTAGATAATGCACCAATAGACAGACAGACAGACTGACGGAAAACCTATATTTTTGTAATCTACATGATCTGAAACGTGAAAATTCGAAAAATCTCGGAGGGTGATTTTTTCTCGAATACAATACTTCCCTTCGGTATGCGAGGGAAGTAACAATTGCAAAGTCGAAAATCAAATCGTCGATTGCTTAGGGGCATCAAGTTGTACATCAAAAATTTTTATTCCAGATTATAGTGGTTTTTATGTTCTTTGTTGTGGTATGAACAAAAATAAATTTAATTTTTTTTAAAACCAATTTTATTCAATTCTTTCCTTTTCTTTTTTTTTTAACAAATGAATTTTGCTCATCAATACTTTGCCCAAAAATAAAAATTATTGGTATCTATTAAAAGTAGATAGAACACGAATTATTTAAAGAAACAGTAAATATATCTACACCAATTGGGATCCTAGATAGATTTGTTTAAACAAAAGCTTTGCAACACACGCATTAAATCCAAAACTTTTTACTACACTTCTTGAAATGTTTTCAACAAATTCCAGCAAAAAATTGCTGTAGTAAGACAATCCCCTTCTGGACAACTTAGTCACTTGGATTTACTTCACTATACATAAAACTTTCCTTAGCAATTTTTATTTGGAATTATTACTTTGTAAGTTTATTTTCTTAAAGTAAAAGTATATCTGGTTTTCTTCCTGGCAATAGCGACTGTATTCCCAATATTACTTTTCCCAGGCCCGACGAGAGGTGGGGGTCGGGGGCGTTTCCACCTGGGCCCGGCGGTTTTGAGAGGGACCGGGTTTCATCTGAAGTTGAAAAGTTGAAGATTAGCATTTGTATTAGGTAAAAAATCGGTAAAGTTATTTACACAGAACTTCCCTCGTTATTTGTGCATGACAGTCACTCAAAAAAATTATTTATTACAAAGAAAACCTGATAACTTTTGGTCAAAAAAATATACATAGTGTTCATCCAACAGCAAAAGTTCAATATACTAAATAACATGTGCCAAATATGGAAGGCTTGCCCAAATACCTTTATAAATGTCCACCATGACTGAATTATTTCTTGGGATGCCATTATTCAATAAAAGTATATAATAGGATATGCCAAATATTATTGCCATCTCTCACATTTTCAATCCCACATTCACGTAATGGAGTGGAAGTATAGTGGTGATTAAAATATAGAACAAATTTTCAAAAATGTTTTCTGTCTATTCTAGTGTTAAATTTTTTTCCAAATTGGTGAAAATATGTTGCAAATTTTTTTTTCTGAAATAGGTTTAGAATGTTATGAAACGTGGAAATTTTAAATTTGAGGAAAAAAATATTTCGTCTATTCTATAATGGTGATAAATAGATTACTAAAACATGTTTTCATTTTTTTTTTCTAAAACATTTTTAAATTTGTTTTAATAAATTTGGAATGCCATGAAAACGTGGAAATTTTAAATCGGAAAAAAGAATTCCATCTGTTTGTGGTAAAATTTTTTCAAAAATTTTAAAAACATTTTTATTTTCTTTAAATAGATTTAGAACGCTATGAAACGTGGAAATTTTAAATTTTGAGAAAAAAAATAATTCATCTATTCTGGTGGTAAAAATTTTTTCAAAAATGGTAAAAAATTTTCAAATTTTTTTTTTCTTTTAAATAGGTTTAGAATGCCATGAAACGTGGAAATTTTAAATTTGAACAAAGAAAAAATTTTTTTTTAGTGGTAAAAATTTTTTCAAAAATGATTGAAAAAAAATTTCAAAAATTGTTTTTTTCTGAAATAGGTTTAGCGCGTCATAAAACGTGGAAATTTTAAATTTGAGCAAAAAAAAATTTTTTTCACTATTTATTCCGTTTAGACGGTCCACCCTGTATATTTTTCTGTGAAAATTCTACCAGTTCTTCGCTGACAGTAGGGTTAACTACCTACCAAATTTGACTGCTCTCCGTCAAGTAGTTTTTCAGTTAATGCACCAACAGACAGACAGACAGACAGACAGACTGACGGAATTGAAAAACCTATATTTTCGGAATCTACGTGTTCTGAAACGTCAGAATCCGAAAAAATCTCGGAGGGTGATTTTTTCTCGAATACAATACTTCCCTTCGGTATGCGAGGGAAGTAAAAGGTATACTTTTAAATGTTTATGAGATAAATAAGAATGTCGATGGAGGTAAATATTGAAACCTAGGAATATCACACCCCCCCCCCCCCGCTCTTTAATATTTAATAATAAATATTCACAAAAAAAAAACAATAATTAGGTACAATAATACAGTTCTATTGACACACCAATAAACAAAATGTGATTGAAATTGAGAGATGTCAAAACTATTATTCCAAAGGTAACTTTAATTGTACTTAATTTATAAGGTATAAGGGTCATTATACTCGCTAGATATCAAATGTTTTTAATTATAATCTAACCTAATAACAAAGCAATTATATGAAAAATTGTTTAAATATTTTCTTCTAAAATTTGTAAATTAAATACAGATTGTCCCACTTAAAGGACTGAAATGTTGAAGAGATTACAATTATTAAATATTGGCAAATGCCAAAATTTCGATCTAGAAAAATATTCAATTCTAGGGAACACTCCTCTCCGCTCTTCGACATTTTTGTAAAGGTAAATAGTTTATTATATGAATTCCACCTCGCGCTCTTCGAAAATTTATATTGAAGATTGGTGGGAGTCGTATGTTACTACCCCCATGCCCCGATTTTCTCTCGACAGCCCTGGTTTTGCCCGACGTTTTTTGACTTCCATGAGAACCCTCATAATTCCGGCAAGTACGTCCAACGGTCTGTATGTCACCGGCCTCCCACCTATTGAGATGTAATTTGATATTCAAACGTAAATTGATGACCCAAGAACAGAAATGAAGAGGTTATTGAAAAAAAATTGAACCTCCCGTCCATATAGCGAAAATTGATCCTCAAAAAAATATACACTTATCCCATCGAGTTGGGTGTCGTTGGATAGGTTTCCTGAAATGCAACAAGAGATATCTTGAGACCTTATAATTTTATCCCTTCTCAGTCACAAGATATTCGCTTTCAAAGTCGTTGCCAACGGGTCCCCCTCCTCTAATTTCTAAACTATCAATGAAAGAATCTGAAAAAATTCCCGAATGCAACTTATAGTTAGTACTTTGAATAAAATTTATCTTCAACATCGATGTTTCTTAGGAGGACCGTATTATATTTTTAGATAACTGTACGCAATTTTTTGTTCCGAGCAAAGCATAATTTTATTTCAAATAAAATTTGGTCATTACTGAAACCATTTTGTAATTTATAACTTTAAATAACTCTAAGATTTTTAACATATTATTTTTAACAATTTTTATTTCAGAAACTTGTTAATTGTGACAGACGTCTTGTTTGCCAAGCACATGGACACTCATTCAAATGGAAACAAAGCTTGGCACGATACATATAAATGTTCTACAACTTATACAGCTATGATGAATTTTAAGTGCGAGAACTGTAATTAAAATTTTACATAGAAAACATACTAACCAAAACATAAATAGGTATAATTATTTAAATATTGCTAATACACCAAAAATGAAACATACAATAAATGAAATTAAAGAAAGTATATGTAATATAAACTAGGCACAAATAAATGTATGTGTAAGTAAAGAATTTACGAACCTATTTGAAATCAAATGAGACCTTAGAACCACAAGTGCATTTAAGGATACAGCCTTTAATTTCGATCGAACTTTCAGGAAAAAAAATGAAAATGGCTTCTCTAATTCTACCCTGGTGTTGGTTATTAAAAAGTTATGGCATCAGAATTTATTGTTTTCGGATTTAGATTAGATTTTTGTCTTAGATTCCCGGGATCGTTGCGGTACCAAATCCCGAGACTGGAAACCCTACTTTTTGGCACCACACATACAGGGTGTCCCAATAAAAACTCCCAGGCCGGATATATTCTAAACGAATAGAGATATTTTAATTCTCTAAAAGCCAATTGGTAGAGCATAAAGAGATCTTCATTTTTGAATATAATTGTTTTTTTATGTATCAGTATATAGATGGCGCTGTGTTCTAAAGAAATGTTTCAATGGGAGAAACTTTGAAATGGGGCTTATGTGAAAGAAAAGACATTTCTAAGCAGATTATGTTCTAAAAAAAAGTACCATAAAACTAACCGTTTTCGAGATATTTGAGTCCAAATGTTGTCATTTGCCAATATTGAATAATTGTAATCTCTTCAACATTTCAGTCCTTTAAGTGGGACAATCTGTATTTAATTTACAAATTTTAGAAGAAAATATTTAAAGAACTTTTCATATTTTATGAATTAAATATATTTGAAGTAACCCTTGGAAAAAAAGAACAAAAAATATTATTTATCATATAATTCAAACATTTAAGCAATAAAAAAACAATTACGAACATAAAACAATTTTTACGAACCCTAGAAATTAGAATACCTATTTTAATAGGTGAATTATTTATTATTTATTTGCTTATAGTAATGAAACATATTGTTTCATTATTTTAATAGGTGTTCAAAATTATTGCCATTTTCATTAACACACATAGTAAACCTATTAAGTAGTTCGGATCTACAAACTTTTAATAATGCATGCCGATTAATGGCGGCAACACTAGCTTCAATTTTATTATAAAGATCTGCCATGTCTCCTATTGGTTTTTTGTACACTTCACTTTTAAAAATCCCCATAAATAAAAGTCTAACGGAGTAATATCAGGAGATCGAGCGGGCCATCTAAGTACTCCATTGGTACCAATCCATCTTGCTGGGTATGTTTGATTTAAATAATTAACAACGTTGTGATAATTATGTGGACCTGCTCCATCCTGATGAAACCACATATTATCCAACTGAGCGGGCAAATTCCTTAATAGCAGCTTGTAAATCATTTTGCAAAGATTGTAAATATCTTTCACCTGTTAAATTCTCATGGTAGAGGCATGGGCCAACATCATCAACACCAAACATTTACTCCAAAATGATTCTGGGATCTGGTATGTCTCATCCACCCAGGATTCTCTTGAGACCAGTATCGACAATTATGTGTTGTGATTACTCCATTGTTGTGGAATCGACTTTCATCACTCCACATAAGTATATCTAAAAGATTTGGATTTTCTTCTAAGAGAATTGAAAATTGCGCCAAAAAATCTAATCTCCGCTCATTGTCCCCCGGAATCAAATGATGAACTAGATGAACTTCATATGGAAAAAATTGTTTGTTTTAAGAATTTTGTGGCAGGTGGAACGTGCAATATTTGTTCCTTCCGTCAACTTGCGTACTGAAATGTTTGGGTTATTTTCTACTTGATGCAATACCAATGCAATATTTTCATCAGTTGCAGTTGTTTTTCTTCTTGTTGTTTTTGGTTTCTGAAAACCTCCATAATTTTTTAAATTAGAACACAAACTTACAAAAGTTTTCCGATCTCGTAATGGTCTGTCAGGAAAACGTATTTCATATAAACTTCATATAAACTTACAGCATTTTTACGACATTCCCCATAAATTAAAATAATATTTAATTTATCTTCATTTGTATGAGAAACCATATTTAATAATGAATATTCACAAAGAAAACAATAATTAGGTACAATAACACAGTTCTATTGACACACCAATAAACAAAATGTGATTGAAATTGAGAAATGTCAAAACTATTATTCCAAAGGTAACTTTAATTGTATTCAATTTATAAGGTATAAGGGTCATTATACTCACTAGATATCAAGTGTTTTTAATTATAATCTAACCTAATGACAAAGCAATTATATGAAAAATTGTTTAAATATTTTTTTCTAAAATTTGTAAATTAAATACAGATTGTCCCACTTAAAGGACTGAAATGTTGAAGAGATTACAATTATTAAATATTGGCAAATGCCAGCATTTGGCCTCAAATATCTCGAAAACGGTTAGTTTTATGGTATTTTTTTAAAGAACACAATCTGCTTAGAAATGCATTTTCTTTCACATAAACCCCATTTCAAAGTTTCTCCCATCGAAATATTTCTTAAGAGCACAGCGCCATCTTATATACTGATATATTAAAAACACAATTACATTCAAAAATTAAGCTTTCTTTATGCTCTACAAATTGGCTTTTACAGAATTAAAATATCTCTATTCGTTTAGAATACATCCAGCCTGGGAGTTTTTATTTGGACACACTGTATACAACGTACTTCCAGTTGATCTTATGTATTTGAATATATTAATTATTATACTCTTCGTAAATATGAAACGAAGAGTGTATTGCATTTGATCGGCCCATTTCTAAAACCGGTAATATTGTTCGAAAAAAAAAAAAAAAGAATCTTATCACTGTGTTGGTGATGGAATTCTGAACAACTTTAAAAATATCCATCCCTCTGTCTGTATGCCTGTCAGTTTGTCCGTCTGTCTGTCTGTAAATTAGTGTTAGCTAGAGGTAGGACACTACTGTTTTTAAATCAAATCGATTGATAACTAAATAAGTTATTCATTATTTAAATATTTAAAAAAAATTGTTTTTTTGTGTTTTGTTATTAATCAAAAAATGTCTAAAACTAATGTTATTTACAAAAATACTGCGAACAGTATCCTATAGAATGTGCAACAATTATATAAAAACTGCAGAAAATCGGCGAAGAGTATAACGGTTAGCTTGTTTAAACTTGTATATGATTTTTAATATCTATATTTATTCTTAAACTTATGTTTCCGTATGTAGGTATGCATATGTTTCAAAGTTGCTAGGTTTACGTTTAAATCTATTTAAATGTTATGAGGTACAGATCCTTCTGCACCTAATAGCTTTTGCGTTTTGTTTGTACTTCTATGACAGTTAATAGTTCCTATTCAATTCTATATCAAACTGTGTCTTAAAATAGATTTCACAAATTCTGTTTATTTCAGGACAAAGTTTCTATATGACAGATCAAGGCCGCTTTGGTTGTCATAAGTGTACTAGCTCATTCAGAAGCAAAGGAAATTTAGTCAGGCATGTCAAATTCGAATGCTACAGTGCTACAAATGAAAAACGATTTGGGTGCGACACTTGCGACAAACTTTTTAAACGGAAATCTCATCTACACGCTCACTTAATGTCAAAAATGCATTCGTCGAAGAATAGTTGGTTTTCATAGCGACAGAAGTGGCTCACCAAGTATTTTAGTTTCAGCTGTAAATTTGCTTTATATAGTGGGGGAGGTTTTAACGATTCGCAGAATATATTTTTTAAATACAGTTTTAAAATAAATAGCATGAAACCGAATTCCTGTATCTCTGTAACTTTTCCCAAACAAAAATTAAACTCAAACACCACGAAAACGGTGCTCTAAACTTTCAAGTCATAAAACATCCACGGAAAAGCCCTATCTAATTCCTTTCTAGTGTTGGTTATTAAATGGCTATATAAGCGAGTCTGCCTGGGGTAAAAAAGAGGTGATTTTACAAATATTGTATACCATTTGAGTTAACAACGGATTCCTATAGGAAAAATTCCGCTGAACAAGATTTTCTTATGAAAAATTTTCCTAAACCGCGAGCTTCATGGTCAAATGATTGTTTAAACTATTTTTTTTCGTTTTTATTTAATAAAATAAAAACGGTTTGACGGATCCGAAAAAATCTTGATTCAATCGAAAGGTATTTGCAATATGCGTCGTTTGGCGTTAGGCTCAACTCATTTTGTCAACCCGTTCATTTGTTATAGCCAAAATAAATTTCATAATTAACAAATTGATTGCGCCGAAACTAATGAGGTCACGATGTTGTTTTGTTCATGCCTTTTATACCAAAGAATATACCATTTTTTTTGCCCGATATCTTCAATACTTTTTGATTGTTTAAACAATTGGCATAATTTCTTAATTTGCAAATAATTTTTTTTTCGAAAAATTTGATCGACTTCAAACCAACTTTAAACGATAAATATTGATGTCGGGCATAACCCCCATAGAAGTCTGCACGAATGCAACTTTTTGCTTTTGTTTATTTAAAGTTTAAATTAATTTTGCAAATTACCGAATGGAATATCTCGGCTCTGGGTAAGCGTATCGAAATTGGGTTTTGTGCAGATGAAAGTGCTTGCAAAAAGGAAAGTTTTGAGACCAGAAAGGCTTTGATCGGATAACCGGAACCGGAAATAAAAGTGACATTGCGTGAGATGCTCTAATTTGTTTATTAACAACTTTTTGGACAGGAGGTTCGGTGCAAATGAAACCGAAAAAGTTTTTCCCTCAGCCACAAAAAGTTCTACAAAAAATATTCAATCCCTGAAGAGTTTTACGCGTTTCTGACGCTTAAAAAATCTCTCCCGCAACGTGAAAATAGTAAGTTTTGACGCGCAATGGGGTGGCGGGTTCGATCCTCGGTGTGGGTAAATTTTATTTGTTGTCAAATTCACTTTTTTTTTTCGTGCAATAAAATATTTCCTATAATAATAGTATATTATTCAACGAGCATATAATAGCCATTATATGCGAGTAGAATACTATACTTTGTCCACGACTATTAAATATTTAATATTTATTTAATTCATTTTCATTTCATTTCTCCAATTTAAGTAAGATTCATACGCCATCATATATAAATTTTCCGATTTTTCGGGCTACGAGTTTAATGAGGCGATTTTTGCAGCTTCCTTTATCTCGGGCTGTGTCAAAGAAATCTCGTTTTCAGTATCAGTATCAATTTATTTAATTCTATTACACTTTTCAATACTTGTAATATGTAAAATTATTGTGAATAACGTTGGCGTTGAAATCGCACAAATTTTGAAGTTTCAAATCAATTACAGAATTATGCTTTGACACATTGTCATAGCTTACTAAAAAAAATAGTTTGTGGGCACGTCGGTAAATGGTTCCAAAGACAATGTTGGGGATTGCCGCGTGTTGCTAATAGATGATGCTTTGAAAAAAAACTTACTAATGTAGTTTTTGAGTGTTAATTAAAGTACCTCTTCGACACCTATCATTTTAGTGCTTCCTAGAAAACTTACAGAGACAACACTTGTCTTTTGGTTGCTGCAATTTTGACATTTTAAATTTTTAGTAAAAAGTCACTAATGTCATTTCTTATGAACAAGTGACTGTTCTCATTATTCACTGCAATCAGTGAATAATGAAATCATTATTCACTGCAGGAAATAATGGATAGCTTTATCATTGAGGAAAAACATACATAATGAGTACATTATTTAATAGTCGTGGACAAAATAATTTTTAAGTTGTAAAAAACGCTCTAAATAATTATTATACTCTTCGCAAATACAAAACGAAGAGGATGTTGCATTCGATCATCACATTTCTAAAACCGGTAATATTGCTCGTAGAGAAAAAATTTTCACTGTATTGATGATCGAATTCAGAACGACTTTCAAAATATCCGTCCGTCTGTCTGTCCTTCCGTCACGTTTCTTGTAAGCACGATAACTTAAGAACGAAAAGTCCGATAGTATTGAAATTTGGACAGCAAGATAGTGTTAGCTAGAGGAAAAACCCTATTGGTTTTAAAAGTCGATCAATAAATAAAAAAGTTATACATTTTTGAAATAAAAAAAAATCGTTTTGTAATTAAATAAAAAAATGTTTGAAAGTAATATCACTTACAAAAAAAACTGCAAAGAGTATCCTATAGAATGTGCAACAATTATATAACAAGTTTAGTAAGTCGGTGAAGAGTATAATGGTTAGCTTACTTATTCTTGAGAACTTCATTAAATCCGTAACTCTCGAGCTGATGCTGTACACCTGCTTTGTATATACATTTCTTACAGTCGAAATCATGGAACGGTGGAATACTCTAATAGTTATTAGCGTTAATAGTTATTAATTGTAAATATTTGTAATTAAAACAATAAAATAATAATGCCATTAAAATAGTTAAATCTTTTGATTATTTCTCTTTACAAATAACAAAGTGTGTGCTTTGTTCATGAGACGTGAACTTTCTTCATTACAAGAAAAAAGTGGAAAAAAAATTGTTTCTTTTTTACTTTTGGTCTTTTTTCGACAGGCACCCCCTTCAAATAAAGTAAAACAAGCCGTCTCTTTCACAAAAAGCAGTAAAAAAAAACAAAAATTACCGACAAACCCTCGTTGGACAAGAACAATCATATGTTTGTTGCAAGATAGACATTTATTTAATGAAAATTGCAAAAAAAATTATTTACGTCGTTTTTAAAAATTTCTCAGAAAGTAAAGATATTTATTATCATAAAAAATTCTTGGTTACATGAAAAAAAAGCAAATTTGACGAAAAAAAATTTTGCCCACATCGGGGATCGAACCCGCCACCACATTGCGCGTCAAATCTTAGAACTCTATTACACTAGGCCACCGGTGGCGCCACCAAGCTGAGACACTGGTGGTTTAGTACATCGCGGGGCATTTAAGTAAATATGTCCTATTACACTAGGGTAACTGGTGGCTCCACCGAAAATTGGAGACGTGCTGGTGGACAGCCCTGGCAACCGCTCGGGCAATTTTGGTGGCGTAATTGCATAGCGAGATATTGTATTATATATAACCTAGTGTAATAGAGCTCTAAGAGCTCTATTACACTAGGCCACCTGTGGCGCCACCACGCTGAGACACTGGTGGCGCAACTGGTGGAGCTGTGAAAAAGGGCATCGACACCGGTGATGCAACCTAAAATATTCAGTGCATTTTTAACCATGTCGTGGTACGAGAGTGTGCTTCTTCTAGAAAACTGCATGTACATTCAATGCTAGCACTAAGAGAAGAAAAGAGCCTTTATTATACTTTGTTTAAAGAGCTTTGTGCAGATAATAACAAATTTTTTAATTACTTTCGTATGTAAAAACCCTCATTTTACGAACTTTTCACTTTTCACTATTACCTTCATCCGACATTATTAAACTTAAACTGTCAATATATCAGTTGCAAATGATGTTGGTGGAGCATAACTGGTGTCTAAGTGTAATAGGTTACATATAAAACAATGCCTCGCTATGCAATCACGCCACCACAAGTTGCCCGAGCGGTTGCCAGGGCTGTCCACCAGCACGTCTCCAATTTTCGGTGGAGCCACCAGTTACCCTAGTGTAATAGGACATATTTACTTAAATGCCCCGCGATGTACTAAACCACCAGTGTCTCAGCTTGGTGGCGCCACCGGTGGCCTAGTGTAATAGAGCTCTTACACTTAGACACCAGTGTTGCTCTACCAACATCATTTGCAACTGATATATTAACAGTTTAAGTTTAATAATGTCGGATGAAGCTAATAGTTAAAAGTGAATAATGAAAGTTCGTAAAATGAGGGTTTTGATATACGAAAGTAATTAAAAATTTTTTTATCATCTGCACAAACTTCTTTAAACAAAGTATAATAAAGGCATTTTTCTTCTCTTAGTGCCAGCATTGGATGTACATGCAGTTTTCTATATCTGCATCTTTTCTTTCTTTTTTTAATAAGACGAGAAGAAGCACACTCTCGTACCACGACATGGTTAAAAATGCACTGAATATTTTAGGTTGCATTACCGGTGGCGATGCTCTTTTTCACAGCTCCACCAGTTGCGCCACCAGTGTCTCAGCTTGGTGGCGGCACAGGTGGCCTAGTGTAATAGAGCTCTTACCATTTTCACGTTGCGGAAGAGATTTTGTTAAGGGTCAAAAACGCGTATAACTCTTCACGGATTGAATATTTTTTGTAGAACTTTTTGTGGTTGATGGAAAAACTTGTTAGCTTTCATTTGTTGCGAATTTCCTGCCCAAAAAGTTGTTAATAAACAATTTATCAATTATCAAGGTCTTTCTGGTCTCAAAATTTTCCTTCTTGCAAGCACTTTCATCTGCACAGAACCCCATTTCGATACGCTTACCCAGAGCCGAAATATTCCATTTGGTAATTTGCAAAACTAATTTAAACTTTAAATAAACAACAGCAAAAAGTTGCATTCGTGCAGACTTCTATGGGGGTTATGCCCGACATCAATATTTATCGTTTAAAGTTGGTTTGAAATCGATCAAACTATCTAAAAAAAAGTTATTTGCGAATTAACAAATTATGTCAATTGTTTAAACAATTAAAAACTATTGAAGGTATCGGGCCAAAAAAAATATGGTACATTCATTGGTATAAGAGGTATATATTTTGAAAAAAACAATATCCTGAGCTCGCAATTTCAATCAATTTGTTAATTATGAAATTTATTGTGACTATTAACAAATGAAAGGTTTGACAAAATGAGTTGTGCCTGGCGCCAAACGACGCGTATTGAAAATATCTTTCGATTGAATTAAGATTTTTTTCGGATCCGTCCAACCGTTTTCATTTTATTAAATAGAAACGAAAAAAATATTTGTTTAAACAATTATTGGACCATGAAGCTCGCGGTTTAGGAAATTTTTTCATAAGAAAACCTTGTTCAGCGGAATTTTTCCTATAAGAATCCGTGGCTAACTCAAATGGTATAGAAAATTTTTGGGAAACATCCCAGACGGACTCGCCTATCATGGCATCCGAATATTATTTTAGGATTTAGATCAGATTTTTGTAGTAGAATTCTGGGACGATCCCGGTACCAACAACCACGATTGGAAATTGGCACCACAGATATACAGTGTACTTTCAGTTGATCTTATGTATTTTAATGTATTAATTGTTATGCTCTTCGTCAATACAAAATAAAGGGTATATTGCGATTGATCGGCACACTTTTAAAACCTGTGATATCACTCGTAGAGGGGAAAATTTCATATCACTGTGTTGGTGGTGGAATTCTGAACAACTTTCAAAATATGCGTCCGTCTGTCTGTCTGTCTGTGTGTCTGTCTCACAGTGGTCATTTTTCAAGTTCTAGGGGGACAAAAGAGGATAACATTGAAATATTTTAAGACACTAAAGGGGTGTTTTTTTTTTCCTTCTTCAATTCTTTGGGAATTTCACTGCCACATGTATGTTTTCTTTCTAAGCGGTGCTAGGGGAATCTACAAAATATATCACAATTAACCAGTATGTTACTGGTAAAAAACCTCTACGCCCGTGACGTTTACGTCAAAGGATCAGTTAAAGGTTGGTTTTGATAAATAAACAACACAAATAAGTATAAAAACTTGAAATTAAATATTTCGCCGACGTTTCGGAAATCTAATCTGTTTCCTTTCTCAAGGCTTTTTTTGAAAAATCTTTTTTGCTGTGTATGACAAATACACAGCTCTAAGAATGTTTGTCATATTCAATATCCATAGATACTTACTATTTACATAGAACTGTTGATATAGTTAACAGTTTTTTAGTTTCTATACAATGTTAAGTTTGTGAAGTTCTTCTTTTAACATTGGCAGCCAAGTTGTACAGACATCTACGGAACAATTCGACACGCAATTATCCTCATTCAATAATATTATCGCGGATTCTTTTATTTTTCTTTTTTTGCTATCTGCCTCTTTTGTTAAAATTTTTTTTACCAGTAACATACTGGTTAATTGTGATATATTTTGTAGATTCCCCTAGCACCGCTTAGAAAGAAAACATACATGTGGCAGTGAAATTCCCAAAGAATTGAAGAAGGAAAAAAATTAAGATAATGCCACAAATAACATTTAGACAATACTAAAGGGGTGGTTTTTGAGGGGTTCAAAAAATGTATTATTTAGTTTTAAAACTTTTTTTAGGTATGATAATATTTTATCCGTGAATACACCAAAAATAGTACAAAAATTCTGAAGACCAAGGGGATGGTTTTTATGGGGGTTGAAAATTAAATCTTTTTTTTAATTACTTAACTCTGAATACGATTTGTGAATTTGCGAAAAAAATATAAAGTAAATATGGTGAAAGGGGTGGTTCTTGAAGGGGTGCAGCGGACAATGTTATATTCCTAGGAGGACGAAATTATTTCAATTATCTGTTGTCTGTTTCTGGTCCAAAATGGTTAACTTTACAATTTTAAGTTGTTTTTGAAATAATATTCAAATATGTTGCAACTTGTATTTAAAATTAATTGCTCTACATACAAATATGTATCAGCGGTAATAAAAATAAAAGTAAGCAAGCAAAAATCACTATCTCTATCATCACAAACAATTTTCTTGGCAGGATGACGGATGATTTAGAAGTTGATGGTTATTTAGGCGATCCTCTATCAACTCTTCCAGTTTAATAAAATTAATTTCCCCATCCAACCACGAATCATTAGTCTTGAAACCCTTGACCTTACTGCTCCAACTTTTTCGCCATCTTTCAGAAATTTGATATCCACTTTTTTAAATTTTGTCCATTATTACCTATTCTAAAGTTTCTCTAGAATGTTGCAATCCAAACGATTCAGGACTTACAGGTACATCCTATTATTTACCATAAGCAACTAAAAAGTAAAACCATGATTAGAGAGGCAGATGTGTGCACCTTTTTTTCCATAAAACTATAAAATAGTAATAGGTAATTATAGTTCTTAAAACGACAAAACATGAATCAACTTGAATAAAACTATACAGCTATAAGAACTTGTAGATATTCAGAAAATTTCAATTCTCGTTTGGTTAAAAATGTCACCTCTATAAAAAGTAGTAAAAGCTAAATGTTGCTGATTTTGTTTAAGAATAAAAAACTACATACCTTGTTGTACATTCTCCATGAGAATAACTTTTAAAACACCTTTACTCAACAATGTCTAATCATAAAATGAATTTTACCTGGCCTGCACCAGTCCGTAATCCCTTATACACCGGTCATCATAAAAATAAGACGGTAACATTATCAGAACTTAGTTTAGGGTATTTATTACTAAGATGTGTTCATAAATTTTGTATCGGAATGGGTTTGAAATTTGGATTATGTCCGCCTAACCTTATTTTAAATTTTCATTTATATTTCATATTTGTATTTGTCTCTTGTTGGGCTTAAGTATATTTTAAAGCGGAGCTATAAAAGCTCGTATAATACATATATTTGCAGATGACCAGATCTGAAGCATTAAGTAAAACAGTAGTTAATTTTTGTCATTTTAACATACGTTCATTATGTACTAATTTTGATACTTTTTCAGAGTTCGTAACGGCTGAATTTGTGGGTTTATCTGAGACTTGGTTAAATAGTTCTATATCTAGTATTGCCGTGAATATTCCTGGGTATAATTTGGTTAGAAAAGATCGAGATAATAGAGGAGGTGGAGTGGCCATTTACATTAGTGATTTGTATAAATTTAAAGTTTTAGATATTCCGCCCGCTACGAGTTCATTAGAGCAAATTTGGATTAGCTTAAAAATTCAAGGAAAGCGTGTGTGTATGGGATCCTTGTATAGGCCTCCAAATGAAAACTTAAACTATTGTATCAATGATCTGGAGAACGCTCTAACTACACTTATACCTAACTTTGATTATGTGCTATTTGGAAGTGACTTCAATGTAAATTTACTTTGTAACAATAATGGGCAAACTGTTTTACAAAATTTTCTAAATAAATATAGTCTGTACCAAATTATTAAGGAGCCCACTCGTATCACTGATAACAGTCAAACTCTTATTGACATTTTGGTTACCTCATCTTCAGATCTTATCCAAGATCATGAAGTTATTAAAATGGATGGTGTGTCGGACCATTGTTTTGTGAAATGCAATTTAAATCTCAAGAAGCCAATTGTAACATTAAAATATAGGACATATCGGGATTACAGAAACTTTAACTATGATGGTTTTTTTAACCGATCTTTATAGGCTAGACTGGGATGTGTTATATACATTAAACAATGTAGAGGACATGGTATATTTTTTTAACAACAATGTAACTGCACTTTTTGATAAACATGCACCTTATAGAACAGCTCGCTTCTCGAAACCTCCTGCGCCTTGGATTACCGACAATGTTAAATTTATGATGCGTCTTAGAGATAAAGCACTTTCTAAATATAAAAAAAATAAAACTGGGCATCTTAGGATGAATATAAACAACTCAGAAATTTTGTTACAATGTCCGTGAGGAATGAAAAAAGGGCTTATTTAAATCATCAATTTAAAGTCAATCCTAAAGGTTTTTGGCGTACTCTAAAGTGGCTAAATATTAATTCTACACCTATAAGTCACCCTGAACTAGTGGGCAATCCGGACGAATTCAAGAAATATTTTTCTGATAGTATTCCATCTACTGACCTCGACCATAACAACAATGAGTTCTTTGAATATTACAATAAAAATATATTTCCTAATATTACTAATGAATTTAGTTTTTCTGTAGTTAATGAAGGGAAGGTGGAAAAAATAATTTCCGAAATTCGATCTAACTCAAAAGGAGTTGATGGAATTGATATTTAAATGATTTCTTTTCTTATTCCATATCTTACTCCTCATATTACATTTATTTTAAATGCATGTATATTGGCAAATGAATTTCCATCACGGTGGAAATGTGCTAATATCATTTCTATTGCTAAAATTAATAATCCAAGTCAATTGTCTCATTTTAGGCCTATAAGTATTTTACCCGTTCTTTCAAAAATATTAGAAAAAATTATGTATGAACAGTTAAGCTTACATTTCTCTAAAAATAATATTATACCAATTAATCAATCAGGTTTTCGGGCTCAACATAGTACTGCTACTGCATTGTTGCAGGTTAGTGATGACGTAGTGAGGGCTTGTGATGAAGGTAAGATACATGTCTTGTTCTGCTTGATTATAGTAAGGCCTTCGATACTCTTGACCATGTTATTCTATGTGCAAAGCTTAAGTATTTTGGACTAAGCAACTCTTCTTTGAATTTCATTTATAACTATTTAATGAACAGACAACAAAGAGTAATACTGGGCAATGTAACTTCAGATTTTTCTATTTTAACAAAACGTGTGCCACAAGGAAGTGTACTGGGTCCATTGTTGTTCTCAGTTTACACTGCATATTTTAGTAATCACTTAAAATATTCAGTTGCACACCAGTATGCAGATGACATGCAAATCTACCATTCTTTTAAATTTGAAAATGTGGAGTCAGCCAAAAAATATATTAACGAGGATTTGGATCAGATTTCCAAAATCTCAAACTCTCACGGCCTTAAACTAAACGAATCTAAAACTCAAATGATAATTTTTGGTAAAAATAAGTATGATATTATGAGTAGTGATAACTTTAATATACATATAAATAACGTCAATTTAAATTTTACCAGTGTTTGCAAAAATTTAGGAGTAATTTTTGATAATAATCTGCGCTTTGAATATCATGTATCGAACGTTCGTCAAAGAAGTTATGTGAAACTACGTACTCTTTATATATTCGAGGAATTTCTTTCTGTGAACGTAAAACTGAAATTGTGTGATTCCCTCGTCTTGTCATTGCCTGCATATTGTGATGTTGTTTATTGGCCAGCTTTACTCTGTAAGGATAAGCAGAGCCTGCAGAAGCTTCAGAATAGTTGTATTAGATTTTGCTATGCACTTAGACTCTTTGATCATGTTTCATCCTATTACCGTGAAGCTGAGTGGTTTAAATTGGAGCAGCGGTTTTTTATGCACTTATGCACATTAGTATATAAAATAAATCAGTCAAAGCAACCGACTTATCTCTATAATAAACTCGTCAAAGGATCCGACATTCATCCAAGAAGCACACGTCACAAGAGCCTATATAATGTTCCCAGGCACAACACTGCCTTGTTTCTCCGTTCATTTAGTTACAACGCCGTCAAGGCCTTCAATTCTCTGCCTCCTGTCACAAAATCATGCTCAACCGTTGCGACCTTTAAAAATTATCTAAAAGAATTCGTAATTAGTTCTAACACTTTATAATTTTGTGTACTTGTTCAACTTTGTAGATGTTATTCCTTAGCGTTAATGTTAACTTTTAGTTTTTTAGTGGGTGGTTAGGTGAGTAGCTATGCTAGATCTCGCCACCCTTGTTAAGCATTTTCTAATGTATTCTGTACAGAATTAAATAAATAAAGACATATTATTATTATTATTATTATTATTATTATTATTATTATTATTATTATTATTAATAAAAATGACCACAGTGCGTCTGTCCATCCATCATGTTGCTTGTAAGCACGATAACTGAAGGACGAAAAGTCCGATTGTATTGAAATTTGGACAATAAGTTAGTGTTAGCAAATGGAAGAGCGCTGTTGTTTTTGAATGAAATCGATTAATAAATAAAAAGTTATGAATTATTTAAATCTAAAAAAAACTAATTATATCTGAACCCAATATTATTTACAAAAAATCTGCGAAGAGTATCCTGCAGAATGTGCAGCAACTATATAAAAAGTGCGGTGGATCGGCGAAGAGTATAATGGTTAGCTTGCTTAAACTTGTATATGGTTTTCTAACATCTATTGTTATTTTTAACTTGTTTTCGTATGTATGCATATATTTCAAAGTTGCTAAGTTTACGTTTATATGTCAGATCCTCCTGTACCCTATAACTTTTGCGCTTTGTTTGTACCTTTAAGACAGTAAATAGTTTCTATCCTATTCTGATACCAAACTGTGCCTTAAAATAGGTTTCACAATTTCTGTTTATTTTAGGACAAGGTTTCTATATGACAGCTCAAGGTCGCTTTGGCTGCAGTGTGTGTAGGACCTCATTCAAAAGGAAAGGGGATTTAGTCAGGCATGTCAGATTCGAATGCTACAGTGCTACAACTGAAAAGCGATTTGGGTGCGACACTTGCAACAAACGCTTTAAACGGAAATCTCATCTATGCACTCACCTAAAGTCAAAAAAGCATTCGACGAGGAATAGTTGGTTTTCATAGCGGCAGAAGCGGTTCACCAAATATTTTAGTTTCAGCTGTAAATTTGCTTTATATAGTCGGGAGCTGAGTGGCTCTTCCGGTACGATTTATTCTCTCAGATATTTTTATTGTTTTATGAATGACGACGATTCACAGACTTTTAATACACTTTTCATTTGAAAATAAATAGCAAAAAACCGAATTCCTTTACTTTATTACTGTTCCCAAACATAAATTAAACTCAAATAACATGAAAATGGTGTCCAAGGTGGAAGTCTCCCTTAATTTCGAGCGAACTGTCAAGTAACAAAACATCCATTGAAAACGCCGTCTAATTTGTAACGTGCCGTTTTTATAAATCACGCATTTATATTCTGGCATCATTTGGATTCTAAATCCAGCGGTTAGCATGACAAATGTACAACCAATAGTGAGCGAGCCTAAAACTAGAGAAAGGGAGACACCACACATCTTTACGCGGGATTAGTTCAGTTGACCCTGGACAAACACACAAAGCGACTCGTAGCTAATTACTTCGATGAATTCAGGCGAGGTTGTTAAATTCGATACGTCACTAACTTGTGCAGTGTGTAGAAGTATTTAGTGCTTTAAAATTAGAAGTTACTATTCTACAGCTAAAAGTAGTGTGCAAGTACCTATTTCGTACTGATTACTGGTAGTAAAGCCTAAGTATTTCACACTTTTGGTTAAAATAAAATTGTGCGAATATGTGTGCATAGTAAAATCGGGTATATAATTGAACAGTACTCGATAGTATTTTGTAGAACTGAAATCATGAGGTAGAAACGTTGAACTTCACTCAAACCTGTTTGAGTGTCAATGTAAAATTGGCTGATGCAGTAATTATATTAAAAAAATATAATTACAAGTTTGTACCTTAATTTAATTAAAATTCAATGCATTGGGTGAGCGTACATGCTTCGTAACATTGTGAGTGGTTGCGCAGCTTTCCCAAGGCAAGAGGGTCACGCCATTTTTGGTATTACGTCATCTGCAATTATTTGGTGATACAGAATTTTCATATTTAGTGATAACTTTTTTTGGTTGTTCGTTAACAGACCACAGTGGTATCGCGCGATAATGGCACGGGTTATTTAATTCAAAAGGGCTTTTACATTATGTATGGCCTTTTAAATAACTAATGTGTCGAATGTCATTTGTGCATTTAGTATAAACGCTCAAGTTTTGAAGTGTTCAGCCCAGTAGGTTTGTAGTTAAGATTTGCCTACATTTTCATTTCATGTTTACCCACAGGGGAGA
The DNA here is from genome assembly GCA_963583905.1 of Stenurella melanura. Classification (NCBI taxonomy): domain Eukaryota; kingdom Metazoa; phylum Arthropoda; class Insecta; order Coleoptera; family Cerambycidae; genus Stenurella; species Stenurella melanura. Next base: position 8,707,282 of record OY757309.1, read on the forward strand.
TTGTGGGGTTTACAATTTGTCTGCCCTATTTTCATGTTAAGGGCAGTTAGTATATTGCTTCTTCATTCAGATTTATGAACCATAAGCATTGTTAGGCGTGAGGTTTTCATGAGTTGCGAATTAGGTAGTGGAAATACTACCATTACGTTGTATTATTTTAGTTTATTTGTTGATAATCAATTAAAACTGATTTCATTGTGTTTAGTTGGTTTCCATATGTTTATTGTAGTAAATGTGTTTATCCGAATTAACTTCTGTAGTTTGTAAAGAACTTACTGTTAACATATTGTTATTGTTACAGTTTCCTATTTTAATTCTTTCACAAGTTCTATTTCATTAATTTTAATCGTTTTCCCTGGTCTTTCGGTGAACTTAATAAAATAGAGGTGGCGCCGTTTTACCTCTTGTGCTTCTTTAAATATTTTAAAGTTATGTAAAGATATAATAAGCCTGTGGTGATAATCAACTGTGTTATATTCTGATTTAATACTACTCACCCTTTGAGGTAGGTTTCAATGCTCGGCTTTATGAATTTAGAATATGATATATAACAAAACAAAATAGGTTATAAATTCCGTCCTGATGTTGGTTACTAAATAGTTATAGCATCCAAATATCATTTTAGGATTTAGATTAGATTTTTGTAGTAGAATTCTGGGATGGTCCGGGTACCAAAACCCAGGACTAGAAATCGGCACCAAACATGTACAATGTACACATTATGTATGTGTTTCCTCAGGGATAATGATATCCATTAATCAGTGAAGTGAATAATGATTTTGTTATTCACTAGTAACAGTCAGTTATTTATAAAGAAATCATGTTAATGACTTTTTAGTAAAAATTTAAAATTACTAAATTGCAGCAACCAAAAGACAAGTCTTGTCTCTAAGTTTTCTATGAAGCACTCAAATGATACTAATGGTAAGTTTAAATGTGAGAGTTTACTGTATCTAAAACTTTTGCGTTATGTTTGTACTTTTAAGATAGTAAATAGTCTATATTCTATTCTATCTGTATCTCAAAAAATGGTTTTACAAATTTTGTTTATTTCAGGACCACGCCCAACACATTACTATTTGACAGATGAAGGCCGCTTTATCTGTAATGTGTGTTCGACCACATTCAAAAGGAAACCGGATTTCGTAAGGCATATCAAATTTGAATGCTACAGTGCTACAGGCGAAAAGCGATATGGGTGCGACACTTGCGACAAACGTTTTAAACGGAGATCTCATCTGCTTGCTCACCTAAAGACAAAAATGCATTCGTCGAAAAACAAATTGTTTTCATAGGGACAGAAGGGGCTTATAAGTATTTGTTTTACCTGAAAATTTGCTGTATATAGTACGGGAGCTGGGTGGCTTTTCGGAACACCATAGTTTTGTGTTCTATCTCAGATATTTTTATAGTTTCATGAATGATGACAATTCACAGAATCGTCTTCTGGCGAGGCACCTATTGTTAAGTACATGAGGTGGACGAGTGGAGAAAATTATTCCCAGACAGAAACTACTGTCTGTTAATTAATCAGAAAGAAAAATGTTTTCGAATTTAGGAAGCATTCACAGAAAACGAGAAAACATTCACTAGGCAATAAAATAGACTTCTATTTTGAATCATTGGTTGATAGATAATGACGACGTAACTATGGAAACTGCAGTCACAACTACCACATACTAACAGCTTCGTTGATCAATTTTATATAATTATTATTTTTTTTAATTCTAAAATCATCGTTATAATTACTTTCTTGTTTTTTAAACATAAATATATGATCCATTAACAGTAATATAACTTTCCTAGAAAGTTATGGTTGTAAACAGAAGTAACACATGCTCTTAACTGTAGAGGTTGGTATTTTACAACGCCAAGCTGAATTTCTGCCACATCTCAGATATATTTATCATTATTAAAAGGTCATTCTTATTTTTAATTATTTAGTATAATTTTCCTAGAAAAGAAATATGCATCTAAACACTAAATTCCCAACAGGTAAATTTTTATACACATTCATAAACAAGAAAATGTATGATTTTAAGCGAAAAAGACGTTTATCTTGAACGATGGCCAAACTGACGGGCTCCAGAGGCGCGGTTAGGCCTAGGCGCACTAGGCGCGCGCCTAGGGCCCCACTTTTCCAGGGGCCCCCATTTCCCGATTCATTGAGGTAAAAAAGCGGTGTAAAAATTTTATTTCTTTGTTATGTCGTTATTTATTTTCGTTTTTCCGATAGCAATAATGATAATTAAAACTATGATGAAATACATTTCTTCCCTTTTCCATATCATCCTCATCAGATCTCAATTGCAACAAAAATAACAAAATAAGAATGGTTCATGCGAGTATGTGTTCACGAACATTTGTCGTTTATTTAGATTTTATATCATTTGAATTTGAAATCATTTTATAGTTCTTCCTTTCGATTTCAATTTTTTTCATATTTCAATGTAGGAGTCTATAGGAATTTATTGTTTGTGTTTATCGTGTTTAAATATTCTTGAATATTCATTTTTTAAATCTTTATTCACTGCATCACACTGAAAACAATATGCTCGTAATATTAATGAATCGGTTCATCGACTGAAAAGTGATGAATCCGTTTATTAATATAATGTACGTTTATATAGTAACAATAAATGTGTACATTGTCTTGATGAACATATACATTATATCAATAAACAGATTCATAAATTCTCAATGAACTTTCATTCATTGATTTCTCGAACATATTTTTTTCAGTGTATTAAAAAAAGATGCAATCGATTAATAGACCAATTTGGCAATTCCTCAGACGTTACTATTTAAGTTTCTGCAGTCGGCACGTGCCAGATGACGAATCAGCTTTTCGGTATATTTCACATTAATGAAAATAAATCTACTGATAATGATGATGCGAAAATTCAAGAACCTGAGACGGAAAAATCTAGAAAACCCGATAAAATAACTGAGAAAATTTTGATTTTGAAACCAGTGATGAGGACTGCGAAAAGGAAGAACCATTAGGAAACGATTCTAGTGAATCTGGCGATGATGAACAAATAGAAAAAAAATCTGAAAATAAAGAGAATTTGGAAAAAGAGTATGACGATGCAAAACAAGCTAATAATCAATGCACTACAATAATCAATGCATTAGTATCAACCTATAGATGCGACATAGATTCCGAGCTATCTCCAGATAAATTGCATAAATTTTTGATATATGTCGGCTTAAGTCGCCTGCTGAAATGTATAAAGGGCCCCGCAGTTTTTTATAGTAAAAATGTGTTTCAGTCGATAGTTCTGAAACTTGGGGAAAATGTTGTCCTGGGCCCCCTGATTAAAATCCATTTTGACCACCAGTTCGACCGAATTCGATTTTTTTATTTAGAGACGATTGAAACTGTGAACATGTGCGAAGGTCTGCTTAAATGTTCCATAACAATTCTGAAAATATTCATACCATTTTTTGGAGCAAGATAAACATCATTTGTTTCTTGGTGGTTTTTTTTTTCAAAATGCTTCCTTCTATCGGAAAAAAATAACAAAGAGAAAAAATCTTTTTTTGCAATTTTTTACGGGAAAAGGAAGCACTTTGAAGAAAAAGTTGAAGGGGCATAAGCTGATTATTTTTACCTAATGAACGCGCTTGATGAATATTTTGGGATCTTTAGTAGAAAAAAATAAAATTTTAGGGAAATTCTTGGTCGAAATTATTTTTGTCTAAGAAATTCTGAAAACCGGTAGGCGTGTTCTTTGAACAAAAATAAGCATCTTTTGCCTCTTGGTGTTTATCTTCTAAGTGCTTCCTTTTCCCGTAAAAAAATTACAAAAAATATTTTTGTTTGTTTGTTATTTTTTTCCGGGAGAAGGAAGCACTTTAAAAAAATATGCCAAGAGTCAAAAGATGCTTATTTTTATTCAAGAAATGAGCATGAATATTTTCAGAATTTTTATGGAACATTTACCCAGACCTTCCAAGATGTTCACAGTTTCAGTCGCCTCTAGATAAAAAAATCGAATTCGGTCGGACTGGTGGTCAGAGAGAACTTTAATCAGGGGGTCCAGGAGAATGTTTTCCCCAAGTTTCAGAACAATCGAATGAAACCTATTCTTACTATAAAAAACTGCGGAGTCCTTTATTCTCAATGTGTTGCAGGCGACATTTTTTAATGTTGAAACCCTTTTGTGTATTTACTTGACCATTCCGGTCAGTAATCCCTCATGTAAATGCACTTTTTCGGCGCTCAAAAGAATTAATAACTACCTACGAAGTACTTCGGGGCAACAGCGACTTCAAAATTTGTCTCTTCTGTATACTGTATCAGAGGAAACACAAAACTGTGATATCAAACGTTCAAATTGACAAGTTTGCTAACATATAAAGCCGGAAAAAATAATATGATAATATGTATTTGTAAAAATATACTTGCCTTCAAATCTTTAGATCTAATACTTTTTAAATCGAGGGGCCCTCAAATCTCACAGCGCCTAGGGGCCCAATTTATCTAAACGCGTCCCTGCGGGCTCACAGATGCCACAAGTCTATTTTATTATGATTTATGTTTGACATAATTAATCAACTTACACAAAGGTCATGTGAAAATTAGTTTCCAAAAAAACCACCTAGCTCCAGCACCTACACATACAATTTTTTATAATTATATAATAAAGTATCTTTATTAACCAAATAGTGCAAAATAAGATATTTAGAAAAATACATTGTCAATTTACTAGCTTATTTGAAGTCTATATCTATAACAATAACTCTAAAATAATTACAAATCTCTGTATTCTAATCTAATTCAAAATTCTTTTTTAATATTACTAATACATAATTTAGTAAAAATATTATATTTTTCATTGTATTTTATTTCCTTTGACAAGGCAGTAATATTGAAATTAATATTTGAATATTAAAAACCCGACATAACCGTGTGGCTGGTATATTACAGATTTTCTAGTTCGGACTTATACCCACTACGAAATTTTGTGATATAATAATAATAATAATAGTAATAATAATACTAGTAATTTACTGCGGCACCATCGTAATACACTCACCATTACCATTACCATTAAAATATATTTATTTTGTTTGACAGAATACATGTCAGATGGTATTTCATTTATCTTAATTTTATATATCATTTAGCATATACACATATAATAATTCCACGCGTTACATGAATCTCCGTCCACTTACGAATCAGAATGTCGGTGGCAGGCAAAGACATTAACCCTATCTGTTCTTATAAAGAATTGCAGTCACACAACATCAGCGTAAAAGTATGTTTTACGTTCTATTTACTAGATAAGGATTATCTATCCAATAAATAAAAAGAATTTTAATTATAAATTTATCCCCAAGATGTAGTTCGGACTCCACCATAAACTGTTGGGCCCCGTTTCTCTTTACCTAACACAGTATCATTCTGGATTTTCAAGGAGTTACCTCGGTGACTTGAGAAGCGGTTAAGAAAGCAAAAAAAAAAACAAGTAATTCTTTGAAAGTAATTTTGGCCACTTTTATGGCATTCATTTATGAACTAAATGACAATAAATTGATTTTTTCGGCCATTTTGAAAACATTTTTTAAACATTTTTGTCAGAAAAGAAAGAGAATTGCGAGAACTTTAATTCTAAAAAGAGAAAGTCAATTATCGTCTACTTGAAATGGCCTAAAATATCCATTTGTTGTTATTTGGTTTATAAACAAATGCCAAAAGGGTGACCAAAATGACTTTAAAATTTTCTTTTAATGTCGCCGGAAAGCTGGCGTCTGGATCTACATTTTGAAATGAAAATGATCCATTTTGGACTTAATGGCACAAGATAGCAAATTCATGTGTGTCCACGAGGTTCAATATTTGGGCACCAAAATTTTAGGGTATTTTGTTTTTAATAAGAAGTGTATTTTCTGAAAGTTTAAAGCCGATCGAAACTCTTGACGTCCCTAGATGTTTAATTGAAAAAACCCGCCTTTTAGCCAGTTTATTCTAATTTGTACGTTATATACGTACTCAAATGATCCAAAACCAACACAGTTTTGTTGGAATTCTAATTGCGAAAGTTTTTGGTTTTTTGTTTGCCCCGATCGGACCTATAGAACCCTAGATATTCACTTTTTTACTTAAAAAATACACTGTTTCAAAAACAAAATTGTTAATAAAAAAAGCAATAGGCTTTGGAAGTTCAAAACTCAGATATATACTTCTAGTGATGCCCCAGAATAGTCTAATTCACAAGTTCAAAAGGGTGTTTACCCACAATTGTCGTGGCTATACGGGCTACGTTCCCAAAGCCATTTCCTTAGAGAAAAAAAAAAAGGTGTTAATTCTTGAAATAGCTCCTAAAAATATGAGCGATAGCTCATAGGATTCGGAATGACGTCTAGAAAAATGTGTTAAAATGTTTTATTAGCTTATAAAAAATTGCAAAAGTTATAAACAAATTAAGATGGAAAAAAATGGCATTTAGTTTTTTGCTTATAACTCAAAAACTATAAGCGATAACGGAAATCGGAAAAAAGATTCTTAAAGAGGAGGAAATTTCCAATAAAAAAGTCCCAACTCCCGGAACTCTATCCCCATTATTATTTATCATTTTAATTTCACGTTGAAAATAGGGTTCCGCGCGACCGCTGCAGGATGCGAGCGCCGCCTCAAAAGAGAGTACATCACATAAAATCATTTTTTTATACTATTAAATATCAATTAAAAAATTTGAAAAAATTATGGTGTATTCGTAACACTTCAAAAAATAAGGTCCCGTTGGAAAAGAATGTTAAAGTTTATTTTTCAACAAGTGAGGCCATTGTTAACTAACGAAATTTTATGGGACCTCCGTTATCATTGGATACAATTTTTCTTTTTAAATAATTGGCTTACAAAATTTTCGATTCTTGGAGCCCTTCTTATAGATATACTTAACAAGATCACATTATAAAAGTTTTTAAAAATTGTTTATTTTGTTTATTATAGTTTTTTAAAGTAAACAGAAAATTAAAAACCAAACTAAAGTTGTTGTGAAATTTTTTTTTTTCAAATTCGTTATCATATTAACTATTTTTACATTGAAGAAAAGCATTCATTAACGTTAAAAAAAATTACGCCAATTTATAAGTTGTTTATAAACAAATTGACTAGTTTTATATTTAAAACATTTTTTTTGGAATTTTGTTGTCTTGAGAATATTATGATTTTTAAATAAAAACGTTTTTCTTAAAAACGTTATCTTGTTGTTTATAATCGTTTTTTTTTAATTATCCATCATTTCAATAATTAGTTAAAAAATATTTTTTTTCTTAAAAATCATAATTGTCAATCCAAAAGTAACAAAAGGGATTTTTTTTGTATCAACAATTTCATTGTTTATTAATTTATTAATATGTTATAAACAAATTCTGATAATTCTAATTTTTTTTTCTAAATTTAAAAAAAAATACAAAAACAGCCATATGCACCAACATATTAAAAAAAAAAGTTTGTATTTTTTATAGCGTTTTTCAATATTACACGATACAGCTGAAACGGGCACTTGATTTGTCAACTAAAACACTGATATAACTTTTAAACTATTAGAGATATCACAATAGACATTCAGGTCGTTTTTATAAAGAATTAATTAATTTCTAAATGAGGTGACTTCCAAGTTTGTAACTATTATCAGTTATTATGCGCATTTGTTTATAAAAATTAAATACGTTTCCTATTTATTTTTAAGTAAACAATTGCAACTTTCAGATATTTTATCAAATTGCCTTGAAGGTCCATTACCGTATCTACATTATTTGATAAGCTAGAAGTAATAAAAGATTCAAAAAGGTCGAAAACACATTTAATTTTTATAAACAAATGCGCATAATACCTGATTAATAATAGTTACAAACTTGGAAGTCAACTCATTTAGAAATTAATTAATCCTCTATAGAAACGACCTGAATGTCTATTGTGATATCTCTAACAGTTTAAAAGTTATATCAGTGTTTTAGTTGACAAATCAAGTGCCCGTTCCAGCTGTATCGTGTAATATTGAAAAACACTATAACAAATACAAACAAATTGTTTTTAATATGTTGTTGCATATGGCTATTTTTGTAATTTTTTTAAGATTTAAAAAAAATATATTAGAATTGTCAGAATTTGTTTATAACAAATTGTTAAATTAATAAACAATGAAATTGTTGATAAAAAAAATTTTCGTTTTGTTGCTTTATTGAGGATTGCCAATTATGATTTTTAAGAAAAAATAATTTCTTAACTAATTATTCAAATGATGGATAATAAAAAAAAAACGATTATAAACAATAACATAATGCTTTTAAGAAAAACATTTTTATTTAGAAATCGTAATATTCTCAAGACAACAAAATTGTAAAAAGAAAATGTTTTAAAAATAAAACTAGTCAATTTGTTTATAAACAACTTATAAAAAATTGGCGTAAAATTTTTTTTTAACGTTAATGAGTGCCCTTCTTCAATGTAAAAATAGCAACATGATAACGAGTTTGATAAAAAAAAATTTTTGCAACTTTACTTTGGTTTTTAATTTTCTGTTTACTTTCAAAAATTATAATATACAAAATAAACAATTTTTAAAAACTTTTATAATGTGATCTTGTTAAGTATATATATAAGAAGGGCTCCAAGAAGCGAACATTTTATAGGCCACTTATTTAAAAAAAAATTGTCTCCAATGATAACGGAGGTCCAATAAAATTTCGTTACTTAACAATGGCCTCACTTGTTGAAAAATAAACTTTAACATTTTTTTCCAACGGGACCTTGTTTTTTGAAGTGTTACGAATACACCGTAATTTTTTCAAAATTTTAATTGATATTTAATAGTATAAAAAAATTATTTTATGTGATGTACTCTCTTGAGGCGGCGCTCGCATCCTGCAGCGGTCGCGCGGAACCCTATTTTCAGCGTGAAATTAAAATGATAAATAATGGAAATAGAGTTCCGGGAGTTGGGACTTTTTTATTGGAAATTTCCTTCTCTTTAAGAATCTCTTCTCCGATTTCCGTTATCGTTTATAGTTTTTGAGTTATAAGCGAAAAACTAAATGCCATTTTTTTTTCCATCTCAATTTGTTTATAACTTTTGTAATTTTTTATGCGCTAATAAAACATTTTAACACATTTTTCTAGACGTCATTCCGAATCCAATGAGCTAACGCTCATATTTTTAGGAGCTATTTCAAGAATTAACGCCTTTTGGAACTTGTGAATTAGACTAGAAGGTATGAAATCATAAAATTGCTGTTACAAAACTATGCCCATCTCTAGCATTTTTTGTCTTTTTTTACAGCACTAATTTAATGAATATCTTACCGTTTACTCATGACGTTATCAACATGGTCCACACGTTTTGATCCTACCTGCAAAGAAATATTTGGTCAGTTGAGAAAAAACTGTATTATTACAACATTAAATCACAATATGACCTGGATAACGAAAATAATTGAATTCGACCCTATTCATAGGTATGAGCCGTAATGTATTAACAAGAAAACAAAAATAATATGATATAAAAGAATTACTAAAACGTAAACATGCAGACGGCTGCGACTGTTGGCGCATAGGTTTGATTTATTTACCAGTAAGTCGGCTCTGTATTAAGAATAAGATAATGTCTTCTTTATTTTATTTGCTTACAGATTTAACCATTTAACTTCACTTCAAAACAGTTTTGTATGTGTATCTAATAAAATATATTTGCATTGAAATATAAACGGAAAACGGTTTGTATGAAGTGTAAAACTGAAATTGTACGTTAAATTCACCACAGTCGCTACACCTACAAAAAGTGTTTGATGTTACATACATACCTTCAGATTGCGAGCCAGAGTATTAAAGAATTCACACACTCACTTAATTTACAAGTATTTCAATAAATTGGAAATATTATTAAGGAAACAGCACGTTAGTATTTGTCTAAATATTAACACGACGCGACGCGAGAACACTGTTGAATTAGAAAACTAAACATGGCGCGTTAAACAAAAGACGGTCGCTTGATTGTTGCGAATTGGTGGCTCATAGATCACCTTGCTGAGTAGAACAAGAACAGAAGAAACAGTTCTATGAGATTTTGAACAAATAGATATTTACGATATGTTTTAAAAATGTATCGTAAACAATTTTCACCTGTATTTTTTATTATTTGAATATTAGAACATGCATAATATTTAAGGAATATGAATTATGTTGGTGAAACCTTAATAACTTGAGTGTTTTATACATTCATAATTATAGAACTGATTTATAACTTTTATAACTTCCACATCCACGTAGTGGATTGGTAGTATAGTAATCGCAAAAAAATTTTCAAAAATTTTTATTCGTGAAATAGGTTTAGAAGGTCATGAAACGTCGAGATTTTAAATTTGAGAGAAAAAAAATTTTCTGTCTGTCTGTCTGTAACTTTTTTTTTTGTCCGCACGTTTTCTCCGGAACGGTTTAAGATATTAGCTTGAAATTTTGTACACGTATATATTATAACGAGATCTGGAACTGGATTGTTTTTTGAGGATATCCGGTGAAGGGTTGGGGGTTAACTATTATAACGACATCTGGAACTAGATTATATTTTGAGATGATTCTGTTGAAGGGTTGGGGGTTAAATAGGGGTAAATAGGGGAAAATAAGTAAAGCAAGCTGGTAAGACTACAGAAACTTGAAATTCGGTGTATGTACTAGAAGGCAAGGTCTCAGATTATTTATAATATTTTTCAACCCCCACCACCCTACTTCATTATTAAAAGGGTTGATAAAATAAAATTGAGATATTCATTTGAAATTTGATACACGTATGAATTATAACGACATCTGGAACTAGATTATACTTTGAGATGATTCTGTTGAAAGGTTGGGGGTTATTTAGGGGTAAATAGGGGGAAATAAGTAAAACAAGCTGTATGAGTACAGAAATTTGAAATTCGGTGTATGTACTAGAAGCCAAGGCCTCAGATTTTTTAATAATATATTTCAGCACCCCGCCACCCTTACTCCATTATTCAAGGGGTTGATAAAATTAAATTTAAATTTTCACTTGAAATTTGGGACATTTATGTGTTACAACTATATCTGAAACTAGATTATATTTTGCCATGATTGCGTTGACGGAGTGGGGGTTAAATAGGGGTAAATAGGGAAAATAAGTAAAGCAAGCTGGTAAGACTACAGAAACTTGAAATTCGGTGTATGTACTAGAAGCCAAGCTCTCAGATTATTTATAATATTTTTCAACCCCCACTTCATTATTAAAAGGGTTGATAAAATATAATTGAGGTATTCATTTGAAATTTGGTACACGTATGAATTATCATCACATCTGGAACTAGATTATACTTTGAGATAATTTCGTTAAAGGGTTGGGGGTTATTTAGGAGTAAATAGGGGGAAATAAGTAAAGCAAGCTGGTATGAGTACAGAAACTTGAAATTCGGTGTATGTACTAGAAGCCAAGGTCTCAGATTATTTATAATATTTTTCAACCCCCACCACCCTACTTCATTATTAAAAGGGTTGATAAAATAAAATTGAGATATTCATTTGAAATTTGATACACGTATGAATTATAACGACATCTGGAACTAGATTATACTTTGAGATGATTCTGTTGAAGGGTTGGGGGTTATTTAGGGGTAAATAGGGGGAAATAAGTAAAACAAGCTGTATGAGTACAGAAATTTGAAATTCGGTGTATGTACTAGAAGCCAAGGCCTCAGATTTTTTAATAATATATTTCAGCACCCCACCACCCTTACTCCATTATTCAAGGGGTTGATAAAATTAAATTTAAATTTTCACTTTAAATTTGGGACATTTATGTGTTACAACTATATCTGAAACTAGATTATATTTTGACATGATTGCGTTGACGGAGTGGGGGTTAAATAGGGGTAAATAGGGAAAATAAGTAAAGCAAGCTGGTAAGACTACAGAAACTTGAAATTCGGTGTATGTACTAGAAGCCAAGCTCTCAGATTATTTATAGTATTTTTCAACCCCCACTTCATTATTAAAAGGGTTGATAAAATATAATTGAGGTATTCATTTGAAATTTGGTACACGTATGAATTATCATCACATCTGGAACTAGATTATACTTTGAGATAATTTCGTTAAAGGGTTGGGGGTTATTTAGGAGTAAATAGGGGGAAATAAGTAAAGCAAGCTGGTATGAGTACAGAAACTTGAAATTCGGTGTATGTACTAGAAGCCAAGGACTCAGATTTTTTAATAATATATTTCAGCTCCCCACCACCCCTACTCCATTATTCAATAAAATAAAATTGAGATATTCACATAAAATTTAGTACGCTTACGTATTATAATGACATCTGGAACTAGATTATATTTTGAGATGATTCCGTTGAAGGGTTGGGGGTTAAATAGGAGTAAATAGGGGAAAATAAGTAAATTAAGCTGGAAAGAATACAGAAATTTGCGATTTGGTGTATATACTAGCAACCAAGGCGTCAGATTTCTTTCTAATATTTTTCAAACCCCACCACATCCGCTCCATTATTAATGGGATCGATAACATGAAATTGAGATATTCACTTGAAAGTTAGTGCACGTATATATTCTAATGAGATCTGATTAAGATGATTCCATTGAAGGGGTGGAAGGACATCTGCCCCAAGTAATAAAATAAAATTATATGACCAACAATTTCCACATACTAGATTGTGAATCTAGTCATGATGTTTCCTTCAAAGTCACTTGGATGAAAAATCTGGCTGTGGAAGTAGTGATTCCTTAGTTAGTAAGTACCTGCTTATATAGGAAGAACATGTAGAACAAACGACAAATGTTAGTTAAATGTGTTTATTAATATATGTACTTATTTTAGCAAAACTTATGACAATAGATGGAAGTTACGCTTGCTTAATGTGTGGGAGACACTTCAAATGGAAAAAAAACTTAACCAAACATGCCAAGTATGAATGTAAGACAGTGGAAAGACATTTTGTGTGCAATAACTGTGACCGTGGATTTAAGCAGAAATCTCATTTAATAAATCACTTAACAGCAAGAGTCTGCTTTAAAAAATAGTTTGTAAACACACCACACATAGTAGACAACCCCCTAATCCATAGCTTAGGCTAGGCTGTCCGGAAGGGGGTTACACATTTTTGAAAAACGCAGACAACATCCATTACCCACCAACATTGCCAGTGTCGGAGGTGGGGATTGAACCCACTACATGGTAGGCAGTCTGTGCCGGTAAACATAAAAGTTCAGAATGGAATGCAATTTAATTTAAAACTGTATGTACATAAGAAATTTAATGGAAAGCTTAACTATATTTTGTAATCTATAAATAAAGCTAGATATTAATAATTGCTTTATTGCTTTCCAAATGATATAAGTAAGTCAGATGGTTCACAGCCATGTCAATTCAACATTTCCAAGGGCGTCCCCTTCCTTTTCCATGATTAAACTCAGTCATGATTATTTCCAAACGATGATGCCAAACATTGTTGATGAAACCCTTAGCTGGTGATAGTATTTGAGTGTAGTGTACAAGCAGTATTGTGGTATTTGTGGATTATACTTCATAAAAGTAATATTTTTTTAAGTAACCACCCTACATAAATATAGAGAGTAGTTCTGTGTAAATATCTTTACCGATTTTCTTACTTTTTATTGGGTATTTTGCCACTGAAAAATATTTAAAAAATTAATGACAAAACCTCTGCGCCAAACGGATCAGACAGAGGTTGGTTCTTGAGCACTTGACTGTTTCAAAAAGTCTCACACCTAAAAATATATAAACTAGAACAATGTTATAAACTAAAAACTGAAAATCAAAGCTAGAGGTAGTTAACGTTTCGGAAGAGAATCTACTTCCGTTCTCAAAACTTTTTTGGCCGTCAACCATGACAGTTCTTTGTTTATGTATTTCCATAGTCACGTGAGACATTAAATTATATTTATCTTATTTTTACTTACTTCGTCTCTAAGGATGGGCAACCAACTAGTACAAAAATCTATTGAATAATTAGAAACGCATCTATCCTCGTTTAATAAAATAATCGCGGATTCTTTAAGTTTTCTTTTAGTTCCGTTGCTCTCTTTTTCCAAAATCTTCGCCGAGTCCCATTTAATTCTATGATTATTATCCCACGCGTGTTCACAAATTTTGGATTTTTCAAATTCTCCCCTTCTAGTGTAATTTCTATGTTCACCAAGCCTTACGTTGAAAGGTCTAGATGATTCACCTACGTAATGTTTTCCGCACTCACACGGAACACTATAAATACAATTTTTTGAATTTTGAACAATATTTGGAGGTTTGGTTCTTGATAAAACCGATCTTAGCGTGGAGCCCGTTTGAAAAACTGTTCGTACGGAAAACCTGTTCCCAATTTTTCGTAATTTATCCGATAAACCATGTATATCGGATAAATTACGAAAAATTGGGAACAGGTTTTCCGTACGAACAGTTTTTCAAACGGGCTCCACGCTAAGATCGGTTTTATCAAAAACCAAACCTCCAAATATTGTTCAAAGTTCAAAAAATTGTATTTATAATAATAATAATAATAATAATAATAATAATAAAAGGTCTTTATTTCCAATACAAATATAAAAAAATTAAATAATACAGTTTCTGCAAAAATACAATTATTGGAAAAAGCCGAAGATCAGGTAGTCATGCGCTGCATGACTTCTGTTTTTCATCTTAAGCTGTACAATAGTAAACATGTCCATATAAGCACATACACAAATACACATACAGACATCCATTACAAATACATACACACACATACATACACACCTGCAAGTAACGTATAATTATGTAACACGGAAAGGGAATAACATTGGTCCAGGGCATGGTCAGATCTATTTCCTCTATTCAACAACTCAAGGAGTTACCCTGCTCTGCTAATAACAATTGCCTATAATGGCGCTTGAAGGATATAATAGACTTATTTTTTATGGCCGTTGGAATCGAGTTGTATATATTAGCTATTTGGTAAGTAAATGAGGCTTTGAATAGTTCCGTACGATGAGAGGGAGGGGTGAGTGTACCTTTATGTACCTTTATAGTGTTCCGTGTGAGTGCGGAAAACATTACGTAGGTGAATCATCTAGACCTTTCAACGTAAGGCTTGGTGAACATAGAAATTACGCTAGAAGGGGAGAATTTGAAAAATCCAAAATTTGTGAACACGCGTGAGATAATAATCATAGAATTAAATGGGACCCGGCGAAGATTTTGGAAAAAGAGAGCAACGGAACTAAAAGAAAACTTAAAGAATCCGCGATTATTTTATTAAACGAGGATAGATGCGTTTCTAATTATTCAATAGATTTTTGTACTAGTTGGTTGCCCATCCTTAGAGACGAAGTAAGTAAAAATAAGATAAATATAATTTAATGTCTCACGTGACTATGGAAATACATAAACAAAGAACTGTCATGGTTGACGGCCAAAAAAGTTTTGAGAACGGAAGTAGATTCTCTTCCGAAACGTTAACTACCTCTAGCTTTGATTTTCAGTTTTTAGTTTATAACATTGTTCTAGTTTATATATTTTTAGGTGTGAGACTTTTTGAAACAGTCAAGTGCTCAAGAACCAACCTCTGTCTGATCCGTTTGGCGCAGAGGTTTTTTCATTAATTTTTTAAATATTTTTCAGTGGCAAAATACCCAATAAAAAGTAAGAAAATCTGAATATGCCACAAATAAACAATTACAGACAATATCTTTACCGATTTCTTTAAACTATATTATTTATAATAATGTGTTTATATCAAAAGAGGCGGTAGTGTCTCGCGCCAAGTATCACTCTGTGAACAAAAATATACTAATCAACTTGGCGCGGTTCACTAAGCGGCAAAAGGCTGTTGGCTTCACCAGTGCCACTGAGTCAATCTTATAGTAGTTTCCCCGTCAAGTTGACAATACTGCAATATTAAAACATGCAAGATCTGCGGAACATGGAAAGTGAAACGCGTTTCTTTGTATTTGAAAAAAAAAAAAAAATGTTTCACAATTTTTCTTTTTATAAATAGGAACCGGACTTGTTGATTTTAATTGATTCAAATATTTTTGAAGGGTCACATCTTCTTATCTTATGTTTTTGTTGAATGGAAATATATTTTCTTGAACAGAGTGTACTTACCCTATTTTCTTACACAGAATTTGTTTTTGTGGGCATGGGCATGTGTATGATTCTTAAATATGACTTTTACAATAGGTACTTGTTTTATCAAAATTTATGAAAACAAGCCGACCATTATACTCTTCGCCGATACTTGCTATATAATTGTTGCACATTCTATAGGATACGCTACGCAGTTTTTTTTTGTAAATGATAGAAGTTTGAAAAATTTTTTGTTTAATTAGAAAAAAAAATAAAATTTTCATTTAAAAAATTAATAAAATTTTTATTTATTGATCGATTTCGTTCAAAGACAATAGAGTTCTTCCTCTAGGTAACACTAAATTACTGTCCAAATTTCAATACAATCGGAGTCTTCGTTCTAAAGTTATCGTGTTTACAAGAAACGTGACGGACGGACAGACATACAGACAAACAGATAGATAGACAGACAGACGGACGGACGGACGGACGGACATTTTGAAAGTTGTTCAGAGTTCGATCACCAACACAGTGAATTTTTTCTCTACGAGCAATATTAAAGTCAAAAAAATTTTTGTTATACAGGGTGTAATTAGTTTCATGTCATTAAAAAAACTGGTGGTAGGGAACGACAAGACAAACAAAAAAACCTTATATAACATGGGGTCTAAAGCTCATAGTTTTGGAGAAAAAAAAATAAACAAAAATTTCGCAAATTTTCAATAAAACTTTTTGAGAACTGCTGGAATATTGAGGTAGGTTTAGATCTAGATCTGATCTGAAGAAAAATGTACTCTAACTCCCCCTTGTGCAATATTTTAGTTACTGTCGGTGTTTGGTTATGTACACACGTCCAACCCGCCGTTCGTTGTTTTTGTTATTTTCGAATTTCGCGTCATTGTGTATTTATAGTTAAGATTTATTTTATTGACTTACCGTTCAAGTTGTCAAATTCTTAATTACGTACAGACACAACTTACTTGTTCGTTCTTTTTGGATTCCTTTTTGGCTTTTGTACCAAGTTTTTCTTTTATTTTTCTTTATTGGCAACGTTAGTAGTTAAGTGTTGAACGAAGTGCGTATGTCCTTAATTCGACGTACCGAACTGTGTATTGATACAGATGCAGAGATTTTGAATCATTTAGGTAGGTAGTAAGCTTTTAACCCAGGACACTCATTTATGTTACAATTAATGTTAATAAACCACATTTAAATTTTCTAAATTATAAACAATCCAATATTTTGTTCCAAATTAAAAAACACACATGTAAAGAAATTCTCTGTTTAAACCTCTATGGCCATTGTTTGCTTGCAATTGTGCACGAAGAGAGGACGAATTATTTACCTCTTTATACTTGCCTCAGTTCAGTTGAGGCGGTCTATCAAAGGCGGTCGATTGTCCTTTGACAACGCGTGTGCCGGCGAGTACTTTTTATGACAATTTAAAAGTTGTATAATTGGGAAGTACAAGTCCATCGACCAAGAAAAGCAGTGGTTCTCAATATTTGTCTACCATAATATTAAATATGTTAACCTAGATCAGTGTTTTTCAAAGTGCCCCTAGAGGGAAAAGTCATAAAGGTTTTTTGTTTGTCTAGTCGGTCCCCATTACCAGTTTTTTTAATGACATGAAACTGATTACACCCTGTATATTTGAAATTTACAGCACGCCAGCTTTGTTTTCACGTAATATTACGTACATATCTTAATACTTAATATTTTTTTTCTAATTAGTCAATATTGTCTGCGGTATGCTTTCTTATGGAGGGCCTTAATGAGTTAACGCTTGCCCTGAAACGTATCAATTCAGAAATCCGTTAACTCATCGTAACTCAAAGCGTGTTTATTTTTTGAAAAATACACCTGAAGTAAACGTTGTACGCTTGTTATCCAGGATTTAGTTGGTTTTTTCAAATTTATAATAGGATTTACCATTTGATTTGTGAGAATTTTTTTGTGGACCGTTGTCGAATCTCGCCGACCCGACCACGGACATGCGAAGAAGGTTCATAATTACCGAGCACGCATACAGTCGATTTTCGCCCAATAACTGTTTAATCATTGCCTTCTGAGGCCGTTTTCTTTCTAATTCTTTCTCTCAGCGGTTATACCTATATTATAGAGATATATTATCGAAGGTATTTAATACATAATTATTCAGTCTTTCGTAGTATGATTAATAACAATAATATTTATAAAAAATGAAATACAGAAAATAATTTGGTGTAATTTAGCAGGCATAACAATAGGACGATCCTATAGGACATCGAACTAGAGCAGTATAGTTGCATCTGGTATTTTCAATACGCGTAAGATACTTGCGAAAGATGGAAGATCTGTGAATTTTTTCAATAAAACAGCAATTCTTCAGAGACAATTCGTTATTTTAATACTATCAAATGACATACTTAATCTTCTTTCAACTTCGCTATTACTCGTTTTTAATGTTCAACGTTTACTCTAAGGCGCTTAAACGATATTTAAATGTAGAATAACTGAATAACTTAGCTACTCGACGGTGTTAGTAACAATAAATCCAAATTTTCGTTTCAACTTATTGCACAATTTTTTATTTTGACTCACTGAACCTCGACTGTTACCGTCTGTCACCTAAGCTAGATTAATTTCCGCGCTTCTCGCTTCTCCCCGTCTCACCATAATTTCTTTCGTAGCCGCACCAGGTCGTACCATCGCGCAATTGCCGGCAAGCCTTGATAATTTAAATTATGCAGATTTGGAAAATGCAGTTTAGGGTATAGGAATAACGATGTAATTGAGCACGCCCCGCTAGTTCCATAAATCGTGAAAACAGAGGCACACAATGAATTGAATTTAGGACTGCATGAACTAAGGATGGGTGCGAACGTAGAGAATAATTTCTAATACGAAACGAGACAATATCTCTTCGTCTAAAGCGAAGAAGTTATTTGTCACATTTTTGACAAATAATTTCTTCTATTGAAAGCATTTCTGCAGTTTCTTTTTTAGCCGTAAATGCTATGGGAATAAAATAATAATTCTTATTAAAACCGAAATGAAAATAGAACATTAAAATAAAATTAAATAACTCGGAAACTAAAATCAACTACTAATTATCAAAAAATAAATTATTCTTATTAAATTACAAAAATAGAACATTAAAATAAAATTAAATAACCCTCGGAAACTAAAATCAACTAATAATTATCAAACAATAAATTAATGAAGTAGGGATTCAAACAAAGCACCTTCTTGTGCCAAATAATAGCCTAACCGATTATACAATGAACCTCTCATATTATTGAGTTGATTTGGAATAATGCTTGCACAAAGTTGGATAAGTTTTTCCCGTAATTCAACTAAATTATTGGCTCGTTCAAACGCATGTTTGTACGCGTTTTCCTTTAAAAAGCCCCACAGAAAGAAATCATGGAGTGCTAAATCAGGTGATCTGGGGGGCCATTTTGTCATTCCCCTCGTAGCTATTAAAAGATTGGGAAATGTTCTCTCCGGAAAATTAATAACAGTTAAAGTATTGTTACTTGGGCAGCCGTCTTGTTGAAACCAAATGTCGTCAAAGTTGACAGGAAGATTTTGAAGTGCAGGAATTATTTGGTTTTGTAAAAGCTCTAAATATTTATTGCCATTTAAATTGCCATCGATTAGCAGTGGGCCTATAATATGATTGTCTAAAATTTCCGTCCAAACGTTCAACTTTTGAGGATACTGAATTCGCACAGCAACACTCAAATGTTTATTTTTCCGAGACCAATATCGTACTACGGATGGATTGCGTTTCCTATGTAATGAAAAGGATGATTCATCTGTAAACAATATATTCTTTAAGAAGTTTTCATTCTCATTCGCTTTATTTATCATGATTTCACAAAATTCCATCCGTTTGAAATTGTCCTCGGGAAATATTTCTTGCGTTGTTTGAACTTTAAAACAACTGTACCCATTTCTTTTCAAAATATTTTTTACAGTTCTTTCCTTCATGTCAACTTCATCGGCAATTTTCCTTCTAGAACAAAGCTCACTAGTTTCAACAAGTGCACAGACATTAGTTTCGCGAATTTCACGTTCTTCGCTCATTTGTTGATGACGGGGTTCGGGTTGACAGCATTTTTTACAATAATTCACGACACACCCGAAATTCTCAAATTTTTTAATAATGTATGAAATTATGCTAGCTGAGGGGATTGGTCTGTCTTGATATGCCAGAGTAAATAAATTTATTGTGTCTTTAGTGTGGCCCCCGAAGTACCACTTCACAATTTGCACTTTTTCTGCAGTTGTGTAAACACACGGCATTTTAATAACGAAATTGAGATTAATTTATTTTATTCCGACACGTCTAAACAGCTACGATATTAAAAGCAGAATGTGTGTACTGTTCTCATCTCGACGCGGTCAAGCGATGGCGCTATTGTTTTATACTAATGCCCTGCATTGTTCTACGACAAGACGTGGTTTATCTGCGCAGAAACAAGTTTACGTACCTTAAACTAAATTAGCTGAATCTGTAGAACTAAACAACGGTGGACATGTATAAAAATGACTCGTCATGTTATTACGGGTGTAGTGTGTCAAAAGTTTTACCTAGTAGGTTCTTGTAATTTATGAGCTCTCTCGTAACAAACCTGCTTTCTGCATTTTCTAAACTACTTATGTGGGAAGAACATGTAGAACAAGCGACAAAAATGTGTTTATTAATATATGTATTTGTTTTAGCAAAACTTATGACAGTAGATGGACAGTACGCTTGCTCAGTCTGTGGGAGACACTTTAAATGGTACGGCAGCTTAACCAGACACGCCAAGTATGAATGTAAAACAGTGGAAAGGCATTTTGTGTGCAGTAACTGTGACCGTAGATTTAAGCAGAAATCTCATTTAATAAGTCACTTGGCGTCAAGAGTCTGCTTTAAAAAATATTAAATGTGTTAGTTGATTTTTATTTAATTTAAGGGTTAAAAAAATTAAAGTGCAGAATGGAATATAATTTAATTTAAAAGTGATATGTACGTAGGAAATGTAATGGGGAACTAGAATATATTTCGTATTCTAGAAATAAAATTTGACACTAACAATTGCTTTATTGCTTTCCAGAGGAGAATAGTGTGTTTGTTCATAGAGACCAGACCGCTCCACTTTAAATCACATAAAGACCGGGCAAACTTTGAGCGAATAAAGTAAAATGTATACGGTATTGTGGCTAGAAAAATTCTGCTTCACGCAATATAAGTTTGAACTCAAGCGAAATTAATAATTAACAAGCTAACCGCTATGCTCTTCGCCGATTTACTGCACTTTTTATATAATTGTTGCACATTCTATAGGATACTCTTCGCAGTTTTTTTGTAAATAATATTAGTTTTAGACATTTTCAGTTTAATTACAAAACATAAAAAAAATTATGTAAATTTTTTTTGTTTAAAAAAATGTATAACTTTTTTATTTATCGATCGATTTGGCTCAAAAACAACAGGGTTCTTCCTCTAGCTAACACTAACTTACTGTCCGAATTTGAGTACAATTGGACTTTTCGTTTTAAGTTATCATGCTTACAAGAAACGTGACGGACGGACAGACAGCTAACACTAACTTACAGTCCAAATTTCAATACAATCGGACTTTTCGTTTTTAAGTTATCATGCTTACAAGAAACGCGACGGATGGACAGACAGACAGGCGGTCAGACAGACGGACGAACGGACATTTTGAAAGTTGTTCAGAATTCAATCACCAGCACAGTGATATGAATTTTTTTTCTCTACGAACAATAGTTACCGGTTTTAGAAATCTGCCGATCTAATGCAATATACTCTTCGTTTTGTATTTGCGAAGAGTATAATAATGAAGTGTGGTGAATAGTATTTGAATAACTCGATCACATCTTGAAATGTACCTAATATTGGCTAAAAAAGTGCATCGAAATGTAAGGGTCCAGTGAAGTTTTAACTATACGGTTAAGTGGATGGTACCTACTTAACAACATCTGGAAAAATGAAACCGAGTGCAAATAGTGTGGGAATACTACAGAGGAAAGGGGGAAGTTGCCAATAGGCGACCAAAAGATAAGTCTAGTTTAGTCTATTAATTGTATTTGTTTATTATTTTTTTAGTTTGGTATACAACAGAGAAAATATTTAAAAGTAAAATTGAAAAGGTATTAAATATAGGTGATGAAATAGAAAAATACTCGTAATTGAAAAGCGGAATTAGAAAACGTACATTAAAAATGATTGCTTCAAAAAACAATATACAGAATGTACAACATATTCCCTCGGACCTCTTTCTCATAACCCGCTATAAGATGCTCTTTTTTTAACGCTAGATAGGGCCCCTCCCAGCACTTCCACCGTAAATTGATATTTGCCTGTGACGGATAATAAATAAAAATAAAAAATTAAAATGAAAGCTGCAAATGGTAATAAATAAGTCAAGATGGTTCGCAGTCATGTCAATTCAACATTTCGGGGTTTCCTCTTCTTTCTCCATGACAAAACGCAGTTATAATTGTTTCCAGACGATGTCAATATGATTGACGAACCGTTCGTCTGGTGACAGTATTTGTGTGTAGTGTACAAGTAGTGTGGTGTTTGTGGAATTTGCTTCATAAAAGTAATAATGGTTTTAAATAAACAGGGAAGCTTTGTGTAAACACCTTTACCGATTTTCTTAAACGATATTATTTATAATAAACTGTTTATATCAAGAGACCCGGTGGTGTCTCGCGCCAAGTATCACTCTATAAACAAAAAAAGCAGCGCGTTTCACTAAGATGCAAAATTCTGTTTGGATTCATCAGTGCCACTCAGTCAATCTTAAAGAAGTTTCCCCGTCAAGATGAAAAGACCTTTGATTCCAGTATTATATATTGCTTCCGATTATCGTCATAAGCAAGATCTGCATGGAAAGTAAAACGTGCCAAGTTTTTTATATTTGAAATAGTATATTATAATACAAGTGTATAAATAAGCCTTTAAAGCACGCATGAGTTTAGGGCACGATGAGCGTAGTGAGAATATTTTCGTACGTAAAACTTCCGCCTTTTATTTCTGCAACTTTGTTTTGGATGCACTGGTTTGAAAATTGATATTTCACATATGGATGTAGAAGTAAAATAACTAATTACTTTAACTAAGTACTTAAATAAATTAAATACTAAAAATGAATATTTTTTCTCAAAATATACATACTATAAATATATATAAATAATAATTTAATAAGATAATCGAAATAATTCTTTCACCATGTTTTAGTTATCCTTTTTACTATTACTATGTTAATATTACTTAGTATTTGAGAGTAATAGAAACTTCCTTATGGTTGTAGGACCCAATGCATGGTCTGGTAGTTTAGTTTTATTTTAGCATCTTACAAGATGTGTATTTATTTCAGGTAGGTGGTTGGCTATGACGGCAGATGGACGGTTTGCTTGTCAAACCTGTGGGAGAACATTTAAATGGAGAGATAGTTTAAAAAGGCATGCTAATTATGAATGTATTGCAGTGGAAAAAAAATTTATGTGTGATCATTGCAACAAGAAATTCGCGCAGAAAGCTACTTTGATGCGGCACCTTCGATCGAGAGTGTGTGAGAGAAGTAAGATACTATTATTAAAACGTTCATTATTTCTTTATTGCCTTTTTACAGAGTATAGGCATTGTCAGTACAGGTCAAATGTAAAAAAAATTGAATTTTTGTACGATTATTATACTTCCAATCCACTACGTGGATGTGGAAGTAAATAATCCATACTTTTAAGATTCAGACAAACAAACAAATACAGAAACAGAGCAAACATACTCTTCGCCGATTTATTGTAATGTTTATATAAGCATTTCACATTCTATAGGATATTATTCGCAGTTTTTTTGTAAATAAAGTTGTTATATACATTTTTTTACAACTTTAAAACTACAATTTAATTGGTGAAACATTAACCACTTGCGCTATTTTAATGGTTCACTCAGAAACCTTCAAACTTTTATCATCAGTAGGAAAAACGTGGGCGCAAATATTTTACTTCACAAATATTATCGATAAATATAAAATATCCTGTGGAAACTCCGATTCACTTACACTTCACTAGATTCTTCAGAACTAAAAACAAAACGCGATTAACTTTATAATTGATATAAAATTCTGCAACTAATATCTACAATTAATTATTCATTGCAAATGAACATATGCGTTTTATATAGAATTATCAATATTTAACTGAAAATTCTTTAGTGAACCCTACTATCACAAATAATTTGCATAATTCCTTCTTAAAGGGTCTATTAAAAGCTCCTCAGGAATGGGCAAATGAAGTTTATTTTCTCTATAAAATGACTAATTGAACAGAATTAAAATGCCATAGGAAACTAAACGAGAATTGATCGTTTTTCTTTAACTTACATGATTTGATCTGCACGTTATTTTCTTTTTTAATAATTTTAAATATGATTTAGTTCCTTTATGTAATTTTTTTTATATCAAATCTGCTGTCGACAATAGATATTTTAATAAACTCAATGACATCAATGTTTCTTGCCTGAATTACCCTCAAATAAACCATAGTTCTTTAGAATACCCTGGAGAAGTTCCATTTATTACACATAGAAATTGGGCGTTCCCTAAATTGCAATCTTGTGTATATACAATTTTAAAGTATAGTGTTTACGAAGTCAATTGAAACTGGTCAGTGTTAAAGCACAGGACCGTGCGCACTTAACTTGATATTTTGTCCTATATCAATGGTATCGAAAATCGAGTAGTAGTTGAACCTGTGCAGGCGAGTCCGAGACTGGCAGTGTAATCAGCCTGAATGAACCATCTACGACTGCACTGGTTTAAAGATAATAAAACGGACAGGTCCACTAGCATAAAAAAAAACTTGTAAATCGTTTCTCAGCAGTCAACGTGGACTTGTGAGATGTGCTGTCATTGGCCTGGGTTTGAGGACGGGTGGCGACGATTGGCTGGCACCCGTGTATTCCTAAGTCCGATTGGTCGGTCTGTGTTTGAGTTATATCAGTCATTGGTCAACGTGGACTCGATATTTCTCCAGTGCAGTGCGAAAAATGGTTTTCAGTACAGCTTTATATCGAATATTCCGCCTAATTCTGTAATTGTATTAGATAATGCTTCTTATTACTCGCGAATATTAAATAAAATACCAAACACCAGTACAAGGAAGACATTTTAAAATTCATGAGAGAAAAAAATATGGAAATTCCTGTAAAAGTTCCAATAAAGCGCAAATTACTGAAATGAATAAAAGAATAGAATTTCAAAAGGGAATATGTTATTGATAACTTATCCAATATACACGGTCATACACTTTTGCGTTTACCTCCGTACTATGCATATTTAATCCTATCGAGATGCTTTGAGCAACTTTAAAAGATCGTTTGCGAAAATGTAATGACTTTCCAACGTTAAGCGCGGTAGTAGTTGATCATCCACGGGAGATTTTAAATGACCTGGACAATACTGATTTATGAAAAAATTGCGTTAAGCATGTAATTAAAAAAGAAAATCAATATCCAACACTACCCCCCATTGCGCCGATTATAATTCAACCAGATAATGATTCCTCTTTTTTAATATATCTTTTCAGAACAAAATATTTAGCTATTACATTAGGTATGAAGTTTACTTTTTTATTGTTACATTTCTTGGAATATGTTTTATTTAGTTGACAAGAAATTTTAATTTAAGTTACTTTATTCTAAAGACATATTTGAATTTTGTTTTTATTTATGTTTTATCTATACAAATATTTATATTTGCTGTACTAATTCTTTGCTTTGGTTAAGAAACTTACATTTTTATTTTTATTTTAAAAAAAACTTAAATTTTATTTTTACTATTTAACATCCTTGCCTCTCGCCAATCTAAACTGCCCCATTCCCTCATCCCGACAAGGATATGTTCATACCTTCTCGTTGTTCCTTGTTGAGCAATAACATATTTCAACATAGTATGGGATAAGTTTTAAACTATACCCAATAAATTTAAATATACTCTATATCTAAAACTGATATAATACTTCAAAAATATGTTATTCGATAAATGAACAAAAATGGTCTATCTAATAAACAAAAGCTAATAAAAATTAATACAATTTTCAAAAAATTATTACATTTTCTTATGACAAGCATTTCTATTTACCTCCGCCCATGTACAATAAAGAGTTGCCGACTGTTTTTGCAGGCTTTTAGTTTTTATACGAATTCAATTGTGCTCGTATACACTATAATCTGATTCGCGCCTCAAGACGTAGACACTCTTTTCCAAAGCTACAGTTTTATATACGGCTTTAAGTAATCTGGGACATAGTTTATCCTTGACGTACATAACAGTTACATTATTAGGAATGTTAAAAATTACATTAAAAATACAACTGTAACTTACTACACGAAATAATATTCATTTTTCAATTCCATCATCTCTTGATGTTGTCGACGATGTTGGTGAAATGGGTGGCAATATAATTTGCAGAAGTCCTTGTAGGAACAACTTCGGTCTTAGTATCACATTAGAACTTTGAAGTTTGGATATGAATACTGTTACATGGCAAAACCGGTTACGCGTAAATTCCATTATTTATAAACTTAAAAACAATAAATTTGTCACAAACGCAATAAGATTAAAGACGGCTCAATTCATCTTGAGGGAGACAAGGTCACTCGCCAATGTGAACAGCGGCGGCCCGTGAAATTCTGGTAAGCTTTAACTTACTAATAGAGCATGGGACCCATTATAAACTTTAATGGATCACTATCGAGGCCAAACGGAGAGGTTTTATAAAAATATATTTGACTGGTATTTGCGATTTTTTTTTTTTCAAAAAATGCAGTGCCTAACCTGGAATTTGGAAAAGTACTTGTAAAATATCTATAGTGTATTTTTTTCAAACAAGGAAGAAAATATAAGGATAAGTTTTTAAAATTGTCAAAAAATTTTCATTCTTTATAAAGTTACATTATTTTGAAATTGTATTTTACACTGATATTTAATTTATAAAATTTCAAAATAATGTAACTTCAAGATATGGTCGTAAACGTCATAAGTGTGGAAAGATGGATGACTGCAGTCAGAGCTCCTGAGGGACAATACAAGCGTTATTAAAATTTTGCTTGATCAGTAAATATTTAAAACAACTCTAAATATACTACTTCTGTAGTATGGTTTTAAACAGCTTTCAAGATGGCATGAAGCTATTAGGTTGACAGCCGGCTGCACAGATTTCCTATAAGATATATAAAAACTTTGTGTGAGTGAGTTAGTGCTATCACAGACATACAGAAAGCCACTTTTCATATAAGCAAATTTTGCCCGCGTCATGGAATTTTGGCGTTACTTCCGATCACGATTTTTGTGTCATCGAATACATGATTAAAACTTACGTCAAAACGTAGGTTTTCAAGTAGAAAATGAGATTGTAGCCAGGTGCCAGGATTAATTTGCCCCCAACCCTGAGACACCCTCCATTAAAGTAATTCTTTGTGTTTTTTTAAGTTATCGAATACATGATTGAAGTTAACGTACAAACCCTCTAGTTAATAAAAAAAATAGCATGCTTCTTCTTTTGCCCGCATCCTCCCATTTTGAGGTCACTTCCGGTAAAATTCCATGACGCGGGCAAAATTGGCTTATATGAAAAGTGGCTCCCTGTAGGTCTGTGGTAGTACTTACTCACTCATAAAAAGTTTCTCATGTATCTTATTCATAGGAAACCTGTACAGCGGGCTCTACCTATATTCCAAAAACAAATGCAAAACAGCTTGGAATATTATTAAAAACAATGACCACTCAAGAAGTTATAATCTACCATCATCATTTACAGATAAAGAAGGTACTACTATAACAGATTTCAAAAGTGCCGCCGAGAGCTTCAATAATTATTTTACTTTAAGTAAGGATATGGTTATCTCAAATAACTCTAAATACATTGAATTCAATAATCATTCTTTGTTCTTAACACCAGTTACAGATGATGAAGTTAAGGATATTATTAGATCCGTAGCCGCCAAGAATTCGGAATTCTGTGAAGGAACATTCCCTAGTGTCCTCAAAAAATCTATAGTGATACCAATTCATAAAAAATCCGATAAATCTCAAATTTCTAATTATAGAGATGTGGTACTTCTGTCCATCTTCTCCAAAGTCTATGAAAGAGCATATTATAACAGATTGTCAAAATTCTTAAATGATGAAAAGTTACTTACAAATAATCAGTATGGCTTTAGAAAGGGTTTGTCTACAGAGGATGCACCGTTAGCGCTGTACAATTTCGTGTTGAATAGTTTTGAATCAAAAGAAAAAACAGCAAGCATATTCTTTGACTTAAGTCGTGCATTTGACACGATAAACCATAACTTGTTAGTTGACAAGCTTTTCAAGTATGGAGTAAGAGGTTCTTCTCTATGCTGGATTAAATCATACTTAAAAGATAGATCACAAGAGGTTCAGTTAAAGCACAACGGGAAATTATTTCAATCTTCTCCCAGTCCCACTCACACCGGAGTACCTCAGGGCAGTGTGCTGGGTCCTCTTTTATTTATTATATTTATTAATGATATTGTTAAAGCTGATATGATTGATGGGACATACATTACAATATTTGCAGATGATACCACATCGTCTGTTTCAGGTAAAAATTTTCATGATATTAGAGATCAAGTAAATTCAGCTATATTCTCGATTCAAAACTATTGCATTGACAACGGACTTGCCCTTAATAACTTAAAAACAGACTACGTGTTATTTTCACCAAAAAACCTTAATGAAAGTTTGCTCGTCAGAATTGACGGACAAAGTATAAAACAAAGTAATTATGTCAAATTTTTAGGGCTTTACGTCGACTCCCATCTATCTTGGGGATATCATATTGACTTTTTAATAAACAAAATTAAAGTCGCATGTTTCTCTATATATCAGTTAAGAAGTCATGTTAGTTTAGATGTACTTAAAATGTATTATTTTGGATACGTTCAATCGAGACTGAATTATTGTATAATGTGCTGGGGAAATAGCAGCAAAATTGAACTGTTCACTCTGCAAAAAAGAATAATACGTACAATGTTATACAAAGACTCGCGACACTCCTGCAGGAACTTATTCTCACAGCTAGGCATTCTAACACTTTCTTGTTTATATATACTAAAGTGTGTCTGTTATTTAAAGTGCAATCCACATAAGTTCGTGACCAACAGAAATGAATCTCATAATTATTGCTTAAGACCAACGTACAATGTCGATGTACCTCAACATAGACTATCATTAATGCCTAATGGGCCCATGATCATGTCAATTAAATTATTCAATAAACTACCACTATCTCTCAAATTACTGAATGACAATAAAATTTTCAAATATAAAGTAAAAATTATGCTGTTAAAATATAACTTTTACTCTGTTGCGGAGTTCTTGGAATGTCCTAATATGGAAGAACAAGTGACAAAAATATTAATTTATATAATTTATATATTTTATCTCATTGTTTTAATATGTCTGTCTATATTTCACCCATATGTATTATGTATTATTGTCCAAGTTTAAGATTATTTTATGATTGTTGATTGCTTGTACTTTCGGTTTGTATCTTGTTAGTAATATCCGTCATCTTATTTTATTTTATTACTTTATTTTATTAAATGATTAAATTGTTTGACTACATTCTATACTTACTTTGTAAGTCTAATGAAAATAAAGAATTATTCTTATTATTATTATTATATTAGTTAACTTCGTTTTAAGAAATTCTGTTCTACCTGCTGCCTAAGGAATCGCTACTTTCACTCGCAGTCTATCACCCCCCACCTCTTCAACGGAATCATCTCAGTCATATGACATTACAGTACATAGGTGTAATAACATTCAAGTGAATATCTCAATTTTATTTTATCAATCCCTTTAATAATGGAGTGTAGGTGGTGGGGGGAGGGTTGAAAAATATTTTAAAGTAATCTGAGGCTTTGGCTTCATGTATATACACCAAATCCCAAGTTTCTGTACTCTTACCAGCTTGCTTTGCTTATTTTCTCCTAGTTACTCCTACTTACCCACCCCTTCAACAGAATCATCCCAACATATAGTCTAGCATGTTTAAAAGTGAATTATTATTTGTTTGCTTGTAATTATAATGAAACTTATTCTTTATAGGATTTTGCAAACAGAATGATAGATAACTTTTTGAAAATGTAATCCATTTGAATGAAATATTTTTTTTAAGACAAGGTAGGTAAATAAATTCACTTAGGCCTTTGTTCTCATTTTTAACTGAATCTTCATGACCGTAGGGGGTTATGTAGATAGTTACTAGTTTAATCTGCATAGCCGTAGGGAACTAATGTTACAATGATTATTGTCAAATAAGAAATAGACAAATTTAGTTTACGATTTTAATTGCTAGATAGTCTTTCTTTTTAGTTCTCATAGATAGCTTTTTCTGCTGTTTGCAAAATCCTATGTTTCAATATAATCTAGTTCCAAATGTCGTAGCAAATTTCAAGTGAATGTTCCAATTTTATTTAATTCAGCCTTTTAATAATTTAGTGGGGCTGGTGCGTGGGTTGAAAGACATTATAGAAAAATCTGGGATCTTGGCTTCTAGTATATACACCAAATTCCAAGTTTCTGTACTCTTACCAACCCGCTTTATTTATTTCCCTCAATTCACCCCTATTTAACCCCCAACCCTTCAACGGAATCGCGCCAAAATATAACCTAGTTTCAGATCTCGCCATAGTACATATGTGTACCAAGTTTCAAGTCAATATCTTAAACTGTTGCCGAGAGAACGTGCGCACAAAAAAAGTAATGAACTGGCAGACAGAAATTTTTTTCGCACAAATTTAAAATCCCGATGTTTTATGTTATTCTAAGCCTATTTCAAGAAAAGAAAATGTTGAATTTTTTTTTGCATTTACTATACTTCCATTCCAGTACGTGGATGTGGAAGTAACTTGGCTGTAATTTATCAAATGCTTTTAACTAGTAAGTTCTTGTAATTTATGCGCTCTCTGTTAACAAACCTGCTTTCTGCATTTTTTTAACGTTTTATTTTTAATGAAGTACCTACTTATGTAGGAAAAACGTTAGAACAAACAACAAATTTCGGTTAATTGTGTTTATTAAAATATGCATTTATTTTAGCAAAACTTATGACAAAAGATGGACGTTACGCTTGCTTAATGTGTGGGAAACACTTCAAATATAAAGGAAACTTAACCAAACACGTGAAGTATGAATGTAAAACAGTGGAAAGGCATTTTGTGTGCAGTAACTGTGACCGCAGATTTAAGCAGAAATCTCATTTGTTGAAACACGTATCGACAAGAGTCTGCTTTAAAAAGCATTGGATGTGTTAGTTGATTTAATTTAAGGGTTAAAAGCATAAAAGTCCACAATGGAATAAAATTTATTTTAAAAGTGAGGAGTGTAAAATTTAATTTAATGGAAATCTTGAGAATATTTCGTAATCTAAGAATAAAATTTAATATTAACAGTTTCTTTATTGTTTCCCAAAAAGTGTGAATAGGTCCAGACGGTTCGCAGTCATATCAATTCAATGTTTCGAGTGGCTTCCTCTTCCCTTGCCATGATTAAACCCAGTTATAATTGTTTCAAGACGATGCCAACATGATTGACGAAACGTTCCTCTGGTGATGGTATTTGAATGTATTATACAAGTATTATGGTGTTTGTGGAATCTACCTCATAGAATTAATAACTGTTTAAAGTAATCGCCCTGCATAAATATAGAGGGTAGCTCTGTGTAAATGCCTTTACCGATTTTTTTAAAACCATATTATTTATAGTAAAGTTTTTATATTGTCTGTAATTGTTTATTTGTGGCATATTCAGATTTTTTACTTTTTATTGGGTATTTTGCCACTGAAAAATATTTAAAAATTTTAATGAAAAACCTCTGCGCCAAACGGATCAGACAGAGGTTGGTTGTTGAGTACTTGACTGTTTCAAAAAGTCTCACACCTAAAAATATATAAACTAGAACAATATTATAAACTAAAAAATGAAAATCAAAGCTATAGGTAGTTAACGTTTCGGAAGAGAATCTACTTCCGTTCTCAAAACTTTTTTGGCCGTCAACCATGACAGTTCTTTGTTTATGTATTTCCATAGTCACGTGAAACATTAAATTATATTTATCTTATTTTTACTTACTTCGTCTCTAAGGATGGGCAACCAACTAGTACAAAAATCTATTGAATAATTATAAGCGCATCTATCCTCGTTTAATAAAATGATGGCCATGGGTTCTTCATTATCTCCAATATTAAGTAACATTTTCATGGAAAATTTCGAGGAAAGTAATATTAATAATCTAGCTTATAAACCCATTATATGGTGGAGATATGTAGATGACATTTTTGCTATATGACCTTATAGTAAAGAATGTTTAAGTAATTTTTTGAATCAGATTTACGAAAAAGAACCTTCAATTAAATTTACAATAGAAATAGAGAATAATAATGAATTACCTTTCTTAGATATTTTAATTAAAAAATTAGATAACACATACCAAGCCAGTGTGTATAGAAAACAAACATACACAAACAGATACTTAAATTTCAATTCAAATTAACATATTAGTGTTAAGAAAGGTGTTGTTAAGTGTTTGTATGGCAGGGCCAAAATTATTTCTTCAAATGATGTAATATTAAGGAACGAAAAACAATTTATAAAAACTATCTTATTAAATAATCAATATCCTGAGAGTTTTGTTGATAGTCAGTTATTGAACATTGGTAGTAGAAAGAATATACTATCACAACCTGAGGTATTTAGGTCAATGGCAGTAATTCCATATATACATGGTTTATCGGATAAATTACGAAAAATTGGGAATAGGTTTTCCGTACGAACGATTTTTCAAACGGGCTCCACGCTAAGATCGGTTTTATCAAAAACCAAGCCTCCAAATATTGTCCAAAATTCAAAAAATTGTATTTATAGTGTTCCGTGTGAGTGCGGAAAACATTACATAGGTGAATCATCTAGACCTTTCAACGTAAGGCTTGGTGAACATAGAAATTACGCTAGAAGGGGAGAATTTGAAAAACCCAAAATTTGTGAACACGCGTGGGATAATAATCATAGGATTAAATGGGACTCGGCGAAGATTTTGGAAAAAGAGAGCAACGGAACTAAAAGAAAACTTAAAGAATCCGCGATTATTTTATTAAACGAGGATAGATGCGTTTCTAATTATTCAATAGATTTTTGTATTAGTTGGTTGCCCATCCTTAGAGACGAAGTAAGTAAGAATAAGATAAATATAATTTAATGTCTCACGTGACTATGGAAATACATAAACAAAGAACTGTCATGGTTGACGGCCAAAAAAGTTTTGAGAACGGAAGTAGATTCTCTTCCGAAACGTTAACTACCTATAGCTTTGATTTTCATTTTTTAGTTTATAACATTGTTCTAGTTTATATATTTTTAGGTGTGAGACTTTTTGAAACAGTCAAGTACTCAAGAACCAACCTCTGTCTGATCCGTTTGGCGCAGAGGTTTTTTCATTAAAATTTTTAAATATTTTTCAGTGGCAAAATACCCAATAAAAAGTAAGAAAAAAAAGTAAAGTTTTTATATTAAGAGGCATGGTAGGGTCTCGCGTCAAGTATCACTCTATAAACAAAAATAAACTAATAAACTTGGCGTGTTGCACTAAGAGGCAAAATGCTGTTTGGATTCACCCGTGTCACTCCGTCAATCTTGTAGAAATTTCCCCGTCAACTTGACAAGACCTCTGACTGAAATATTATATATTACTTCCAATTATCAACATATGCAAGATCTGCGGGAAAAAAACATATGCAAGATCTGCAGAACATAGAAAGTGATACGTGTTTTTGAGTATTTGAAAAAAAATATTTTTTTCATATTTTTTCATTATAAATAAAAACCGGACTTGGGGATTTTAATTGATTCCAAATATTTTTGGAGGAATCACATTTTCTCATTTTATTTTTATTTATTTTATTTTATTATTTTATTATTTTGTTCAGAGGAAAGATATTTCCTTTTCCAGACTGCACTGTACTTCCTCTATTTTTTTTTTTCAGATAATCTATTTTTGTGAGCATGGGCATTGGTGTGACACTTAAATATGAACATTATGGGGCCATCCATAAATAATGTCACGCTTTAAGGGGGGGAGGGGGTTCCGAAAATTGTGACACTTTGTGACGAGGGGGGGGGGAGGTCAAAACAATTGTGATGTCACAATACAAAAAAACATTTTATGCCTAATATCTTGATTATTTATTATCAGCACCCTTGATATTAGTAATTTACATAAAAGTTAATGTGACGTGACAGACAAGGGGTGGGTGGGGGATCGGGCGAGCGTAACAATATGTGACACAAGGGAGGGAGGGAGTCAAAAATTGGCGAATAAACTGTGACAACATTTATGGACGGCCCCTATAATATGTCTATTTGTTTTAGCAAAATTGATGAAAATAATAAATGGGTGTTACGCCTGCGTATCGTGTGGAAAGCAATTCAAATGGAAACAAAACTTAACCAAACATGCAAAGTATGAATGCACTGCAGTGGACAGGCAATTTTTGTGTCATATTTGTAATCGTGGATTTAAGCAGAAATCACATTTGTTAAGACACCGAGCGACAAGAGTTTGTCTTAAAAAGGCTCGCATGATTTAATCGATTTTTATTTCATTTAATGATTCACTTTAGTGATTTTTGTAATATGAGAGAATTTAAATTGTTTGTGTTAAATTTCGTTCATTTCTTGATATTAGTAATATTAATGTAATTGTAAAATAACTAATTGATATTTTAACTACGTAAATAAATTAAATAATAAAAATGAATATTTTTTCCCAAAAATGTGTATACAGTGTGTCCCGGCACTATGGGTCAATACTTCGGGAACGCATAGTTTGGGTCAAAATAACACTAAAAGCACATGAAATCATTTTTTTAGGGCGCCCCCTACGGAGATATTTTCCTTTCAATGTTACATATTCACGAAAGTTTTTTGCCTGTTACTTTCAAACCGTTCTATCGATTTTAATAAAATTTGGACTGTGTATTAAATGAGTATCTTTATTCCAGAAATATGGCGCCCTTTGAATCTTGTCCAGGAAGCCAGGTGTGGAACACCCCTAATGACTCTTACCCCTAAATATTGACAAATTAATTTTTGAAAACTAAGGCCACATTTTTAAATTTCCTAAACAATTTTGTAAAAAGAATATATTGTTGTTTGACATGGATAATGCCCTCCGTTTTTGAGAAAAAAATTATTTTTACAACGTGGTCCCCTACGGCTAAGTAGATTAAACTGGTATCTACAAGACCCCCTACGGCATGAATATTAAGTTAAAAATGAGAACAAAGGTCTAAAATGAATTTATTTACCTACCTTGTCTTAAATTTTTTTTCATTCTAATGGATTACATTTTCATCAAATCTCTCATTCAGTTTCTTGGAAATGGTTAGCCTTTTAAACGTTTTTCGCCCTTATTCTGAGCTCATCAGAAAGGCACAAAGCCAGTCATAATGGTGCTTCATGCAGAACCAAGGCAATCTTCATGAATAAGTATCAAATATTTATATTTGACTTTGACTGATAAAAAGCAATAGATCTTCACCTATCTACTAGCTTACTAGTATTGGAGCCTATATACTCTGTGCATGTTTAAAAGTGAATTATTTATTATTTGTTTGCTTATACTAATGAAACATATTCTTTATAGGATTTTGCAAACAGCGGAAAAAAAGTATCTACTAAACTAAAAGAAAAACTGTATGTAAAAAGCATTAATGAAATCTTTGCATTCTTCCGATAACCTGACTTCTGGCTATGCTAGCAAATCAAAATCCTAAAATTGATTTGTCCATTTTCTTATTTGACATTATCATTATAACACTAGCATACAACATAGTCCTCTATGGCTAAGCAGATAAACTAGTACCTACATGACCCCCTACGGTATGAAGATTTAGTTAAAAATGAGAACAAAGTTGTAAGTTGTTCTGTGATAGTAGTTTTTTGACGGCAAATTTTTCATCTGGTGAATATGCCGACATGCAACTTATGTACGGACTTGCTTCCGGTAATGGTTCGGAAGCCAGACTGCTTTATGGGGAACACTTTCCTAATAGAATTATTTCAAACAGGAAAACTTTTGAATGCGTAAACTGTCGAGTACGAGAAATAGGTAAATATCCATCTTAGCAATACAAAAATATAAAAGAATAAATAACTATTTAAAAATATAATCATATAAATTCTTAGAAAACGTGGAACCGAAACGAGGAGGTGAAGGTGGTCTTAGAACTGTTTGTACAGTTGTACTATAAGAAGCTGTATTAGATGCTGTTGCTGAAAACTCATCAATAAGCGTTAGGAAGCTCTCAGTGCAATTTAACACTTCGAAGTGGGTGGTTCACAGAATTTTGAAAGAACAGCTTCTCCATCCTTTTCACATCCAAAAAGTTCATGCTATGTCCCCAGACGACTACTCTGCTTGAGTTCAATATGCTGATTGGTTCCTGCAAAAGCAACAGGAAGACCGCAAGTTTATTGGCAGTGTTTTGTTCACGGATGAAGCTGGATTTCGCAGGGATGGTGTAATAAATTCTCACAATCTATATAGTTTGAACGATGAAGATCCTCATGCAATTATTCAAACTCATCACCAACGACAATTCCAAATTAACGTCTGGGCAGGAGTATTTGGAAATTATTTAATAGGGCCACTTGTTTTGGAAAATCGGTTAAATGGGGAATATTACTTAAGATTTTTTATAAGAAAATCTAGATGGTTTATTGAAAGATGTACCATTAGCAACTATAGAAACATGACGTACATGCATGATGGAACTCGTCCTCATTTCAGCATTACAGTCAGGGAATATTTAGATCAGAACTATTCTCACCGATGGATTGGCGGAGGAGGTCCAGTACCGTGGCCTCCTCGTTCTCCTGATCTAAACCCATTAGATTTTTTGGGTTCGTCTAAAAAATTTAGTGTATAAAACACCGGTACAAACAAGGGAAGAGATGTTACTAAGAATCACTACCCAATGTGAAGCCATTCGGAACAATCCTGGATTGCTATTTCAGATTCAGCGATCCAACTTATCTCGCTTACGAGAATATATTCTTGTACAGGGTGGTCACATTTATTGTAGTTATGTAGTTATTATAGTTATGTGTATATTGTAGTTATAGTATTAATGTAGTTATGTGTTGAAGGAATATCAGTCTTTGTTCCTTATCAGTAAAATCATTTTTTCTTAAAAACGGATCGCTTTATCGTCAAACAACAATATTTAAAAAAAAATTGTTTAAGGAATTTAAAATTTTCAAATATTAATTCATGTCAATATTTAGGGATAAAAAGAATTTGGGGTGTTCCGCCCCTGGCTTTCTAGACAAGATACGGAGGGCGCCATATATCAGGAATAAAGATACTCATTTAATATTTACAATTTTATTAAAATCGATAGAACATTTTGGAAGTAATAGGCAAAGAACGATCTTGAATATGTAAGGTTTAAAGGGTAATAATCTCCGTAGGGGGGCGCCATGAGAAATAAAATTATAGATACTTTTAGTGTTATTTTGACCCAAACTATGCGTTCCCGAAGTATTGCTCCATAGTGCCGGGACACCCTGTATAGGCTAAGTTCGCAATTCTGAACATTTTTAGCTTCCCAGCATATAGTGAAGGTATTGCAATGGGCCAGAAAATAGAAATCAATATTTTCAGCATATTTTTATGTTTAAAAATAAATTAAGAATAAAATAAAATGCCTACTTTTCTGTTGTTATTAGAGGTGTTTCAGAATCTTATGAGCCGCGAAATGCGCAAGAGGCAAAGTTTGTTTTGCGTTATAAGTATTTTCTTGAAGACACTGGGCTGCTTTGCTGTATACAGAAACAAGAGCTCGTGATAAATTGTAAACAATAAACATAATATTTTTAATAAGTGTAACTGAGTCGACAGGAGATATTATGTCTCTGCGCACATGAAGGTCACAGCTCATGAGATTTTAAAACACCTCTATTATTATTGATATTCATATCAAACCGGGAAGTTGATCGTGTGGACCTCAAGTGCCGGACTTAATTACAGATGCCACCTTGGCAGAGTCCTAATACACTGCTTAGTATTGTGACACCTAGAGTCACACCCACCCCACAGATTAAAATAGTAAGTTTTTATAACGAAAACAATTTAATCGTCCTCAGTAGGCGCCATGATCGATAAAATAATTTCTTTTAAGCAAAAAATAATCAATTAGTAACTGTGACCATAGATTTAAGCAGAAATCTCATTTGTTAAAACACCTATCGACAAGAGTCTGCTTTCAAAAATATTGGACGTGTTAGTTGATTTTTATTTAATTTAAAGGCTAAAAACATAAAAGTCCAAAATGGAATATAATTGTGCACAAAATTTAACTCAATGGAAAGCTAGAGTATATTTCGTAATCTAGAGATAAAATTTAATATTAACCGTTGCCCTATTGTTTCCCAAATAGTATAAATAAGTCAAGATGGTTCGCAGTCATATCAATTCAACATTTCGAGAGGCTTCTTCTTCCTTTTTCATGATTAAGCCTAGTTATAATTAAAAATATTGATTGAAGGAGCCGTTACTCCGTGCTAGTTAATCATCTTGCACAAATAACAGATAAAACACACTACTATGTTTCCTACCACTAAGTATTTATAAAAATTGCGACTGCAGTTTCTACTTACAAAGCCATTGTCAAGCAGTGAATCAAAAATGCCTGATTTACAATTCCACAGAAATTCCGGAAAACTATGGTTGTTGTCGAGGCAGTAGTGGTTCGCAAAAGATGAATCAGCTTTTTGTAACCTGTATGATCTAACATGTTCTTGATGCCATGTTTTAAAGTCAAAATGTGCAGAGTATAATAGTATCTATATAGTACAAAGCGGTAGAAATTTCAAAACACGGCATCAAGAACATCTTACATCATATAGGTTCGCAAACCACCCCCTTGAAAACAACCATAGTTTTCCTGAATCAGGTGACACGGAAATTTTACATTTCTCAACAAAATGCTTTAAATTAAACATTTAGAATCTCTAGAAATTCACAATTAAAATAATATCAAGGATTATAATTTGCTAAATGTTCAGTTAGATCTTATATATTTACTTTTATTTACAGCCGGAAGATCCGTAATTGATTATTAATACATTAGTTTATTATTATCGTCTACCTGCCTAAGCCCTTATAGTACTTATATTCTAATCTATCCAAAATTGTCGATATTTTACATTTCTGTGCATTTATATTATCAGTCATATTTTATTAAGTGCTTGACAATAACTTGGTAAGTCGAAACTGCAGACTAAATTTTTATAAATACATAGTGGTAGAAAACATAGTAGTGTCTTTTATTTAGTTATTTGTGTCAGTTATAACTGTTTCGAGACGATGCCGACGAAACGCTCGTCTGGTGATAGTATTTGAGTGTAGTGTACAAGTATTTTGGTGTTGGCGGAATATACTTTACAGAACTAATAATTTTTTAAAGTAGTATGTAAATATCTTTATCGATTTTTTAAAAGTATATTATTTATGATAAAGTGTTTATGTCAAGTGTCACTATAAGTAGAAACGCGCGAAAGTTTTCTTGATTTGAAGAGAACACGCATAATTCTTTTAAATAAAAACCGTACTTGAGGATTTAAATTGATTTCAAATATTTTTGAAGAAATCATATTTTCTCATTTTATGTTTTTATTAAGAGAAAATATATTTTCTTTTACAGAGTATACTTAATCTATTTTTTTACAGAGAATCTGTTTTTGTGGGCATGGGCATGGGTGTGTCACTTAAATATGACCAATGTGACCATTATAATATGTACCTATTTGTTTTAGCAAAATTGATGAAAATGATAAATGGGCTTTACGCCTGCGTATTGTGCGAAAAACAATTCAAATGGAAAAGAAGCTTAACCAAACATGCCAAGTATGAATGCATTGCAGTGGGCAGGCAATTTTTGTGTCATATTTGTAACCGAGGATTTAAGCAGAAATCGCATTTGTTAAGACACCGAACGACAAGAATCTGTCTTAAAAAGGCTGGAATAATTTAATAGATTTTTAATTTACTTAATGATTCACTTTAATGACAAACTCTAGTGATATTTGCAATAGGAAAATAGAATTTAAATTGTTTCTATTAAGTTTCGTTCATATCTTGATATCAGTAATATTAATGTAATTGTAAAATAACTAATAAATTCATATTTTAACTACCTAAGGTGGCCGTTCCCAAGAAGGAGACATCCGATAGGGAAATATTTATTTCTTTTGCCTATAACTTTTTTCCTTAGTACGTATATTTGAAAAACTATAAGAGTACCTAAATAGAACCATAAGATTATTAGTATGAATTTTCACTCAATAACTTCAGTGGTTTGCAATATAGCTAGATTTTAATCTACGAAATAGGAAGATTAACTAATTTTTAAATTTAAATCTGGCTATTTTGATCGATTTCCGGTCCGCCATTTTGAATTTCCCAAATTGGACTTCAGATTCGTCAGAATTTGTCTTAATAGTCCCTTCAAATTAGAAGAAAAATCACTGATTTTGGGAAATTTTTCCTACAGCTAAGTCACCCGTATAGCAAGTTGTCCTGGGGTTGTGCTAACATATTTTTCAACAAGCACATGAAAAAAAGGGTTGTTTTTCAGATATAGATACATATATATGTTTTTTTGGCCATTTTGGCGGTTATTTGCGTTTTGCTGCAACACTAGGAATTTTTGAGAAAATATGACCTGATTTGATATTGTAGATCTAGCGATTCTCTACAATTTTTGTTCTCTTAATTTTTTTGAAATTCCGCTTAGTTACGCCGCTAGAGCGCGCTGAAGTTTATGTAAATGTATACATTTTTTTGCTGTTTGATTTTAAGCCAAAACTATGCATTTTATAAAAAATATCCAGATATCAAAGTTGTAGATAAAAAAATGTTCGACAAATTTTGTTGTTTGTTTTTTTTCAATGTCGCGCGGTATTGCCACTAGAGCGCGAAAAACATTTTTTCAATACTCTTGAGCGGAAAAAAAATATAGCGCATGTATTTTTGATATACAGGCAAAACTATGCATTTTTTAGAGTACTCGTCAATTATATAAAAATTTGGAGAGCAAAAAAAAATTATTTTTTTTGAAATCTATCGTTCATTTCTTACACAGCTGCGCATAGAACGTTGCATCTAATAGCATTCAGCTGTAGTGGTCGTGATGGGCCTTTTTGTATATGTCATCCTTAATGTCATCTATATTAGCTTAGCCGGTAAAAAATATTGAGTAGAGGGAGGTGGAGGGGCAAAATACTACATCTGTTCACGATCCCTATATTTTTTTTATCCGCTCAAGAGTATTGAAAAAATGTTTTTCGCTCTCTAGCGGCAAAACCACGCGACTTTAAAAAAAAAACAGAGAACAAAATTTGTCGAAAATTTTTTTATCTACAACTTTGATATCTTGATATTTTTTTTATAAAATTCATAGTTTTGGCTTAAAATCAAACACCAAAAATATCTATACATTTACATAAACTTCAGCGCGCTCTAGCGGCCCTTCTAAGCGGAATTTAAAAAAAATGGAGAGAACAAAAATTGTAGAGAATCGCTAGATCTACAATATCAAATCAGGTCATATTTTCTCAAAAGTGCATAGTTTTGCAGCAAAACGCAAGAAACCGCCAAAACGGTGAAAAAAACATATATATGCATCCATCTAAAAAGCATGCGCTTGATGAAAAATATGTTAACACAACTCCAAAGCAACTTTCTACACGGGTGGCTTAGCTGTAGGAAAAATTTCCCTCAAATTTCCTAATTTGAAGGGACTATAAATGGAACAGTCAACAAACAGAATTGTAGATACGGGAGTACAGAAAATCCACGTTGGATGAGGCCAATGTTCAATATCCTAAGAAGGTAAACGTTTGGGCTGGAATTATAAATTCTCAAATTATCGGACTATATTTCTTTGATAGCACATTAACTGGCGCGCGTTACTTGGATTTCTTGCAAAATTTCTAAATTCCAGAGTTAAGAATACTTTTCCCATATGATGACAACCCTAATGAAATTGACAGAAATATTTGGTAAGCAGAATGGAGCTACACCACATTTTGCATTGGAAGTAAGAGCCTGTCTCAATCAAGTTTTTGCTAATAGGTAGATCGGTAGACGCAGTGAAATTGATTGGCCTGTCCGTTCTCCGGATTTGACCCCGCTTGACTATTTAAAAGACGGAATAAGGTAAGCAATTAATCAAATCACTCCGGAAACGATGCAGAATGTTTTAGAAGAATTTCAGCCTCCATAATTGTCAAGAATCAACGGGCGCCAAGTTTGAACATTTGATTTAAACTGTTTCATGTTCATTTGTTTACTTTGTAACATTAAAAATGTAATATTTTTCGTTAAAAGAATTAGACAAGGTTAAAAAATCTTTTATTGCTGGATAGAGAATTAGTTATATTACATTTAATGTTGTTATGGATTTTCATCAAGTAAAGGTCGACTCAATCAACTATGTGACACAATTTTTTAAGGTATCTACTAGATTTCTGTGAATTGATGTGTCAAATCTACTTTTTCAGGTCTAAGAACGGATCTATTTCCTTGCAAACGATGTGGAAAATTATACAAATATAAAAGTTCCTTATACAAGCACCTAAAATGGGAGTGCGGTGTAGAGTCGCAGTTTAAATGTACGATGTGTGATCATTCCTGTAAACAAAAGATACATCTCATTTATCACATGGACCGAATACACAATGTACCCAAGGATCAACTAATATTTTATTAATTATAAATAAATGGAAGCGGGCCTTGAGTAATGGGTTGTTTACGATGTCTTCAAATTATTTATTATTCATTACATTTTAATGCTGCTCAAAGCAAATACGCAGAATTATGCCTTAAATATTTAACAAAAAAATAAACTTCGAATGTTTGATAAATGAGTAATGGGTTGTTATTATATTTATATAATCTGTTTATAATTAATAAGTTTTGTTAAATAAAACATATTTTATTGACAGTTGCTGTCTCTTAATGAAGTAGTATTATTCCCCCTTATATTACGAAAATACTGGCGTAGATCTGGCATTTGAAAAACAAGTGTCTCTTTTAAAAAAAAAAAAATTTCCCGTCTTATAGAGGACGACTTCCCCCACTTCC
The DNA here is from genome assembly GCA_963583905.1 of Stenurella melanura. Taxonomy (NCBI): domain Eukaryota; kingdom Metazoa; phylum Arthropoda; class Insecta; order Coleoptera; family Cerambycidae; genus Stenurella; species Stenurella melanura. The sequence continues at coordinate 8,750,616 of OY757309.1, forward strand.
CTGACACTTTTACATCCGATATCTAGGTGGTGGGGGAAGGGAGGGGGGCTGTTAAACATATGGAAAATCGTTTTTTCTCAGTTTGCGCGCGATCGGGGAGACGGACAAAGAAATATTTCGTAAGAAAAGTCTCCCCGAGCCACGTAAACTGGTTTTTGATTTTTTTAAATCGGACAATTAGGGCCGGAGATATGGTAGTTTGAAGATATTGAGTTTCAGGGTAGTAAAAGGGATGGGACAGGAGGTATGAGGGGTGTTTAAGAGATAAGGAATGGGGTTAGGATGGTAATTTTTTTTTCTATTGTGGGTGGTTATAGCAAGATCTCAAAGTCGCGAGGGAGCTCTCTAGGGCAATTAGGGAAGGAGAGAGAGGGGGGAACGTGCAAAGAAGGGAGACGGCCATATCTCCGGTTCTAATAGGGCGATTTTAAAAACTAAAAATAGCGTTTCTTTCTTGTTTGATCAGCTATAATGTTGGATAGGTAGGAAATAATTTTCGTCAAGAATGTACAAATGGGGGCAAAAGAAAAATGTATTTTTTTTCATAACGATTTTTTTATTAAGGGAAAATGTCAGACTTACCTTTCTGACCCTCGATTTCCCTTTGTGTGTATGTGAGTGAGAGCAGCGAGTGAGTAGAGAGGGTAGAGGCCACGCCTACTCTCCTGCCGCTGCAGCAGCTGAATGAAAAGACATAAATTTATAAGTCTAACTCGCGCGCGTAGCGCAAGTTGCTGTCCGATCGAATTTTTTTTCACTAAAAAGAGAAATTCGTTCTCTTTAAAATGAGCCCAGGCAGAAGGGCGTAGGACTCTCCTTTGCCCTTCTGCAGGGCTTAAACTTCAAGTTGTCGCCCTGCCTGTCGTAAGGAAGGAATTTGAAAAATTCTTTTTTCATTTCAAAGGGGATGAAAATCCCCGTTTATTAGGAGCATTTTATCCCCCCGCTCACCCCCTTCATAAAAAAAAATCGTTTTGAAAAAAAATAATTTTTTTCTGTTGCCCCCCATTTTTACATTTTCTGCGAAAATTATTTTCTACCTATCCAACATTATAGATGCTCAACGAAGGAAGAAATCCCATTTTGATTCTTCAAAATCGCCTTATTAGAAGCGGAGATATGGCCGTTTTCCCTTTTTGCACGTTCTCCCCTCCCTCTCCTTCCCTAATTGCCCTAGAGAGCTCCCTCCACGGCCTCGACCTCTTGCTATAACCACCCACAACAGGAATAAAAATTACCATCCTTACCCCATCCCTTATCTCTTAAACACCCCTCATACCTCCTTTCCGACCCCTTTTCCTACCCTGAAACTCAGTCTCTTCAAACGGCCATATCTCCGGCCCTAATTGGTCGATTTTAAAAAACCAAAAATCAGTTTACGCGCTTCGGGGAGACCTTTCTTTTTTGTCTGAAACGTGTTTTTGTCCGTCTCCCCGATCGCGCACAAACTGAGAATAACCGATTTTCCGTATGTTTAATAGCTCCCCTCCCTCCGCACCACCTAGATCTCGGATGTGAAAATTTCAGGGAAGTGGGAGAAGTCGTCCTTTATAAGATGGGTAAATTTTATTTTTGAAAAAAGGCACTTGTTTTTCATCCCCTTTTTTCTGCCAGATCTACTCCACTAAAAGGATTTTAAAAAATCACAGACCTGGGCATAGATCTTCATCCCTTATGTATTTTTGTCAATCCTTGTGTCATATTTGTAACCGAGGATTTACGCAGTTCGTTTCTTGATATCAGTAATATTAATGTAATTGTAAAATAACTAATTCATATTTTAACTACCTAAGGTGGCCGTTCCCTACAAAGAGACATCCGATAGGGAAATATTTATTATTTTTGCCTATAACTGTTTTCCTTAGTACGTATATTTAAAAAACTATAAGAGTACCTAAGTAGAACCATAACAAGACTATTTTCACTCAATAATTTCAGTGGTTTGCAAAATAGCTAGATTTGAAACTACGAATTAGGAAGATTAACTAATCTTTAAATTTAAATCTGGTTATTTTGCCCGATTTCCGGTCCGCTGTTTTGAATTTCCCAAATTGGACTTCAGATTCGTGATCAGCAACTCCACAAATCCCCGAGTAACCAATTTCGTTTAATTTTATGGCATATTGTGTATGATAACAAATCTAACAAATCGATTAATTTAATTAAGTTGACCATTAAAATTAGCCAATTATTGGACTAAAAAATGAAACCAAATGTTTCCGCCAAAAACTAAAAGGTACTGTTTTTTCTATATATTTTTCTGAACTCTTTTCAACAAAAATGAAGACAATTGACCCTGTACTTTCAAATTTGGAGATTTTCAGGTTCTTCATGCTAAGTTGACGCGGCTATAAGTACCAAATATCTGTCAAATCTGACTTTTTTAATTAATTTTATGTCATGTCATAACATTAAATTTAAATGTTTTTCTGATATGCAGGTGGCAATATACCCAACAAAAAGAAAGAAGTGAAACTATTTCCTTTTTATGTATCAGAAAAAATTATAATTTCTTTATTTGCTACATCTGTGCAAACTTATGATTCCAGTTATATTTATTGCTAATTGTTGATCATTATTTTAACAATGAGTCTTTCGGTTACCACAAGAATTGACATTTTGATATTATTAGGATGTGGTGATAAGACAAGAGCGAAGAAGCGGGTATCGGAAATCTTCAATACTAAGTATCCTAACCGTCGTATTTCTTAGTTTACAGTTATCGTGATTTTGGAAATGCCACAGATATACCTAAATTTGACAGGAAACGCAATTTTGGTAATGAAAAGGATATATTATTAGTTATTCAAGGTAATCCACATAAATCTACAAGATAAGTTGCCGCCGGTAATGTTAGTAAAATATTAATATTGCGTCTTATAAAAAATTAAAAATACCGCCCCTGTAAAATTCGCTTGGTTCAAGAACTTAACGACGATGATCCTGATCGCCGATTGAAATCTTTAGTCTAATGAGGCTGTAGATGAACCTAGTATCGTTTAGTCTGATGGACACGACAAGGATTGTATATAATTTAGGCCGGAGCCATGTCGCCGCTACGAAACTGATCAACTCTACTCACAAGGGGGATTCAAGATACCCTTCAGACTCCCCAAGACAAAAATAGACAAAATTATACTTACTGTGGTTGCTACAGTCTGCTCTCTCCGTCGAAATCTTATGATAATGAATATATCTTATAATTAGCACTTTCTCAGAAACACTTCTTAATAATTAAGACCGTCTATGGATTCTATGAGTATTCGGACAAGTACACAGACTTGGCGGGATCAGAGGTGACCCGCGGAAGTAATTGTCTAACTCACGCCACAGAATCGCCCGTCGGTCACAAATCTTATAATTAGTGGATCAATAAGAAATCGAATTCAAAACATATTTTCATTTATTGAAATAATTCATAAAATGTAAAAAATATAAATATTCAATACTTAGCTAATGTGTATAAGGCAAACATCAAAGAGCACCACCACTCGGCAAGCCGTTACCTCCCGTAGGAGTGTAACTCATCCAGCGTCAAGAGAACTATGACAATCGGCTGTACAAAAAGATTCAGACTCCCAATTAGTAATATTTGTAAAACATGTGCGAAACTTTTTGAAAATTATTCACTTTGAATTTTGCACTAAAATTATCGAAATGATTGTCAGGATGCTTAAAGAAGCTATCTATGTGAGTTCGATGGTTTTCCTGCTTTTGTAACCGTACTAACGGCATCGAACACAAATATACAGGGTGATTCACGTAGGCCATTCATTAGAAGTTTTTCAACTTGCAGTTGGATTAGAAACTTGAAATTTGATATGCAGCCATAATCGATCATGCCCGTTCTATCTAAAATATTTTCAGTCCTTCAACTATAGAGGGTGTGCCAAAAATTGGTACCAACTTCCCTATTTTAAATGGAAACCTATATTTTTCTTTACATGGTTCGATTGGTCTTCTAATTCTGAGTTTAGAGAACCTAAGTTATATTAACTTATCTGTTACAATTTTTGACATATGTCCAATTTTTTGAAAAAAAATGTCGCTGTAGTAGTTTACGAACAAATTTGTATCTCGCAAACCTTTGAAAATTATGAAACCAAATTTGTGAAGCAGTTAACTGGAAGTCCAGGCTAACTTTTGATGTCCCATCGGTGATCCCATTTTGTACCATATGGGCGCAGTCGATTTTCAAATGACGCAATCAAAAATTGTCAAAAAGTCAATTTTTTTCAAATGGCACCTACTATTTTTTTTTCACACCATTCGAAAGAAAATTGAATTTTAGGGTGAGTTACTTAAGCAATTCCTATACCTAACTTCACCCCATATCGAGTTATTCAATAAAAATCAAGAAATACCTTATCTTGCCGAGAAATTACTTACTTCATCAAGTATGCCATGGAAACAAAAGACAGGCCTACGTGAATCACCCTGTACTTTTTTTCCGTCGACTCGTCTTCGAGCAATTAGTATGGCGTTGTCCGCCTGAGCCGGGATAAACAGTATTTTGGGTTCGTCGGAATCGACCCTCCGACTTTGAATTCTTTGACTATTTTTCTGTACGTTTTTAGGGTTTTGTATGAGGATTATGCTCCAACCCTTTGAGGAATATTAAATTAGGATTTTGGTTTTTACCCGTCCCATCGATTTTTCTTAAATTTTGACGTTTAAAATAGCTACTCGCTACATCCTGACTGAGGATTTCGCCTTGTGAACCATCAAATTCGTGGTACTTTCGAAAAACCAAATTCGTGGTACTTTCGAAAAACCAAATTCGTGGTACTTTCGAAAAATTCATCTCGAGGAGCGGTTTTCTGCTTTATTTACGTATTGTTATTGCATGTTTATAAAAACAATTTTTCGAGATTTTCAAAAAATTAAATTCGTCGTACTTCCGAAAAATTTGTTGTACGGAGCAGTTTTCCGTCTTATGCGATTTTATTCGTTGTACTTTCGAAAAAACCAAATTCGTGGCACTTTCGACTAAGTCAATTTTTGAAGTACTTTTGAAAATTCGAAAGACGGAGCCCAAAGGCGATTGACCGTCGTCCTCGAGATGAAAAATGTTTCTGTCAATATTTTGGACAATTTTTAGTAAAATAATTTTTTACGTGGATTTCGATTTAATATGATGCCAAAGGTGTTTAGGATTCTTTTTACTGAATTAAATATTATTTTTCATGGGATTTTTGTCTGAATTTACTTTTTTAGTAAATTGGATATTTTTTCAAATGGGTCATTTTACTTGGTTCAATAACAAGGCAACTTTTGTCCTAACTGGAACAGTCAACAAACAGAATTGTAGATACTGGGGTACAAAAAATCCACATTGGATGATAGAGGCCAATACTCAATATCCTAAGAAGGTTAACGTTGGGCTTGAATTATAAATTCTCAAATTATCGAACCATACTTTTTTTATAGCACATTAACTGTCACACGTTACTCGAATTTCTTTTCAAAATTTCTAAGTTCCAGAGTTAAGAATACTTTTCCCAGATGATGACCACCCTAATGAAATTGATAGAAATATTTGGTAAGCAGAATGGAGCTACGCCACATTTTGCATTGGAAGTAAAAGCCTATCTCAATCAAGTTTTTGCCAATAGGTAGATCGGTAGACGCATTGAAATTGAGTGGCCTGTCCGTTCTCCCGATTTGATCCCGCTTGGCTATTTAAAGGACAGAATGAGGTAAGCAATTAATCAAATCACTCCGGAAAGGATGCAGAATGTTTTAGAAGAATTTCAGCAAAGCCTCCATTATTGTCAAGAATCAACGGGCGCCAAGTTTGAACATTTGATTTAAACTCTTTCATGTTCGTTTGTTTACTTTGTAACATCAAAAATATAATATTTTTCGATAAAAGAAATAGAGAAATTCAAAAAATATTTTATTGCTGGATAGAAAATTAAATTGTAAATAAGTAGATAATGAATTTTTCCGTTATGGTCCTCACTGCATATTGTGAAAATCGCAAAACTACAAAGATATATTACATTTAACCCTTAGTTAGTCGCGTTACGAAATGTTACATAATTAATCGCCTGGTGCATTTTGTACTAAACGAATGTAATATGAGAATTAAATTTTCTGAAAACAAATAGGCTTAAAATGAGGTAAGGAAAACAACTAGAGTTGTTTTTAGTGTTTATTTTACAAAAGTAAGAACGTCATAATATAGTAAAAAAACTATATGAAAATTAAACAAACTAATCGGTATCTATGAACCCTGTGTTATTAATGCAACAGTTACATTTTGTTGTCTTTTGACTATATTTTTGAATAAACATCTTTGCAGGTTTCACACTGCATAGTGGCAAGCCTGTTTTTCTTTCTACCACACAGAAAGCATCTGGATCTAGTTTTTGTAGGGGGTTCTTTATCTTCGTTCGTTACATTGATATCTGCGCTTACAGTTTTTTTGTAAAAAAATCTTATATTCAAAGGTAGTTTTTCAATGTTCAAACGATCTTGTAGGTGGGATCTCATGAGCAAAAAATAAATTTCTCTGAGATGTTCACATCGTCTCATTCTAGAGCTTTTTACAGTTCAATACCTCTCTTCCTCAAGAAGAAAGTGATTTTCTTCAGCATTTTCAATTTCGAAAGAAGCGCATTCCTCGTCGTTTAATTCTAAAAGACTAAAAAAAATATATATGAGTTATTATTAAAATTTTTAAACTTATTTCGTACTTACATCATTGGTCGCCTGGTGTATTTTGTACACCATACAAACTAAATTACTCTATACGCACTCTATCAGAGACGGTACTCAATTGTTCTCACTGCACACTGCACAGCATCGGCGGCATTTAAACTGTACCTGGTGTATAAAATACACCAACGCGACCAACTAAGGGTTAATGTTGTTATGGATTTTCATCAAGTAAACGTCCACTCAGTCAACTAAGTGAAAATATTTTAAGCTACCTGCTATATTTCTGTGAATTGATGTGTCTAATCTACTTTTTTAGGTCTAAGAACGGATCCATTTCCTTGCAAACGATGTGGAAAATTATACAAATATAAAAGTTCCTTATACAAGCATCTAAAATGGGAGTGCGGTGTAGAGTCGCAGTTTAAATGTACGATGTGTGATCATTCCTGTAAACAAAAGATACATTTTATTTATCACATGGACCGAAAACACAATGTACCCAAGGATCAACTAATATTTTATTAATTATAAATAAATGGAAGCGGGTTTTGAGTAATGGGTTGTTTACGATGTCTTTAAATTATTTATTATTCGTTACATTTTAATGCTGCTCAAAGTAAATACGCAGAATTATGCCTTGATCACAATTCTTAAATATTTCACAAAGAAAATAAACTTCGAATGTTTGATAAACCAGTAATGGTTTGTTGTTATTATATTTATATAATCTATTTATAATTAATAATTTTTGTTAAAAAAACATTTTATTCACAATTTTTGTCTCTTAATAAAGTAGTATCATTTCCCCTTATATCACGAAAACGGTTTAAAGAATCACAGACCTGTGCATAGATCTACACAAAAGAAAAGTTCGACTCCAAGGACTAAACCTTTTTATCCCTTATGTATTTTTGTGTGATGAATCCGAATTTTCTACCGCGTAGATTTCGAGGAAATCGCTGTTTTTATTGCAAAAATACGGGTTTGACAATAAAAACCACGAATTACTCGAAATCTACGCAGTAGAAAATTTTTTAAATTAAAAATTCGAATTCAGCACCCAAAAATACTTAAAGAATGATAGGTTTAGTCCTTGGAGAAGAAAATTTTGTATTTTTGTAGACCAGTGTAATCGGAATATATAACTATTATTACAAAGAAAACTTGATAACTTTTTGGCCAAAAATATATACAAAGTTATCGTTTGACAGCAAAAATTAAATATCAAATAAAATGTGCCAAATATGGAAGGCTTGCGTAAATACCTTTACTTTCCACCATGGTTGAATTATTTCTTAGGGCGGCGGCCTGTATTTTTTTCAATAAAATTGTAATCGGTTCTATTACAAAAAATGTTTTTTAAATTGGAAAAAAAATTGTTTTCATTATCTATTCTCTTTAGACGGTCCACTCTGTATATTTTCCGGTGAAAGTCTAACCATTTCTTCGCTGACAGTAGCATCAACTACCTACCAAATTTGACTGTTCTCCGTCAAGTTTCTTTTTAGTTAATGCACCAACAGAGACAGACAGACGGACAGGCCATACTATTAAAGAAGACATATCGAACTGAGTGCCAATTATTTACTGACTTACTAACAGGGTAAGGCGGTGACAAATAAATGATATAGAAACATAATTTTTATTACACTTGTTTTATTTGAAAAAAATTTCATTTGTATTAGTATTAATCTAAGATGGACTGATTTAAAACAAATCGCCTTTGAAATAGTTTGAGAGTAACCATGGAAACGCATCATATATACCAAACACTGCATTGTCAGCGTTGTTTATTTTCTGTCAATAAAATTTATGCCGATAAAATGTACTCAGAAGAAAGTCCCGAAATTCCCGATAACATTCTAGAGCAAACGGCACAAGCGAGCGCGAATTTTTTACCAGTAAAATCCAGGTCAAGATATGAACACGAATATCAACTTTTTACTGAATGACGAAATCTGAACAAAATTAAAACTGTACGTGACGATATCCTAGTTTACTTTGTCGAAAAAGCAAAGTCTATGAAATCCTACACGTTATGGAGGCGATTTTCAATACTATAAAGTAGCTTGGCCATAAAATAAAATGCTGATATCAAGAAATATCCAAAAATTATTGCGTCAAGCTGTAGGATATACCGGGTTGCCACGAGTCAAAGTACGCCCCCGATATTTTGGTTGTTTATGTATTTAAAAATTTGGTTTTTGATGCACATAAATTAGACAATAATAAGCTACTTTTAGACTAACAGGAATAAAAATATCACTTCCGGTTGAACCGGAAGTGACATCGCTTTTTTCTTAAATGGAATGACTATATTACTTCCACATCCACGTAGTGGATTGGAAGTATAGTAATCGCAAAAAACTATTATAACGACATCTGGAACTAGATTATATTTTGAGATAATTCCGTTGAAGGGTTGGGGGTTAAATAGGGGTAAATAGGGGAAAATAAGTAAAGCAAGCTGGTAAGACTACAGAAACTTGAAATTCGGTGTATGTACTAGAAACCAAGGTCTCAGATTATTTATAATATTTTTCAACCCCCACCACCCCTACTTCATTATTAAAAGGGTTGATAAAATAAAATCGAGATATTCATTTGAAATTTGGTACACGTATGAATTATAACGACATCTGGAACTAGATTATACTTTGAGATGATTCCGTTGAAGGGTTGGGAGTTATTTAGGGGTCAATAGGGAGAAATAAGTAAAGCAAGCTGGTATGAGTACAGAAACTTGAAATTCGCTGTATGTACAAGAAGTTACGGCCTCAGATTTTTTTATAATATTTTTCAAGCCCCGCACCACCCCTACCCCACTAATGGGGTTGACAAAATAAAGTTGAGATATTTATTTGAAATTTCGTACACGTATGTATTATAACGACGTCTGGAATTAGTTTATATTTTGAGATGATTCCGTTGAAGGGTTGGGGGTTAATTTGGGGTAAATAGAGGAATATAAGTAAAACGTTGGTAAGACTACAGAAACTTGAAATTCGGTGTATGTACTAGAAGCCACAGCGTCAGATTTTCTTATAATATTTTTCAACCCAACCACCCCTACTCCAATATGAAAAGGGTTGATAAAATAAAATTGAGATATTCATTTGAAATTTGGTACACGTATGTATTATAACGACGTCTGAAACTAGATCATAATTTGAGATGATGCCGTTGAAGGGTTGGGGGTTAAATAGGGGCAAATGGGGGAAAATAGAGAGATATTGCAACTTCGATTTACGGATCCTTTAATAAAGGTTTCCCTTAAATTGACATGTACGCATGCGCATTTAAAATATCGTTAAGCATTTTCCTTTAATAAAATACAGGCATCCCGTATTTAACTTAAATACGGGCAAAGTTTTCCTTTATTTAAGGAACCTTAATTTTGACACATTTAGGAACTTTTTGTCGAAACTTGCATCAGACGAAAATTCCCTAAGGAAATTGTTACTTTTGTTGGCGATAATGGCACAAGAACAAGATAAAAAAACGTGTGAGATTCAAATATGAGGAGACGTAATTTCGCAATCGTGTTATATCCCATCTTTGAAAACCAAAATTAACTTCTATTTCATCGTCAGTCATATTATTTAAATCGAAGTTGACTGGGTCTACAGCGTTAATTTGTTCATTGCCGATATAAATATCAGTTATGTTATGTAGAAGTAACATTTCAATTTCTTCATCATTAACACCAGCTAGGTTAGCTACTTTTAATTGTTCTTCCATATTCATTTTAAACTCGAACAAATGATAATAATACCGGCAATGCCCAATTTGGATTTTTTAGGTTAGGACAAATTGTCAAAATAAAGTATCAACATAAGGTATGAGGAGGACATCGTTGCAATAACTCTCTTTAAACATGGATGATAAATTGGAATACAGGATACTTTATTTAAGGTTTCTTTTAATAAAGTCAGCCCCTTTTCGTTTTGCAATAACTCTCTAATAAGTAAAGCAAGCTGGTAAGACTACAGAAATTTGGGATTCGGTGTATATACTAGAAACCAAGGCCTCAGATTTCTTTCTAATATTTTTCAAACTCTACCATCTCCGTTTCATTATTAATGGGATTGATAACATCAAATTGAGAACTTGAAAGTTAGTACACGTATGTATTGTAGTGACATCTGATTGAGATGACTCCATTGAGGTGGTAGGTTGTAAATAGTGAAAAATAAGTACGGTAAACTAGAAACTTCATTTTTAACGTATATGGTAGAAACCAACTCCTCAAACTTTTCTATGACATCTACCCCAAATATTATTAAAATTCTATGACCAATAATTTTCACATACTAGAGTGCAAATATAGTCAAGATGTTTCCTTTAAAGTGACTTGGACGAATAATCTGGATGTGGAAGTAGTGATTCCTTAGGCAGCGGTTTTTTTAATGGTTTCTCATTAAGCATAAATTTCTAAGTGCAGCAGTTTTTTCAGATGTAAAAAATTCCAAAAAATAAGTGAGATACGAACAATTTTTTAGTTTTTTCAAAATGGCCGCGTCAGATGAATGCGATGTAAGAAAATTACTAAGTAGGCTATGGAAATTATTAGTAAGGTTGTAGACTTGTCTGTAAAGAAGAAAATAGTTGTTTGAATTACTGATAGGTACCAGTATTTTTAGTTTTTTTTCAAAAAAGCGGAATTTCATTTTCATTTCCGTAGGGGTAACTAGAGCACAAAGTCTGTATGGATGGAGATATCCAGAAAGAAGACAACCTCCGAGAAACTATTTCGTCCGGTTGGAGCAACAATTTAGAACTGAATCTAATGTAGAAATTGAAGAAAGATTTTTTATGGATGAAGAAACGGAAATTAATGTATTAGCTTTAGTGCAGGTTGACCCAACCATTTCGATAAGACAAATTGAATATGAATTACCAGTTTCCAAAGAATCAGCCAGAAAAATTTTAAAGAAACACGGCTATCGTTCTTATAAATATCAATTGCATCAATTTTTGTATGAGAATGATTATCAACGAAGAATAACCTTTTGTAATTGGTTACAGTTACGCCAATTAAGAAATGAGAATTTTATCAAAAACATTTTGTTCACTGATGAATCGAGACTTACAAACCTTGGGTTATTTAGTTGAAACAACACTCGATATTGGGCAATTAATAATCCTCACATTATGAGACAGGGGTGGTTTCAGGAGCTGTTTGGCTTCAATGTTTGGTTAGGCGTACTGGGCGACCATGCTATAGGTCCAATAATTTTTAACGAAACTCTAACTGGACCAAGATATCTAGAATTTCTCCAAAATATAATAGTTCCAAAGATTAATCAAATTCCCAATACCAATATTGACGTGGTTTACTCCCAACAAGACGGGGCTGGACCACACAATGCTATTATCGTTAGGGATTACTTTAATCAATAATTTCCAGATCGTTGGATTGGGACCCATGGTGCAGTCAGATGGCCTACAAGGTCGCCTGACTTAACCCCACTCGATTTTTTTATTTGGGCGTATTTGAAAAATAGAGTCTATATGACTGCTCCAACCACAAAGCAAGATCTGGAAGAAAGAGTTCAACACGAAATTGCACAAATAACACCTCAACAATTACAGAATGTTAGACGTGCAACGATAATTCGCTCTACTCTGTGTATTTATCATAACGGTGAATGTTATCGTTTTCAAAGAAGTATAAAAAAAAGATTGTTCATTACACGTCCAAAAATAGATTTTTCCTTGCTTGCATGACTTCCCGTGTTCTGCGAGAATTTGTCACACGCACACGGAAAAATCCTTATTTCCAGACTCCTAGTGAAATATACTATTCCAAAACACTTGCGAATGTGTTTTTGCAAGAAAATACTTTTCAAATTTATTGGTACCTACATAATAGTAATTAATTTTGCTTTGTAGAATATTTTTCGTAAGACTAAACGTAGAAATGTATAACTGAATATTGTTTTTTTGCTTATGTGATGTAGCTTCACGTAGATCTAGGCAAATTTCTGTTTTTATGTATTAGGCACGCTGATTCATGTATAGAAATTGAGGCGACTGTTAATACCGTACCAGTAGTTGTTTTCGGTTTGCAAAAGCGCCTTAATATATATAAATTGCTCTAAAGAGTTAAGGACATTTCATCCAGAACAATTTACTGATCCATTAAAAGAAAACCACGTATTTGTAAGAAGGAAAAAAAAAAGATTTTCATGCAATTTCTACCAAATGTTACCAAATGTTAGTTTCGCCATAACATAGGTTGTACTCTATGCTACTATAGTTATAAAATTCTTTCGGATTTTATACCTACAAGAAAGTTATTGCTCGAAGACGAAAATATAGCGATTAGCATATTTCTTACGGGTTGCCTGAATGTGCCTCATGGTATTATTTGTAGACTTAACTACCAAATTACCAAAATCACCGAATCAATGTCTAAAACAGCGAAACTGACGACGAAAAATGGATCTAGCCTAAGAACAATACGTTTACTTGCAGGTTACTTTTATGCCTTAATAAAATATTAGAGAACTAACAAGATAGGACAGGCAGACTGAGAAGACGAAGTAGACGAAGACAGTTGTGTACTCCAATTTAAAGGGACACGACATCCAGCGGAAACGGTTTCGGGATTTGTCGGTTACGCATTAAATGAATTTGACCAAGCTTACTAAAAGATAGGTTGGCTCATTAAAATCGACAAGTGCTACGTCACATATAGACCTCGATGACAGCTGCGTGTGGCTTTTTTCCCTAATTTAAAAGAAAAAAGTTTCCAAACTATTCTTTCAATGTACGATTCTATCCTAACCAAATAGATACCTTACATATAAACATAGAAATACTTCAAGGGACATATATTACAAAGCAACCTGTTTTTGTAGTGACCTTGTTCTAACTCAATGCCTTGGCTACTGACAGTCAGGTGAGTTCGGTCGTTCTATCAGGACAGCGTTGTCCATTTTTCACTATTGGCCTCTCTTTCTAATGTTACCTTCTCCGTCTGATTGTCACATTGTGACATCTGCGCGAGAACTCCAATGGGCTTGTTCGGCATTTTTTTTTTATTTCACAAATCGAAAGTGCAAGTATAAATTAATGGATCTGCAAAAAATCAGAATCTTATTCGCACGTTTAGTATCTTAAAAACTATAACAAATTTTCATCTGGCGAAAATGGGGCGTGGCCAGGCGCTACGTCACTATACGCATAGACTCGGCGATCTCAATAGACTTGATGCTCCTTATTGGTTATAATTATTATTATAAGTGTTTTCGAAGTATTGTTTGTTTTGCTTACTACTTGACAGTAGGGGAGTACAATTTGGTGAAATGTCAAAAAATTACAATTTTCTCTCGCTCCTGCCAGAACTAATTTTCGATTTCGACCCTGCAATTTACGATTATAATTCATCGCCGACCTTCTCCTTTCCGTAAACACATAGAACGAACTTCCACTCGACGTATTTATTTAGTTACCAGCGTTTAAAAATTCCATGTTTTTCGACTTTTTAGGTTAAATTTGAAAGGTCCCAGAAAGCCATTTTTCTTACGTCACTTGCGTATAGTGACGTCACAAATGAGCGCTTGGTTTTTGCAACTATTACTAAATTCAACTCCTTATATCTCGAGAACGGAAAAAGTTAATAATACGAAATTTTAAGTGTATAATGAGAATATCGAGTACTATATGAAAAAGTATAAAAACCATATAAAAAGAATATCATGGAACAAGCCCATTTAAATGTCGAGGTTAAAGGCGTCATTGCTAAAAGATAAAAGGTTTTCCGCCGGCTTTCCTATCTTGTTAATTCCTTAATCTTTGCCCTAACTTTAGAAATTTGGCGCTGTCATGTGTAGCATCTCTGGAATACCTGACTTTCTCAAGCAAATTAATAAGATAAGGTAATGAAGTACAATGATATATCTATCGTCTAGACTTACTTACTTACATGCGAGCACAAGTTATTAGCAATTCTCAGAATATTCTTAACGTTCTTGGAGCAATTTATATTAGTTTTGCAATAAAAATATGCTATTTTAGTAACTTGTGATGCACGATCTCCAACCCAATACCAAGCAATACATTTCAGTCGCATTTTATTATTGCTGAATCTACAAGTTGGGTACATATACTATAATAACTAACTGTTACATTTGTTTTAGCATTAGTTCATTGCCCGAAATGTTCTAGAGGTTATAAACACAAAAGCTCGGTGTTCAAACATTTAAAATGGGAATGTGGCATATCTTCCAAATTTTCCTGTAAGCTGTGTTCGTACACTGCCAAGCAAAAAACCAATTTCACCCGTCACTTGGAGGCAAAACATCAGATTCCGAGAGAACATTACACTGAAAATCTATTGTAAGAATAAAGAAATCTGTTAATCGACCTCAGTGTTTTATTATTGCTTTATCTCTCGTGTGTTAAAGTCTTATGATAATAATCATCTTGAACTATAATTTACTTGTAGTTCTATCATAAGTCAACATAACTCAGTCTGGGTCACGGAATCGGATGCAAAATGCAAAATGGCGTAAGGCTCATTTTGAAAATTGAACTTTTCCATGTCTGGTAACCTCTGATAGCTACCTTGTTAGATTACGTAAGACAAATACTGATCTTAGTCTGTCGCAACAGTAACGCCAAGCACTGTTGTTCTATTCCTTTTAGTGATAATTTGACTGGTAGAAAAGATTATATTTTGGATTTTTTCTTTACTGTGTTTCAGATTACTAGATATAGATGTAAATCACTATTTGGCTTGAAAAACGTCACATGTCTTAACTTGAATTTATTATGATTGTTTCATAGTTGTGTCATCTAAATAAGTCATTGATATAAATTATAAACAACGGTGTACCCAGAACTGAACCTTGAGACATGCCGTATATAACTGAGCTATAATCAGATAAATTACATTTTATACATATTTAAGGTTTATTTTCTATTTGGTTCCATAACAACGCAACTTGTTTAATAACACATCGCGTGAAACATAGTCAAATGCCCGTGAAGATTACATAGTGCAACTTAGACAATATATAAATAAGACCATTGACTTGTTACTTTCAATAGTGCTTGGAATGTACTACAGTTAGTATTGAAACCAAGCTAGCAACAGTTTAGGACAATATTAATTTCAAAAATATGTACCAGTCGCATTTTGAGTATTATTTCAAAAACCTTGAAGATTGGACGAGAATGGTGGATATAACCCATTAGTACTTTATTGTCGAAAAATCGCCTCTATCAACGATCGGTATCATTTTTGTAATTTTGAGAATATTAGATGATATCTAAAGTACCTTTGAGACAATTTTGCTATTCATGTCATCTGTACAGCATGAATTTTTTCTTTTTTAACTAGAGTCTCAATTGCTTCCGATCTCTATAACTTGTTTAATAAGAGCTCTCTTTTGAAATGTGTTATCGATTATAGTAGCAAAAAAATCGTTCAAGTTTGTGGCTTCAATGCCACGTGATTTTTCTTTGTAGACAAAATTTTGTTTATATTCTTTTTAAGCATGTTATAAGATGTAACAAGTCATGGGTATCATATCCGCATTAAACCACTCGACCGTTGGATTATAAATTAGCCTTGCAGGCTCTTTGAGGAAAGTATTTTATTATTAGGTCATCATAAGTCCATGTTAGAAAATCGGTACGAAAAGTAGAATTAGTTGAAGGCATCTTGAAAAGATACCAGTCAATTTCAGTAAGTGATTTTCTTGGTTGTTTGAGGCCATTTTCTGTTATTTTACATGTCTAAAGTTTGTAATTTTTAAGGAACATTATTTATGCTCGACGATCAGCTATAAAGGTCTCTACTTCAGTTGTGTCATAATTAGCATCACCCATATTTTTTAAAACATTATCAAGTTGACTGGGGTGTTATTTTCGTATAATCAAAAACTGTGATCTCTAAACCAAAAGACAATCATACTAATTCATTTGGAACTAACGAAGTTTTGCGGAAATTAATACTATAGTCACCAATCATGAATATATCCGGGAACAAATCAAACAAAACTTTATTACCATTTGTAAATTTATATAAAGAAATGATATTTTATTTATATTCCAGTCAACGAAGCTCTAAAATGACTAACATCTCTAGCTTGAGTGCTAGTGAATGAATTTTGACAAACTTTGTGTAATGTGTTTGCAATGACGATAATAAAAAATCGGTAAAGGTGTTTACACAGAACTTCCCTCTTCATTTGTGCATGGCGGCCACTCTAAAAAATTGATAATTACGAAATGGCGCTGAAAATAATAATCGGAATATAGTTATCACTACTATTACAAAGAACACCTGATAAATTTTGGTCAATAAAATATTCAGGGTGCTCATCCAACAACAAAAGTTCAATACTAAATGACAGGTGCCAAATATGAGAGGGTTGCGCAAATACCTTTACAAATCTCCACCATGACTGACTTATTTCTTGGGATGACCACCCTGTACATTTTTCAATAAAAGTATAATATGTGCATATGCATATTATTGCCATCTGTCACAATTTTAATTCCTCATTCACGTGGAGTGAAAGTATAGTGATGGTTAAAAAATTTAATTTTTCAAAAATGTTGGTAAAAAAAATTTCATATTTTTTTTTCCGAAATAGGTTTGGAATATCATGAAACGTGGAAATTTTAATTTTGAGCAAAAACAAATGTTTCATCTATTCCATAGTAGTGATAAATAGATTAAAACTATTTTCAAAAATTTTTTTAAATTTTTCCAAAATATTTTTAAATTTGTTTTTGTTGAAATAGGTTTAGAATGCCATGGAAATGTCAAAATGTTAAATTTGAACAAAGAAAAAAATGTACATCTATTTTAGTGGTAAAATTTTTTCAAAAATTGTAAATTTTGTAATTTTTTTTATGTAGGTTTAGAACGCTATGGAACGTGAAAATTTTAAATTTGAAAAAATATTTTTTTTTTTCATCCTAGTGGTAAAAACTTTTTCAAAAATGTTGGTGACAAAAATTTTCATTCTTTTTTCTCTGAAATAGGTTTAGCGTATCATGGAACGTGGAAATTTTAAATTTGAGCAAAAAAAAATTTTTCATCTTGGTAAACAAATTTTCAAAAATTATGGTGAAAAAAATTTTAAATCTTTTTTTCTGAAATAGGTTCAGCGTGTCATGAAACGTGAACGTTTTTAATTTCAGCAAAAAAATATTTTTTTTTCATTATTTACGGTCCACGCTGTATATTTTCCAGTGAAATTTTTACCTGACAGTAGCGTCAACTACCTACCAAATTTGACTGCTCTCCGTCAAGTTTTTTGGTTAATGCACCAACAGACAGACAGACTGACGGAATGGAAAAACCTATATTTTCGTAATCTACGTATTCTGAAACGTCAAAATCCGAAAAAATCTAGGAGGGTGATTTTTTCTCGAATACAATACTTCCCTTCGGTATGCGAGGGAAGTAAAAACTTGAAAAAGGATTAGAGTAGGAAATAATCGGAAGAGGTAGAAAACACCCCTTTTGTTGCGGGTTCCGTAACTTGTGGAATTAGGTCGACAATTAAAAGAAAAACAATATATTTTACCCTTGTTAGCCCAAAATAAAACGTTTATACTCTTGTGAATTTTTTCGACAAATGCAAATTTTTCGAAATTACTAAAAGTACGGAAGGGAAGATGTAAAACTAAACTAAAATATCTCATTTTGGCCCAAAAAAGGTAAATATATTGTTTCTATTTTCATTTTCGACCTAATTCTACGAGTTACGGAATCCGTCACAAAAGGGGCGTTTTCTACCCCTTCCGATCATTTTCTACTTTAATTTTTTTCAGCTTTTCTATTAACGTCATTACAAACACATTGCATAAGGTTTCATCAAAATCCATTCGCTAATACTCAACTTAGAGGTGAAACCTCCCGTTCATTGCACTATTTATTAGCTGCAGCTTGTAGTAATGATTACCTATATAAATTTTCTTTTTTCATTTTGTACGATATTTAAATTCACAAAATAATCGCAATTTTTTAGGCATTGTATTATCCCCCTGCAAAAATGTATAAAACTTTATTTTAAATTACTATCCTACTTCTATCACCTTGTACATAGTTACTAATTACTAACAAACGTTACATAATGACAAATCCTGGAATTAAATAATAAAAAACATAATTTTTAGATAAATTAGCAGCGTTAGAATTATTTCACCAGTTCAATGAGCAACATTATAAATTTGCCTGTAAGAAGTGCGGACGAGCCTACAAAAGAAAAAGCTCACTCTATAACCATTCAAGATGGGAATGTGGCAAGGAGCCGCAGTTTAAGTGTTCGTATTGTCCTTATAAAGGACGACAGAAAATTCACTTTATTATGCATGTGATGGCCAAGCACAAGGAACATAAGATGGAAGTGTTGAATGCATATAAGAGGACCTCTGATTAGTACAAAAGTATTGTTTTCAGTTATTTTCAGTGTTTTATAATTATTACAGGACGAATTTTTTTGTTGAAACATCTTATTTAATTCAGTACCAAACGAATGAATAATAATTTATATAAAGCTGTCAGTTTGTAGACAGTGATAAGTAAGGTCCACTTAGTGGACTGGTGTTTTTTTAGATATATTTAAAGGATTTATTAACCGGTAAAATGGGAAAATTATATTAACATGTTACGTTATCATTATTGTTAAGACATTGTATGTTTTTAAATTAATATTTTTTACTATTTATACACGCGTCAGTAAAAAAGGAAGTTAACAGGCATATTTTTCTACATATTTTTTTCTCTCCTCACGGAATTTCTTAAAATAGTCCAGTCGATAAAGTAAAAAATACACCAGAAGCTCGCAAATATGTTATCTGAGATTTTTTTAGTAACCGCTAGTGGGAGGATTAAACATCAGAAAACCACAAAAATCAGTTCGGGGGGTTCTGCGCGACCCCCCAAAGAACCCCTTCGGTGAAAAAGGCCTTATTTTACTGATAACTCGTTAACCGTTGAAGATATAAAAAAATTGCTCAAATTTTTGTTTTGGAAATCTTTATAATTATTGGACTAAAAGGAAAAGTTAAATAATAGCTAGGCTAACTGCAAAAAAATCATAGTACATTTTGACTTGCTTTAAACACTTAGTGATCAAACAAACTACAGTAGTTATTTTTTTCAATAACGTGTGTCTCCCTCACGAGCCCTCATGAGTGCAGTCATCCTTCTGTTCATAGTTATGATGCCCACTGATCATCATTCCAATATTGGTGTTCTCGAATAATAGCCCAATAGCTAATTTTGTTTATAAATCTCAAAATTTTAACATGAGTCGATGTATGGGAAAATAAAAAACATTTTCAGAAAGAGCATACATTTTTAAGCAAAAAATGTCTTTACAATAATTTTTATTAAAGTCACAGGTTTTCCGTAAAAAAATATTAAAACTAGTGGATCAAGGGAGGTGCGCGTGTGCCCTCACACACAGGTACGAAATATATTAGGAAAATTGTATTATTAAACAATAATTGTTGAGGAAATAATACGAAATAATTATTATACATAATATTTATTCTATAAAAAGTTATACACAATATAATAGAAGTAAAACTAGAGTCGAATGAAGCCGACGCTCCTGCGCCGAAATTTGTACCTGAATACAGTGCCTTGTATTATATACAGGTACACAAATGTGCCTTTTCACTATGTTCTATGTATACGTGATACTCTTGTCTACTTACTCTGTAAGTATCAGAATTTATATTACATTTCTTGGCGAACTACATTCCCGAGACTACAAATATTGGGATGTTTACTTATCACGAGATGCACTGAAGAGTTGAAAAAACATGTAGAATTGCATTTTTTTTAATATTCGAAAAGTTGGTATTTTTTACTTTATAACTGAATTTGTTTTGTGTATCTATGCAATTTTTTCTCTGAGTTCTGATAGCATGTATATATGCTTGATCCACAAATTCTGAAATAACGAAATTTTTGGTCATATCAGAAGTAGTGTTTATTTAAACCACATTGACATAAGCAAATATAAGTTAATGAGGTTCAAACTGACAAATTTCTCGAAAGTTTCTCGTACACCAAAAAAATATTGAACATTTTTTACGGATTATCATACAATGCATAAAAATGAGGTCATTCTCGAAATATAATATGTATGTATTGATGATTCGCTTCTTTATATTATTATTAATATACAATTATATGCATAAGAAAAGTGAGACTTCCAACTTTAAAACGATTCCTTAGTTTTTAATTTCTGTAAATTTTGTTTGTCTTAAGCAAATGGTTTTTTCGTGAGCCAAGTACTGCAAATTATTTTTTATGGGAAATTCGTGGCATTAGGCAAAATGTTTGTAGAGACATTTTTTATGTGAAAATTTATGCTCTTTCTAACATATTTTTATTTTCCCTTATCTTGACTGATTTTTGAAATTTTGGGAGAATACTGGAAAAAAAAACCTTCTGATTTTTCTATTCAACTCTTCAGTTTGCTTCCAACGTGGAACATTACGATGGATCGTCGATTTTGATTTACCAAAGATAACATCACTGTAACAGCGACCGTTTTCGATCATTGCTTCTGCCCTATCGATATAAGTAGGTGCTAAATCACCCATTATGTACTGTTTCACAATCAAGGTGACGATAATACACAAAAACAAAAGAAACTTATACAATTACCCATGAAAACATAACTAACTTGTGAAATTATACTAAGGTATTCATGTCTGTAGACATTCAAAGCTATGAGAGAAAAAAAATTGTAGAATGATTTGCCAATTTATGTCTGTTCCTTTGAATTTGTCTGTGTGTGTACAATTATGGAATTTTCCAACATATAAACGCAAGATACAGTTCTAGAGTGCCTGAATCTTTCATAATAATGATAGAAACGATTCTTGTCTCATTAAAATTCTTACACGGGGTGTTTGGTAACGCGATGCCGACGCTTGATAGGTATAGGAGATCTTCTGGCATCTATTTAAGCAAACTGTTTAAATCATAGCCTTGATCTTGTTGAAGAATTCCACATATCTAAGTTTTGATTAACTGAAAAATTATTGGCGATTGATATTGTTGTGTCTTTTTTTAGTAACTGGTAAACTTTGATGGATATATCATAAAGACTTCAAAATTCGACGAATTAAATTACTGTTACAGTTTTGCCCTATAAATGTTTTCTTCTAGATAACGAAAAAAATGTGTTTTAGAAAATCAAAAGTTAAACTAAATGCGTAATACTTGCATAAGTGAAGAAGAGTTGAGATTTAAGAGAGTACAAAATCGGCATTATAAAAAATATATGCCAAATGATCTCCTACATTTTCCTTTTCAGGATTGCATCGCTCTACCAAACAGCCTCTACAATTGCTATGGATAACACATAGAGACATGGTCAGTCCTTTTCCTTAGAGCATGGCAGACAAGAAAGTGATATGAGAATTATGGAAACTGAATTTATAAATGAAATTAATTCTTTTTAAAAAGCATAAAAGCTTTCAACTTGCCGCAGTTATCACAACATGCTATCGAGTTTTCAGATAGATTATAAAGAGCTAATTCTAGACTTATTGTTTAAAAGATAACCAAAAACTGTATACAACCGTTATTTCAAGCAATTCCAACTTGACTCAAACGTGTCAGTAACTGAAATAGGAAATATGTAATACAAAGTTCAAAGTTCAGGCGATCTGTAAGTATTTTATTATGTTAATATGTCCATTTGTAAGTGCACTTATTCAGTAGGCTACAATGAAAAATATTGCAAGCACCAAGCGGTTGTTGTAAAAAAATTGAAATATTAAACAATATTAATAATTTATCTTCTGAGACAAAACATTGTTTATATAAACTAGTGACAGGAGAAAATCCGGATACTAATTTGTTTTTGCTATTATTAATTCCAATAATATCAGTACTAATCATAAAATTGACCTTTGCAATATGGCTTATGAAGAAAATATTATAAATAATGTAAGCGATCGGAAAATACACTCTAACGAAGAACTAGAAGCTCTAAAACGTAGTGGGGAAAGCCACAGCAGAGAAATAATAAATTGCTCGACGGAAGATCCAGTGCAGTTTTATCCCGGCAATTAGTGCCTATCTAGAAAATAAAGTTAAATATGCAGCTCGCACTAACGCCTTATTGATTCTAAGAAACAAGTAATCGATAAGGAAAATTCCGCCATGCTCTAATGCAAAGTATTTATCATGTCTGTAGCTTACACAAATC